>CM057342.1:41895772-43097988 GCA_030015575.1 Agapanthus africanus
CATATCCGGCAGTCAGGTGGAAAAGCCCACTTGAACTTGAAATCATCAAAGGAATGCTGAAACTGCGTCCCGTACCAAAGATCGTTGACAAAGGGCAAAATCCCCAAGTCAAGCTTTCAAAGTCTTCGAAGGAAAAGAAGAAGACCAAGAAGCATGTCCAGCCTGCCGAGTATGACAACAAGCGCACAGACCTACAAAAGTATATCGACGCGCTGGAGGAGTAAAACCAGAAGGCGCAGACTCCGGTCACGCTCGAAGAGTTCCTCAAGCATATTCTTGAGAACAAAGATAGTGACAACGAAGAGGAAAATGACTCTTCAGAAGAAACCGAAAACTATGTAGCAAGTTGCTACATGGTCTTCCATTCATCGTTAAATGAAGAAAAAAAACTCCCTCAGCGTCAGAAAACAATACAGAGGAACTGGGGCAGAATCGGCGCTAAAATCCCTGGAACTGCTAGAAGACCTGATCGATAGGCTGTTAAATGAAGCCTATTGAAAAAGAAAAGCTGACTAAGAACGCGAAATAGCCATATACGAAAACGCTAAGCGTCAGTGTTAGGATGAAAAAGCTGCGGCAAGGCGGAGTCATAAAATACTTCAACCAAAACAAGTCATACCTGCAACAAATAAGAGCAGGATCAAGGCGGAGAAGCGGTTTGCCAAAACCCTATCAATGGGAATAAAGCTGCCACCTTTGGTAGGAAACACTCCCGGGGTCATATGCCTCAACGGAGAGGATTCACATCTAAACTACTGCCTATATCATCAGTGGGTTACTCATCCCACCGAAGAATGCAGTACCTTCAAGAAGTGGTGGTAATGATATGTTGCTCATCAAAAACACTTCAAGAGGATGAAGCGCGAAGCTCGTTGACATCAAAAGAGGGCGACAGATGCGCATGAAAAAATGACCGGCAACTGTCATATGGTTGATACCAGTTCAGAAGGGGAAAAACCCTAAGTTCTTATTTTCGAGAGCGATTCTGAGGACGAAATACCCCTCAACCCTCTCTTTAAAGACTCTACCTCCGAAAAAGAAGAGGAGAAGAAGAACTGCGAGAATATTTAGCTGCGTAATCACATATTTCCTGAAAAGAACCTCGGGCCTACAAACAAAGATTTGAGCAAAGAAGACAAAGGGAAAGAGAAAATCTCTGTGGAAATTGCCCTCGACAATCTAGTTGTTAAAGAGCTCGCAGTAAGGGACCTGCCTAGAAAAAATAAGTTAGATTACAATGTCCTAGCACATCTGAGGAAAATACCCTCACAGCTGAGCATATTGGATGCTCTTCTCTTATCCAAAGAGGAACGAGAGTCTCTGATCAAGGCATTACAAGAGCCCGATCAGTTCCAAGCTTTTCTTACAAAAGTGAAGATGAAAGATGAACTGACGGAGGTCCACACGGCTGACATTACATTCAGCGATGAAGATCTCCTCCTCGGTACGTGCGAATATAATCGCCCGTTATACGTCACCAGGTACTGCCATGACATCAAGATATGGAAAATTCTTGTCGACAACGGATCCTCCGTCAACCTTCTCAACGTGAAAGTGCTGAAAGAGATTTGCATGAATGTTCAGCACTTGGTCTGAGATAAAATTACAATCTCCGGTTTTGACTCACAGTAGTCACGGACGCTTGGGTCCATAATACCGACGTTATGCTTCGGGTTGCTCGTCACTGACATCAAATTTCATGTCATTGACGTCAAGACTTACTATAACGCTTTGCTTGACAGACCCTGGTTGCATGAGTACAACGTCATCTCTTCTACACAACATCAGTGTATGAAGTATTTCAAGGACGGCTTGGAATACGGGAGCTAAATCTGTTCTCCGTAAATGAGATCCGGAAATATAAAAACACAAAATACTTCCTCCCAGAATTCGAAGATATAGAAAGGTGTCATAAACCGGAGGATAAACAGAAGTCTGCCGCTATTATCCCGATCTTTGGGAGCGATTCCGAGGAAGACGAAGAAATAGTCTAATCAGGTCAACCGGATAAAGAAAACAATTGGTCTGGACCATCTGCTCCTGTTCTGGGGTCATAAGTGCAATAATAGCTTCGCCAAAATTCAAACGCACGAAACGAGTGGCCTGCGATTTCGAACGCGGCTCTCAATTCTACCATAGTCGCTGCTGCAAACTCAAGAGAAAAAGGCTTCAATCCTTCTCAAATCGAAGAAACCCTAATGGCGGTCGACGCCCGCTTCATCTCCTTCACATCCTTCATCTCCTCTCTGAAAAACCCACAAGATCCAAACCCAAACCCTCACTCTTCGATCCCAAGCGAATCCATTTTCCCAAGCGAACCCGCATCTTCTCTGCAGCCACAACGCCCATCTCTGCTGCAGTCTCTGGAAAGAACCGAGCCCTACAACGCCCATCTCTGATGGGGTTAGCATTTTGGTGGATCCCATTCTGGTGGGCAATCTCGATTTTGGGATACCTTGGCTCTATGATGCAGCTAAGAAAGTGTTGAAGAATGTTAGGGTATGCTTTTTCCCCATTTCTTTTATTGTTGAACCGAGAGTTATAGATTGTATTTTTGGTGGGGGTAGCTTGAGGATTTACCTGAGATTGATTACTTGCTGATAACGCAAAGCCTTGACGATCGCTGTCATGTGAAGACCTTGAAACCGCTGTCAGAAAATGTTCCTGATTTGAGAGCGATCGTTACTCCAAATGCAGAGGCGAAACTGAGCCCTCTTTTTAGGAGTGTAAGCTTACTATTCTTAAATTTTTGCTGATTGTGAACTAATATATTGAAACTTAATGTAATTATTAATTTATTAATAATTGAGTTAATGATTGCATGATTTTTTTTATATTAATTATCACTTGTTTATCTGGCCATGCAATAGAAATTTGTAATTGACTTAGAATAAGCAAAGATAACCTTTAATTTTAGGCTTAATTCCAAAAAAACCCACCAACTTCTTTGCCTCAGGTACGAGAAACTACCAAATTATCACAAAACTATGAGAAACTACCATACTTTGAAAGTTTTGTGGTCGCTTCTTGCAATTATTGCTGATGTAACACCTTATTTATGGTAAGTTTTCGTAATTTTTGAAAGTTTTATGGTAATTTCATGTATTTTTTGAAAGTTTTGTGGTAGATTCTTGTATATTTACGGTAGTTTCTCATAATTAGGCCAAAGTATTTGGTAATTTTATGGAATTAAGCCTTAATTTTATATAAATTTAAATGCAATAACTTTCGAAGGGACTAAAATTGAAAAGAAAAAATTGCCGGAAACAGTGGACACAACTAATCATGTGCCTGCTTCTAATTGTTCAATATTCCCTTAGAATCACCCCCTAATAGTAAGAACAAATTGAAACCGTCTTGTAAAGGAGTTTGCAGTATAATCGCGGAGATTTCTACCTGTTATTCATATTGATTTGACACTGCTTGATGGTATGGAATGCATCACAGGCACATAATTGGTCGCAACAATTCTTTACTATTTTGACAATTTTTCTTTGGGGAGAAACAACCCCGATTGAAATACCACACACCAACCCAAAACCAACCTCAATCTTTTCTTTTTTGGTGTGCTAATTCCTTCATATCTCCCCACACAAGTTTTATTATGCTCTTGTTGATATAAGTGTTAGAATTGTGCTCATATTTGGCTCCACATTTGGACATGATTGATGGAATAACGGGAAGTCTGGATTGGACTATGGCCATTCCGGCTGGGCCATATGTTGGTATGTACTGCTAATAGATGATTGATAGTGTAAGGATTATTCTTGTCACACGATACATACTCCTTTTGTGAAGACTTGAGGCTTAAGGCCAAAATGTAGTCTCCTGTGAAGGTGTGTTGCATCTCTTGTGGCTTCTCTTGTATTTAATCTCTTTTATTGCGGAATCCTACTTGATATGTTTGACTTGTGGACATAGGCCGGGTTTGGTCGAACTACATAATTCCGGTGTGCTGTTCTTCTTCTCGTTGATTGTTCTTGCTATCACGTGTGCTCGATGATGGTGAGGAGATTGGAATAAGGGGACCTCTAACGATAGCCTTTTGATTGATATTGAGAATCCATTATTGCTCGTCTCTGATATGGGGAAGGCAACTTGGAGCATAAAATACATGTGGATCTATTAGGTGTATAAGGTTCTGAAATGCCGTCGTCTATCAAATAAAGCAATTCATTTGTCGAAAGTTCTAATGATTAAACCCAAAAATTGAGATGTCAGTTTTTCAGCTCAGGAACCTCTATAGATGAACGTGTTTTAAAAAGTGGCCGATTAACCGGTTGAGCGGCCTTCGCCGCTCCGCTTTTTACCGCTTAAGTGGGATGTTCTCAGTGTAACAATATTATATTTCTTATTGATTTGGATGCATCTAAAGGTTTATGGGATTGATTATAGTACTTCTAATACCATACTCTATATACTTGATATTAACATCCTTATAAAGTTCTATATTGAGCAACCATGTATCACATTGGTGTGATATTAATTTTTCAAGTTAGCCCTAGATCCCCAATTTTCTTCTTTTCTTCCTATCTAGCCAAGACTTTGAGTTGGGATTTCAGGGACTTTGACTTGGAGGCTTCAAATTAGGGCAAGACATTTCGACTTTAACACAGCGCTTCAACGATAAGCAATTGGGTTTTCGGCTTGGAAATTCTGACTTCAAGATTTGGAGGAGATTAAATTATGATTTTGAAGCAAGTGAATGAACATCTAGCATTGTCAAATGTTGATTTTTATTTCAAAAGTAGGGATTTTGAGCAGCTTCGGTTTCGACTTTAGAGCTTAAAATAAGTTCGACTTCAAGTTTACGACTATGTTTTCGAGCAATATTGATTCCAACTATAAAACTCGGCTTGATAGGAGATCGAGTATTAAGTAGTAGTAAAAAACCATATTAGATCAATCTTTAACAAACAATTGCTAAAAATATCAAATTAAATCAAAATCAAACATTACCGATTTCTGATCGGCCGCTTAAGCGCTTAGGCGGTGCTTAAGCGGCTAAGCACTCCGGCCGCTCCGCTTTTTTCTTCCGCTTTTAAAACATTGAGATGAACCTGGAGTTTGCTGCTGGTCTAGATTTTCAATGATGCCCTAAGACATTGGTCTTTCTTGGGAGTCAAGGTATAGTTCGTGTTTATGAGTCATTCTCAGAGTCATCATCTCGTGTCTCAAATTTTGGAGCCGTGCATGAAGGCAGCAAGCTTCAGGATTTTCCACCAAAAATCCATCATCATAAAATGTTACCAGCATTTCCCTTAAGAAACCTTCTTGCCCATAATTTTATGCACCAGGGCCAGTCCAGACCTGGAATTTGTAGGGTATATGTTACCTGGAGCTGGAAACTCATACTATTAGAGCATTTGGATAGAAGGATAGAAGTAAAATAAAAAAAGAAAGGAATACCATGCAAGATCTATTTTTCCTGTTTCCTTTAGAAGAAAGTTTGCTCTTTTATTTACTTTTCCTTATCCTCTAATTGCAGTTTTCTACTAGATTGTGGATGCTTCTGATTTCTTTCCTCAGTTTGTTTCCCCATGATTTATTGTTTATGCATTTTCTTGGTGATGAGATTTATCCAGAAAGAGATCAGTCTCCCCATTTGGATTTCATGTTTTACTTGCGTTTATGCTAGTACTATACTGAATCTTAAGTAGATTAAATATTGTGCAGGTTACATATCTAGAACCTTCTCAAAGTTTAGAAGTTGAAGGAAAGAATGGTGCAAAGGTCAACATCACAGCGACCGCAGGCCCTGTATTAGGGCCTCCTTGGCAGCGGCCAGAAAATGGGTAAATCATTATTTTCTTTCCTTTCCCCCCCTTTTAATTAAAAAAAATAAATTTCTCTCGAATTCCTATATTTGGTGTACAGAATATTCATAAACCACCAATATTTTGAATTGCAACTATTGTTGTGCTGTTTGCACTATAATTTCTTTGAAGCTTATTTTGTTTATTTTATGATTCCAACTATTGTAGGTACATTATCACATCTAGACGAAGCCAATTATCTCTTTACCACAAACCCCACTGTGTATACAATCAGTCCTTTCTGCAAAACTACCAGGTTGATGTTGTCATCACACCCATTATCAAACAACTGTTGCCTGGGTTCACTTTGGTATCAGGGCAAGAAGATGCCGTTAATCTAGCCAAGCTACTGCAAGCGAAGTATGGATTCATATTTTCAACGTTTAGTGTGTTTTATGCTTACGTTCCGTAAATTAACATTATGATTGTTTCCTTTTAGGTACATAGTCCCGATGAAAAATGATGCCGTGGACGCCAAAGGAATACTCTCTAGTATCATCAATGGCGAAGGCACGGTTGAATCATTTAAGGTCAGTGAGAATTTAATTTTATGATTGTAAGGGCGCTGATCATAACAGCTAACAATGATCTACAAGAGCAAAGGTGTTTTCATATCATGTGAAATCTGTGTTTTATTACTTATTTTTCACCAATTCTCCCACATACATCACATAGATGATCTTCTAACGGAAAGGGAAAAAGCCAATACTATTTAAACAGTAAAGTATTGCCTGCGTGGGTTAAAAACCAGCACAGGCACATATAGAGCTGAACTGCATCTGTTATGTCAGCTTTACTTCTAAGTGAAGTGACAATACCCTTGATATGCAGCTAAAGCATGCTGATGAGATAACAAAGGTTAAGAAGAATTCAGATATCTATAGCCTTTTGCATATTCTTATTATTTCTCATACTAAATCTATATATAATATATTCTCGCTGTTTATCATCATAGGTTGATGCGTCAATGACTTACTCAACCCGCTTATTGATAACATCACCTATCCGTCTCAATAGAAAAAGAAAAAGCCAAAAAAGAGAGGCATGACCTTGGCCCTAATTCTAAGCATAGTCACAAATTCGTGATTCGGCAATAATTCGGCGAGGTCGAAAATTTGGATTCGGAGAAATATTCGGAAAAAATCGGCAGGTATTCGGGAAAGATTCGGTAAGTGTTTTGGAAGGATTTCGAGCCAAAAATTAAAATAAAATTAATATATGAGACGCTAGATTTTGATTTCGTGAATTATTTGCCGTTTTTTGAATAATTCGTTTTTTTTGAATAATTCGCGAATAATTCGGCAATAATTCGCGAATAATTCGGCAATAATTCGGCGCGTTCGGTGATTGGCGAATAATTCGCAGATTTAATCGGCAGTCACATAACTCGCGAATTATTCACGAATTCGCCGAATAATTCGCGAATTATGTGACTATGATTCTAAGTTTAGACCTTGCGAGAACTTTCATCTTACCGCCTTAGAATACATTCGGTACAAATAATCATCTTGTTGTTGTAAAGGGCGGCAGATGAGCAGCTTATGAAAGCCCACTTGTGATTGAGAATAACGGTCTAAAAATTTTCAGTCTCCTTTTCTTCGTATCAATTTATTCAAGGCTGCAAGCGGTAGAGCCAGATGAGAGAAATAGAACATAGGGATAACCTGCTGAAATTGCATTCTAAATTTGTTGCCATTTCTAAATTCTTTGCTCATTGACACGGCAGTTTAAAGAGCCCCTCATGTTCTTTAATTGAAAGTTGTGCACATGTTTTACCTTGCAGGTTTGATGGAAAACTGGTGAAACTATTCCCTGTGTTTTATGAAGCAGAAACTAATGAAACAAGTCCTAAACTGCAGAAATTATAACCTTTATTTTTCTTTGCAGTTCCAGCTGATATCTGCTGTCTTGCCTTGTTAATCGCAAATTCAATTAAATTAACTATCCATCAACTAATCTGATTGTGTGCAGGAACTCTTACGAAGAGAGCTTCCCGATGCTAGTGTATTAGAGCCTAATCCTGGGGAACCTCTTGCAATCTCCATGTCGAGTCTTCTGATTTCTTCAACACAATATGAATCTTGTACATGTTTATCGATCAAGCCCAAGTAAAGATCGCCAGTGAATAAATAAAACCCGAGTCACGATAATCACAGTCAATAATGCAAAAATAGTGCATGGGGCAGTCTCCTCGAAATCTATCTTGAGACCAGCATTGAAGCTATAGATGTCTCAAGTCGTGCTCCTTAATTGGTATGATACTTGGTATTGAACTCTCACTATTTACTTTTGTAGATAACATCAACTAAAATTGAGGTCTCATTGATGATTTGATCAATGATCATAGGACAATATTACTCGAGAACATTATGTACTTTGTTTTTCATCAATTGCATGTATCCTTCAGGCAACTTCTTCTAACATAAAGTTATTAATTCTTAACAGTATACCAATTAGTAAATACAAAACCGTAACAACTTTTGATCATACAGTTACGATGAACAAAATGTCAAGTAACCTTTTTCTTCTTCAAGAATTAAGAAAGTTTATGGAAACTGTCTAGTTTGTCTTCGGCATCCATAAAATCATCCAAGTTAATGGATGATAGAACTCAAGTTTGGCTTATGGAGCTGCGTGTGCAAGAGCGTATAACGGGGTAGGGGGTCCCACCTAGGATTTAAGTGGATGGGGCCTGTTGAAATTATCCGGGAGCGATGTTAAATTCTTTTTTTCTTATAATTTCACGGCTTTTTTGGGTTGATGGTGGTCTTGGGGATATGAGCTTGGAGAGCTCGTTAACGGTCTAGTTACGGCTAGATTAAAGATTGTTTTAAAAAAAAGCAAACTTTCCATTTCTGCTGAAACATGGACACTAGCCAAAAGTTGTGGCCGAGCTTTTTATCTCTGCTTTTAACAAAAAAGTCCTTTTTTTTAATACCAAAAGGTTCAATATCTTCTTTTAACACAAAAAGTCCATATTTCTACTAAAGGTAGCATTAACGTTTTGGTCGACTAAGCAATTTCCAATTATATCTTGAAGGAGCTTAATGCCCTTGCCATATCCCATACTCACAAAAATTAAATAAATCATGACAATATTATCCCAATGGTAACTTTGATTTTGTGAGGCTGCTTACGTTATCCCATTTGACCTAATTGTAATTTCATTGGGACGCCTGTTACAAACCCCATTAACATGAGCACATTCCCACTCCTTTTCCTCTACATGGTGGATCGGAAATGTTCAAGTCTGATCCGACCCGATCCGGCCGGTGTGGTAGCTTGGGAAATCCGACTTAGACGTCGACTCCTATCATGGAAGGGTTGGTAGCTAGGGTTTGACACCGTGACCAAGTCATGCAAGCCAACCTTACAACTCAAAGTAACGTTCTTGGGTTCTTACGAATCTGATATTCATACAGGTTGTCGTAGATCGATATACTATTAACCCAACCCTGAAGATCTCTCAACTGAATGGTTGAAGGTATTGGATCGAATAGTTGATTTGCTCAACTCCTGACAGCAAGTATCTAAGCAAAACTAACCTATCTCATATTCACACTTTCGCTTTGGTCGACGAAATGAAGATTTGAAATAGTGAGGTTCCATATCAGGAGAAATTACTCGGTATGCCGGGTGTAATATACCTAGACATGAAAGAGAAAGAGGAGGGTTTCAGTTCTTATTTCTTTCATTTTCATCGGAGGACACATGGCCAGCACAACATAGAATTTAGAGATCAAACTTTACCGGACGAGCTATGCTCCTTTGACAAAGTGATGGTTATTGAGGAGGGTCGACACTTGAGAGGAGAGGGGCCAGGGCCAAACTTTAATTCTCCCTTGTTCCTTGAACGTAAAGGAAGTCAGATTTCATTGGAAAAGACTCCACCAATGCGTTGCTCATGCTCCCTCCTCCGCATAAAAAGGCCCCAAAATCTCCCACTCCATTTATTTATAAATTAATCCCTCAAACTCTCCCCAATTTTCAACACTCTCCCCTGGTTTCCTTTTCTTTGGTCTATAAACAGCCAACAGGTCTCAACCTGTCATTACTTCAAAACTCACTCAAAAACTTAAATTTCCCCATGAGCAATCTCTCAACATATAATTCTCCTCAATTTCCCTCCCTTTCTCTTCTTCTATGGTTATGAGTAGGCATCTTGGTTTAGCTCTTCTTTTAGGTGTCACTTTACTCTTGCTCTTGATTCATGGCCTGAAGATCTCGTGTCATCCGCCGTCGAAGTTTGTGGTTCAGAGGGCGTTAGCACGTAAATTCGGTCTTTCTGGTTTCCAGTTGTTGCAGATTCAGCAGCAACGCCATTGGCGGCACCACCACCACCACCAGCACCACCACCATGTAAGCTTGAGTCCGATTCCTGTCGATGGTGATGAGATCAATCCACTATATGGTGTCGCGAAGAGATTAGTCCCCACCGGCCCGAATCCATTGCACCACTAGCTAGCTAAGAAGGACATACTTTGTATGAGATCTTTATATATGTTGTAGGTAGATTCTTTGTTTGTTCAAACATGATAAGCATTCCAATAATTTGTCTCGTATCATGTGCTATTTATGTCGAGGTTTGCATGGTTGCTACATATGTTTACTACCTCGTTCATTTGACAATTTGCTTTCTACACATAATAATGTTGATATTTACAATTATAAGGAAAATTATATTATTTTTAAGGGTTTATATTATAGAACCTTAATTATAAAAATTACAAAAAAATATTGAAAATTTATTTGACTTGTTTATGCCAATTTTTTTTAAAAAAAAATAGAAAAGGAAGAGCACAACGTTAAAAAAATGCATAAGATAAATTCAAAGTCCGTCCCTATTTGGAAATGCTTTGTAGATTGTTGTTTAAAGTTCACTAAAATACCATCTTATATACTCGTAAATGTTGCCCCTTTAAAGAAAGTCTAAAAATATTTTAAAAATTACGGTATGTAATTTTGGTGAAATTTAATCTAATATATTTGCATTATAATATTGTTAGGGTTTTCTTCCTTAATAGTTTGTAAACTAATGCAAGTCATATTTGAATTTCAGACCTTTTGCCCAGCTGTTGAGAGCTTTCTACCAAGCAGGCTATAAATAATGTTAGTGATGTGCATGTAATTGACCTCTTCAAATAGAAGGGAGTAAATAAAGTTAGAGGAGGGGTGGGGTTGGGGAGGCACGAGGGCGTGGTAGCTATTATGGTAAATAATTATTTTGAGTTTCATGGCTTGTGCACTTTGAGAAGTGTGTGGGAAAACAGTTTCTGTACATTCTACGCTACACAATTACTCCTTCTCTCATGAAATGTTGGCAAATATTGGAGCATATGAGTGACTGCAACGGCACCATGGACGCACGATTTCATGTGCTGCTTCATGAAATTATTCAACTTAGCTGTCTAATTGTGGATATTTTTATGGAGTAAATTAATGTTGGTAGAGTTTCACCTTGTAAATTAATGCAACAAGTCTTATTTTTTACTTATAATATTAATGCAACAAGTTTTTCAGATACATGCGGGGTAGGAATAAAAGGGGTCGGGGAAGCATCGTTCGTGAAGATCTGGCAGACATACAACGCATTTATTATAAAATGCTACTTCAACGGTGTTTGTAAAAACTAACAAGAAATGTAAGAGAATTTGAAATTTATCCTTGGAGCGTCTTTATCCTTCTTGCAAAACTCTCCTGTTGGATTGTTGTACTCGAATTGATACTTTATTTTGATTATGTCTTGCGTTTTCTTTTCCTTAATAAGCTAGAAGCTTTTATCATATGTTTCTCGAATAAAAATCTATATAGAAAGCTTGGAATAGTCCATTGGTGGGGCTTGGGGTTTGAAGTAGCCCAAGAGGAAACCTGGATCAAGCCAGGTTTTTTTTTGTAATCTATTTAATTAGGATTAGTTTGTTTTAGGCAAAACTCGAGTTATAAATGTGTTTTCTCTTTATCTCCTCTTAAAAATCATGAGACTCCTTTCTCTGCTTTCTCGGTCTTCACCCTCATTATTGGATATCATAGTTTTCACAAAATTTAAAATTTATGATAAATTAGAAAAGAATAATGTAGTATATATGGCGAAGGTGCGCGACGTGTGGAGGCGTGCCTAGTTGACTTTTTGAGAAGGTGGTGGTATCCATATATTATATAAATAAATGGCCACTTCAGGTGGTCTCGTTTATTTGAAAATATTGCTTTAATTTTAATGATGCATGCACAAAAGTCTTAGTGGGAGATCATGAGAGAGAAGCTGCCGACTGCAATCGTCAACTGCCACGTGGATCCGTAATTAGGGTGTGCTTAGATGCGACGATCGATGAACGGTGAGGTAATTACAATTATGACATTTTTTTATTTACAACTGATAACTTTTTTGTGTAATTTAATTTCAAAAGAGAATAGATTGATTGCAGATTCTGTCCCCTTATTGTGATTCATTATCGAAAACAGTTGAGTTTTTTTTAAAGGTTTTTATCACCTGAAATTATTGTACACCACATCCAGACACAGAGATACTTTTTATTGAGAAAATGCAACTCAGGGGAAAAAATTAAAGGGGGAAAATACATGAAAATTGCTAATTGCACAAGTCCTCTTGATATGAGAAATCACTGTAGTGAATCAGCACTTGAGGAATTAGTTTTGTTTTAAGGCTTGAAAGGTGCAAAAACCACCACTGAGTTGTGGCCTCCGAAACCGAAGGAGTTCGAAATAGCTGCCAAAAGAGAACGGCATTATATTGTTAGTGTAGTGAAACCTGAAAATGGTCTAAAGTTTAGTAAATCCCAAACGATTATGGATCACGTACCAACATGAACCTCATGTTGTTTCTTCACATTTGGCACCGTGTCGATCGTGACCTCGGGCTCCAAGTCCTGCAGAAAATATCGTTGGATAGGATCATGGAATCGGTTATGGTTTATATTTAAGAGAACTTGGTTGGTTATGTGTATATTTGTGGCCAGAAGAATTTATACATCTTGGTTGATAGTGGGATGAAGCCAGCCTGTGTTGATAGCTTTGATTGTTGCGATGGCTTCTAATCCTCCGGCGGCGCCTAGGCAGTGTCCGATCATTGACTGTGATTCAAGAGAAAATGAGGAATCAAGACCAAGAAATTAAGCAATAATATATCATGTTCATAATCTAGTGAATGAACTCAAGGAACATCAAATGTCTTAAAACTCTACAAATTGGTATAGTAAACACAAAAATAGGAAATTACTGACAAAGGATTCCAATATAAATAGGGTAAGTGATGATTCTATCAACTATAAGTATTTTAGAGATATATGCTAATGATATTAAGCAAGAATAATGTGCTTATCAACTTCTACAGTAATCTTTCTTTATAAATTTTGTTTCGATACGGGTAAATTGCGAAGGCTAATATTATAAATTCAACGATTGCTTCAACTTATCAGGCAATTCATATACCTGCTGTTCAAATCTGAAAACATCATATTTCAATGCAAAATAATTCTTGACGGCTTACTTTGGTTCCATTCATCTTTAGTTCAGACGTGTCCTTGAAAACCTTCTTGATGGCATTAACCTCTGCCAAGTCTCCTGCAAGAGTCGATGTCGCGTGACAATTGGCATAATTCACCTGAAAACAGCTCGAAATTATTTATACATTAGAAACCACAATGATGATGCAAACATAAAGCATTGCTAAAGATGGCAAACTTTATTACCTCTTCAGGTGAAACTCCTCCATCTTCCAAACTTTTCTCTATACAAGAAGAAACCCCAAGCCCATCCGCTCGAGGATCAGTCATATGATGAGCATCACAAGTTATGGCACCTCCTAAATACTCTGCAACAATCGTCGCACCCCTCTTCTTTGCATGTTCCAAGCTCTCCATAATCTATGCCAAAATCCACAATATAATCAAGCTCCATAATGGCCAAATTATACTGCACTACCCTTAACAATTGTTGTTTTTCAGTTAACTACCTTGAAGTTTTTTTTATATTATGACAAGCTCTCTTAGGGTCTTTTAGTTTTTTTTAAAAAAAAAACTCCTTTCAAACCAAGTCTACAAATAAAAAAACTTTAAGGTAGTTTAGTGAAAAACAACAGTGGTTAAGGGTAATTTAGTGTGTGCATAATTTAGCCAAGTTCAGTATGATTACCAAAACCCCAGCTCCTTCACCCATAACAAACCCGTCTCTACCCTTATCCCACGGCCTCGAAGCTCTTTCAGGCTCATCATTCCTCGACGATAAAGCTCTGCAAGCAATGAAACCACCAATGCCAGTTGGCAAAATCGCGGCCTCTGTTCCGCCAGCGACCATAATGTCGGCGTCACCCCTACGAATGTGGTTTGCAGCGGCATAGAAACAATAGTTTGCGGTGGCGCATGCTGTGGAGATAGAGTAGTTTGGGCCCATGAGACCCGTGTCTATAGCGAGCAGCGCCGAGCCCATGTTTGTGATGGAGTAAGGGATGAAGAAAGGAGAGATCTTTTTGTAGCCCTTTAGGACGTAGGACTCGACTCCGCTCGTGAAGGCATTTATGCCACCCATGCCAGATCCGACAAGTACTCCGATTCTCGATTTGTCCATCTGAAACGATGAGTATATGGTTATATGATTGCATTAGTGTAATGGTATCGGGTATAAGTCTTAGAAAGCAGGCATAGTTTTCTCCATAAGAAACTGGGTTCATTTTCACTAAACCTACAAGAAACCATACACATTTTTTCACCAAACCACCAAACTTTGAATAATACTAGAAAGTAACACTACCTTTTTTAGTGAATCATACCCCTATTTACCAAACTAACATAATGGCGGCAATGGAATTTGTTAAATGTTGCGATGGTAGTACAGTGAAAAAGTGGGCAGTTTAATAAGAAGGTTTTTGGTAGTAACTTGTAATATAAAGTTTTTGGTAGTCAAATGAAAACATCTATAGCTTTTAGTAGTTTAGTGAACTTGAGCCTTAAAAGTTCTCTTACTTTGTTAATTAGCAACAATAATTTTATACCATTGGGATAAAAGCCTAATTTTGTTATCATTAGATAAGTTGTGGCATTTGATTTCCAAGTTCCTGACCTATCTCATCTTCCTAGATTTCAATTCAATTTTTCATTTGATTTCGTTATTGGACTAGTATTCCAAATTTCATGTATTTCTCCTAATAAATAACATCACATCGGCTGGTTAAGGTCCAAGATAGGTTCAAGCTAAAGCAAAATGCAAGGTGTGACATTTCTTACGGTTTCTAAGAATTCTGATCCAAGATCGGCATCGTTGAGAGCTCTTCTACCGGCAACAAGGCAATACCTCCATGCGTCATCAAGACGGCGATCGTTCTTCCCATCAATGTAGCCTTTGCTTGAAAATTCATGAATCTGACCACCAAACTTCACAGAATAGTTAGAAGCATCGAACCTATCGATCAAGCTTATCCCACTCTGCCCTTCCAAAAGCTTGCTATAGAATGTATCGATGTCGTTGCCGAAAACGGAGACGAGTCCTTGCCCTGTAATCACAATTCTCTTCTTCGGATCCGTCTCTCGTTTCGGAGCTGAAACTGTAGGGGAAGCCGTCGCTCTGATCTTTCTGCATTTTAAAGCTGGAAAAGCAGAAAATTAGAACTGTCATGATCCTAAACGAGCAGTTAGCGTCCGCATTCTTCTTTGATGAAAAGAAAGTCAATAATCATGAAAATTAGTCACTTGTTGCAGAATACGGCAAGGACCCAGTTGGTTTCCTCAATAAAATCTGGTTGTTTCCCAGCGATGGCCTTAGCCCATTGTACTGCCTCAGGTGAGGAGAAGCATCATTGCCATTGATCACCATGCTGCTAGTTGAGCGTGAAGCTGCACCCATTGACGCCATTTCCCTCTCTCTCTCTCTCTCTAATTGCTGTCTTTCTCTCTCACAAAGCTTCAGTTGTGTGAGAGGTGAAGGATATAAAAGAAGTATATATGATGATGAGAAATGGTGGTGGAGTTTACAAGGAGACTTGGTTGTTCTCCGCTTTGAATCCTGTGCTTGGAAACTCAGTCACTGCACCAATGCATGAGACTACACGATTATTCCAATGTTCACTAAACTAGGGCTCAACGTATTTTCTCTCTGCTATTGCCTGCAATAGGATCCGACAGTGAGAGTTAGAGTACGTATAACACCCCTTTTATATACACGCTAAACTTATTTGGTGACAGCAATCTCTGGGCATCCTTTGGACAGATTAATTGGAACTGTATTAATTATTACGTCTTTCTCTTTTATGACCAGACACATGTTGCTAGTACATAAAATTATTTTGGCCATTTAAACTGCATTTAATATTCAACATCTTTATTACCATATATCAACTCTGCGGATGGTTCTGATATGATATAGAAATTTTGGCACCGACCCGTATTTCTCTTTTATGATCAGACACATATTGCTAGAACATAAAATTATTTTCGCCATTTAAACCGCATTTAACATTCAACATCTTTATTACCACATAACAACTTTGCGGATAGTTATGATATGACGTAGAAATTTTGGCACTGACCCATAAGTCCTAACCTATACACACAACACACCCACACACATTACACAGAAGCATCCAGAGTAGCCACGAATATGTCCCGAAAGCGTTAAGTTGTGGCCACTTCTCCTCCTGGGATCGGAACTCCGCACTTTCTCAAAGAGGGGAAATACCCATACCAAATGAGCTATTGCTCATTGGCATAAGTGTTATGATTTGATAAATATAGTTACATTATGAAAAAATTGTATGATTTGATAAATAATGTTAGGATATGATAATTACTATCAGGTTACTAAACCTATAAATAGCTTGAGAAAAGTTAAAGCCGGTATTTCTGAAGGGAAAAAAAATCTGAATTAGATTACGGCTAGAAACATAGGCATTTTCTAAATATTGGGTTTTTAAACTATTTGAAAATACATGAATTTAAATATAAGTTAATTCTCAAAAATATGAGTTGGAAACAATTTTTCTTCTTAAAACATTTTCTAAGAAATAGAGACTAGCAAGTGAGTTACATATTCTCTGCTATTAGAAGCGTGTGAAAAAAGCAACCCTTTAATTTGCTGACATCTAAACAATGATGACGTGTCAACTTATTATGCCACGTGCGATGCACAGAATTAAATCAGTAAAATATAATAAATAAATAGATTTATCAGTTCTCTAATTTAAATCACTTTAATTTTTTGTTTGAGAAATATCTTAAATATATTTTTTAATTAAGATAATAAAAAAATTCAAAAATACTTAAAATAGTCAACTTATTAAATCTTTAAAAAATAAAAATACTACGAAAAACCTTTAACCTATATTATTTTAATTAATGCTGTAAAAAGTCTTCTCAAATCTTTAACCATGATGTCAAAATATACAAACGTGCATTACATGTGCTAAATACTAGTTGATTAGAAATTCGGCGGCCTCGCAAAAATAATTTGTTAGATATAATAATCCCATTAATATGTTGGGTGCAACCATGTGCAAGATAGCTCAATATATATATAAGAATAACGGAGGAAAAGTCCTTAGGAGGCTTTTTGCATTTGATGGCGGCAAAAAGTACGCTCTCCACCATTTTATTCGACGATCGACATCTTTCAACTTGATTTTCATCCTTTAATTTGTCGATACATCAAATTTCATATGATTACAACACCATTTCACCGTTAATTTAGTGGGTGCAAAATTAACGGTTTACCGACAATAGAACTTTTTACATTGTTAAATCAACGGTGAAATGATACTGTAATCATATGAAATTTGATGTATCGACAAATTAGAATATGTATATCAAGTTGGAAGATACCGATCGTCGAATAAAATGGTGGAAGGCGTACTTTTGGCCACCACCTAACGCAAAAAGCCTCACGGTGTTGGATATGTATGCCCTAGAGACTTATAATGTATAGGATGCTAGGGATATGTATGTACATGACAATCTTGCTAAGTTGTATATAGTATATTATTTGAGTTGTTTTTATCTTAATATGTGTATTTCTTTCTCTTGTTGCTTTATATTGCTTACACATATTGATAAAGACTCGATACCGTAGTATACTATTATGGTTTGATTTTATCTTAACATGTGCATATGTTATACTCGATATCACATATGGCGAATAAATGTTGATAAAACCTGTAGGATTTTGCTTGACTACCAGTGTTATGATGGCGATCATACTTGTGAGAGCTGGGTAGTCCATAAGCACATCCTTAAAGGTCCCAAGTCGCAGGAATATCGAGATCCGGCATCAATATTCCAGAGTAGACTTGTTTATACGTTTCTAGACCCCGACAAGGGGTGGTAGCTGGTCCCACAACCATTGGAGTGATCACTTAAGATTGTATATAGGTGCTCACTGGGTATGAGTACACTGGACAGACTCGCCGAGAAGCTCTAGATGATATTATACCTATCGTCATATAGTGGTTCTTAGATGAGACATGAGTACATGTTAGTCTTTAAACCTGAGATCATCATTTGTCTCTTATGAGTTCTCACTGTGTTTTGATCACTATCCTACCACGGTTCTACTGAGTCGTGCAAACATGTTTTGGTTGGGTACAGTCCTGAGCCATATGGAGGCAGTGAGTGATTGTCAGGGATTCGTCTCTCCCGGTATTGGGAGTCGATATCGCACTGTGTCCGGTTGGCCAGAACCATAAGACCTTGGCCAAAGCAGTTGAGATTTACTGATGGTTAGATCAATTTTTCTCGGATCGGTCCTAAGCCAAATCGACACGACTTATCAGGTTATTAGGGGTCTGACACTTATCATCCCCTTGACCCGATATGCGATACTCTTAGACGGAGAGACCGGACTGTACAGAGATTGTCACGGATAGGCTCAGTAGGGGTCCGGATGAGCTTACTTGTCGGCCTTCTTTTTGACAGGTACCTGGGTACCCGTTACGTACAGCTAGTGCCGCTGACGTTCTTGTGGTTAAACCTACTGCCAGCGTATTGCCGAGTCTTTAGAGTCCACACAGAGGGTTTTTCTGATTCAGGCGAAACGATGTGGTGACCGTATGTTTATACGTGCAGGGTTCTGATCGAATGATAATACTAGCCGGCTTAGGATTAAACCGGATCATTAAATCAGCTATTGATTTAATAATTTACATATACATATTTCGATATGTATATTCTAGTGTTATCCAGGTTTTCTATTGGACGGTTGATGATACTAGCGGGCTTATGATTAAGCTGGTTTGTTAAATCAAATATCGATTTAATGCTAGCATTATATTAGTAGTAGTATTCTATCTCTTGGGTATTCGTATTTTGGTACGATACGTGTATGTATATACGGTAGAAAGTATTTTGTATTTATACAAAATACCTTCTATAAGATGACACCTCATCATGCATTTTTCTATTTTGTTGAAAATAGAAAATGAGGCAGAAAAGGGTGAGATGGCATGAAGCATGGCTTTGGCATTTATTGCAAATACTATTGGAGTATAGTTATGTTTTTTAAATAAAAAGAAAAATACTTCATAGAAAAGCTTAGCCATTCTTATTTTCATAATGCTTCTTGACTGGCCATTTTCTTCTCTTTTCTTCTTGAGTTCACTCTTTTCAAACCCTTATTATTCTCATGTGTTGAGAACCAAAGGGATTTAAAATAGAAAACTACTACTAAATATCACCACATCATTTGAGCAAACTAGATTGGTAAACTAGTTTGCTTAGTTTTGAAGTAAGAGCTTGAATCAAGAACCTTTAGGTGGATCATCTAAGACCGAGGAGGCCAGCCATCAAAGTTGATATAGGAGACCTCAAGAAGCTTAGGAAGAGAAGTGAAGACTCGAAGGATACGTGTCGTTAGGTATAACACTCTTTCACAGTAGCTAGACTCCTCTAGTTTACTAGTTTCGATATTTGGTTAGATTTTAGATGTGTTTTCTAGCGCCAAAGTTTTAAAAGTCAAAGTTTTTCATTCCACAACGGCCACAGTTGGCGGCCAGGGCGCTAGGAATCCCAACATAGTATCAGAGCCACCCAAATATTAGAAACTAGTAGTAGACAATGTTTTAGTTTCAAAACCGAAAAATTCCGATTTTAAAATCCCATTCTCTGTTCGAATTTTTTTTTTTGTCTCTGAAATTTTTTAAACAAGTGCAAAGGCTCACTCTTGAGATGATAGTGACACACGATGAAAATGAGAACATTTTGCCATGAAAAAATTACCCAAAATCCCCAAAACACAGATATGGGCGGTTTATTGTTCACATCTCGTCTTCGTTTTCATTTAGTGTCTTGGATTTTGTAAATTGGTATTTTTGGTCTTCTTTGATTTGCCCCAAATTTCACTTAGTGTTATCTTTGTTTTGGGGCAATTTGGAAAGTTTTAGAACTTAAAACTTTTGTATCGTTGATTTCTGTGATGTGGTGTATGTGTTTTCAAACGTCGTCTATTTGCTATATGTCATTTAGACGAGGTTGCACATACATACTTATGCTGCTGTGATATTTACATCTGTGATGGTAAGTACGAATTATCATGTTGGATAGCCCCTAGTGCAATGGTAGTTGTACAGTTTAGACTCATTTGTATATTCATAATTGTGGGCGAGCGTCCGACATGTGGACTGCCGTCTCTGCCAGTTTGTATGTTCTTTTATTGGGGCACGATCGGGTTGAGGTCGATGTCACCATTTGTATATATATTTTTATTTTTTGTACTAAGATTACCCCGTAGAGGAGTGCTCGAATAGCCGGGTTCAAGAGGGCAACAGGCCAGTATCTCATGGCGTTGAGATGGAGGGGGCTTTACTTTAGAATTGGCGGGCTGTTTGCCGCACTCGTAGGGGGTATAGGATGATCCACGGAGGGGTGCTCGAGTTATCGGATCCTGTGAAGTGCTGTGTGGCCCATTCACTTTGTTGATTAGGGTTGTTTCATTTCCGGGATTGGCGGGTAATTTACCGCGCTTATAGGGGTCTAGGTTTTTCATTGCACATGCTATCCACATGACCGGGGAACGTCGAGTTTCATTTGCGGCTCAAATGAAATCCGGGACTCCTAAATTATCCATTATTCCATGTTGCTTATTGCTGTTCTGTGATGTTGCTTATATATCATGCCTGGGACGAATGATTATACATCTATTTATATATGAGAATAATAGAGGAAAGAGGCCATAGGAGTGGGTTTTCTCCTATGGCGTCGAAAAAATACAACCTCTAATATTTTTTCCGACGATCGGCATCTATTATCATCATCGTTATCATCTAAGATGTGCATACACCAAATTTCATGTGATTCTACCACTTTTCACCGTTGAATTAGCAATGTAAAAAGTTCTATTGTCGGTAAACTATTAATTTTGCACCAACTAAATCAACGGTGAAAAAATGGTATAATCACATGAAATTTGGTGTATCCACATATTAAATGATAAAGATGAAGGCGATGTATGCCGATCGTCGAAAATAATCACGGAGGGTGCATTTTTCCGACGCTATAGGAGTAAATTCCCTCCTATGGCACCTTTCCTCAATTAACCTCTTTATATATACTAGTAGATATTGTATATGTTTTGCATTCGCTCTAGTCCTGCTCCCGCTCCGCCGTTAGTTAAGTAACCTAACGGTGCATGACGGGGCCTGTAGCGAATGCGGATGGCATGTACGTACATTTTATTTTTGTTCTTTTATGGTATGATAGGATTTAATTGATGGGACCGCGTTAATTTTAATTAATGCAAGGAAAAAGAAACCTAAAAGATATTGTTAGAACAAATTTTCGAAAAACTATAGTCGTATTGTTTCGCTTTGCATAGTGGTATTCAGTTAGGAATATCCCGCACCTCATTCGAGGAGGCAAAAGCCTAGATCTCTTCACGGGGAGTGACCTCTTGAGCGAAAATTTATGTTACTGTAGATTACCCGATTTTCTTCAAAACCTCGAGTTTTTAAAAGCGGAGCCTAAACCACCCCTTTTCAAAACTACCCGGTTTCTTCAATGATATCAAGTTCATTACATTAAAGGATTTTTCGCCAAAAACTCAGTCGTATCCCTCCGTCATTTCAGATAAGTAGCGGTTAGTATTCGTGCTATGTACGTTGGTCTCTATCAAGGCATAATGTACGGTAGTTAAATGTTGCTTATCTGTTGCATTTTGATGCAATTAGTTAGGACAGTCGTATAGCCACGTTGGTTTCTATCAAGGGCTTATGCGGGTGGGTCTAAATTAATTCAGAACAATGACGGGTTGAACTTGACTTGCGACTTATGGTATGTTGGTCTCTATTAAGACCATAAGACGCTTGGGGCAAAAACCACATCGGGAGTTTCAAATATACAGGAAACTTGGTAGTGTTGCATACCTTCTGGAGTGTGGTGACTAGAGTGGCTTCCATCTAGATTATCACGCGATGATATTTGGATCCCGATCCCACTAATGAGTAGGATTACTCTTGGGAGATATTTTTCACTTCACAATTAGCTAACCTATTAGATGTCTAAAAAAGAGTTAACGGGGTCACGTCTCTGCGGAAATGAGGTTTATTTTAATTAGGTCCGTGCGAGAGAACGGGGAACCTCCCTCGGAGTACCAACACTCACCTAGTTGAATGGTTAACGAACTTGTAGGGTGCGAATGATCCCGATTAGTTCTCTTTTTAAGGCTTGGAGGAGAATTCGAGAAAACAGTGGGAGCCATCCTGATTAGATAAACTAACAACCAATTTAATCTTGTAAGAGCGCACGCTGAAAGTTTCTTTTCTCTCTCTACAGGTAGCAATCATGTCACGCATTAATCAAGATAATAAAATGTTTGACTTGACCGAACCAGCTTATTACACTGGGCTGGGGAACGTCGGTTCGGCTCAAACTTGTGATAACCGTCACGAGTATGGGCAAGGGAAAGAGAACTGTAAAGAATTCCAGATGATCCTATTGAAGGAGAAGCATTCTAATGCATTTTCTTCGGGTGTATTTGTTATTGAAAACTGTTTTTCGGTCAACCCTACCTTCTGGGTATTAGATACCGGATCAGGATCTCATATATGTAATTTATTACAATGACTGAGAAAAGTAGAATGGTTAGACCGGGTAATATGTCCCTCAGAGTAGAGGACGGAGCATAAGTTGATGCTGCTGCTGCCGTTGAATATCACCTAGTATTGCCAAGCGGCAATACTATGATTTTAAACAATTGTTACTATGTACCTTCCATGTTTTGCAACATTATATCAGTTTCTTTACTTGATAAAGATGGATATAACTTTGTTCTAGATAGAAATATCATGAACATTTATCTTAATCAGCTATTGGTTATAGAGGATACACTGTGTAATGTTATCTACATTCTAAATCAAAACACAGTTTACAACATACAAAACACACGCAAGAGGAAAAGTTCAGATACGAACGAAACTTACTTGTGGCATTGTAGACTTGGTCATATCGGTGAGAAAAGACTAAGTAAGTTGCATAAAAATGGATATCTGAATCCGTTCGAATTTTCATCCTGTGAAATTTGTCAGTCTTGTGTCAAAGGAAAGATGACCAAATCTCCGTTCATTAGACACGGAGAAAGAGCTACAGAGCTCTTGGGACTCATACACAGTGATGGATATGGTCCAATGTCTATACATACAAGGGGTGGGTTCTTGTACTTCATTACATTCACTGATGATCTCTCTAGGTTCGGATATGTATTTATCATGAAACACAAATCTGAAACTTTTGAGAAGTTCAAAGAATTTAAAAGCGAAGCAGAGAACCAGACAGGAAAAAGTATCAAGATCCTTCAATCTGATCGAGGAGGGGAGTACTTGAGTACAAAATTCCGGGACTTTTTAAAAGAGAATGGCATTCTCTCTCAGTTTACTCCTCCGTATACACCACAACACAACGGTGTATCGGAGCGGAGAAACCGTACTCTATTGGATATAGTTCGCTTCATGATGAGTAATGCTGAATTGCCTCTTTCGTTTTGGAGACTTGCGCTTGAAACAACATCGTACCTATTGAATCAGGTTCCATCTAAATCTGTGCCTAAGACCCCATATGAAATATGGAGCGGTAAAAAACCATGTCTTAAACGAGTTAAGATACGGGGTCATTCGGCCTATGTTAAAAACCAGAATCTGGAAAAACTTCAAGCACGATCAGTTTTATGTAAGTTTGTGGGATATCCCAGGTATTCGAATGGATACCTATTCTACCATGTCGAAGAACAAAAGGTATTTATTTCTTGACACGCCACCTTTCTTGAAAAGATATTTCTTGAAAAAGAAATTAGTGGAAGCTCGGCAGAATTGGATGAGTTCTAGAAACATAAACTATAACTGAAGATTTGATAGAACCAGAGGATTC
The DNA here is from genome assembly GCA_030015575.1 of Agapanthus africanus. Taxonomy (NCBI): domain Eukaryota; kingdom Viridiplantae; phylum Streptophyta; class Magnoliopsida; order Asparagales; family Amaryllidaceae; genus Agapanthus; species Agapanthus africanus. Next base: position 41,919,936 of record CM057342.1, read on the forward strand.
AATAGTCCCAGACGAACCTCAGCCACTCCGCAGACCTAGTAGGATTTCTCGTCTGCCCGAGAGATGCTACGGTTTTCTCATAGATGGGGATCGAGAGGATTGCATCTTGGAAAAAGATGATCCTACTAGTTTCGAGCAGGGCATTAACAGTAAGGACTCTATAAAATGACTCGATGCTATGCAATCTAAAATGGAGTCTATGTACACCAATAAAGTTTGGACTTTGGATGTTGCTCCTCCTGGGGTAAAACCCGTTGGATGCAAGTGGATATTCAAAAAGGAGATTGGTGCAGATGGATAGGTAGAAACTTATAAGGCTAGAGTTGTTGCAAAAGTTTTTCGTCAAAAACCAGAAGTGGACTATGACGAAACCTTTCTCCAGTGGTTATGCTGAAATCCATTCAGATCCTACTTGCCATTGCTGCCTACCATGACTATCATATCTGGCAGATGGACGTTAAAACGGCCTTTCTAAATGTAAGTTTTGAAGAGTACGTTTATGTGGATTTGCGGGAGGGATTTGTAGACAGTGGGAGCAGCGGAAAGGTGTGTAAGTTGCTTAAATTCATTTATGAATTAAAATAGGCATTGCAGAGCTGAAACATCTGTTTTGATGAAACACTCAAGGAATTTGACTTCATCAAAAACGAAGATGAACCATGTATTTACAAGAAGATTGTAGGGAGAACTGTTGTATTCCTCGACTTGTACGTGGATGACATTCTCTTGATGGGAAATGACATTCCTATGCTGCAATCGGTCAATCTGTTCTTATCACAAAAGTTTTCCATAAAAGACATGGGTGACACCTCCTACATTCTGGGGATTAAGATCTACAGAGATAGAACCAAAAGATTGTTGGAACTTTCACACTCTATGTATATAGAGACCATACTAAAGAGATTTAGTATGGAAGATTTCAAGCGCGGTAATATATCCGCATTGCACGGAATCACCCTCTCCAAAGAGATGTCCCCCAAGACTGATGAGGAGAGGGCTCGCATGAGTAATATACCCTACGTTTCAGCGGTATGATTTATAATGTATGCGATACTATGTACCAGACAAGATGTAGCTTATGCGCTTAGCGTGATGATCCGGTATCAGTCGAACCCAGGTAAGAATCATTGGACAGCTGTGAAGAACATTCTCAAGTACCTGAGAAGGACTAAGGAGATGTTCTTGATGTACGGTAATGGAGATCTCAAGGTCGAGTCCTTTATCGACTCTAGCTTCCAAAGTGACAAGGATGACAACAAGTCTGTCTCGGGTTTTGTGTTTACCCTAAACGATTAGGCGGTATGTTAGAAGAGCTCCAAAAAGGATATCGTCGCAGAATCGACGATGAAGGCTGAATACATTGCTGCAAACAATACCGCAAAAGAAGCGGTATGGATGAAGAGTTCATTACTGAACTTGATGTGGTTCCGTACATTATTGATCCGATACCTTTGTATTGCGATAATAATAGGGCTATAGCTTTAGCGAAGGAACCACGGTCCCATTAGAAATCCATACACATCTTGAGGCGGTATCACCTGATCAGGAAGATCGTAGATCGCCATGAGATCGAGCTCCAATGAGCAGATACGAAACACAACACGGCGGATCTATTTACGAAAGCCCTCCCTCAAGCGCAGTTCGAGTGACTTTTTAAAATGTTAAGTATGCGATACGCCAACAACTGGCCCTAGAGCAGATGTTGGGTATTCGGTATGCCAATTATAGGCCTTAGTGCAAGTGGGAGATTGTTAGATATGTATGCCTTAGAAGCCTGTATTGTATAGGATGTTAGCGATATGTATGTACATGACAATCTTACTCAGTTGTATATAGTATATTATTTGAGTTGTTTTTGTCTTAATATGTGTATTTCTTTCTCTTGTTACTTTATATTGCTTACACATATTGATAAAGACTCGATACAGTAGTATACCATTATGGTTTGACTTTATCTTAACATGTGCATATGTTATACTCGATATCACATATGGTGGATAAATATTGATAAAGCCCGTAGGATTTTGCTTGACTACTGTCACGCCCCGCTTCCCAAAATACGCAAATACGACACGTGAAAGAGCCAACCATGCTACCCGTGGTTAGAAATCATCCCTTCACAGTCACATTAGGCCTGTCAATCAGATATCAAGAACAGTAAAATATAATCTAGCTAACACATGTCCATCTGCCATAATAAATAGAATCTAGAAAATGCATAAAGCGGAAACGAATCAAGATCTAATAAACAATAGTTTCTGAATCGCGTCCCAATATGGGCTCACATCAATAGAAATAAAGTTGTTGAAATAAATGAACTAAGAGTCTCTAAACTAAATAGCTACCTCCTCTTTACTCGTCTTGTTTGCTAAAGTACCCTTGATCTGCCTGCGATAAAGGTAGAGGAACTGGGCCATGCAAAACCCAGACGTTAGTGCATCATAATATCAAAGAATAGTAATAATCAGGATATGATGATATGATTAAACCAGAATATAAATAAATAATACAGATATAAATAGTGAGCTATATGTATATGATGTGTATCCTGAAGTCTGTGTGTCTAGGTTATCTATTCTAGAAGTTTTTGAAATCAATTAATGTAATTCTCATCGTAACTCAACAGTATATATCCCGTTCATTCCCCACGGGACCACGGTACAATATATCCCGTTCATTCCCCACGGGACCACGGTACAATAAATAATGATTATTCCGACACGTCCGGAATCACAGCAAACAATAATAATATTATCTTGAATTACGTTTCAGTTACATTCTTGATTTCCCCTTTACCCCCAGGATTTGTGTTCAAGTCAGGTATTGCCAATATAATCTAATGCCAATACAGGATCAAGCAGGTACCGGTCTTGTCTATGCAGACAACAAGTCACGTCCATCAGGACAACAATCAGGATTGTTGGTATTAGCAATAAGATCCAAGTAACAAGTCTGGTAATGTGTCGTGAACATGTCATGTACTGTATATTAACCAGAATAGATACCAATGTAAAACTGTAATCAATATCGAAACACGACTAATGCCAGGATGCATATGTATCTATCTGTAATATCTATTATACGTCCATTACCATGCATGATGCAATCTAGATAACATATTGAACTAATCTAGTAGTATAATAATATCATGATGTTCTGACATGCAACTAGATAAACTATTATCGGTAGGGATAAAGACGGATGATACAAAACTGTAAATCGATAATATTTTCTGAATAATAAAACACATGCACTATTATTTATTAAATAAATATTAATATAATAGAATAGCATGTTGCAAGTTTAGAACTTGCCTGATTGAATCTCACGTCGAGATACGGATGTCACGTTCCGACGTTGAAATAAAGTCACGACGCAAACTTACATGCGCAGGACTGGACCTGGCTGAGCAGCTGCGTGACGTGATGACTGGGCTAAACGACGACGGTGCCTGAGTAGTCTGGATCGTTGGCGATGTGCGCAACTCCAGCGAGACGATCGGAAAATAACAGAAGGAAGAAGAAGAAGAACAGAAGAAAAAGAAAAGAAGATGGCTGTTGGGGTTTCTAGGTTCTGGGATTCTCTGGATTTGGATGGCAGGAAGAGGGAAGAGGTGGTCAGCGGCGAGATGACGAGAAGCAGAGAAAATGGGGGAGGAGAGAGAGGGGGGGTTTAATTATAATTATTATATTATATATATAATATATATATCATATAAGGAGAGAGAGAAGGAGACAGAGAGAAACGGAGAAAGAGAGAGATTGAGAGAAAGTGAGAGAATTGGAGAGAGAGATTGAGAGAAAGTGAGAGAGAATTGGAGAGAGAGAGAGACAGAGAGTGAGAATTGGAGATTTTTATATTTAAAATAATTTAATATATTATAACAGTATATATATTATATATAAAAAATATATATATTATATCTATATAATATATACAGGTAGATTCTACAGATAATACCGGACATCTCCAAATATTACCCGTATCCATTCAAAAATCTAGTTTTTCAATATGTAGAATAAACATAAGAATTTAAACCATAATATGATATCCTGTCAATAAAAATGTATAACCCTAAGTACGGATCTACGTAAATATACGTAGCGATAAAAAATGAGTCTGTTTTAACAATTAGGGTATGAATATTATATAAGGGTACAACCATATGATATGTGGTACGATGACATGCACGGATAGATAACCAAATATGTTATTTGGTTTTTATTTTGTATTATTAAAACATATGTGGAATATATTATATATTTGTATTGAATTTAGATTTGCATGGATATACTGTACTAGTAAATATTTGATGTAATCTTGAACTATGATGGATTTCAAATATACGGGTCGGGTCGGATAATACTCACAACTACCAATTGCACTATCCACAACCCAAAGCAACAATAATAAAGAATTTTACCGTAAGATTTTGAAATACCCCAAAGAAACACAGTATAAATGCACTAGGGTGTTACAACTACCAGCGTTATGATGATGATCATACTTGTGGGTGCTGGGTAGTCTATAAGCACATCTTTAAAGGTCCCAAGTCATAAGAGTATCGAGATCAGGCATCAATATTCCAGAATAGACTTATGTATACGTTTCTAGACCCCGATAAGGGGCGGTGGTTGGTCCCACAACCATTAATGTGATCATCTAAGATTGTATACAGACACTCATTGGGTGTGAGTACACTGAACAGATTCGCCGAGAACCTCTAGATGGTACTATACCTATCGTCAGATAGTGGTTCTCAGGTGACATGAGTACATGTTAGTTTTTAGACCTGAGATCATCATTTGTCTCGTATGAGTTCCCACTGTATTTTGATCACTACCCTACCACGGCTCTACTGAGCCGTGCAAACAGGTTTTGGTTGGGTACAGTCTCGAGCCATATGGAGGCAGTGAGTGATTGTCAGGGATTCGCCTCTCCCGGTATTTGGAAGTCGATATCGCACTGTGTCCGGTTGGCCAGAACCATAAGATCTTGGCCAAGACAGTTGAGATTTACTGATGGTTAGATTAATAGTTTTTCGGATTGGTCCTGAGCCAAATCGATACGACTTATTAGGTTATTAGGGGTCTGACGCTTACCACCCCTAGACCCGATATGCGATACTCTTAGACGGAGAGACCATACTGTACGGATATTTTCACGGATATGCTCAGCAGGGGTCCGGATGAGCTTGCTCGTTGGCCTTATTTTCGACAGGTACCTGGGTATCCGTTACGTACAGCTAATGCTGCTGACGTGCTTGTGGTTAAACCCACTGCCAGCGTACTGTCGAGTGTTTAGAGTCCCACACAGAGAGTTTCTCTGATTCAGGCGAAACGATGTGGTGGCCGTATGTTTATACGTGCAGGGTTCCGATCGAATGATAATACTAGCCGACTTATGATTAAGCCGGTTTATTAAATCAGGTATCGATTTAATAATTTACATATATATATTTCGATATGTATATTCTAATGTTATCCAGGTTTTCGATCGGACGGTTGATGATACTATCGGGCTTAGAATTAAATTGGTTTGTTAAATCAGATATTGATTTAATACTAGCATTATATTAGTAGTATTATTCTATCTCTTGGGTATTCGTATTTTGGTATGAATACGGATATGTATATACGGTAGAAAGTATTTTGTATTTATACAAAATACCTTATAGAAGATGACACCTCATCATGCATTTTTCTATTTTTTTGAAATAGAAAATGAGGTGGAAAATGGTGAGATGGCATGAAGCATGGCTTTGGCATTTATTGCAAATACTATTAGAGTATGATTGTGTTTTTTAATTAAAAAGAAAAATACTTCATAGAAAAGCTTAGCCATTCTTATTCTCATAATGCTTCTTGACTAGCCATTCTCTCCTCTCTTCTTCTTGAGTTCACTCTCTTCAAACCCTTATCATTCTCATGTGTTGAGAATCAAAGGGATTTGAGATAGAAAACTACTACTAAATATCACCACATCATCTAAGGAAACTATATTAGCAAACTAGTTTGCTTAGTTTGCTTCTTTTTGCAGTAGAAGATTGAATCAAGAACCTTGAGGTGGATCATCGAGGATCGAGAAGGCCGGCCATCAAGGTTGATCTAGGAGACCTCAAGGAGCTTAAGAAGAGGAGAGAAGACCCGAAGGACACGTGTCATTAGATATAACACTCTTTCACAGTAGCTAGACTTCTCTAGTTTACTAGTTTCGATATTTGGTTAGATTCTAGGATGTGTTTTCTAACGTCAAAGTTTTAAAAGTCAAATTTTTTCGTTCCGCAACGGCTGCGGTTGACGACCAGGACGCTAAGAATCCCAACACATATGACCTCTTTCCCGGAGAGAATAATTAAGGAAAGAGGCCCTAGGAGGATTTTTTCGTTAGGTGGCGCAAAAAAATTCACTCTTCACCCTTTTTTCTGACGATTGGCATTCATCATCATCTTTTTCATCTAAGATGTTGATACACCAAATTTCATGTGACTCCATCGTATTTTCACCATTGATTTAGTGAATGCAAATTTAATAGTTTACCAACAATAGAACATTTTGCATTGCTAAATCTATGGTGAAAAAGATGATGGAATCACATGAAATTTGGTGACGACACCTAACGAAAAAGTTTCCTAAGGTCTCTTTCCAGCATTATTCTCTCTCTCTCTCTCTCTCTCTCTCTCTATATATATATATATATATATATAGAGAGAGAGAGAGAGAGAGAGGAGGGGGGTTTTTTAATGGAAGGAAGAGGCCATAGGAGGGAATTTCCCTCCTATGGCGTCGAAAAAGTACGATCTCCTTTATTTTTTCCGGCGATCGGCACCCACCTTCTTCATCGTTATCATCTAAGATGTGGATACATCAAATTTCATGTGATTCTACGACTTTTCACCGTTGATTTTGCAATGTAAAAAGTTATGTTGTCGGTAAACCGTTAATTTTGAACCCATAAAATCAATGGTGAAAAAGTCGTAGAATCGCATGAAATTCGGTGTACCCACATCTTAGATGATAACGATGAAGATGGTGTGTGCCGATCGTCGGAAAAAATAAGGGAGGGTGTACTTTTTCGACGCTATAGGAGGAAATTCCCTCATATGGCATCGGAAAAAATAAGGGAGGGTGTACTTTTTCGACGCTATAGGAGGAAATTCCCTCATATGGCATCTTTTCTCCATTATTCTCATATATATATATATATATATATATATATAAAAGCAATGTACCACCACTAATCAAATTTACACACAGCTATCTTAAATAATAACATCAATAAATTAGACCAAAGGAAGTGTGCAACTCAAACTAATACCATGCCTTCTTCTCTATTCTCCTCTTAATCCTTGTGGCCATTGCTTCCCTAATCTTTCTTCATTTATATTTCTCGTCTCATTCAAGAGGTCTCCTATACAACTTGCCTGCACTTGGTATGGTTCCGTCGATCGTCTTCAACTTTCACCGCCTTCACTATTCCGACATCGCTGATGTCGCAATTCCAGCTTCACTTTCCTATTCAAAGGGCCATCGCTCCTAGACATGGACTTTTTAGTCATGTGCGGTCCAAACAAAGCTAATCACATATTCAACTTAAACTTTCAAGATTACCTTAAAGGTGAAGAACTTGTTGAGATCTTCAAGATTCTTGATGATAGCATGTTCAACTCAGAAGACGATGCATGGCGAAGCCAGAGAAAGATGGGTCACTCAGTCTTCGGTGACACAAAGTTTTAAATTCTCATTGGCATTATATGAGGCAAGAGCACTCTCTGGCAACACCCAGAGCTTGCGCTGTTTTGCAAGTTGTATCGAGATGTGCGAGCTTCATTACTACCTCTCGTAAATATATCACTATCCATTTGATCAAGAAAAGGAATTAGCCTTTATCCACCTTGATTTGAACTTCTTCACTAGTCATGGATCGAAACTTTGTGTTGCCAAAGACTGTGAGCCATCTTTCTCTGGCTTTGCCACATGCAAGTTATCATCAAGAATTTTGAAGATCTCAGCGAATTCTTCGCTTTTAGGGTAATTTTGAAAGTGTAAGTTGAATATGTGATTAGCGTTGTTTGGATCGCACGTGACTAAAAAGCCCATGTTGAGGAGCCATGGTCCTTTGAATAGGAAAGTGAAGCCGGAATGGTAAAGATGGTCAACAACAGAATCATGAGGGCAATGAAAGTTGAAGATGATTGACTGAATCATAATCATTATTTTTTATCGTTCTTAAAGATGGTTTAAATTTGTGTGTTACTTTGGTGAGGGTTGTACGTGTTGAAATTAAATTTGATTTAATCGGAGTTATTTGAAGTAATTGGTATAATTTAGCAGTAACAATTAAAATTATATGTTACGAGAATAAATTGCGTAAGTTATGAGAATGAAGAGTCATGACATTTACTTCTCGTTTGGTTGATCGTTTTGAACTCCCAAAAACTCTTTTGGAGTTAAAAACACTTTTGAAGAAAAAAATACCATTCAAACCCTATGTCCAAAAACTCTTTTGAAGCTAAAGAAGAAGAATAAAATCTTTTTTTTTCAAAAGCTAAAAAATGAAGCTTTTGAGAAAAAACTTTTCTTAAAATTTTTTTATTCCTATCATCTCTTCATCATCATCACCTAGCCCGACCCTTACACTTGATTTCTCTTCTCATCATCTCCTCAGTTCGAAGCTCTAAACGATCGAGGCCCCCGGAGCGATCGAGGTCCCCGGATCGAAACCCTAAAGGATGATGATGAGGAAGAACCCTACGTGATCGAGGCCTCCGAGCTTGACGCGATCTTCGAGAGGTTGATCGATGAGATCCAAGTTTTGAGTTTCATGCATCAGGTGATCGAAAGCCTCTCGATTTCGATGAAGAATCTGTAGATCGAGAGGGTGGATTTCAAATATTCTTTTGCAAATATTTTGGTGCAGATCTTTTGATCTTTATTAGATTTTTGAAAGTAAATTGTAAATTAAAAAATGATATTTTATTTCAATGATTTCTTTCAAAATGTTAAGAAAAATGATGTCCTTTATGATTATTTAAACAGTCGGTACATTTCTGTAACTCTTAACTGTTTTTGAACCAAATGGCTTTTCAAATCAAAAAGCACATTTTACAACAGCACTTTTACCTAAAGAGCTTTTTTCAATAGTATTTTTTCTAAAAACTTTTTTCACAACAGCTCAACCAAACGGGCCTTTAGTATGGTCAATGTTTATGTATGCTCTTGATGAATTTATTTTCATTAAAAAGCATGAAATGTCAAGAGTCATGGGTTATTACAATATCTATTATGCATACATATGTATATATGTATGGTGTTTGTTTGTAAGGTTTAAGACAATTGATATAATAAAATATAGGGAAAAATGAGTCTAAGTCCCTAAGTAGGTTTAAGTTTCCGAGATGAAAAAACTTATGAAAAACTCCCCAAACTCAAAGATTTTTTTGTTTTAGTCATTATGGTACATTAACTAACATGATATGCCAATAACGTTCTTTGAGATAAAAAGCAACATTTATCCGTTAAAGTGCTACAGATATCTTTTAAAGTGTTACATGTATATGGTAAAGTGCAACATTTATTTTGAAATAGGTCAATATAGTAGATATAGTAACCTTACTAATAAATGTAACAGTTTCATGTTAAATGTAATATTTTAATACAAATATAGCAATTTCAAAATAAATGTAGCTATTCCCTCATAAAAAAAGGAGAAAAAGGGGAGATAATTCCCAACAACTCAAACCTCACATGTTAAACACGTGAGCGCACTATAATCAAATAAACTGATAGGCTAATAAGCCTCACGTGTTAAACACGTGAGCGCCTACATGCAAAACATATAGGCGCTGCAGTCAAACAACTGATAGGCTAATAAGTCTCACGTGTTAAACACGTGAGCGCCTATATGCTATGCAAAGCATATAGGCGCTGCAGTCAAACATTTATAGGCCAAATTAGGCTCACGTGTTAAACACGTGGGCGCCCATATGCAGGGTATATGGACGCTAAATCAGAGAAGCTAAATAAGCCTCACGTGTTAAAATACATGAGGGCACCTCCTTACGTAGAATTAAATTCTACTCAATGAACCGTTGGATCAAGAATCCAATGGTGGTTAAACATAGAATTAAATTCTATTGAGAGGGATATTTTCTGTTAAACAGAAATTTAGTAGATCAAAAATCCAGTAGGATGGAAAATATTTCCCATATCAATCTAAACAAAAAAAGATTGCACTATGTAAAGCTGAGCACCCTTGGATTAAAAATCCAATGGTGATGAAAATATCACCGTTCAATAGAATTTTATTCTATATATGAAAAAATATTCCCTCCTTCTTCCTAAAACAAGAACAACATATTCTGTAAAAACAGAGACACTTGGATCAAAAATCCAATGGTGGATAAAATTTCCCAAATCAATTTTGAGACCAATTAAATTAATTGGAATCTCTCAAGAAGAGATTTTCTCAAAACCAATTAACAATCTGCCTCCACTGTAACGCCCTAGTTCATTTATACCAGTTCCATTTTCGAGTATTTCTTTATTTATGGTATTTTCTTGAATTATTGTGTTTTGGGTGCGAATAATTTAATTGGTATCTGTATTTGCATCCGACCCGACCCGCTTGCTGGAAACCATATTGATTTCTGTTTATGATTCATCCCGGCTAGTTACGAGAATCCGTGCACTTTTAATATTGTTTATTCTGCATACTGGCATTTTATCTGGCATATTCATATTTTTCAATATAACATATAAAATCAAGTAAAATATTTTAAAAATATATAGCATGGCTTGCATGATACCCCTAACCCTATCGTAACATCCGCGCATTTTGTTCTCGTCCCGTTCAGTGAAACAGACTCGTTTGGATGGCTACGTGCACGTGCATGCATCCGTTCTTGGGGGTATACTTTTTCGTGACCCGGATACCCTGTTTTGATGTTGGTCGACATGTATATTTTCCGTATTTTAAAACCGTACTTTTAGACCCGACCCGGGCGTGTTTTGGACTATTTTTTTGTATTAGCCAAAATATCAAATTTTTATTAATAATATATTTTCTATATCTAACTGCTTACGTTTAAGATTTTATAACGAAAAAATATTTTTTAAATTTTTTAAAGAAATCTTTTTTTTACACTCATCTCTCTCTCTTTCTCTCTCCTCTCGTGAATATTGTTCCTCGCGAGGATCCTGTCACCTCCCTTCCTCCACTACAATCACCTCTCTTCTTCACTTCTCTTTCATCTTCTTCTTTTTAAACGAAACCCGCCGCCTCCACGAGAACCCTAACCCTAGCCGCCTCCTCTTCGTCGACCTCGCTCCTCTCATCCTTTCTTCGACCTCATCTCCTCCTCGACCTCCTTCCTCTCTCCTCTCCTCCCTCCAAACCCAAGAACCCTGCATCAAGCCGAACCCGATACCCACGACCTTGTCTGAACCCCCACCGGAGCTCCGACCCCGCCGACCTCACGCCCTCATCACCACCATCACCACTACCTCCCAACATCATCTCTTCCCTGCACACCCAGATCCTCGACGATCAAGAAACCCTAGAACCCGCAACCCCTTGCTTCGCCGTGAAACCTCACCGTCGACTAACCCGGGACCTCGTCGTCGTCACCCCTCTGTTCTTGTCGACCCCTGACCCCAGAGCACCAACCTAGAACCCACTTCTTCTCTTCTTCTCCTTCTTTCTTCGTTCTTTCTTGATCTTGTTTCTTTTTCCGGTGATCACCACCGGAGCCATGTCGCTGCCGACGATCCGAGTGACCTAGTGGACATCCCCAGCCAGCATGGTTACCTTCTTACCTTTCCTGGACCTGTCCCGTGTACCGTGTGTGCGTTACGACGTTTACCCGACGTCGGACGCAGCGTGCGCACCCCGTCGTGTGATCCGTTCAGGCAAGTTTATTTTGCTACATGCTATACTACTATATTTTGCATTCATGCGAATAATAATATTACATATTGTTTAGTTATGCATCCATATTACAATTTTACAGTTTTTCGATACCCGTATGCATCCATACCGTTATTTACATATCTAGTCGCATGCAAATTTATCTTGCTACATGCTATGATACATATTTTGCATCCATATGAATAAAAATATCACATGTTGATTGCACTGTGCACCTATATTGATGTTTTACTGTTTTCGGATATCCATATGCATCCATATCATTTATTATATATGTAGCTGCATCTACAGATCATATTATTTCATGTTATTGCTGTATTAACACCCCATGCTTGATAATGTGCATCCTACATAGTCATGGAACTGTAGTTGTAACTCCTGATAGATATTTGTGCATCCATATTTTATTGTGTATCCACACCATTAATTCTATATACCTAGTTGCATGCCATGTCATATTAATTCATATTACCGTTACCTTAGTACCCCATGCTTGATAGTGTGCATCCTACATAGTCATGATGTAACCCCTGATAGATATTTGTGCATCCATACTTTTACCGTACATCCGTACTTTTACCCTGATTCGATACTTGCTACATTTTACTGTTGGACATCTATTTGATGCATGTGCACTACCTGACATGACCTGATACACCACTACTTGACCTGTTACCTTATCCCGTTCCTAATGCCGACAATCCTGACTTATCGTCCTGACGGACGTATCCTGTTGTCTACATAGAAAAACCTGTACCTGCTTGATCCTGTGTTGGCATTAGCTCCAGATTATCAATACCTGACTTGAACACATAACCTTGGGGGTATGGGGAAATCAAAAGTGTAACTGAAGTGTAGCTTAAAAGGGTATTACTTGATCCGTGGTCCCGGAGGATAACGGGACATAATCATTCGTGATTCTTACTTGATCCGTGGTCCCGGGGCATAACGGGACAGAGTCATTCATGACTCCCATTACCTAATCCGTGGTCCCGGGGGATAACGGGACATATTCTTTGAGTTACATGGAGGAGTACACTAATTGGTTTCAAACAGACTTTAGAATAGATAACCCAGTAGCACAGTTTATATTGATCACTGCACGTCACATATACTGATACACTTCACTGTTCTATATCCGTGTTTACTTATTACATTCATGTTACTATTTATAATTCATGCCTGCATATCTCGTTACATCCTGGTTGCTTATTATTATTGATATTATGACGCACTGACGTCTGGGTATTGCATGACCCAGATCCTCTATCTTTGTCGCAGGCCGATCGGGAGTATTTCAGCCGACAGGCCGAGCAATGAGGATCCTGTTAGTATCCAGTTTAGTTTAGTTTCTTTCCGTACTTTTGTTTCCTGATGTGAGCCTGTATTTGGGACGTACTTTCCAGATGTTATTGTTTATTGGATTTATTGCTTCCGCATATATTATTTCTTGACTCGTTTATTCTGGCATATGGACATGTACTAGATATTTTATTTTACTTTATTGTTCTTGATATCTTATAGACAGCCGTAATGTGACTGTGGAGGGATGTTTTCTAACCACAGGTAGCATGGTTGGCTCTGTCACGCACCGATCTTAGCGCACTCTGGGAAGCGGGGCGTGACATCCACTATATAAAGGACCCGAGACTTCAAGTCTCAAAACAGAGAGAAGGAGATAGAACGAACCCTCGATAAGTTTCTGCAAAAAAATACAGTAAGCTCTTGAGAGAATAGAGAATTTAATTCTCAAAGGAAGAAGACTCTCCTCCCTCAAAACACTCTAGGTAAATAAAAAAGGAGAGATTAAAAGTATCCCCTTTGCCTAGTATAACGGATATAAGGGTTTAAATCTTCATATAAGAACTTAGTTCTTCCTCTGATTTGAGATTTGCAAATGCAAATCTCCCCACAAGTTGAGAATTTAATTCTCATCGGGAAGATTCTGTTCTTCAGACTCAAAACTTAATGTAAAGAACTAGGTGAAAAAGAAAAGGAAAGAAAAAGAAAAAAAAGAACATATGTTCTAGGAATTCAATTCCCCCAAAATTAGGGTTTAACCCTACATAAAGAACTTAGTTCTTATAAAAATAAAAGAGAACTTAGTTTTCCAATAAAAAATGATGATGATTCAAGATCTTCAAAAAAGAAATCTTGATGATCATCAATGACTAAAATTTCATTAACAGAGATTAATATCTCTAAAAACAAGAAGAACTTGATGTCTCACGTGAAACACACGTGAGTAAAATTAATGCTTAGCACTATTATATTGCCTAATGTGTTTCCCACGTGAGTGCTTAAAACTAACAAAAGAAAAACTAAAACGCCTCACGTGCTTCCCACGTGAGCGTCCAAAGAGCAAAGAAAAACTCCTTTGTGTTGATTAGGCAGCCACCAAATAAAGCATCCCAACACCCCAAAATAAAGCAATCACGTGAAATACACATGAAACACTCTTGGAAACCCAAAATCTGGCATCTCACGTGCTTCACACGTGACCAGCTAAGTGCTTAGCACTTATGTCAAAAAAGATGGTGAGCAAATAAAACCTGAAATTAATACTCAGCATTCACGTGCTTCCCACGTGAGTGCCATGCAAAGTGCTTAGCACTCCATGTTTAGTTAGAATGACTAACTGTTTAGCCCTGTTTGGGCAGCGCCCATATCTGAGCACCTTACGTGAAAAACACGTGAGCGCCTGAAAATATTAGTGCTCAGCACTATTCCAGTGCCCCACGTGAAATACACGTGAGCACTGCATATATTAGTGTTTAAGACTACTGGGTAGTATAGAAATCCAATCTCAGCCCAAATTGGCTAAGTTTCCTGAGGTTAAACCTCTTTGATTTTAAATCAACCGAGCCCATATTGCTCATGATCTTCCAAACTGATTTTTTGTCTCATGCATGACTAAAGATCTGTTATTGATGATATCCAAAATGATATTCATCCTATATCTCCTAGGGTAATCTTAGTCTCAAATATGACTAACGATTCTTAGGACCATCACCCCTTTTCTCTCAAATACGGGATTTGGTTTAAGAGTACACTTCTACACACCTCTGATACATGGCGTTGTAGTTTTTCAACGTCTTCAGAGAGGTGGCGGGTCCCGACGACCAATAGCTTCTTTCGTCCCACATTGATGCACTTCCAAATTGACGTGCATGCCTCAAATCGGATTGTGTCCCAAATTGGGAACATTCCATATCACCATTGTTCACTTCGTCACATAACAAATACACGTGCGCTCAAGATGAATAAGGGACCAAAATGTCTCTAAATTAATATTCGCCTCAAAAAACGGCGATAATGGACCGAAATGTCCTTAAACTAACATTCGCTCCTAAATACGGCGATAATGGACCGAAATGTTCTTAAACTAACATTCGTCTCCAAAACAGGAATGTTGGACCGAAATGTCCCTAAACTAATATTCGCCCCAAATATGGCGATAATGGACCGTGAGGTCTTTAAACTAAAATAATTGAGCCCAAATGCTCATATGTTTCAAGTCGATCTTAATCTTAAACCAGATTAACGATTCTTAAATAAACCCAAGCCCAAATCTAAAATATACGGATTTGGACTAATCCGCGTCCTACGGGTGACGATATAAATTAGTCTCCGTATACAATCCATGGGAAACCAAACAAACAAAAACACAGATGACACGAAGTGAACTTCCGGAGCAGGAGAAAATAGTTATCGCAATGCAATAACGTAATTAACTGCAGGGGCTTGCGCCCGCAGGGAAGAGCGTCCTCACAATCAAAAAACCCTCACAAACGTAGGGGAATCTAATGAAGTCTACTACAATAGCCGCATCTATCCAAACCTCCGATATACAGTGCCATAAATCAACTTGGCATCTTCGGAGAGATGGACGGATAAATCAAAAGCATCTGCCCCCAGAATTTAGGCCAGACGTCCTAACGTCCCGGTCCGTCTTCTGGCGGTAAACAGATTCTGGCACGCCCGGTGGGATCTTTTCCTCTTTCCACTCCACACTTTGTGTGCGTATTTCGTGAACAAAATCGCGGTTCGTTATGCTTGCCCTTGATTTGAGGTACGAAAATTTGGTGTTTTGCTCCTGTGCAGAAGAAGAAAATCGATAGCTTCCCACTGCACCTCTTGCAACAGCAACTCTCGCTTTACCCCAACTGGAGGAGTGACCTATGGGCCTAATGCGGCCTCAATCTTTTCAATGCCGGTGGGGCAAGTTACATAAGCCACTATTGGGTTGTTCTTTGGGACCATGCTCCCACCAGTGAGTTTCGGTGCCTTCGTGTCACAAGAAGAATCTCCCAAAAGGTCAGTCTTCGATCGATTGGCAACCACAACGTCCGCGCTCAACGGGCAGTCCAAAGCTGACGTCTCAGTCTTCAATAGACCGGGCAAGAACCCAAACGGGCCCGCAAAGAGGCTTGTGATACCTGAAAGGGATGCCCCAAAATGGATAGCCCTCCCAACTCCTGCAGGTGAAGCCATCAAAACCGCTTCCCCTATCAGAAGATCGGTCTTTGAAAGATTGGTCGTTCCTCCTCAAACTCTGCCTAAGACGTTAGTCTTCAACATGTTGACACCAACAACAGTCCCTCAGCAAAGCCGGGGGCACGAAGAAGCCGCTTCCAAAACTGAGATGGCCCTGTCTGCAATACACGCTCGACGTCGTAACTGGCGCCGAGTGAGGAAAGCTGGGGGCAACTCCCCCTCTGGACTTACGACACCAGCTCCAATGGTGGAAATTGACGCGGCTGTTCCAACTAGGAACATTTTTTATCTGCTCAGGAGCATACGCAAGAACTCTCCAATGGCAGTGCTAAAGAAATCGCCACCACCTGCAGAAGTCATAGCATAGGAAAAGACGGAGCAACCCCATCAACGGCTCTCCTCCTAAATTCACAGGGTCTGGTGGAAAGTCCAGGACTCTGTGATCAACAAAGACCATTCTCGTCGACCGAAGAAATCGAAGGCTCGGCAAGAGAAAGACTGTCCCTTCGTCATACAGCGAGGGACTTCTTCTGCACAGGGGCCTGTTACAACGGCTCCTTTAACTACGACCTCATACAAAAGGATGATGCCAAAGAAAATCCCACCGCCGGCGGCAAACTCCAAAGGCGATGGGCCCAAACGCCCTAAGTCTGGGGGCATGATCGTACATACGGTCTACATGGCTTCCGGGAAAGAAGAAAACCGTGCTTCTGTAGGTCATTGACCGCAAACTCGGTCGCTGACAAAAGCTCAGGAGCAATAAGAAAAGCTCCAGGAAATGCTGACCAAAATGGCAGCACTTATCGGGAAGAAAGAAAGCTCGGACATGACATCCGAACAGCGCCAGGAGCAGGAGACCGATACAGAGTTCCAACAAAGGGTGCTTGAAACAAAGGACAAGGAAGTTGTGGAGCAGGCTGCTAAAATAAAGCAAATAGCTCTCTTATTCTAGGATATGGTTGGAATGATGATCCAGCTAGAACCCCCAGCTAAGGATTCACCGATAATTATCGAGGATGACAGAGGGGAAACATCAAATCCTCTTCCGGCCTTATCGGCAGCCAAGGAGGAAACAATCTTCTAGGCTGCTCTTGATGATTATATCGCTCAACAAATACGAGCTCATCAAGCCAACGAAGCCGCAGGCCAAATTGTCAGAAATTGGCGATCGTATCCAGGCTGGTATGACCAAATTAAATACCCGCTGGGATATAAGATCCCCAAGTTCTATGTATACAAGGGGACATGCAACCCCTATCAGTACGTCGCGCAGTTCAGAGCTCTGTGCGGAAACACTGGAGGCGACGACAAACTGTTGCTTCGCCAGTTCGTTGGCAGTCTGTCAGATACGGCCTTTGAATGGTACTCGGAGCTCCCAAATGACTCCGTAAATAAATTCACAGAGATGGAACTGCTGTTCACATAGCGGTTCGCCAGCACAAGCGAGCGCACCTCGATCACAGCATTATTCAATGCCAGGGTAAAGCCAGGAGAAACCTATGTCCAATATGCGATCCGGTAGCGGAACCTATGGTCAAAGTGCGAACAACGCATTGAAGAATCATCCACCGTGGGCATGTTCATCGGGACTCTTGATCCTCAAACGACTGTATCCCAATTCATGACATTCTTTAAGCCAACCACCTTCCAGGCCTTGATCGATAAACTGGCCCAAATGGACCATATGGGACACGAGCCTTCCTCCTCAAATAAGGACCTTCGAAACTCTAAAGATAAAGGGAAAGCGGCCTTCATTTCCAACACTCAACCGAGCGACCCAAAACCGGCAGCTCGCCAAAACAACGCACGTCCATGCCTATCCCTGGAAGAAAGGCTAGGACGCGCTTACTCGTTTTCCCGTGATAAGACAAGGAGACTATTTGAGTTGGCAATGCGTAACAAATTCATCGCATTGACAGACCCATGGCGTCCACCGCAACCCGGCGACGTCAACAACCCCAACTACTACTCCTATCACAGAATGGTGAGCCACCCAATTGAGAATTGCTATGTCTTCAAGAACTGGGTCGCGGACCAGTATCAACAGGGGAAGTTCGCGCTGTCTGAGAACTGGAGGGTGAACCCACCACAGAAGCACACTCCCAAAAAAGTGGATGCACCGGGGGCATCATGCTCGCTCGTGGAAGAAACTCAATGGGAAGTCGTTCTTTCAGTTAAAACCAAAAGAATGCTGAAAGATCTACATGCATGTTCGCCAGTTAGGTGAAAAAGCCCATTTGAACCCGAAATCATCGAAGGGATGCTGAAACCACATCCCACGCCGAAAGTTGTTAACAAAGGCCAAAACCCCCAAGTCGAGCCTTCAAAGTCTTCGAAGAAAAAGAAGAAGACCAAGAAGACTGTGCAGCTTACCGAGTATGATGACAAGCGCACAGACCTACAAAAGTACATTGACGTGCTGAAGGTGTACAACCAGAAGGCGCAGAAACCGGTCACGCTTGAAGAGTTCCTCAAGCATATTCTTGAGGACGAAGATAGTGATAACGATGAGGAAAATGACTCATCAGAAGAAGCCGGGGACCGTGTAGCAAGTTGCCACATGGTCTCCCATTCGTTGTTAAATGAGGAAGAAACTCCCTCAACGTCACAAAACAACGCAGAGGAACTGGGGAAGAATCGGCGCTAGAATCTCCGGAACTGTCAGAAGACCTGATCGATAGGCTGTGAAACAAAGCCTTTCGAAAAAGCAAAGCTGACCGAGAACGCGAACAAGCCATATACGAAAAGGCTAAGCGTCAGCATCAGGATGAAGAAGCTGTGGCAATGTGGAGCCGTAAAGTACTCCAACCAAACCAAGGCATACCTGCGATGAATAAGAGCAGAATTAAGGTAGAGAAGTGGTTCGCCAAAGCCCTGTCAATGGGAATGAAGCTGCCGCCTCTCGTAGGAAACACTCCCAGGGTCATATGCCTCGACAGAGAGGATGCACATCTAAACTACTACCTATATCATCGGAGGGCTACCCACCCCACCGAAGAGTGCAGTACCTTCAAGAAGTGGTGGCAAGGATACGTTGCCCATAAAATACACTTCAAGAGGATGAAGCGCGAAGCTCGTCGACAGCAAAAGAGTGCGACGATGCGCGTGAAAAAATGACTGGCAAATGTCATATGGTTGATACCAGTTTAGAAGGGGAAAATCCCCAATTTCTTACTTTCGGGAGCGATTCTGAGGATGAAATACCCCTCAGCCCTCTCTTCAAAGATTCCACCTCCAAAAAAGAAGAGGAGGAGAAGAACTGCGAGAATATTCAGCTGCGTAACCGCACGCTGCCTGAGAAGAACCTCGGACATATAAAGAAAGGTTTGAGCAAAAAAGACAAAGGGAAAGAGAAAATCTGTGAGGAAATTGCCCTCGACGATGGAGTTGTCAAAGAGCTCGCAGCAAGGGACCCGTCTAGGAAAAACAAGGTGGATTACAATGTCTTAGTACATCTGAGGAAAATACCCTCACAGCTGAGTATATTGTATGCTCTCCTCCTGTCCAAAGAGGCACGAGAGTCTCTGAATAAGGCATTACAAGAGCCCGATCAGTTCCAAACTTTACTTGCAGAATCGAAGATGAAGGATGAGCTGGCAGAACTCCACATGACTGACATTACATTCAGTGATGAAGATCTTCTCCTCGGTACGCTCGAACATAACCGCTCGTTATACGTCACTGGGTACTGCCATGACATCAAGATAGGAAAAATCCTTGTCGACAATGGATCCTCTGTCAACCTTCTCAACGTGAAAGTGCTAAAGGAGATTTGCATGAACGTTCAACACTTAGCCCGAGACAAAATTACCATCTCCGGGTTCGACTCACAGTCATCACGGACGCTCGGGTCCGTAATACTGACGTTGCGCTTCGGGTTGCTTTTCACTGACATCAAATTTCATGTCATTGACGCCAAGACTTGCTATAACACTTTGCTCAGCAGGCCCTGGCTGCATGAGTATAACGTCATCCCTTCTACACAACATCAGCGTATGAAGTATTTCAAGGATGGTTTGGAATGCACCGTCACAGGGGATCTGAATCCGTTTTCCGTAAACGAGGTCCGGAAATATGAAGACGCAAAGTACTTCCTACCAGACTTCGAAGATACAGAAAGGTGTCATAGGCCGGAGGATAAGCAGAAGTCCGTCGCCACTATCCCGATCTTTGGGAGCGATTCCGAGGAAGATGAAGAAATAATCTACTCAGGGCAACCCCAGAAAGAAAACAACAGGCCTGGACCAGTTACCCTTATTCTGGTCTTTGGCAGTGACTCTGAGGACGAGGCCAACGCGGTGTTCTCCATCCACCCGTCAGTGCAAGCCCTCATCGGAGCAGACCAGAGTCTATAAATCACAATGGCTCCGCCTTGGAATTACAAGGAACTTGATGCGCTCGATACATACAGCATACAAGGACTACAGACTTTCTACGTCCCTCCCAAGCGAAGAGGTGAAAATGCGATCCTCTTCTACCAATCGACGGAGACCAAAGTAGAAAAAGAATTCTGGCATGGTGCCGATTTTGCGCTCGACGGGTTTCAACCAATCCATTTTCCAAGATACTACGCGGAGGGATTGAAAAGGCTGTTAAGACGCCAAGGTGTACTTCTCAAACAAACTGTTCGACAAGCCCAATTCTACAAAAAGATTTAGGATAATCCTGGGACTCAGCGAAAGATGCCTAACGGGAAGATGGAGACAATCGGGCTCAGATACGTTCGGTCCAAGAAACGGCAGCTCCACAGCTACCGCGTCCTAAACGGCTCCAGCGAAGAGTAAAACAATCTTCCAAATAGCTGTGATATTGAAATAGAGCGAAATCCAGCCCTAAGAACGTTAAGTTCGTCGCTCGAAGAACAAATAGACAAGCTAATAAAGGAAGCTTGTCAAAAGAGCCGAGACAATCACAGCCGCAAAATGACCATTTATGAGAAGGCCAGGACGCAACACCTCAATCAGCAATCTGCGGAGAAAGAAGACTACAATGCCCTTTATCCACAGCCCGCTGTATGTTCTCGCAAAAAGGAAAAATCCTGAAATAGAGGCAAAAACAGGACAAAGAGCTCAAAAAACGTTCGCAAACGACAAGGCAGATCTAAGAAGTTGCGCTATCAAGAAAAACTCGGTTGGAACCCGTCCTTTATAAAGAAGATGGGTCGGGAATACTCTTTCCCCCAAGACAAGACGAAGAAAATATTCAACCTTGTCATGAAGCACCAAATGATGATGCTTCCAGAGTTTCGGCATCCCGAACAAATAAACGAGGTCCATCATCCGGATTATTGCTCCTATCACCGAGCAATAAATCATCCCCTTGAAAACTGCTTCACCTTTAAAGACTGGGTAGAAGGCCAATATCGACAAGGAATGTTCGCTTTATCCTACAGCTGGAGGGTAACCCCACCGCAAAAGCATGAGCCAAAAAGGACATATACCCTGAGGATAGAACCAGATCAACGTCAAGAAGGGAAGCGAACTCGTACCTGCCATATGATAATACTCTCAAACGAGAGAGGGTATGAGACTATGGATGACCTCCACATGTGCTTTGCAAATGAAGATGAGGACGAGGTGATTTCCGAGTTTCCACCAGCACCAAAAGAGTTGGAAGATAGGATACACACCACGGCGGACAACCTAAGAAAAATTGACTTGGGGACAGAAAATAATCCGAGGCTTACATTCGTCAATGTGCTACTATCTGAAAAACAGGTAGCTACGTTAAAGGACGTGCTCATGCAGTACAAAGATTGCTTCGCATGGAACTATTCCGAGATGCCAGGTCTAGATCAAAAGTGGCGGTACATAAACTGGCCATATCGCCGGACATAAATCCAGTCAAACAGGCACCAAGAAGAAAGTGGCTCGAACTTGAGATGGGTATAAATGCTGAGGACAAGAAACTAATCGACTACGACTTCATCCAAGAAGTGCAATATCCTGACTGGATCGCCAACATCGTTCCGGTGATGAAGAAAAATAGGACGGTGCTCATCTGCATGGATGTAACAACCCTAATTTTCTTATACATTCTCTTCATACAAATTTTTAAATTGTTTTTTTTTCAAAATCCATAAAGGGATATTTATTACCTGAGAACAAGACTTAAGTAATTAATTAGCAATTTAATTACAAGAAGGAGATTGTAGCTCATTGGTAATACCTTGCACTGCTGAACCAAGCTACCAGAGTTCAAATCCCCTACTACACATTATTTTTATATTGTTTTTGTTTTAAATCCTTTGGAAGCCCAACAGTCCACACACCGTAACTCCCAAAAGTTGAACTGAACTTTAAAAACTAAATATACCAGAGGCTACACTAAACGATCCCCCACCTCCCCATGCCCTGACTCGGCCCGACTCGACCGAGTAGGCCGGCGGACCGATCGACTCGGGCCGGCGCCGCCGGCCGGACTCGTCCGGACGGCCGAGTTCCCTTCTTCAATATTGTGTCTCTTCATCTTCTAAACATCCCTGTACACTTCAAATTCCTAGATCGGTTTCAGAGACCTTTGAAATCCCCATTTACTCCATTTTGATGATTTTTTAATACATTTTTACATTAAAACCTTTCATATACCCTATTTACTCCAATTTTTAATGCATTTTCTATATTTTTTTTATTTAAAAACCCTTCACCTACCCTACCCTATAAATACACCCCCTCCCCTCTACCCTCTCATCCCAAAAATCCTAAGCTCACTCTCTCAAAATTTTCCAAGAGTTGTGTACTTTGAAAACAAGCTCGCGGCGAAGCTCACATGAAATTCCGACGGAAATTCCGGCGACGTTTTTAGGAACTACCGGCGACGACGCAACACATCGGCGATTCCCCTACCTCCCTCTCACCCTCTTTTGTGTCCTAAAACCCGTAAGTCCCATTCTATCTCTCTTTCTATTTCTCTAAAATACGAAATTACAAAACCCGACGGAATCGGAACAAATCCGATTTCCGATTCGGTTTTCTATAAAACTTCACCTCTCACCAATACATTCATGCTTAAATATCTTTATGTTGACTATTAAACATTTAACAACCAATTTGAATAAGTTTCATCACATGAAATGATAGCCTTTCCAATTTATCGTATTTTTCACTTAAATACCACAATATTTCGATTTCACATTTAACCCCTTAACTTTGCTATACATTTAAAGTAGAGCATGAAATAATGACGTACCTCCATACACACGCAAATACAACCGTAAACGACATGATCAAAAACTTAGAATACGATAAAACAATACTTTCATTTAAATAGCATATTCTTAATAAAATCATTTCTAAAAGTTTTAGCTTTGATACACTTTTAAATAAATATCTCTTATTAGGAAAACACGATAAGTTGTGGACATCGATCATTTATCTAAACCTGACTTTGTGGTGTCTAGGCTAGGCAAGTAAGCAAAGGTAACTTTAAAAGGCCCGTCTCACGGATTCGTGAGCGGATCCCTCCTTTCCTCATTTGTACTTACTGGCCACAATTGGTGGTGAAGAGGCGATTTGAGGCTTTTAACGACTTGTCGCTTAGAGCATTTAGAAATAGACTAGTTGACTTAGGAAACGCTAGAATCTAAAATACGGAAAATTTACACCTTTGCAAATAAATACCTTTTACTTTATAAAACTGTTTTCTAAAAGATTAGTATTTTACAATCTTTACAAAGCGCCGCTACAACCCATTTTTGGGGAACCCTTTCGGGATGGTGCGGATTATCGCACATCCTCGGGCTTAGTAGTGCGAGACTCAGACCTCAGCAAGGAGCATTCGGTCTCGAAAGGTTTAAAATACGATATCTTAAGAAAATGAGATTTTTGGAATATAAAATATTTATTAAAATTAATTTTGTATAAATATATGTATATTTATCATTTAAATATCTATTTTATTATAATATAAATATTCCACCTTTTTCTAAAAATCAGAAGAATAAATTTTACACTAAAATACCATGAACTTTAAATAATCAATATTACAGATAAATACCATTATTTATAAAACTAGGATATTTTGAAAAGTATATAAAAGTATTTTTACATAAAACCCCCTCAAGTTTTATAAATTATCCTAACGACCCTAGCAATTATAAGAGTTCGATTCACATTTTTGATTGTCTGACTCGGGTTTGAGTCTGATTAATCTGACTTGAATATGATTCAAGTCAATCTATAATCTACAAGATTCCAATTCAATATGAACACGTGAAACCATGAATCCAATTATTAAATTATACAACTTGACTAAACCGAACCATGGATATATATTCCTTTTACATGATTCTCAGTATTCCATTTACATGACTTTACGGTTACAACCGTTTCCTGATATCATGGTTTCGGTCAGTCAGTCAGTCAATCTTACAATCAATACAATTTATAAGATAACAATACAAACAAGATATCGCGGGGTTTAAGGGGTTGATTGGTACGGAAGGTGTTAAAGGTGGCACGAGGTGGTCGGATTAAGACATCTAACCTATATTCCGTTGCTGTTGTACCGTGGCATAAACGGTTCCTTGTACTACACGTGCCTCTAGTCTCTGGCATATAGAGACTCTCCTCGTATACACTGGCATCCTTTTGTACCAAGTTACAAACAACAGCGTTAACACAACATTACAACAATAGTATACAACTTTAAAAGATATCTTCTTATTCTGTCTTTTCTACTTTCCTCTTACCTTTGGGACTTACCGAGCGACCTGTTCGCTGACGACATTCTATTTCTTTCTTCTTTGAATGTCGTCAGATGATTCGGACCCGGCAGAGATCGAGCCATCTCAAGAAGACTTGGAGCAGTTTGCCGAAGACCCTGCACTTTAGTTTCATTGTACACTTTTTCTCTCTGTACTTTTCATTTCCTGTTATGCCACTGTTTATGCATCTTTTTATTTCAGTTGTATTTCCTTTCATACATTGTACAAAGAATGTTAATAAATAAAAGTTGCTGTTCTTTTTATTTCTTGTCTCTTGTGTATTTATTTTATATTGCTTAGATACGCTTAGCGTATGTACTTCTGAGTATATACGTAACGGACCTCGTCGTGTCCCCTTCGCCGTATACTGGGAAGCGGGGCGTGACAGGTTTTTTCGGTGGCCCATACAAGTCAGAGCTGTATGAAACTCTATCATGCTGTTCTGTTCTGCGTGAACAACCTAAGCAATATAAAACACAAGAACCAGTAACTAAAACATTCTTTACAATCATGTTCCTTGAATTCCATCATTTCTTATTCTTTGAATCATATACTTTGAATCTTTCCTAACCCAAAATTCCCTCACCTCTTTTACAATTTTACCAAAACCTCCGCATTCTTTCATTCCTTCACACATTCTTCATATTTTTAATACCCTTGCACCACCTTGTTATTTTTCACATACTCTCAGTACACCAGCACCAAACTTTTCTTGGATTTGTTACACTTTCCTTTTACAAATTTCGAGAACGAAATTTTTATAAGGAGGGTAGAATGTAACAACCATAATTTTCTTATACACTCTCTTCATACAAAATTTTAAGTTGTTTTTTTTTTCAAAATCCATAAAGGGGTATTTATTGCCTGAGCATAAAAATTAAGTAATTAATTAGCAATTTAATTACAAGAAGGAGCTTGTAGCTCATTGGTAGTACCTTGCACTGCTGAACCAAGCCACCAGAGTTCAAATCCCCTGCCCCACATTATTTTTATATTGTTTCTGTTTTAAATCCTTTGGAAGCCCAACAGTCCACACACCGTAACTCCTAAAAGTTAAACTGAACTTTAAAAACTAAATATACCAGAGGCTACACTAGACGACTCCCCACCTCCCCATTCCTTTACTCGGCCCGACTCGGCCGGCGGAAGGACCGACTCGGGCCGGCGCCGCCGGCTGGACTCGTCCGGACGGCCGAGTTCCCTTCTTCAATATTGCGTCTCTTCATCTTCTAAACCCCCTGTACACTTCAAATTCCTAGATCCGTTTCAAAGACCTTTGAAATCCCCGTTTACTCCATTTTAATGATTTTTAATACATTTTTACATTAAAACCTTTCATATACCCTATTTATTCCAATTTTTAATGCATTTTATATATTTTTATATTTTTTTTATTTAAAAACCCTTCACCTACCCTACCCCTAACCTACCCTATAAATACAACCCCCCTCTACCCTCTCATCCCAAAAATCCTAATCCCATTCTCTCAAAATTTTCCAAGAGTTGTGTACTTTGAAAACAAGCTAGCGGCGAAACTCCGACGAAATTCCGGCAGAAATTCCGGCGACGTTTTTAGGAACTACCGGCGACGACGCAACACATCGGAGATTCCCCTACCTCCCTCTCACCCTCTTTTGTGTCCTAAAACCCGTAAGTCCTATTCTATCTCTCTTTCTATTTCTCTAAAATACGAAATTTCAAAACCCGACGGAATCGGAACAAATCCGATTTTCGATTCGGTTTTCTATAAAACTTCACATCTCACCAATACATTCATGCTTAAACATTTTTATGTTCACTATTAAACATTTAACAACCAATTTGAACAAGTTTCATCACATGAAATGATAGCCTTTCCAATTTATCGTATTTTTCACTTAAATACCACAATGTTTCGATTTCACATTTAACCCCTTAACTTTGCTATACATTTAAAGTAGAGCACGAGGTAATGACCTACCTCCACACACACGCAAATACAACCGTAAACGACATCATCAAAAACTTAGAATACGATAAAACAATACTTTCATTTAAATAGTATATTCTTAATAAAATCATTTCTAAAAGTTTTAGCTTTGATACACTTTTAAATAAATACCTCTTATTAGGAAAACACGATAAGTTGTGGACATCGATCGTTTATTTAAACCTGACTTTGTGGTGTTTAGGCTAGGCAAGTGAGCAAAAAGTAACTTTAAAAGGCCCGTCTCACGGATTTGTGAGCGGATCCCTCCTTTCCTCATTTGTACTTACCTAGCCACAATTGGCGGTGAAGATGCGATTTGAGGCTTCTAACGATTTGTTGTTTAGACCATGTAGAAATATGCTAGTTGACTTAGGAAACCCTAGAATCTAAAATACGGAAAATTTACACCTTTGTAAATAAATACCTTTTACTTTATAAAACCATTTTCTAAAGGATTAGTATTTTACAATCTTTGCAAAGCGCCGCTACAACCCATTTTTAGGGAACCCGTTCGGGATGGTGCGGATTATCGCACATCCTCGGGCTTAGTAGTGCGAGATTCAGACCTCCGCAAGGAGCATTCGGCATCGAAAGGTTTAAAATACGACATCTTAAGAAAATGAGATTTTTGGAATATAAAATATTTATTAAAATTATTTTTGTATAAATATATGTATATTTATCATTTAAATATCTATTTTATTATAATATAAATATTCCACCTTTTTCTAAAAATCACAATATTAAATTTTACACTAAAATACCCTGAACTTCAAATAATCAATATTACAGATAAATACCATTATTTATAAAACTAGGATATTTTGAAAAGCATATAAAAGTATTTTTACATAAAACCCCCTCAAGTTTTATAAATTACCCTAAGGACCCTAGCAATTATAAGACTTCGATTCACATTTCTGATTGTCTGACTCGGGTTTGAGTCTGATTAATCTGACTTGAATATGATTCAAGTCAATCTATAATCTACAAGATTCCAATTCAATATGAATACGTGAAACCATGAATCCAATTATCAAATTATACAACTTGACCGAACCGAACCATGGATATATATTCCTTTTACATGATTCTCAGTATTCCATTTACATGACTCTACGGTTACAACCGTTTCCTGATATCATGGTTTCGGTCAGTCAGTCAATCAATCCTACAATCAATACAATTTATAAGATAACAATACAAACAAGATAACGCGGGGTTTAAGGGGTAGATTGGTACGGAAGGTGTTAAAGGTGGCACGAGGTGGTAGGATTAAGACATCTAACCTATATTCCGTTGCTGTTGTACCGTGGCATAAACGGTTCCTTGTACTACACGTGCCTCCAGTCTCTGGCATATAGAGGCTCCTCTCGTATACACTGGCATCCTTTTATACCAAGCTACAAACAACAGCGTTAACACAACATTACAACAATAGTATACAACTTTAAAAGATATCTTCTTATTCTGTCTTTTCTACTTTTCTCTTACCTTTGGGACTTACCGAGCGACCTGTTCGCTGATGACATTCTATTTCTTTCTTCTTTGAATGTCGTCAGATGATTCGGACCCGGCAGAGATCGAGCCATCTCAAGAAGACTTGGAGCAGTTTGCCGAAGACCCTGCACTTTAGTTTCATTATACACTTTTCCTCTCTGTACTTTTCATTTCCTGTTATGCCACTGTTTATGCATCTTTTTATTTCAGTTGTATTTCCTTTCATGTATTGTACAAAGAATGTTAATAAATAAAAGTTGCTATTCTTTTTATTTCTTGTCTCTTGTGTATTTATTTTATATTGCTTAGATACGCTTAGCGTATGTACTTCTGAGTATTACGTAGCGGACCTCGTCGTGTCCCTTTCGCCGTATACTGGGAAGCGGGGCGTGACAGGTTTTGTTGGTGGCCCATGCAAGTCAGAGCTGTATGAAACTCTATCATGCAGTTCTGTTCTGCGTGAACAACCTAAGCAATATAAAACACAAGAACCAGCAACTACAACATTCTTTACAATCATGTTCCTTGAATCCCATCATTTCTTATTCTTTGAATCATATACTTTGAATCTTTCCTAACCCAAAATTCCCTCACCTCTTTTACAATTTTACCAAAACCTCCGCATTCTTTCATTCCTTCACACATTCTTCATATTTTTAATACCCTTGCACCACCTTGTTATTTTTCACATACTGTCAGTACACCAGCACCAAAATTTTCTTGGATTTGTTACACTTTCCTTTTACAAATTTCGAGGACGAAATTTTTATAAGGAGGGTAGAATGTAACAACCCTAATTTTCTTATACACTCTCTTCATACAAATTTTTAAATTGTTTTTTTTTCAAAATCCATAAAGGGGTATTTATTGCCTGAGCACAAAACTTAAGTAATTCATTAGCAATTTAATTACAAGAAGGAGCTTGTAGCTCATTGGTAATACCTTACACTGCTGAACCAAGCCACCAGAGTTCAAATCCCCTGCCCCACATTATTTTTATATTGTTTCTGTTTTAAATCCTTTGGAAGCCCAACAGTCCACACACCGTAACTCCCAAAAGTTGAACTGAACTTTACAAACTAAATATACCAGAGGCTACACTAGACGACTCCCTACCTCCCCATGCCCTGACTCGGCCCGACTCGGTCGAGTCGGCCGGCGGAAGGACTGACTCGGGCCGGCGCCGCCGGCCGGACTCGTCCGGACGGCCGAGTTCCCTTCTTCAATATTGCGTCTCTTCATCTTCTAAACCCCCCTGTACACTTCAAATTCCTAGATCGGTTTCAGAGACCTTTGAAATCCCCATTTACTCCATTTTAATGATTTTTAATACATTTTTACATTAAAACCTTTCATATATCCTATTTACTCCAATTTTTAATGCATTTTCTATATTTTTATATTTTTTTTATTTAAAAACCCTTCACTTACCCTACCCTTAACTTACCCTATAAATACACCCCCCTCTACCCTTTCATCCCAAAAATCCTAATCTCACTCTCTCAAAATTTTCCAAGAGTTGTGTACTTTGAAAACAAGCTCGCGGCGAAACTCCGCGGAAATTCCGGCGACGTTTTTAGGAACTACCGGCGACGACGCAACACATCGGCGATTCCCCTACCTCCCTCTCACCCTCTTTTGTGTCCTAAAACCCGTAAGTCCTATTCTATCTCTCTTTCTATTTCTCTAAAATACGAAATTACAAAACCCGACGGAATCGGAACAAATTCGATTTCCGATTCGGTTTTCTATAAAACTTCACTTCTCACCAATATATTCATGCTTAAATATCTTTATGTTGACTATTAAACATTTAACAACCAATTTGAACAAGTTTCATCACATGAAATGATAGCCTTTCCAATTTATCGTATTTTTCACTTAAATACCACAATATTTCGATTTCACATTTAACCCCTTAACTTTGCTATACATTTAAAGTAGAGTACGGGGTAATGACCTACCTCCACACACACGCAAATACAACCGTAAACGACATCATCAAAAACTTAGAATACGATAAAACAATGCTTTCATTTAAATAGCATATTCTTAATAAAATCATTTCTAAAAGTTTTAGCTTTGATACACTTTTAAATAAACACCTCTTATTAGGAAAACACGATAAGTTGTGGACATCTATCGTTTATCTAAACCTAACTTTGTGGTGTCTAGGCTAGGAAGGTGAGCAAAAGTAACTTTAAAACGCCCGTCTCACGGATTTGTGAGCGGATCTCTCCTTTTCTCATTTGTACTTACCTGGCCACAATTGGCGGTGAAGAGGTGATTTGAGGCTTCTAACGATTTGTGGTTTAGACCATTTAGAAATATGCTAGTTGACTTAGGAAACCATAGAATCTAAAATACGGAAAATTTACACCTTTGCAAATAAATATCTTTTACTTTATAAAACCGTTTTCTAAAGGATTAGTATTTACAATCTTTGCAAAGCGCAGCTACAACCCATTTTGGGGGAATCCGTTCGGGATGGTGTGGATTATCGCATATTCTCGGGCTTAGTAGTGCGAGATTCAGACCTCCGCAAGGAGCATTCGGTCTCGAAAGGTTTAAAATACGACATTTTAAGAAAATGAGATTTTTGGAATATAAAATATTTATTAAAATTATTTTTGTATAAATATATGTATATTTATCATTTAAATATCTATTTTATTATAATATAAATATTCCACCTTTTTTTAAAAATCACAAGAATAAATTTTACACTAAAATACCATGAACTTCAAATAATCAATATTACAGATAAATACCATTATTTATAAAACTAGGATATTTTCACTAGAAATGTCACAACATAAAATCCACCCTCATTACAACTATAAAGATGAACAATAAATACTTGGGGTGTATTTTGAAAAGTATATAAAAGTATTTTTACATAAAACCCCCTCAAGTTTTATAAATTACCCTAAGGACCCTAGCAATTATAAGACTTCGATTCATATTTCTGATTGTCTGACTCGGGTTTGAGTCTGCTTAATTTGACTTGAATATGATTCAAGTCAATCTATAATCTACATGATTCCAATTCAATATGAACACGTGAAACCATGAATCCAATTATCAAATTATACAACTTGACCGAACCGAATCATGGATATATATATATTCCTTTTACATGATTCTCAGTATTCCATTTACATGACTCTACGGTTACAACCGTTTCCTGATATCATGGTTTCGGTCAGTCAGTCAGTCAATCTTACAATCAATACAATTTACAAGATAATAATACAAACAAGACATCGCGGGGTTTAAGGGGTAGATTGGTACGGAAGGTGTTAAAGGTGGCACGAGGTGGTCAGATTAAGACACCTAACTTATATTCCGTTGCTGTTGTACCGTGGCATAAACGGTTCCTTGTACTACACGTTCCTCTAGTCTCTGGCATATAGAGACTCCCCTCGTATACACTGGCATCCTTCTGTACCAAGCTACAAACAACAGCGTTAACACAACATTAGAACAATAGTATGCAACTTTAAAAGTTATCTTCTTATTCTGTCTTTTCTACTTTCCTCTTACCTTTGGGACTTACCGAGCTACCTGTTCGCTGACGACATTCTATTTCTTTTTTATTTGAATGTCGTCAGGTGATTCGGACCTGGCAGAGATCGAGCCATCTCAAGAAGACTTGGAGCAGTTTGCCGAAGACCCTGCACTTTAGTTTCATTGTACACTTTTTCTCTCTGTACTTTTCATTTCCTGTTATGCCACTGTTTAGGCATCTTTTTATTTCAGTTGTATTTCCTTTCATGCATTGTACAAAGAATGTTAATAAATAAAAGTTGCTGTTCTTTTTATTTCTTGTCTCTTGTGTATTTATTTTATATTGCTTAGAAACGCTTAGCGTATGTACTTCTGAGTATATACGTAGTGGACCTCGTCGCGTCCCCTTCGCCGTACACTGGGAAGTGGGGCGTGACAATGGACTTTCGGGACCTCAATAAACCTTGCCCGAATGATGATTTCCTAGTACCTGTTACCGAGCTGATGATCGATAACATGTCTACCCATGAGGTTTTCTCCTTCATGGATGGCTCTTCAGGGTACCATCAAATAAAAATGCATCCTGAAGATCAAAAGCATATTTCCTTCCGGACTCCGCTTGGCATATTCTGCTATAAGGCGATGCCCTTCGGTCTGAAGAACGCTGGCGCTACCTACTAGAGGGCTATGACAAAGATCTTCAATGACCTTATCCATGAGATTGTCGAATGCTATATCAACGACCTTGTGGTGAAGAGCAAGTCTTATGAGGAACATTGGGAACATCTAAACATAGTGTTTCAACGTCTTCGGAAGTATAATCTGAAGATGAAGTCTCTAAAATACGCGTTTGGAGTCTCCTCAGGCAAATTCCTAGGATTCATCATACGGTACCGATGTATCGAAATTGATCCCTCAAAGATCAAGACGATTACGGAAATACCCACACCAAGAACTCTCAAACAGTTGCGTTCTCTTCAAGGAAAGCTTGTGTATATTCGGCTTTTCATAGCCAACCTCTCCGGAAAATGCCGTCCTTACAGTCATCTAATGAAGAAGGGGACTCCGTTCATCTGGGATCAAAAGTGCCAAAATCCACTAGATGAAATCAAGCAATACCTGCAAAATCAGCCGGTATTGACCGCTCCGATTAAGGGAAAACCCTTTATCTTATATACGACAACCCTTGAAGATTCTCTAGGCGCGCTATCGGCATAAGAGAACGATCAAGAAAAGAAGAGAGCTCTATATTATTTGAGTCGATTTCTCCTGGGGGCAGAAAACAACTACTCCTCCATCGAAAATCATTGCCTGGCACCGATCTTCACGATAACGAAGCTCAGTCATTACGTCTTGGCATATGAGGTTCATCTCATATCAAAGGTGAATCCTCTCAAATATCTGATGTCAAGGGCCATATTAACAGGAAGGCTTGCCAAATGGGCCCTCCTCCTGATGGAGTTCTCGATAACATATCGACCTCTCAAAGCAGTGAAAGGACAGGCTATTGCCGACTTTCTTGCGGAGCATCTGATACCAGCCGACTCCCCCTTAAATTGTGAGTTGCCGGATGAGCATGTGTTCAACACAATCGAAGGAGAGAACGAAGAAAATGATTCCTGATCGGAACTCTACTTCGATGGAGCATCTTCCATGAAGAGGCGAAAGAAAACACCCCCATAATCAAAGCTGGGACGGGCCTTATCTTCGTGACTCCGCAAGGAGGGATATTACGTTACGCCCTTTCCTTAACGGAGCCAAGGACTAATAACGAAGCTGAATATGAAGCCTTGATAGCAGGTCTCGAGATCGCTGTCGACATGGGAATCAAAGACCTCCTCGTATATGGAGACTCCCAGCTGATCGTTAGCCAAGTAAATAGCGACTATCAGATATGCAAGCCGGAGCTGATAAAGTATGGCGAGAGAGTGCAACAACTGTTGACACAAATCCCCTCCTACATCCTGGAGAGTATACCGCGTGCAGAAAACAGCAAGACGGATGCATTGGCTAAATTGGTAAAGAATTGGCCGATGAAGACCTCGACGACGTAAGGATCATTGTGCAAAGCCACAGGGTTTTCACGCCAACAGATATATTTTCGGAAGATCTGATAGAGTCATCTGAAAGAAAAGAAACGACCGAACAAGCAGTCCTTCAAATAGAGGATGAAGAAAAGGTCAAGGACTGGAGGGAAGTCTTCATAGACTACTTTAATTCCCGACGAACGCCCGAAAATGCGTCGTCTAGACATCAGCTCATGAAACGAGCTTTTTCTTTTGCCTTCGTCAATAATACTCTATATAAGAGATCGTTCGACTGTCTGTGGCTAAGATACCTGGGGCCAGAGGAAGCAAAGAAAGTTGTTCAAGAAATTCATGACGGACTCTACGGTTCTCACCAAGCTGGTCCAAAGATGAAGCTGAAGATCAAAAGAATGAGTTACTATTGGCCCACAATGATTCAGGACTGTCTCGAATATGCGAAGCAGTGTCACTTGTGCCAAATCCACAGGGGCTTCATCCACCAACATCCAAATCCGCTACACCCAACAGTGGCTAGCTGGCCGTTCGAAATGTGGGGAACCGATATAATTGGCCACATTGAACCGACATCGTCCAAAGAACATCGGTTTATATTGGCAACGACCGACTACTTCTCTAAGTGGGCAGAAGCAGTACCACTAAGGGAGGTGAAGACGGAGAATATCCTCCATTTCTTCAGGACACATGTCATCTATCGGCTCGGCACTCTGCGATGAATTATCTCGGATAATGGGCCAGCATATAGAATCCATAAAATCAGCCGCTTCGCTCAACAACATAAAATAGACTGGAGATACTCTTCAGTCTATAATTCTCGTGCCAATGGTCTAGCTGAAGCTTTCAACAAGACCTTGATAAAGATTATAAAGAAAGCAGCGTCCAGAAACAAAAGAGACTGGCACGAAAGGCTGCATGAAGCTCTCTGGGCATACCGAACAACGTTCAAAATGGCTACGAATACAACACCATACGCGTTGGTATTCAGCACGGAAGCGGTGCTTCCCCTGGAAATAGAACTCCCTTCTCTGCGAATAGCGGTTCGATATGAGCTGACAGATGAAGAAAATGCTCATCTTCGGCTTGAGGAGCCTGATGCCCTCGACGAAACTCGCCTTATAGCACAGCAAAATCTGGAGACTTATAAGGCAAGGATGACACGGTCATATGAAAAACTGACCAGGCCGAGAACATTCCGCCAAGGCGAACTTGTGCTAGTCGTCAAAAGACCAATGATCCACAATCGTGCAAAACGGGGGAAATTCGAGCCAAACTATGAAGGCCCGTATATCATAGACAAATTCTACCAAGGTAGAGCCTACTTGCTCATAGATATGCATGGCGAAAGACCCTTCTGGCCAATAAACGGCCGATTCCTCAAAAAATACTATGCTTGACGAGTCACGACTTAGGTCTATGATAGATGACGACGCTCGTATCTACTCACATCTTCCTGAGTCAGAACTCTGAGAATAGTATGCAAAGAAATTTGCCTCAAACATGGCGATAATGGACCGGAATTTCCCTAAACTACCACATCGCCTCAAACATGGCAATATCAGACCGAGATTTCCCTAAACTAACAAAGGACCATGATATTTTTAAACTAGAAATTCGCCTCAAACACGGCAACAACGGACCGAGATATTCTTAAACTAGAACATCGCCTCAAATATGGCGACATCGGACCGAAAAGTCCCTAAACTAAAATTTCACCTCAAACATGACGATAATGGACCGGAATGTCCCCAAATTAGTGCATCACCCCAAATACGGCGATCCACTCCCTTGAGGTCTATATTTCAATCAAAGTCCTAACGGCGGACGTTGCAACTCAAGTCCCACTGGCTATGCAGCTACTTTAGCGATGAAGCCACCCTCAAATCTCACCAGTAAGTAGATGGGTCATCCGCGACGAAGCTACTTCCGAGAGTTCCATCGCTTATAAAAAACGGTATGTCCACAAGCAAAATGGGCATGGATGAAAACTCGAAAGGGCGCCGTGAGTAAAAACAGCAGGACTGCCGGCGAGCTTATGAAAACTCGGAAGGACGCAAACTCGTAAAATAAAAAAATTCATGTGCACTTGCAAAGTCCTCTCAACTTTGTGAGAAGAAAACACTTACGTGAGATCCTTATAACTCATAAAGGAGCAACACACTTAGGAATCCTCATGATTCCTAAGGAGAAATTACACTTACGGAATCCTCTTGACTCGTAAGGAGAATTCTCCTTATGAGACTCTCACGGCTCATAAAATTCAAAAGCTTTAAGCTACAGGGATCTAAACCTGTTCTTAAGCCGTTATATCCCTTAAGTTGCCCTACAGGCCGTCCAATATTGACCTTTGTATACAATTCACGGGCATAAATAAATACTTCCCACCAAGTTACACTAATAGCGAAAAATATCCCATATAGTGAACGGCATTTGTAAGTCCTCTCGACTTATAAGAAGAAAACACTTTTGTAAGATCCTTATGACTTGCAAGGGAAAATACCAGTTAGGAGTCCATATTGGCTCTTGTATACAATCCATGGGTACAAAATGAAAGAAAGAGAACCATATTTTCCCACCAGGCTCCGTTAAAGGAAGAGTCAGACCTCGACGGTTCATATACAACTCAGAGACCAACTCGACGTTCTTCTTATTCCAACAGAGTGCATATGTGACGTCAACAAAGCTCTAAGGAGCCAAATCAAAAAGGAGTAATGGCAAAATCCCAGCTCCAGCTCGACATTCCTCTCGATGCAGACGCAACGTCAACAAAATATCCAAGGGTCGAAACGAAAATGGAGTCACGAAAAAATCCTAACTCCAAGTTTCAACGGCGCATATACAACCTAAAGACCATCTCGACATTCCCTCTCATTTCAGCAGAATGTGAATGCGGATATCAAATGAAATTGGAGCAATGGCATATTGCTATCTCCGGGCTTCAATTGCAATACATACAGCATAGAATTCATACAGATATCTACCTTACTTCAGCAAAGATACCCTACTTCAGCAAAGAATCGGCGCGACATCGTCAAAATAGAAATGAAGTGACGACATATTCATAGCTTCGGGTCTCGACGGCAACTTATATAAAGCCTAAAAGACTATCAGAGATCATTCCACTCCAGTGCGGAGTGGTTATAACTCATCAGGGCTCCAAATTGAGCCTAAGCTCAAGTAAGAAACGTTAGGGCAAATTCCTAATGCTTGCCCTTCCGATGGTAATATGACCTAAGGAGATTACTTGAAGACGTCTTGTCCATCCCCCGAAGTGATCAGAGACACGACAGTCGCGGGGCTTCTCGAACAACAGCTTGAAGCCTGCATATCGAGAAATACATCAGCTAACGCGACGGTACCACGGACCAAAATCCTAGTACCACAAATCTAACAGACCTCTGTCGTAAAGAATGGAGGTTATCTGCATATAATGTACAAGTTTGCCTGTAAACCCAAGGGAGGTAAACTAAATAAACTCCGAAATGAGTACATAAACTAGAGACTCCGAAATGAGTGAATAAACTACAAACTCCGAAATGAGTACATAAACTAGAAACTCCGAAACGAGTGAATAAACTACAAACTCCGAAATGAGTACCGATTGAATGATTCTTCGTGATGTGTTGTGTTTTGAAATTGTATATAAAGATCACAATCAAAGAATTTTTGTTAACCGCAATCAATAACGGTGTCAATTGTAGCGCGTTAGTGAGTGAGGATCGTCCACAGAGATGTGTGTTTTGCTTGCTATTGTTTTAGATGAGTCGAAATGAAAAGAAGAAAAGAAAATGATTCATGAATTTTGAAATTTAGTTTTAAGAATTTTAAAGAAATACTAAAGATCAAGAATCGAGAATCAAGAATTATCCAAATTGAATTAGTTATCAAGATTTGAAATGAGGCTTGTAGGAATCGATCGAATCGATGGTAGTGATGAAAACTTATGGTTACGTTTTCTTATCCATTGATGATTTGATGCTAGATCGATGATGATCAACGAGAATTAGGGATTTCTTGCGGAAAGTAGGGTTTCATCATCTATCCCTTGTCATTTCGTTGATTTCATTCACATTCTAGCCTCTAATAAATTCAAGCATCGATCGTGGATCACTAATTAAGAGTGAAAACATTCAAGGAAGCATCGCTCGAAACTAGGTTGTCGATACTTGAATTTACTAGAGTTTACAAAACTCATACGACTTAAGAATCGTACAAGAATCTAATCATCAACTTATCAATTTTCTCGATTCCTCCACGAGCGGAGTTTTTACTCAAGCATCATATCACAGAACACAATCAAGAATTGCGATCTAATCATAATGCTCAAATATAAAAGTAAGCAAGATAAACAAATTTCACCTTTTATTTATCAACAATTTTGTTACAATTCTCTCAAGATCTACAAGATTCGAGGAAAGAACTAGATCGTCGATTTCGCTCCGCACCGTCTCCGTGAGTCGCGGATCGTCTTGGATCACTTGCTCGGTTGAAGATCGGCTTCGCTTCTAAAAGGTTGATGGCTTCTTACTTGAATTTTACTCGGTGATCTTCATTTTGGCTTTGGATTTTGGATTAGGGTTAGGGTTTGAATGCACAAGTTGTGTTACTCAACTTGTGGTATTTTGGTTCAATTTTCAACAACCCTTGAACAACCCAAAACCTTAGATCTAGCTCTCCTTTTATAACCACCACAACCCTAGATCTAAAATTCAAATTCAAATTTCCCTCCAAAAAGGTTGTTAGAGAGAGCCTTCTAGAAGTAGTTTGTTGGAGGGAATATTCTAGAATGAGGAATATTCTAGGGCTAGGTTGTTAGGCCGAGTCTTCTGGATGAAGCCACGTGGTATTCTGGAGTCTTTTGGATGCTGAGGCCGTTAAAAGAAGCCACATGTGGAAATTTGAAGTGCTGACGTCATCATTATGCCGCGGATCCGCGGCGGGAAGGGGCCTTTGGCCGCGGATCCGCGGCCCTTTAGTGTCTTCTCTGCACTGAATTTCCAGGGTGTGTTTGTATTGACTTTAATGCTGTTTCCTGATGTGTGGAATCTCATAATTATTTCTTGATCACTGCCAGATCACAAGTCTTGGACTTGGTGTATTTTTAACAGCACTTTTAACAGTTTTGGCTCTTTTCCCTGGAATTATCTGCACAGATTCTCGAGACAAGTGTTGCGCTACACAAAGATGATGCATGCAATGATAAACACTCAATTTCCCTCAGAAATGTCGGTTATAATACACAACACATGTTATTTGGCATTTTACAGTCAATTTGCTAATATGTGCTATATTCATACCGAACACCTTTAGATGATTGCAAATAGTAGGGAGATTGATGTGTTAAAAATACAATATTTTCGACCGATCAAATTTCCCCAAACTTATTTTCGGCCGTCTCGAGCGAACTGTTTTATTAAAAAGAGAAGGAGAAAATAAAGAAAAAGAAAAACTAACTAGCACACTTTCGTAGGCAACACGATTGCACTGAGCACGTGCAACAAGCCTTTAAACCTCTAGGAGTCCCTAGTAGGAGGAGTGTTGTCTTCTGAGGGTTTTCAGCAGATTGCACCCACAAAATCCAATAATAAAAGGAAGACAGTGAATATTACATATAAAGATAAGAATTGTAAAAGAAAAGCTTTGAAAATTAGAGTTTCCAACCATGCCAGCTTTTCGGTTGTCATGAGCCCTATCTTAATAGTCATGAAAAGATGTTAGAAATCAGATCATCCCTCAATAAAATATCGTCTTTATTCTTCATTCCTATCTTTCTTCCAAACATCGATCATATAACCCTACGTGTGTGTAATAGACATCCCTACACCCGGAGAATTCAATTCAAGCTATCATACTCTTGTCCATCTGCCTCAGTACTTTTTAATTAATGAATATTTAGATGAATTTGCTCACACACTTTCATGCGACCATTAATACTTCTTGAGGTACTAACCGACCAATTACTCATGTGCTTGCTTATTGGGTATTTTTCCTCGTCTTGCACCACCTAAGGCTTAGGAGTGACTCCCATACCAGTTAGTCTAAGGCACTAGGTGAAGAGGCACCCTCGCTATATTTTTTAATTGCTGCCTTGGCGATAAC
This sequence comes from Agapanthus africanus, assembly GCA_030015575.1. Lineage (NCBI taxonomy): Eukaryota > Viridiplantae > Streptophyta > Magnoliopsida > Asparagales > Amaryllidaceae > Agapanthus > Agapanthus africanus. Next base: position 41,960,185 of record CM057342.1, read on the forward strand.
AAAACCAGTGTGCATTTTTCTTCACCATTTTTATATTTTATTCTTTTTTTATTTCCTTCATACTTTGGCTTTTAGACAAGAGCATTTCAAGGTATCCTCTACTATCCCGAGTTTCAAGACGTGTGTAAGTGCGAATAGCAGGGTATCAACGTTCAAATGTTTGGCTTCCAAAATAGGAACTATTTTTCAGACTTATTTTTATCCTCAGATCAGTGGCTTCCTTCATCTTACTAACCCTTGGGACAACGACTCATAACTACTTATTACTAGTTCGTTTAAGAAAACTTCTAATTTTCTTGGTTTTCTTAAATTTTTCCAATCCTTTGGATGTAATTTTTCACTATCTAATATTTTATTATCTTATTTATGTACAATTTTTTTTTGAAAATTTTGAAAATTTTATAGGTTTTAAAAGAAATGTTTTGTGCTTATGCAAAGGATGATGCAAATGATGCGAAAAATAAGCACAAATCTCCCCCAAACTTGTTTTCAACAGTGTCCTCACTGTTGCCATCTGCTAAACCTAAAAAAAAAACCTGTAAGCTTGGGAGGACATTTATTAACAGAGGAAAAATATTTAAGTGAAAATCCTCCCCCAAACTTATTTTTGGCTCACAATATTGAGGACAACAGTTATTTCAAGAGCCAAAAATACACCCCCCTCAAACATGAGTTAGACAATTCAAAGCATTTTAAGAGGGGGTGAGTCATTTGGTCAAAGTAAGACCTTACAAAGACTAAAAGTTAACACCAACCATTCAAAGATTTTATTGGTAAAGCGTATAGGTTGGTGGAAGAATGTGTTGTATCGTGTCAAGAAAAAGTGAGGGAGGGATAAGAGATGGTCTGGAAAGGTTTTGAATTTTAAATTAGAGAAAAAAAGAATGAGGATGAATGCGAATGATTAGGAAGAAGGAATGGTGGCGGTTCAACTTCTCTAAGTGGAGGTCGATTAATCACAAAATCCGTGTTGTTTAAAAACTCAAGTTCGTCAGCAAAAAGTTCTTCAAAACTTTTATCAATAGTGTGATCGAACATTTTGCTATCAAAAAGTTTTGTGCCAGAATTTATCATACTTGATTTATCAAAATATGTGGAGGTGAAAAAATCATCTACCTCATTTTCAAAAATATCCAAATCAAGTTGGCTTTCTGGGCTTGTCAAACTTGAACTATCGGATTGTGATTCATCAACACTCACTATCATTTCAAGGACAGAAGAAGAACCAGAGAGAGTGGAAATGGGTAAACGTATCGATGTGTCGAGTGTCGGTAAACCAGATGTGGGAGATGAAGGCCGAGTTTCGGTCTGATCTTCGGGTATACGGATATCAACAATTTTAAGAAGTATTTGGGGTTCGGGAAGAATTAAAGGCTCAAGATGATGACCACAAGGAAGTGAAAGGATCTGATGAATTGGCGGGACAAAATCATCTAAAATTTCGGGTTCATCAATCAATATATCCCCAATGTCAATCACCTCATTCAAGTGAAGGTTAAAATTCTCAAACACCTCATCAAAAGCACGGTTTTCAATCAGTTTTGGTTCAAGAGTGGTGGTGTAGAGATCACAAGGTTTTGGCATAGTTTCACTTGGAATGGACCCTTCGCAGTCGGGTAAATCAAACATTGCATTATTACACAACTTGGCATACATTTTATCGTCAATTGGTGAATCCTTTGGTGCATTCGATGAATCTGTGAAACTGGAGTTGTGGATTTCAGTTTGGAAAGGGAATGTTTGATTGGGAAAGGTGTACAACTCTCTCTCCAAATTCTGATTTTGTCCCATGCCCGAATTATATACTGGAAAATTTTGGGCTGGTTCGAGATTATTTGCTTGCATCTATACTGTTACCCTCCTAAATTGGTTCGTTAATTCCATAAATTGCTCTAATGTCTGCTCAAGACTAGACTTCGGTCGATAAGGAGTTTCAAGATAAGATTGAAATTCTTGTGGACAGTTGAAACTTCCAAATGACCGATCAGAAGGACCGTTTAGAGAATGTGGAAAAGTCGGATTTGATTGATAGGAACATAATGGTTATGAAAATTGGGTAGGAGTCGGGTCAACGTTATGATAAGAAGAATTTTGATATTGGTTCGTCGGTTGGTTATTAGACATCATACATTCTACAAACCGCCTATCAAACTCTTCTTTGGAAAGTGGAGGTGATGGTTGATATTGGTCCGGGTTAAAACTCTGGCCTTTAGCCCTAGCTATATGCTCAGCAATGGAAATTCGTCTCGGGGCTTCCTCACCCTGGGTATCAACTGGAACGGATGTAGAATTAGGATACGGTTGATATGAGTTCGAATTGAAACTTTGGCTTTTAGCCCTAGCTATATGTTCAGCAATGGACATTCGTCTCGGGGATTCCGCACTCGGGGTATCAACAGGAACAGATGTGGAATTGGGATACGGTTGATAGGACCTAAACTGAGGTGGCCAACTGTTTCTTCCTGCTTGTTCTATATGATCTTTTATGGACATGGAAGAGTCGGATGGTATACTGAAGGGATTACGAAAATATTTAATATCTGGTTGTGGACACCAAAGCTCGGCAAGAGATTTTCTGTTCGGGTCACCCATTATAAGAAGAGAGGAGGGGGAAAAGGGTAAAAAGGTAAAAAGAGGGGGGGGGGGAATTAATTGGTTTGTTTGAAAAAGAGACGGATTTTTGAAAATTCACACAAACATGCACAATTAACCCTATTATCTAATGGTCACCTAGGTCAAGTCTCTAGACCGCTCCTAACTGCCAGAAGACAAATCGCAGGATCAATCCTCTATTGCCTCTTTGTCCCTCCTGTGGCTAGGTAAGTGCCAGGTAAGTGGGGGGGGGTTCTCCACTACGTAAGTAGTGGGCCTAATTAAGTAACCACTTGCCTTAGACACACTTTCCTTAGACACCACAAAAGAAACGCGGATAAGCAATAGATTACTCACGACCTCCTTCTGTCCTAAGTGAGCGCGACGGTCCTCAGAGTCATGTCTAGATATTTTTTTAATTAATGAGGGTGATGCGGATGCAAGTTTGTGATTTCCGGGGCTTAGGAAGGGTGATGAACTCCCTACCTAATCTGAATTTGGTCTTTGCCCCTTAATTTCTGTATTAAAAATATGCAAACAACCAATTTCAAGAATCGCAACAAATTTATTTTTTTTGCGGCGCTGAATTTTTGCAAAGAATCCTGCAAGAAATTGATTATTGGACAAGATCAGAGAGGATAAGGGAACACATAGAGCATACCTGAAAATTTTTGAACAATCCAAGCCCTAAACAGCGGCGGTTCCGCCGTGCAAACGCACCTACGGCCGCGGATCCGCGGTGCTCTGGGGAATCTAGGGTTTGGAAAAATTCCTGTAGGTCCCTGTACTTCTCTGTATTCTGTAAAACTCCTCTGAATCTTGATCACACTGCTGAAATGATTCCAGATTCCCTCGCAAAAATTCAAACACTCATCATTAAGCAATTGAAGCGAATCTTGGATGAAAATTTGATGGAATAATAATTTTTCAACTCAAATAACAAAAGCAAACAAAATAGCACACATCCTCAGCAACGTCGCCATTTGATTAAATGATTCTTCGTGTTGTGTCGTGTTTTGAAATTGTATATAAAGATCACAATCAAAGAATTTTTGTTAACCGCAATCAATAACGGTGTCAATTGTAGCGCGTTAGTGAGTGCGGATCGTCCACAGAGATGTGTGTTTTGCTTGCTATTGTTTTAGATGAGTCGAAATGAAAAGAAGAAAAGAAAATGATTCATGAATTTTGAAATTTAGTTTTAAGAATTTTAAAGAAATACTAAAGATCAAGAATCGAGAATCAAGGATTATCCAAATTGAATTAGTTATCAAGATTTGAAATGAGGCTTGTAGGAATCGATCGAATCGATAGCAGTGATGAAAACTTGTGGTTACGTTTTCTTATCCATTGATGATTTGATGCTAGATCGATGATGATCAACGAGAATTAGAGATTTCTTGCGGAAACTAGGGTTTCATCATCTATCCCTTGTCCTTTCGTTGATTTTATTCACATTCTATCCTCTAGTAAATTCAAGTATCGATCGTGGATCACTAATTAAGAGCGAAAACATTCAAGGAAGCATCGCTCGAAACTAGGTTGTCGATGCTTCAATTTACTAGAGTTTATAAAACTCATAGGACTTAAGAATCGTACAAGAATCTAATCATCATCAACTTATCAATTTTCTCGATTCCTCCACGAGCAGAGTTTTTACTCAAGCATCATATCAAAGAACACAATCAAGAATTGAGATCTAATTATAATACTCAAATATAAAAGTAAGCAAGATAAACAAATCTCACATTTTATTTATCAACAATTTTGTTACAATTCTCTCAAGATCTATAAGATTTGAGGAAAGAACTAGATCGTCGATTTCGTTCCGCACCGTCTCCGTGAGTCGTGGATCGTCTTGGATCACTTGCTCGGTTGAAGATCGGCTTCGCTTCTAAAAGGTTGATGGCTTCTTGCTTGAATTATACTCGGTGATCTTGATTTTGGCTTTGGATTTTGGATTAGGGTTAGGGTTTGAATGCACAAGTTGTGTCACTCAACTTGTGGTATTTTGGCTCAATTTTCAATAACCCTTGAACAACCCAAAACCCTAGATCTAGCTCTCCTTTTATAACCACCTCAACCCTAGATCTAGCTCTCCTTTTATAACCACCTCAACCCTAGATCTAGAATTCAAATTCAAATTTCCCTCCAAAAAGGTTGTTAGAGAGAGGCTTCTAGAAGTAGTTTGTTGGAGGGAATATGTTAGTTATATGTATGCCCTAGAGGCCATTACTGTACATACGATGTATATTGTAATGGATGCTTGGACATATATAGGGAGGACTTTCTTGCTCGACATGATAGTATGCTATCTGGTTGTACTTTGTCTTAACATGTACTCTGATTGTCTCTATATTACATGTTGATAAAGCCCTTAGGATATGTACTCGACTACTAGGACTATGATGAGATCATACTAGTGGGGCCACGGTAGTCGACGAGTACATCCTATAACTGTTCCTAGTCGAGGGTGTATCGAGACAGGGCATCGATACACCAGAGTAGACTAGCGTATACGCATCTTGACCCATATGATGGGCGATGGATGATCCCATATCCATCGGTGTTTGACATCAAGGATGGTGTACGGGTGCTCAGTGGAGACTGGGTACACTGGACGGACTCGCCGAGAACTTCCAGATGGTATTATACCTCACGTCAGATGGCAGTTCTCCGGTGACACTGGTACAGAGTAGTCTGTTGACCCGAGATCGTCATAGAGTCTTGTGTGATTCCCACTGTGCTTTGATTTCCATCATACCACGTCCAAGAGGGCGTGCAAAAAGGTGGCTTTTGGGTACAGTCCCGAATCACATGGAGGCAATGAGCGATAGGAGGGGATTCGTCTCTCTCGGTATAGGGAGTTGATGTTGTGCTGTGTTCGATTGGCTATAACCGGAAATCCCTGGCCAGGGTTGCTGAGATTTACTGGTAAGTGTTATCAGTAGTTTCTCGAACTGTTATCGACCTTATATCGACACGACTTATCGAGCTACTGGGGTCTGACATTTACCACCCCTAGGCGAGATATGCAACATATCAGACGATGAGACCGGACTGTACGGGAGTGTTACTGTTTGGATTCACAGGAGAATGTACAGGCTTGCTTGTTGATCTTCTGAGCGCTCAATACCTAGATAGCTGTTACGTTTAGCTGACCGCTTGTAGCTTGTGGGTGTTTGATATGATCATCACCTACTGCCGGCGTATTGACGATTCTTTAGAGTCCTACACAGAGGTTTCTTGGCTCAGGCAAAACAGAGTAGGGGCATATATGTGATATGTGCGGGACCGAGGATAATACGATATGAGATATCGTATTGTATTCTCGCGATATTTGATATCAGCTGGGTCATCGGATCAAGTGTTGATTCGATGAATCAGTACGGATATATATTAGTCGGTTATATGCGATATAGCCGGATTGTCGGATCAAGTGTTGATTCGATAATTTAATGTATAATAATATATATGATATATTAAATGACATTAACTAATATTTGCTCACTAAAAGATTCTTTTTCTCACTCGGGTAATACATTGATATATATGCGATATATGTTAAATGTATTATTTTATTTGGTTACAATAAATATTATATATGTAATATATAATATTGTAACATGATATGATAACTAATGCAACATGTTTAGTGGAGTTTAAACATGATTAGGGTTTGGATTAGGGTTAAGCTTTCTAGATGATTCTAGAAGGTTTTGGTTTTGTTTTGTGAAAGATATTTTCAACTGACTCATTCTTAACCTAACCCAAACCCTAGCCTTGGTTAATTCTCTACAAAGGTTTAGTCAACCATGGTTGCATTATTCATCATTATCTCCTTTGCATTATTCATCACAAAAGGAATTCTATTATTATTCTTCATCTTCTTCATTCTTTCTTCTTTCATGAAAAAGCTTACTAGCTTTTTCCAAGTGATGAATAAATATGAGAAAAAGATAAATAAAGAGAGCAAAAATCCTACTTCATCATCCTTATCTTCCCTTGCCATTTAGATGAGGGTGTTCACATCATTTCATGAGTGTTAGCTTGTGTTAACGAAACTTCAAGGTAGATCATCTTTGTATCGAAGATCGGAAGCAAAGGTTGCATCTTTCTCTTCGTGGAATCTCTCGAGAGTCCGGAACCCGATGATCGCAGCGAAGGGACCACAACACGGAGCATATGTAGTGAAGGACCGGATCTACAAAGGTTGTAATCCTTCTCACTTAGTGTTAAAGTGTTTAGCATGTTAGTTTTCGCTTAATCTCTAGTTTAAAGATCCGTATTCGGGTTGTTCGGCATGGCTAAATTTTTAATCGGGAATGGTTGATGCCTCGTAGACCCTTGTGCGCGTGCCCAGCAACCCTACAGAATATTCTAGAATAAGGAATATTCTAGGGCTAGGTTGTTAGGCCGAGCCTTCTGGATGAAGCCACGTGGTATTCTAGAGTCTTCTGGATGCTGAGGCCGTTAAAAGAAGCCACATGTGGAAATTTGAAGCGCTGACGTCATCATTATGCCACGGATCTGCAGCGGGAAGGGGCCTTTGGCCGCGGATCCGCGGCCCTTTAGTGTCTTCTCTGCACTGAATTTCCAGGGTGTGTTTGTATTGGCTTTAATGCTGTTTCCTGATGTGTGGAATCTCATAGTTCTTTCTTGATCACTGCCAGATCACAAGTCTTGGACTAGGCGTATTTTTAACAGCACTTTTAACAGTTTTGGCTCTTTTCCCTGGAATTTCCTGCACAGATTCTCGAGACAAGTGTTGCGCTACACAAAGATGATGCATGCAATGATAAACACTCAATTTCCCTCAGAAATGTCGGTTATAATACATAACACATGTTATTTGGTATTTTACAGTCAATTTGCTAATATGTGCTATATTCATACCGAACACCTTTAGATGATTGCAAATAGTAGGGAAATTGATGTGTTAAAAATGCAATATTTTCGACTGATCAAGTACATAAACTACAAACTCCGAAATGAGTATATAAACTATTTTACACCAAATCAAGACATCAACGGATATAGAGGCGCAAGCATGAAATAAAATATGTCTTTTATTCATAAATCCAAATGAATACAAGATACAAAAAAGAGGAAAAGAAAAGAAGAAAGAAAGATATATAGCGACAAAGTATTTAAGACGGCGGGCGGTTCAATAAGCCAACTAGATCGTCATTTTTTTGCCGGGCTTCCGCCTCAAGCTCTGGCAATGCCGCAAGCTGAGTCCCTGCCTGTGCCTGTTGTTTTTGGTATGAGGAAAACCGATTCTCAGGCTCTTTCTCGGCAGTCTTGTGGGTCTCAACCATCTCGCGTGCAAAAATGATGGCTTTATCAAGAGCCACCACCTCCGTAATGGCCTCCTAAAGGACCCGCCAAATTTCATAGGCCCGAGTATTCTTGGTGGTGAGCTGGGCTTGAAGTCCCCCAAAGCCTTCGAAGCCAACTCCCTTGCTGAAAACTTTCGGTTGAGCCTTTTCTTGCAAGACTGGAGATTGGCCATACACCGATCGATCCATCCACGCAAGCTGGCCTTTACGGATAAGATATCAGAAGGAAGGCGTATGCATTCGACTCTATGTAGGGAAGCCTCCACTTCACGGCAATATTTGACCCAAGTACGCACTAGCGCCTCATCATTGTAGGTGGCAAGAATGGATAAGAAAGCATTGGCATCAACAACAAATTCTTCAGCCATGACGGAAATGCCAGCGCGAAGATCTTCAATAAGAGACGCCAGTGAGTGAATGGTTTGTTTTTCCATCCTCTCATACACGCGTCTGGCGTAAGGGCCTGGTGGCATGCAAATCTGGGACTCTAGTGGAGTCAGGGCTGGCAAAGCTGTGAAAATATGTATATGGTTATTCGCCTTTCCAAACAGGAATAAATAAAAGAATGCCAGTGCTAAAGCGTCACTTACCTACGACCACAGAAGGCGGATCTAAGAGATCCCTAGGCCCATTAAGAACTTCAAATTCGTCATCAGTCGCTAGGACTGTGGTTTAAAATAAAGGGGCACATCAGCATCATCATGAAAATATAAAACAGAAAGGCAAAGAAATACCAACCTTGGCCAGAGGAAAAGAAGATACTCTGGGGGGTATTGCGTGCGGGGCCGCCATACTAAGTAAACGCTGGAAGGTTTCCTCCGGAGAAAGATCTACAATAAAAAACGCCAGCTCCCGCAATTCTGAAAAAAAGAAGAAGGGTCAGACATATGAAAGGGTCGTTAAAACAAAAAAATATATATAAGATTACCTTCGATACTTCGTCCATTCTGGACTGGAGGGATAGAAGCTTCAGTAATCTCCTTTACACCCTCCGGTGCGTCACTGGAAATATTTACAGAGTCTATGGCTGGTCCGGTGACCTCCGATGAAGGAATAAAGACCACACCGAAGGTTCTGAGGCACGATCTAGAGTCGAAGCTGTGTCCTCCATAGAAGGCCCTACAAAGGAAAAATCTGTAAAGACGAATATGATATGAAACTAATCCGCTGAGAAGACCGTAAAAGATACATACCAATATGTAAGTCGACGTTGTACACCCCACGAGTTGCGGGGAGGCGGAATAGGTAAAACAATCATTTTGTTTAAAACAACATCGACTAACCGAAAGGATCTTTGCTAAACTATAACTAGCACTATCATAGAAGTAATTAGCTACTATGAAAGAAGATTATACTTAATGAATCCTTCTTCTTCTCGTTAACCACCTCCTCGTCGGCCTCTTCTATGTAATAGACGATCCACCCGAGAGCTTCTACTCCATGCTTTGCCTCTAATCTTGAGGTAACTAGGTTACTCTAATTGCTAATCAAAGTCACTTAGGGAATATAGAGTATGATTATGGATTAACAAGTCTTACTAATCCTTGATCTCAACATATGAGAGGTTAGGATTAGGGTTTGAAGAGAGAGAGCTTGAGGAGAGAGAAGGTGAGAGTGAGAATCCTTTTGGAATAATGAAATCATTGTGATATATATGAAGCATAATATATTTATTAAATGAATAACAAATAAAATATCTTCATGCTTCATTAATTCACATAGTGATTCATCTCATGAGTCATTAGAAACATAAATGCATCATTAACTCCATGGATGATTCACTCTCATGACTCATTAATCCAATAAATGCAAATGCCACCTTAGCCCCCAAGTTATCATCCTTCTAGAAGCTTCTCGCCAAATTACGAGAACGCCCCTCCTATCCGTGAAAACACGGAAAAACTTTAGACTGTATAAATCCAATAATCCGATACTAGAATATGGCTTAAACCAAAGCCGACTAGTAAAAACTGTCCGAACATCGTACGTGCATAAATGCACGTGCGTGTCCGAACCCTGTCGTAAAACCATATGAGCTCTATTTCGTTTTGCTCGGAGCAGGGAAACTCTCTGTGTGAGACTCTAAAGACTCGACTACTACGCTGGCAGTGGGTTTAACCACAGACCGCAAGCGGCACTAGCTGTACGTAACGGTCCCCAGGTAGATGTCGATAAGAAGGCCGATGAGGAAACCCATCCGAACTCCTACTGAGCCTGATGTGACAATCTCCGTACAGTCCGGTCTGTTCGTCTAGGACTATCGCATATCGGGCCTTGGGGCGGCAAGCGTCAGTCCCCTAAAAGCGGTATAAGTTATGTCGGAGCGAAACCCATTACACCTTGAGAAACTACTGGAAAACCTAACAGTAAATCTCGCTTGCCCTGGCCAGGGACTTTGCGTAATGGCTCTCCAGACACAGCGCGATATCAACTCCCAATACCGGGAGAGATGAATCCTGTCTAACCGCCACTGCCTCCAAGTGCTCGGGACTGCACCCAACTGCTACCTGTTTGCACGACTCTGATGAGCCGTGGTAGGGTAGTAATCTAAGAATAGTAGGACACACTCGAGGCGAAGTAGCAGTGTCAAGTCTGCGGACTATGCTGTACTCATGTCATCTGGGAACTGTTAACTGACGACGGGTATAATACCAACCAACAGTTCCCTGCGAGTCCTGTCCGGTGTACCCGTAACCCAACAAGCACCTGTATACTATCTCTAGTACGACGTACTGATGGCTGTGGGACAGACCATCTCCCCAACTGGGATGAGAAGCGTACACACTAGTCTACTCCGGAGTATTGATGCCCTGTCTCGATAATCCTACGACTAGGGACCTGAAAAAGGATGTGCTTGTAGACTACCCAGCCCCCACTAGTATGACTGCCATCACAACGCTGGTACTCAAGCAAGATCCTAAGGGCTCTATCAATACGTACACACATATCAAGATAGATAAAACCAAGTAGCATACTATCATGTTTAGCAAGACTGTTAATATAACTGTGAATATCCCAAGCTTCCATTAAGTAATATACAAGCTAGTATGATACAATAATGGCCCCTAGGGCAGATCATATGGGTCGAGAAGATATACGCTAGTCTACTCTGGAACATTGAAGGATGTACTCATGGACTACCCAGGCCCCACTAGTATGATCTGCATCATAGTCCTAGAAGTCGAGTACACATCCTAAGGGCTTTATCAACATGTAACAGAGAGACAGAAATTATACATGTTAAGATAAAGAGCAACTAGATAGCGTACTATCATGTCGAGTAAGAAAGTCCTACCTATATATGTCCCAGCATCCACTACAATATACATCCAATGTACAGTAATGGCCTCTAGGGCATACATATAACTAACATAGACATTGGACTACACACATCGCTGTGTATGAGTCCTAAGAGCTCGCTCGCTCTTACTCCATGTCCAGTGAATGGAGTCTTTGTCATCTTTCCTTTGAGACATTATTGACAAGTGGCATAAGTTTGATATTCGAATGAATCCAAATATCCTTCTCTATGTAACTTAGTTAACCTTGTCTCATTGATGTGACCCAGTCTACAATGCCATAAGAAAGCCTTATTTAAATCTGGAGACTTTCTTTTTAGTGTGTTCTGGACATTGAAAATCTGTAATTGGTGTAATACATATATACCGTTATCCAGTGTACCGGACCCAATCAAACCATGATTAAGGTGGATGTTAACAACATCGCTTACAAACGTGAAATCATAACCTTTATTTAATAACAAGGAAACTGATATGATATTACACGTTAAACTAGGTACACAAAAATAGTTATGCAAAACCAAAATATGTCCACTCGTCAATCCAAGGTGATAATCCCCTACGGACACAGCTCCCACGCTAGCTCCGTTAGCAACCTGGAGGGTCATATCACCAACCTTCAGCACTCTACGGTTTCTCAGTGCCTGCAATGAATTGCATATATGAGATCCTGATCCGGTATCCAATACCCAGGAAGTAGAGTTGATTGACAGACAATTCTCAATTACAAACTCACCTGAAGTCGAAGCAACGGCTTGCTTCGGTTCCTGGTTCTTGGCATTCTAAGCCTTGCAATCTTTCTTCCAGTGCCCTTTCTTATGACAGTGGAAGCACTCATCCTTTTCCACTACTGGCACCACAATCTTTTTCCTTCCCTTCGCTCCCACTTTACTAACACCTCCTCTAGGTTTGGTGGCGGCCTTATTCTTCCTTCCTTTGGCCCTAGCCTTGGACCCGGAAGAAGAAGCACCGCGAACAAACATAGCGGGTGTATTCCTTGCCTTCTGCAAGGTGCCCTCTGCACTTCTCAACATGTTAAGGAGTTCTGGAAGTTCAACTTCTTTTCTTTGAATGTTGAAATTTAGAATAAACTGGGCGTAGGTGGAAGGAAGGGACTGGAGAATCAAGTCTGTATAGAGCTCGTTCTCCAATGTCGTCCCAAGGTCTGCGAGCTCTTCTATATAGCCAATCATCTTTAGGACATGTTCTCCTACCGATGATCCAACTGCCAACCTCGCCTGAAACAAGTTCTTTGAGGTTTCGTATCTTTCTATACGAGATTGCTCTCCATAAAGTTCCTTTGTATGGAGAAATATGGCATCAAGATCCATATCTTCGTGCCTCCTCTGATGTTCATTATTCATCGAGGCAAGCACGATGCACTTAGCCCTCGCACAATCTAACTCCCAGGTTTTGCGGATTTCCTTATCCGCATTACTGGATTTGGGACCAGGGACAGCAGGTGCCTTAGCGGTAAGGACATACCCCAATTTGTCATAGGTCAAAGCCATCATGACATTCCGCAGCCAATCTTTATAGTTTGGCCCTATCAATATATTTTTTTCTAGTAGTAACTTAAGTCCCGTCATTTTCTGGGTCGCTGCAATGAGAGAGAGAGGGAACACTTTAGCATGATGCTCTTGCAAGTTTAGAGTGGTTTTTAATTTATCTAAACTGGATGGCTCCCACTGTTTCTCGAATCTCTCCTCAAACCAAAAAGGAAGAACTAGCCAGGACTATTCTCACTGTACAATACTTGCTTAACCGTTCAGTCAGGCCGGTGTCGGTACTTCGAGGGAGGTTTTCCAACGCTTTCGCGAAGTTCCTTAATTAAATAACCTCTTTTATCTGGCGGCATATCCCCACTGACACCTTTCTCGGCACCTACTTGGTTTATAGCATTGATCATTAAGTGACGAATCTCCTGATGAGTAGCTTATATTCACAGTAGGATCGGGATCCAAATATCATCGTGTGATAATGCTGAAGGAATCCTACCAACATTCATCACACTCCAAATGGTATGCATCTCTTTGCAAATTTCAGTTTCTTTAGAAATTCCCGATATAAATTTTTGCCCCATGCTCTTATGACCTTGGCGTTGGTTAAAATGTCATAAGTCACATGTTAAATTCTACCCATCATTATCTTGTTAATTTGAACCCATCCGTACATACCCCTGACGTTGGCTAAATGATAATACGACTGTCCCAAACTAACTCATCTATCTATGCAACAAATGAATACCCAGCAGCTACCAAACACTATGCCTTGGCGTTGGTCAAAATACATAGCTTGAATACTACTGAATACCTAAATGAAATGACAGAGGGCTACGAATGGTTTTGGTGAAACCGTGAACGTAGTGAACGTGATATGATCGAAGGAACCTGATAGCTTTTAAAAGGAGTGGTTAATGCTCCGCAATTTAAAAAATATCCTCTGTTTTAAAATAACCGAGTGGTTTCTTTTAAATTGTTCCAATCGATTCAACTTTGGTTTATTTTCTTTGCATTAATATAATGTGTCCCATCAATTAACCTATCATTGCAGAAAACAACGAAAATACAACGTCCTCTTATGTCATCTGCATTCGCCACTGGGTCCCGTCATCACCCGTTAGGTTACTTAACTAACGACAGAGCGGGGGCTGGGCTAGCGCGGGTGTAAAACATAAGTGACGTCTAAATAGCTATCTTATATAGATATTGTACATTCGTCTGATGCAATAATAGGCATTCCAGATCACAGATGAACATATTGGATTTTCTACGAATCCGCATTCTTTTGAGCCTGCAAAGAAAGACGGATTACACAGTTGTGATGAATAGCCATTATCCCACCCTAGACCCCTATGGGTATGGCAAACTACCCGCCAAGTACCCGAAGTGAAGCGGTCTCCCTCAACAACGTGAGTAGTCCACTAAACACTTCAAAGTACCCGGTAGTTTGTGTATCCCACCTTGGGTCTATCCAAGGAGCAAAAATCAGTAAATGAAATAATACAACGGTGGCTACAACCGCAACCTGGATGTGCCCCGCAAAAGAATATTACATCATATTATAATTTATATCGAATGAATGAATATAAAAACCCATCTCAAACCCCGGCTAATCATCACAACGATCTAATCAAGTTCATAAACACAAACAGTAAAATCATTACAGAAATGTGCAACCCCCTGCCAACCGACATACTAGCAGTTAGGGGAGGTTTACGAACACATTATGTTGGAGATAGTGCCCTCAGAGTCAATTATTGGATCACAGGCACGTGATTGCAATGATTGAGGGAGGACCTGTCCCAGTAGGACAGTCTTACTCAAGATGATAGTATGCAATCTGGTTTATCTTTATCATCGTGTACTGCTTTAGGTGACCTTACGAGTCGCTATTGCATGTTGATAGAGCCCCTAGGATTCTTGCTTGACTACCAGCAGTATGAGGGCGATCATATACGTGGGAGCTGGGGTCTATAAGCACATCCTTAAAAGGTCCCTAGTTGTGGGAGTTTCGAGACAGGGCATCGATACTCCGGAGTAGACTAGTGTATACAGTCGAGACCCCGACGAGGGGCGGTGGCCGGTCTCACAAGCCACTGGTGTCAGTTAGTTCACCTAAGATGTATACAGGTGCTCATTGGGTTATGAGTACACCGGACAGGACTCGCCGGGAACCTGCTAGTTGGTATTATACCTGACGTCAGATAGCAGTTCCCTGGTGACATGTGTACAGGTTAGTTCATCGACCTGAGATCGTCATTTGTCTCGTGTGAGTTCCCACCGTGCTTTGATTACTACCCTACCACGGCTCAAAGGAGTCGTGCAAACAGGTTTTAGTTGGGTACAGTCCCGAGCCACATGGAGGCAGTGAGCGGATCTGCAGGGGTTCGTCTCTCCCGGTATTGGGGGTGAGGTCGCGCTGTGTCTAGGAGAGCCAGTACATGAAAAGTCCTTGGCCAAGGCAGGAGATTTACTGGTAGGTATTCCAGTAGTATCTCAGGTGTTCTGGGCTACACTCCGACATGACTTGTACCGCTTTTGGGGGTCTGACTTTTACCAACCCCCTAGGCCCGCCATGCGATGCTCATAGACGAACGGACCGGACTGTACGGATATTGTCACTGACAGGCTCAGTAGGGTGTCACGATGAGTTCGCTCATCGACGTTCCTTTTGGTCAATAGCTGGTGGCCCGTCACGTATGGCTAATACCTCTGACGTGCTAATGGTTAAATCCACAGCCATAGTATTGACGAGTCTTTAGAGTCCACCACACACACAGTTACTCAGGTTTCGAGCGAAACGCTGTAGAGGCCGTATGGAGATATGGCAGGGTTCGATCAGATACGTGCGGTATTGCATGAATCGTGATCGGACGGATTTTACTAGCCGGCTTTGGTTTAAGCCGGATCCCAGTATTAGACAGTGTAGTTTTGTCTCTTTGCATTTGTGTTCAGTGGGAATACAAATGCGGGCATGTATATGCAGTAGCGGGGTTTTCCTGTAATCTATTACGGGATCAGTTTTCTGAAGTTGCCAGTTTGCATTCCGTTTCGGCCGGTTTTCCTTTGTTCCTTCACGGCCGGACTTTCTGATGGAGGGGGTTATTTGCAGTTGTGCAAATAACATTTGTGGAGGGATTTTCTTGCATTTTGTGGCTTCATGATTGTTCTCTCATCATGAGATTCCTTTTGGGTCATTCCTTGCATTTATTGAGAAGGGAAATGAAAAGATTTGGATGAGAGGTTGGTTTGACTTATATTTATCATTATTCATATTCTTTTCTCCACTTGCATTTGCTTGCAATTTTTCCTCCACCCTTTTCTTGGAGGGGCCGGCCACATCCTAGGGGGGAGAGAGAGAGGAATTGATTTTTGTAGGAAAATCTTCATCTCATTTGGCTTGCTTCAAAAATCCCTCACTACTCTCCAAAGTTCTTCTTTCTCCTCCACATCCATACAAGGCAACTTCACTACCCACTTGAGACAAGCCTACTACACTTAGTCTACAGCATCCCTTGGACGCGTCGGCTAGCCAACTTCGTGCCCGAGTTGCCTCGGTCCAGAGGTGGGAGCCCGTAAAAGAAATCGGCTACGTGGTGCCCTTTCCGACGAGGATGTGACGGACGGAGATTCCACGGGAGATCGGAGTGGAGACGAAGATCGAAGGACACGGATCGCTTGGTATACTTCTCTACTCTTATTCTAGTTTGCTAGTAGCTAGGTTAATGGCCTGATCCGGGTTAAAAGTGTGCGGTGGTGCCGGTTTGCAAGTTTCGCAAAGTTTTTCGTTTCCGCGTTTCCGGCGTTGGATCGACGGCCGGGGCGCCGCCGTGCACTTACACATTATACAATTCACAGAGATAATCTAATTAGCCAAACATCGTAGAATTTCGATCGAGCAAACACAATAGATTCTACTCCAAAAACTTCTCTGTGCACTTGAGACTTGAGCAGAAAATAAACATTCCAGAAACAACAAAATATTCACAGAAGAGTTCTGGGGAATTTTGGGTTGAATCGGCCCCAACTAGGCAGCGGATCCGCGGCGTCGTGGCCGATTCAGGAACCCAAATTTCTCCAGTAGTCTTGTATTTTCCTGCATGTATTTTTAGAGGCCCCTGAAAAATTTTTAGACCTCGTTTTAAATTCGACAGAAACTTGGTGAATTCGATGTTTTTTCGGTTTGTTTTGCGTTCGAAATTCTAACGATTTTGATAATAAGTTAGTTATTGTTTAGCGAGTCTCTGATACCACTGTAAGTCGACGTTTTACACCCCATGAGTTGTGGGGAGGCGGAATAGGTAAAACAATCATTTTGTTTAAAACAACATCGACTAACCGAAAGGATCTTTGCTAAACTATAACTAACACTATCATAGGCGTAATTAACTACTATGAAAGAAGATTATACCTAATGAACCAAGTCCTTCTTCTTCTCGTTAACCACCTCCTCGGCGGCCTCCTCTATGTAATAGACGATCCACCCGAGAGCTTCTACTCCAAGCTTTACCTCTAATCTTGAGGTAACTAGGTTACTCTAATTGGTAATCAAAGTCACCTAGGAAATATAGAGTATGATTATAGATTAACAAGTCTTACTAATCCTTGATCTCAACACATGAGAGGTTAGGTTAGGGTTTGAAGAGTGAGAGCTTGAGGAGAAAGAAGGTGAGAGTGAGAATCCTTTTGGAATAATGAAATCATTATGATATATATTAAGCATAACATATTTATTAAATGAATAACAAATAAAAATATCTTCATGCTTCATTAATTCACATAGTGATTCATCTCATGAGTCATTAGAAACATAAATGCATCATTAACTCCATGGATGATTCACTCTCATGACTCATTAATCCAATAAATGCAAATGCCACCTTAGCCCCCAAGTTATCATCCTTCTAGAAGCTTCTCGCCAAATTACGAGAACGCCCCTCCTATCTGTGAAAACACGGAAAAACTTTAGACTGTATAAATCTAATAATCCGATACTAGAATCTGGCTTAAACCAAAGCCGACTAGTAAAAACTGTCCGAACATCGTACGTGCATAAATGCACGTGCGTGTCCGAACCCTGTCGTAAAACCATACGACCTCTATATCGTTTCGCCCGGAGGAGGGAAACTCTCTGTGTAGGACTCTAAAGACTCGACTACTACGCTGGCAGTGGGTTTAACCACAGACCACAAGCAGCACTAGCTGTACGTAACGGTCCCCAGGTAGATTTCGATAAGAAGGCCGATGAGGAAACCCATCCGAACTCCTACTGAGCCTGATGTGACAATCTCCGTACAGTCCGGTCTGTTCGTCTAGGACTATCGCATATCGGGCCTAGGGGGCGGCAAGCGTCAGTCCCCTAAAAGCGGTATAAGTCGTGTCGGAGCGAAGCCTATTACACATTGAGAAACTACTAGAAAACCTACCAGTAAATCTCGCTTGCCCTGGCCAGGGACTTTGCGTAATGGCTCTCCAGACACAGCGCGATATCAACTCGCAATACTGGGAGAGACGGATCCTATCTAATCGCCACTTCCTCCAAGTGCTCAGGACTGCACCCAACTGCTACCTGTTTGCACGACTCTGATGAGCCGTGGTAGGGTAGCAATCTAAGAACAGTGGGACACACTCGAGGCGAAGTAGCAGTGTCAAGTCTGCGGACTATGCCGTACTCATGTCACCTGGGAACTGTTAACTGACGACGGGTATAATACCAACCAACAGTTCCCTGCGAGTCCTGTCTGGTATACCCGTAACCCAACGAGCACCTGTATACTATCTCTAGTACGACGTACTGATGGCTGTGGGACAGACCATCTCCCCAACTGGGATGAGAAACGTACACACTAGTCTACTTCGGAGTATCGATGCCCTGTCTCGATAATCCTACGACTAGGGACCTGAAAAAGGATGTGCTTGTAGACTACCCAGCCCCCACTAGTGTGACTGCCATCACAACGCTGGTAGTCAAGCAAGATCCTAAGAGCTCTATCAATACGTACACACATATTAAGATAGATAAAACCAAGTAGTATACTACCATGTTTAGCAAGACTGTTAATATAACTGTGAATATCCCAAGCTTCCATTAAGTAATATACAAGCTAGTATGATACAATAATGGCCCCTAGGGCATATACACTAACACAATACGCCAGATAGCCTGAAGTATGGCCTTTTCGAGCCGCTGCTCTTTTCTGTTTAATCGCACTCGTCGGGCTTCGATCGAAGATAAATCCCTGCCCGCCTTCAGAGCAGCCTTGTCTTCAGAAGCGGCCAAGATTAACTGTTTGAGAGCCCATTCTTCTTCTAACATCATAGGAACCACTGGTAACATAGTCGGGACCAGATCAACATTACGGAATTCAATAGGGGGAAACCATCCCTTCTTAGGGCGCACGCTTTCAACTTCATCCTGTAAACGCTTCAAAGGCTCGGCCAACTGAGCGTCTTCCTCGGCGGATGTGCCAGGAAATAAGAGACTGTTGTCTGGTTCATGCGCAGATATAGGCTCATCATGAAGGGGCTCAGACTCAAGCAAGGTATCGAGTATACCGGCGATCGATTTCTTCCTCCTTTTAGGGCCTAAGCTAGCACTAGAAGAAGAGCGCTTCCTCCCTTCGGCAATTTTGCACGGCGCTGCCTAACCTCGCCTTCGGTATCTGCTTTTGGTGATACCGCTGCTGGTACTTTATCAGGAATCTCTGCCCCGGCCCTAGCGTGAACCGGCATACCAGCAGTACGGGTGACTGATTCCGCCCGAGCGACTTTAGGAATAAGCACTGGATCGCTATCCCTCAGAGGAGGGCAAACAACCGACCGTGGCCGCAACGGGGCGCTAACAGCTTGGGCGGAGCAGGGGCTTTACATTCGAAGAGCAACGTTCTCTCCTCTGCATTGATGGGGCTAACCCGGTGGCGATACCAGCCCTTGAAGGGTTCCACGGGCCTCGGAAGATAGTCGGGCTCAGGAATCATGAAGAGGGAACCAGTATTTAACCGCATGAAGTATTGGATAACGTCGCGGGCTAAAAGTCTATCTTAACACCACCATGAGGTTCTAGAGGCATCAAGCATGCCACATTTTAATTTATATTAGGTGCTAAGTTAGACTAACAGGATCATTACTAGATTATTAAGGTTTTCCTTTGTGATGTGATTAAACTAAGAGAAGAAACGAGCATACAACCTTTGTAGTTCGAGTCCTTCTCTTCTAAAGCTCCGGGTTGAAGTCCACGCGACTCTACTAGGCTCCTCTTCGAGTTGAACGAACCTCCTTTGTAATCTTCGCGCCAAAGATGATCCACCCGAAGTCCCTCTAGCCCAAGCTAACTCTACACTAAACTCCTTTAGTGTAGCAAACACAACACACCAAATTGCTAGTTTGGTGTGGGATGGTGAAGTAGGGGATGTTAAAAGCTCACAAGATTGTGTTCAAGCTTCATGATTCACATCTCATGTGAGGGTTGAAGCTTGAACTATGGCAATTGAGGAAGAAGATGAAGTTAGAGAGCAACCATGGGAGCAACTCAAGAAAATGGACAAGTGTTAAGAATGAGACTAGAATGAATGGCAACTCTTGAACCCCCTACTCATTCAAGCATGGAATTTTGCAATATAAAATTGCAACCATGCTTGAATAGTGAGTCAAGATGAATAAACTATGAATAAAGCTCATGCTTGCAACCATGCTCTCATTTTCCACCTCTTTTCTATTTTTCTCAAAAATAGAAATCATGTCATGCTTCATTATTATATATATATGTATATCATATATATTAATATATATATATATATATATATATATAATGAAGAATAATTAAGATATAATTATATCACATATAATATATATCACATTATTAAATCAACACTTGATTTAATAATCCGGTTATATCACATATGACTGACTAATATCATTCATTTGTATATCACATTATCAAATCAACACTTGATTCAACAATCTGGTTATATCACATATAACCGAACCGATAACAGATAACTGCCAGATTACAATACGATATCACATACTCATATTTAATCAGGCCCATGCACATATCAACATATGTGCCCTACTTCGTTTCGCACGAACCAGAAAACTTCTGTGTGGGACTCTAAAGACTCGTCAATACGCCAGCAGTAGGTGATGATCACATCAATCACCTACAAGCCGTCAGCGGTACTAGCTGGACGTAACGGCTACCCGGGTATTGAGCGATATGAATATCAAATAGCAAGCTCATCCATACTCTCCATGAAGCCTATCAGTAACACCACCGTATAGTCCGGTCTCTTCGTCTGATATGTCGCATATCATGTTTAGGGGTGGTAAACGTCAGTCCCCAGTAACGTGATAAGTCATGCCGATGTCTGGCCTATAACGGTTCGAGAAACTACTGATAACTCTTATCAGTAAATCTCAGCAGCAGCCTTGGCCAGGGGCTTCCAGTTATAGCCAATCGAGCATAGCGCAACATCAATCTCCAATACCGGGAGAGACGAAACCCCTCCCATCGCTCATTGCCTTCATGTGACTCGGGACTGTTCCCAAAATCCACCTGTTTTCACGACTCCTTTGATCCGTGGTAGGGAAAAAATCAAAGTACAGTGGGAGCCACACAAGACTCTATGACGATCTCGGGTTTACAGACTAACCCGTACCAGTGTCACCATAGGACTGCTATCTAACGATAGGTATACTACCACATAGGAGTCCTCGGCAAGTCCTGTTCAGTATACCCATTCTCCAATGAGCACCTGTGTACAATCTTTGATGTCACACACAAATGGTTGTGGGATCAACCATCGCCCTCTAAGGGACAAGTTACGTACACACTAGTCTACACTGGAATATCGATGCCCTGGTCTCGATATTCCCACGACTAGGAACTGATTAAAGGATGTACTTGTAGACCACCCTGGCCCACTAGTATGATCTCATCATAATCCTGGTAGTCAAGTACATATCCTAAGGGCTTTATCAACATGTGAGAGCAAGACAGTAAAGAATACCAGTCAACATGTTAAGATAAAGAGTAACCATATAGCATACTATCATGTCGAGCAAGAAAGTCCTCTATATATATATATGTCCAAGCATCCACTATAATATACATCACATGTACAATAATGGCCTCTAGGCCATACATATAACTAACAATCTTCCACTTGCACTAAGGCCAGTTGTTGTAGTATCTCATACCCAGCGTCCCAAAATTCTCTCGAATAGAATCTGGGGGATGGCCTCGGTGAGTGGATCCGCTGTGTTATCCTCTGTGTCAACTCTCCTGATCTCGATCTCTCGGAGATACAACTATCTCCCAGATCAGGTGATACCGTCTAAGAATATGTCTGGATCGCTGACGGGACCGGGGTTCCTAGGTCAAAGCCACAACTCCATTTTCATCACAATACACAGGTATTGGATGCCCAATGGTAGGAACCAAGTTCATCATATGAAATTATTCATCCAGACAACTTCTTTGGCAGCATCGTTGGTAGCGATGTAATTAGCCTCTATTAACGAGTCCGCTACGGTATATAGCTTGGAACCCTTCCAACATACCGTCCCTCCACTGAGGGTGAAGACAAAACCCGAGACTGACTTTCAGTCATCCTTATCACTCTGGAAGTTTGAATCGGTAAAGGACTCCATCTGGAGTTCACCGTTACCATACACCAAGAACATCTCTTTAGTCCTTCTCAAGCACTTAAAAATGTTCTTCGGCTGTCCAATGGTTTTCCCAAAGATCTTTTCGATACTTATTCACTACACCTAGTGAGGAAGCTACATCTGGTCTGGTGCATAACATCGCATACATGATTGACCCTTCTGACAAAGCATAGGGTATCCCTTGTATGCGAGCCCTCTCCAAATCAGTCTCGAGAGACATCTCTGTAGAGAGAGTGATTCCTGAACAAGCGGGTACATTACCACGCTTAGAATCATCCATACTAAAACCCTTTTAGCATGGTGTCTATATACCCGGATTGGGACAATCCCAAATCTATTTAGATATATCTCTATAGATCTATAACTCCAGGATGTAGGAGGCATCAGTTAGATCTTTCATGGAGAACCTTTGTCATAAGAGGTGCTTGGCCAAGTGTAGCATAGGAACACCCTTTCCTATCAAGAGTATGTCATCCGCGTACAATACAAGTAAGACAACCATACTCTCTACAACCTTCTTATTTATACATGGTTCATCAACCCTTTTGATGAAGTCAAACTCTTTGACAGCTTCATTAAAACAGATGTTCCATCTTCGCGATGCCTGCTTTAACCCGTAGATGGATTTAAGCAGCTTGCACATGCTTCCAATGCTCCCACTGTCTACGAAGCCCTCTGGCAGTGTCATATACACGCTCTCTTCTAAATCACCATTTAGAAAAGCGGTTTTGACGTGCAGTCTGCCAGATATCGTAGTCATAGTATGCAACAATGGCAAGTAGGATCCTGATTGACTTAAGCTTAGCGACAAGTCTAGTTTTGAGAGTCTCAACTTTTCCATCTACACCAAATTATCTTTCCCAAATATCCCTTTGCTCCTGATGGGTTTTACCCCTTCAGGAGCAACATACAAAGTCAACACTTTGCTGGTGTACATGGATTCCATCTCAGATCGCATAGCATCCAGCCATTTCACAAAGTCTCCACTTGTGACGGTCTACTCGAAACTAGTTGGGTGTTCATATCAGATTTTTGCATTTTTATACCGCCCAATTTTTATCACATTGCTTATCGGTAGGTACTCTTGAGCCGTGTTTGCTAGTCAATTGCAGGATACATGTTTTCGGCTCTAAACGGTGAAATTTATGGAAAAGCACGACAAAATCCGGATTACTGCCAACCACAGATAAAACACATGTCTCCGCTCTCTATCCGTTGTCGCACACCAGTCTGAGGGACAAAATGGCAAATCGATGTCATTTTCATGCACAAAGCTCAATGTCAACACAAGATCCTACATATCTACGCGGAGCTCAAGAAAAATCATGGCAAAAGATCCACATCACATCACCTTTTGATCAGCAGAAATTCTGGAAAAATCGTGAAGAAATTACGAGAAAAAACATATACCAGATTGAAGGGTACTGCAAACCAGGGCAACTCACCAAATTTAAAGACTTAAATCCCCAATAGGGCCGTGGATCCGCGGCCGTACAGGCTCATCAGATGGAGATCTTTCAGGGGTATTTTGGGAATTTTGTCTTATGGCAGATTGTTGCCCTAGGTTTCCATTTCCCTGCCTATAAATAGTCCAGAACTTGCCAAAGCCAAGGGTGCTTATTCTTGTATTTAGATTTTAGAATACATGTGTTGTTCTTCTTCCTCCTCTCATCTCTTCTCCATTAAAAACTTGTAGTGAGCTTTTGTGAGTGAAGAATGAATAAAGGAGTTCTTATTCTTACCATGCTTATCTTGTTGTAATTGTTAATTATACTTGCTTGTATTTTTCTTTTGCTAATCTAGTTGTTGTTATTTTCTTTCTTGTTCTCTTTTCCTTTATCCTTAAACAACCATGATGCTTACGCTTGATCCTTGCCGAGGTGAGGTCGCAAATAGCTAGTTGTAATCTTCTAATCTCTTTCTTTCTATCTTTCTCCTTTGTTTTATTTTCATTTTTCTTGTAATGGGTGAGTAGTTTCCATACTTGTTAGGGTAGGATAAGGAAAGTTTGAGAGAAGGAAATCTCTCTCACTCTTTCCTTACCCAACATCTTAAATCGGACTCCCGTTAATTGAACCACAATCCGCTCCCTACGGCACCCTATCCTACATGATAGCGGTGATTCCGTAGTGAGACCGGTTGTGGTTGAATTAACCGGAGGTTAAGGTTAAGAGCCAAGAACGGACGGACAAGCACCAAAAGGAAGAACTTATGCGTTGGAAAGCCTAGCTTATACTCGCAAGTTCCTTCCTAGTCGTGCTAATCTCCGTTGTTGCCGATTACCGTAACACCGATATTAAGAGTGGCAACGAAAGAAGTAAGCGACTCCTAACTCAAACTAACCTAATTCTAACCTTAACAAGCTCTCTTTACATATCATTTTATCACATAGTTAATTTCAAAACAAACTTGGACATTTGGACTTAACTCGTTAAAGCACATCGAAAAAGATTCCCATCTCCCTGCGGACGACCCGTACTCAACCGGCTAGCTACAAGCGAAACCGTCTTGATTGCGGTAATAAACTTAGCACGCAAAAACTCTACCAATCAAATGGCGCCGTTGCCGGGGAGACGGTAGTTTATTTCTTTGTGTAATTTCGGGTTAATTTGTGAATATAAATATAACCGAAAAACAAAACAAAAAAAATATACATTGTAAAAAAAAATCATCTTGTTATTTTTGATTAGTTTTTGTGCAAGTGTGCAGGATAAAACGAAGTTCAAGTTCAGTGCCAAAGACGTGGGAAGTTAGACCCATATCTTTGCGGCTACACCGCGGGTGAACAAGACGGAAAAGACGGTCTATTGAAAGATTCTGGAGCAGATCCAGTAAGCAAATCAAGATTTAGGAGCTCCAGAAAAGAAGAGAACAGACAAGGCAGCACACACCAGAAAAACAGAGCCCCAACTCCACTATATTGCCGCGGAACCGCGGCATAAGCAAGCTTAGGCCGCGGAACCGCGGCCGTTTGGCTCCTTCAGGGTGCAAAACTTTCTGTGAGTCTTTCTCTTCTCCCACTCCACTGAACTCCACTGAACTGTGTTTTCTGCAGCATTCTTTGCGCAAATTCTCTTCCCCCTTCCAATAAATTGTTTTTGTGCAGGATTCTTTGCGCCGCACTAAAAAATAAAAATTGTTTGCAGTTGATTGTTACTGCTTTGCATTTATTAATACGGACTTTAAGGGGCTTGAAACCAATCCAGATTGGGTAGGGATTTCATCACCCTTCCCAGGACCCCAGAAATCACAAAAAGCATATGCATTGACCATTGTTTAATTAAAAAATACTAGACTCAGCCCTAAAGACTTCGCGCTCAATAGGACAGAGGACGAGTTACAGGCATCGGCCGTTTATCCTATCCTGACTTTGCGGTGTCTAGGCAAGTGTGTCCAAGGAAAGTGATTACTTAATTAGGAGCACTACTTATGTAGTGGGGAGCCTCCCACTTACCTGGCCGCAATTGGCGGAGAAGAGGCGGTTTGAGGTCCTATTTCTAGCCCTTTGGAATAGTTAGGAGCTGTCTAGCTGACCTAGGTGACCCTAGATCTAGGTGTGATTGTGCATATCTTGTTTGTGATTGCTTGAAGCCGTAAGTCCGTACATATTTCTGTAAAGCTCTTTCTAAAAGAAAACACAAAAAACCAAAAACTTTTATAAAAACTTGCCCTTTGTCGCCAAAAATCCCATTTTTCACCCACCACCCATCGCATTTCTCCATTGACGTTTTCTTACCCTCACCTTCTCCGCTTTGACTATACTAAACTCGTTTAGTGTATGTCCGCTTGGACTCGGGACACTAGCGCCCGCCTAGTCCGCGTTATGTTAGTCGCTACCGACTACGCGATCGACTCAGACGTCGAAACTCCGTCCACGCCTCTTTCAACCTTACCTTTTCCGGCCAACTCCGACGTTGACCGGAATTCTGTTCATACATCCTCGCCTTCATCATCACCAACCTCTTCTTCCACGATGTCAGGATTTAATCCAAACATCTCTTTGACTCCCCCGGAATTGACTCCACCTCCTATGGAGGCGAATAACCTACCACCACCGCCTGTTGTAGCGCCGCAGCGAATCGCGCTCCAGGATCGTTTCTATCCCACCCGTTCTGCACTTCCCACTTGTCTTTCCCTTCCACCGGCCAATGGGGATAATTTTGAAATTAAGCCCCACTTCATTAACATGCTTCCGAAATTTCATGGGCTTGAATCTGAAGATGCCTATATCTTCATCAACAAGTTCCAAAATGTTTGTGCCATGATGAAAACTACCCAGCTGTCGGACGATGCTATACGACTACGGGTCATTCCGTTCACTTTGTGCGATCTTGCTGAAAAATGGTTGTATATCACCGCTTCCCACTCCATAACCAGTTGGGACGAGTTTGTGAAAGCGTTTCTCAAGAAATTCTATCCGAATCATAAAACCGCAAGGATCCGTAACGAAATCAACCAATTCTCTCAGCTTCCTACTGAACCCTTCTGGAAGTGCTTTGACCGGTATAGAGACCTTCTTGTTCAGTGCCCTCACCATAGTATCGAGAAATGGCAACTTTGCCAAACCTTATACAAGGGCCTGAACCCAGCAACCAAGCAATTGTTGGAAACCATTTGTCAGGGCCACTTCCTATCGAAATCTGACGAGGAAGCGTGGCAATTCTTCAACGACCTTGCAGAACAAACGCTTCAATAGGAGAGCACCAGACCAACTTCTTCTTCTTCTTCCTCCACTTCTACTGGTCAGTCTAGGGTAGGAATTCACCAACTCGATGTCTCTATTGCGATGAAAGCTGAAATGGCTGCAATAACGAGAAAACTTGAAGCGATAGAGAGCAAATTTTCATCTCCTGCTCCTGCCCCTGTTCTTCCCCTTCGTACCATTTGTGCTTGTTGTTCCGATCCTTCTCACTTAACCGAAGAGTGTCCTTACAATCCACCATCTCAAGGACAGGATCAGGTTAATGCTGCATTTCAGCAAAGACCGAGAAATGATCCATACTCTTCCACCTACAATCCCGGTTGGAGGAACCACCCCAATTTCGCCTGGAATCAGAATCAGCATCAATTCCAAGGCAATAATTTCCAGAGGCCCCCTCCTCCGCAACAACAAGCGCAACAACAAACTCAACATCAGTTTCAGCAGCCCTTCCAACCCCAACCTTTTCAGAATCAGACGAACAACTTTGCACCCAATAATCCTTTTCCCCAAAACAACTTTGTTCCGTCAAACAACGATAAGGTTTCCTCGCTCGAACAAAGTCTGGAGGCGTTCGTTAAACAATCGACACAATCCACTGCAAACATCCAGTCGTCTATTCAGTCTTTGGTGCAACACACTGCTGCACACGGGCAAATCATCAAGACCATCGAAGCCTAGATTGCACAGCTGAATGCGGCGTTAAGAGAGCGAGAAAAAGGGAAGCTTCCATCTCAACCACTCCCAAATCCCGGTCACCCACATAATGTACATGTTGCTCTTGAACAACAGAACCATAATGTGAGTGCCGTGACTACATTGAGATCGGAAAGGATGCTGCAAAACAACATCGGCACTGTTGGGGTAAAAATTTACACCCCGGTTGACCAAGTCAAAATCAAAGTCAACCCCAAGCCAAGTGGGCCCAAGCCTAGATCCAGTGGGCCCATGCCCGGGTCGAGCCCGAACATGAAGCGGCCGGCCTCCCCCATGCCAAGATAAAAATTTTGTAATAAATAATTTTGTTGTATTTCTTTTATTTTATTTTTGGATAAATGTAAGAAAAATAGGCATAAAGCCAAATTTTTGTAAAGCCCATGGCTTATGTGCAAAAAGAAATGGCACATGAGCCATGGGATAGGCAAAATGCCATTTTGTGAAGCCCAAGGGGCTATGTGTAAAATGTATGGCCTATAAAGGCAAGGATAATGAAATATCCCAACAACTTTTTTTCTCTCTCCAAAAAAGTTTGAGATCTGAGATCTTCCTGCTCCTTCTCCAAGGTTCCAAACCTTCTCATTTCTTTGAATTAAATCAAGAGTTTTACTCTTTCTTTTCCAAAACTAAGTAGTTTTCCACCACAAAACCCATAAAGGGGAACTCAGATCTTCCATCAGATCTTAAAAAGGAGTGATTTTTAAAATCTCTTACTTCTTGATCTTCAAGATCCGACCAAACAACAGGAGGAAGAAGAGGAACCCCCTTTATCAGCTTCAAAGCATCCTAGGAGTTTAACTCCATATATATAAAACAACAAATATTTCCCTTTTGAAGCATAGCTTCTGTTTCTGAGGCTAAAAGCCTCCTTTTCTCGTCGGCGCTCAAGCGCAGAGCGCCCGCGTGCCGACACGTGGCGCGCTTGCGCTCAAGCTGAAGAAAAGAGCTCTCCGTACGTGTTTGTAAATGACACGTTATACTGCAGGTCATACGACCAACTCTGGCTCAGGTGTCTGTCATTGGCCGAAGCCCAAAAGGTCATGAAAGATGTCCACTCGGGCGTTTGCGGTGCTCACCAATCTGGCCCCAAGATGCGGCTTCAAATCAAACGGCTTGGGTATTACTGGCCTACCATGATACGGGATTGCGGAGAGCATGCAAAGAAATGTTATATCTGCCAAATTCACGGTGATTTTATTCACAAGCATCCCAATCCGTTGCATCCTACGGTGGCGTCGTGGCCCTTCGAAGTCTGGGGCACCGACATTGTTGGCCCAATTGATCATCCGTCATCTAAAGGCCACCGGTTCATACTGGCCGCGACAGACTACTTCTCCAGATGGGCTGAAGTTGTCCCGCTAAAAGAAGTCAAGACAAAAGATATTCTGACATTCTTCCAGCATAATATTCTATACCGCTTCGGTACACCAAGAAGAATCATTTCTGACAACGGGCCTTCTTTCAAGAGCTTCAATGTCTCAAGGTTCGCTACTCAGCATAAGATAGACTGGAGATATTCCTCCATCTATAATCCAAGAGCCAATGGGCTAGCCGAAGCCTTCAATAAGACTCTATGCAAGCTCCTGAGGAAAAATGCTTCAGCCAACAAGAGAGACTGGAATCTCAAGCTTCACGAGGCATTGTGGGCATATCGTACCACGCACCGTACTCCAACTCAGTCCACTCCATACTCATTGCTCTTCGGAGTGGAGGCAGTCCTCCCCCTCGAAGTCGAAGTTCCAAGCTTAAGAATGGCCGTTCAGCATGAGTTGACAGAAGAGGAAAACGTGCTCCTTCGACTTGAATAACTCGATGCCCTCGAAGAAAAAAGGCTCGCGGTGCAGCAAAATCTGGAGATATACCGAGCCCAAATGTCACGGGCCTATGACAAGATAACTCGTCTCCGCGCTTTCAAGAAAGGTGAATTGGTGTTGGTCCTCAAAAGACCGATCATCCTCAATCGACATGTCAAGGGAAAATTCGAGCCAAACTGGGAAGGACCATACGTCATTGAGAAAGTGTTCGACGGAGGATCCTACCAACTAATAAGTGTAGAGGGAGGAAGGCCCATGCCACCCATCAATGGACGATATCTCAAGAAATACTATACGTGAATGCTCCAAGTCGCAGGCGAATTGAGCACATTAGCCCTACGGTCTGGATCAGACATCCTGCAAAACCGTATACAATCCACGGGCGTAAACGCCCCCTATTTCTCCCAAATCCTGCCGGTGGGACTACTTTAAAGTCCCACCAGTGAAAAAAAAAAAAAGAAAAAGAAAAAAAAAGAAGAAGAAATAAACGGTATGTCCACAAGCAAAATGGGCACGGATGAAAACCCGAAAGGGCTCCGTGAGTAAAAACAGCAGGACTACCGGCGAGTCTGTGAAAACGCGAAAGGGAGCAAACTCGTGAAAAGAGATGAAATACACTCACAAAGTCCTCTCGACCTTGTGAGGAGAAAACCCCTGCGTGAGATCCTTACGACTCACAAAGGAGCAACACACTTAGGAATCCTCACGATTCCTAAGGAGAAAATACACCAGCAGGATCCTTACGACTCGTAGGGAGAAAATGCTTTTATGGGACCCTCACGGCCCATAAAATTGAAAAGCCTTAGGTGATAGGGACCCAAATCTGTCTCCTAAGCCATCGTTCCCCAACGGGCAACGGCAAATGATGAGTCGCTCCTGGCATTTCGCTTCAGTGTTAGCGGTGCTGATGCCGACCAAAAACCCAAATCCCAAGTCCTCCCAAGGCAAATGATGAGTTGCTCCTGGCATTATTCCAGTGCAGCAATGCTGATGCCAAACAAGATCCAAATTCCAAGTCCCCAAACGGCGAATGATGCGTCGCTCCTGGTACCACATTCCAGTGCAGCGATGCAGACGCCAACCAAAATCCGATTTCTCAAAATTCTCCTGGCCCTACGGTGGGTCCCCAAGTTGACCATCGTATACAATCCACGGGCTCAAATAATTCTCGTCATACCCATGCCCCACAACAATTATCAGTTATGCGGCTGGTCTCCGCCTTTGGAATTATGCTCCATTGAGAAGACCCACTCATGTGTCCTCACGATACATGAGGAGAACAAACCTTTGTGGGATCCTTACGACTCATAAAGGAAAAACACACTTAGGAGTCCTCACGACTCTTAAGGAGAAAAGACACCTGCGGGATCCTTACGACTCGTAGGGAGGAAATGCTTTTATGGGACCCTCACGGCCCATAAAATTGAAAAGCCTTAGGCGATAGGGATCTAAACCTGTCTCCTAAGCCATCGCTCCCCAATCCCCAAATGGCGAATGATGAGTCGCTCCTGGTACCATATTCTAGTGCAGCGATGCAGACGCCAACCAAATTCCAAATCCCATATCCTAACGGCGAATGATGAGTCGCTCCTGGTACCATATTCCAGTGCAGCGATGCAGACGCCGACAAAGTCCCGAAATTTTTCCGGCCCTACGGTCTGGATCATACATCCTGCAAAACCGTATACAATCCACGGGCGTAAAACAATCCCAATTTCTCCCAAATCCTCTCGGGGAAAATGATGAGTTGCTCCTGGCATTATTCCAGTGCAGCAATGCAGATGCCAAACAAAAACCAAAATCCCAAAATCCTCTCCATGACAGATGATGATTCGCTCCTGGTACCATATTCCAGTATAGCGATGCTGATGTCAATCCAAATCAAAATCAACAAGTCAACTTCCACTCCGACACTACAAGAAGCGGAGCAAGTCAAGTCTACCCCTGACATTGCAAGAAGCAGAGCAAGTCAAATCAAGCACCGACCGTCCAAGTCGCTAAAATGGCAGCACCGACCGTCCACGTCGCTAAAATGGCAGCACCGACCGTCCACGTCGCTAAAAGGGTAGCATCGACCGTCCACGTCGCTAAAATGGCAGCACCGACCGTCCAAGTCGCAAAAGGGCAGAACCGACCGTCCACGTCGCTAAAAGGGCAGCACCAACCGTCCACGTCGCTAAAAGGGCAGCATCGACTGTCCACGTCGCTAAAAGGGTAGCATCGACCGTCCACGTCGCTAAAATGGCAGCACCGACCGTCCAAGTCACAAAAAGGGCAGAATCGACCATCCACGTCGCTAAAAGGGCAGCATCGACCGTCCACGTCGCTAAAATGGCAGCACCGACCGTCCAAGTCGCAAAAAGGGAAGAACCGACCGTCCACGTCGCTAAAAGGGCAGCACCGACCGTCCACGTCGCTAAAAGGGCAGCATCGACCGTCCAAGTCGCAAAAAGGGCAGAACCGACCGTCCACGTCGCTAAAAGGGCAGCACCGACCGTCCAAGTCGCAAAAAGGGCAGCGCAGGATTCCTACAAAGCGGGAACCAGATAACTCCGGGCCAGGGAAAACGTCTATCACGGACACTCCGTCTCAGAGACATGTCAAGCAACGACCGTCCATGTCGTAAAAAGGGCAGTGCCAGCTTCCCAAAAGCGGGAACCAAATCAAGTCGCCTCCACGTGAAAGAAGATCCATCAATTTCATGCACACGACCCACATATGTGGTGTGCATTTATTGATGGGGGGCAATTTGTTAGGGTAAAAATTTACACCCCGGTTGACCAAGTCAAAATCAAAGTCAACCCCAAACCAAGTGGGCCCAAGCCCAGATCCAGTGGGCCCATGCCCGGGTCGAGCCGAACATGAAGCGGCCGGCCTCCCCCCATGCCAAGATAAAAATTTTGTAATAAATAATTTTGTTGTATTTCTTTTATTTTATTTTTGGATAAATGTAAGAAAAATAGGCATAAAGCCAAATTTTTGTAAAGCCCATGGCTTATGTGCAAAAAGAAATGGCACATGAGCCATGGGATAGGCAAAATGCCATTTTGTGAAGCCCAAGGGGCTATGTGTAAAATGTATGGCCTATAAAGGCAAGGATAATGAAATATCCCAACAACTTTTTCTCTCTCTCCAAAAAAGTTTGAGATCTGAGATCATCCTGCTCCTTCTCCAAGGTTCCAAACCTTCTCATTTCTTTGAATTAAATCAAGAGTTTTACTCTTTCTTTTCCAAAACTAAGTAGTTTTCCACCACAAAACCCACAAAGGGGAACTCAGATCTTCCATCAGATCTTAAAAAGGAGTGATTTTTAAAATCTCCTACTTCTTGATCTTCAAGATCCGGCCAAACAACAGGAGGAAGAAGAAGAACCCCCTTTATCAGCTTCAAAGCATCCTAGGAGTTTAACTCCATATATATAAAACACCAAATATTTCCCTTTTGAAGCATAGCTTCTGTTTCTGAGGCTAAAAGCCTCCTTTTCTCGTCGGCGCTCAAGCGCAGAGCGCCCGCGTGCCGACACGTGGCGCGCTTGCGCTTGAGCGCAAGCGCTCGAGCTCAAGCGCTCGAGCGCAAGTCGCCCCGGTGCCGACAAGTGGCGCGCTTGCGCTCGAGCGCAAGTCGCCCCGGTGCCGACACGTGGAGCGCTTGCGCTCGAGCGCAAGCGCAAGTCGCCCCCGTGCCGACACGTGGCACGCTTGCGCTCAAGCGCAAGCGCTCGAGCGCAAGTCGCCCCGGTGCCGACACGTGGCGCGCTTGCGCTCCAGCGCAAGCGCTCGAGCGCAAGTCGCCCCAGGTGCCGACACGTGGCGCGCTTGCGCTCCAGCGCAAGCGCTCGAGCGCAAGTCGCCCCGGTGCCGACACGTGGAGCGCTTGCGCTCCAGCGCAAGCGCTCGAGCGCAAGTCGCCCTCATGCTGACACGTGGCACGCTTGCGCTCAAGCGCAGAGCGCCCACGTGCCAACACGTGGCACTCTAGGGCCTGAGCGCACAGCACCTAGGCGCACAGCGCCCAAAGTGCTGCCCCCACGCATCCTTTGGATGCCTTTTCCCCCTGTTTCCTTTATATATATATATATACATATATACATATATATATATATATATACACATATGTATACATATTTACACACACACATACTCCGCGACACTGTCCCTGTTAGAACAAAATTTCTAACGGGGCGCTGCCCCGCACCCCACAAGGGGGCTGCTAGCCCCCTTGACCCCCAGCCCGCTATCCGGGTAGCGGGACCCCCGTAAAAAAACTCTGCGTGGCTCCCGATATATCCAAACCCCCTTTCAAAACACAACACACGTGCACTGCACATTGAGTTCGCATGACCATTTTTAACCCGTTAATCGGAGTTTCCCTCGCCCCAAAGGCGATGGGTAATTAACGGCAGCTTAGTCCGCAGCTGCCGGAGATTTGGATCCCCACAATCAATAAACCTCCGCCTATCCTAGGCAGGGGGAATCTGTACTATACGCCTGACAAGCGCGCGCGTATTCCCATCTCAATGGGGTGACGAAAAACACCCTACAGGCACAACAATTGAGGATGATGACACCTCGGCCGCTTCTTCTTCTTCTTCTTCTTCTTCTTCTTCTTCTTCGTCTTCTGAGCCTATTCTCCATTCTTCAAAAGGCTCTTCTTCTTCTGCTCTGAATGGACCCACTTGTCACTCCACGAAAACACCAGCTCTGGGATCCGTTCCAACTCCACAATCTCCTCCACAAGCATTGGACTCAACCAATTTTAAAAACGTTCCATTTCCAAACCGGTTGAGGTCCAATAAACAAAATCCACAAATGGAGAAGATTCTGGAGTTGTTTAAGCAGGTTAACATCAACATTCCCCTTTTAGATGCTGTCCAACAAGTCCCGTCCTACGCGAAAATCTTAAAGGACTTGTGCACGAAAAAGAGGAAATCTCAGGTACCCAAGAAAGTTTTCTTGGCTAGTGCTGTGAGTGATGCTCTTACCCAATCTTTACCGCAAAAACGGAAGGACCCTGGCTGTCCTACGATTTCTATTACCATTGGGGATAAGAACATCAACCGCGCACTATTTGATCTTGGTGCCAGTGTTAACCTGCTTCCATACTCAGTATATGAGTAACTAGGTGTAGGAGAGCTGAAACCCACACACTGCACTCTCCAAATGGCCGACCGATCGATCACCCATCCTAGGGGTGAGCTAGAGGATGTGTTAATCAAGGTTGGGGACTTCATATTCCCCGTTGACTTCATTGTATTAGACACACAGCCTGTAGCTAACCCCCGGAATCAAATTCCGGTGATACTCGGTCGCCCATTCCTTGCAACCTCAAATGCTGTGATCAATTGTCGCAATGGTTCGATGAACCTATCTTTTGGAAACATGACAATTGAACTCAACAATTTTAGGTTAGGGAATCAGCCCTCCGAACCTAATGCTCATATACTAGACGTTTGCTCAATCCAGGAGATCACCCTGGAAGAGTGTGAATTCGAGGAGTTTTTGTTCGATCACGATAACCTTAACGCCACTAGTGCGTTCCTTTTCGAACCTGCTGCTGTTTCTGCGCCCGACAATGACTACGAGTATTTCACTTTCTCGAACGATCTTAGCCACTCACCACCCGAGTTTGAATCCTTCGAATTTCCGGATGAGTTACCTGAACCATCCAACTCGGTCGCTTACACTCGTTTTGAACCTTTGCTGGAATCCTTTGAGTTCGAGACCTTTTCACCAATCTTGCCTTCAATCGTTTCACCTCCAACGCTCGAACTCAAGCCTTTGCCGTCTCACCTTAAGTACGCTTACTTGGGTGAGAACGAGACCCTCCCTGTTATCATCTCAGCTTCTCTAGCTCCAGAGCAAGAGAAAGCCCTTCTTGCGGTCTTGCACAGTAATAGGAAAGCTTTTGGCTGGTCCATGGCGGACATCAAGGGGATTAGTCCGCTGATCGTTGAACATCACATTCATCTGATGGATGATGCCAAACCAGCCAGGGATCCACAAACGCGACTCAACCCAGTCATGAAGGAGGCTGTGAAAAAGGAAATCGTGAAGTGTCTGGATAATGGTATCATTTACCCTGTCTCTGATAGCCAGTGGGTTAGCCCCATTGACGTTGTCCCTAAGAAATCAGGCATAACTGTCATTACTAATGAGGCAAATGAGTTAATCCCTACTCGCACCCAAACTGGGTGGCGAGTATGCATCGATTACAGAAAACTCAACGCCGCAACGCGGAAAGACCACTTTCCGCTACCTTTCATTGACCAAATGCTCGAACGATTGGCCGGACACGAGTACTACTGCTTTCTTGATGGCTACTTCGGCTATAATCAGATTCCCATCGCCGAAAAAGACCAGGACAAGACCACATTCACTTGTCCTTTCGACACGTTCGCATATCGTCGCATGCCCTTTGGGTTATGCAATGCGCCCGCTACCTTCCAGCGGTGTATGATGGGAATCTTATCAGACACGGTGGAGAAATTCCTGGAGATCTTCATGGACGATTTCTCTATCTTCGGCGATTCCTTCAATGAGTGTTTGCTGCATCTTGACGCTGTCCTTACCCGATGTAAGGACAAGAACCTCACTTTGAATTGGGAGAAGTGCCACTTCATGGTGCGCGAAGGTATTTTCTTAGGACATATCATTTCGCAAAATGGCATAGAGGTTAACAAAGCGAAGATTGAGGTCATTTCCAATCTCCCTCCTCCCAGATGCGTCAGAGACATCCGAGCCTTCCTTGGCCATGCCGGTTTTTATAGACGGTTCATTAAGGACTTTAGCAAGATTGCTAGGCCCTTGACTCTTCTGCTGGCCAAGGACACGCCATTCGACTTCAACTCGAGCTGTGTGACTGCGTTCGAGTCATTAAAAAGCTCACTCACTTCTGCTCCCGTTCTTTCTTCACCTGACTGGACACATCCATTTGAGATTATGTGCGATGCATCCGACTTTGCCATTGGTGCAGTTCTTGGACAACACATCAACAAGATGCCGCACGTAATCTATTATGCTAGCCGAACCCTGAACGACGCCCAACTCAATTATACAACAACTGAGAAGGAATTCTTGGCTATTGTATTTGCTTTAGAAAAGTTCAGGCCGTACCTCATCGGCTCTCCAGTCATTGTCTACACAGACCATTCTGCTCCGCGCCATCTTTTTGCGAAGAAAGATGCAAAATCTCGGCTGATACGTTGGATCCTCTTGCTTCAAGAGTTTGACCTTGTCATCAAGGACAAAAGAGGATGTGAAAACGTAGTCGCCGACCATCTCTCATGACTTCTTCGCCGTCGCTTCAAATTCCGATCAACGACGTTTTCCCGGATGAACAGCTCTTGACAGTATCTTGCGAACCCTGGTTCGCAGATATTGTGAACTATTTGGCCACAGGATTACTACCGACTGAATGGTCACGTCAGGACAGACTTCGATTCTTATCCCAAGTAAAAAACTTTTACTGGGACGAACCCTATCTGTTCAAGTACTGTCCCGACCAGATTATTCGTCGGTGTGTCCCTGACGATGAATTCAAGAGTGTGTTGTCATTTTGCCACGATCAAGCATGTGGCGGGCATTTTGGCCCCAGAAAGACAGCTGAGAAGATCTTGCAATGTGGTTTCTACTGGCCACAACTCTTCCAGGACGCTCATGACTATTGCAAGACTTGCTCCCGGTGCCAACACTTGGGCCGGATATCCCGGAGGAACGAAATGCCGCTCCAACCAATCTTGGTTGTGGAGATTTTCGACGTTTGGGGGATAGATTTCATGGGGCCATTTCCCAGCTCTTTCGGGAACTTATACATCCTTTTCGCTGTTGATTACGTCTCTAAGTGGGTCGAGGCTGTGCCCAGCCGGACTAACGACAACAAGGTTGTCGTTAGGTTTCTTAAAGAAAACATTTTCTCCCGGTTTGGGCACCCCCGAGCGATCATTAGCGACAATGGAACTCATTTCTGCAATAAGACTTTCGAGGCCTTGATGCGGAAATATTCCATTAATCATAAGCTATCTACGCCCTACCATCCCCAAACCTGTGGGCAAGCCGAAGTTTCAAATCGGCAAATCAAGCATATACTGGAGAAGACGGTTTCCAAGAACCGAAAAGATTGGTCGTTGAAACTCACTGATGCCCTTTGGGCATTTCGAACGGCTTATAAGACCGATCTTGGCATGTCTCCCTATCGGCTTGTGTACGGAAAGGCTTGCCACCCCCCTGTCGAAATAGAGCATCGCACATTTTGGGCGATAAAAGAACTGAATCTGTCTCTCGAAGATGCGGGCAACCATCGGAAGCTGCAGTTGAACGAATTGAGCGAGCTTAGGGATGAGGCTTATGATAACGCGGTTGTCATTAAGAACCGAACGAAGGTGTTTCACGATAAACACCTTTTGCGCAAAACTTTCGTACCTGGTCAACAGGTACTGCTTTACGACACCCGTCTACACTTCCATCTAGGAAAGCTCATATCTCGCTGGAAAGGGCCGTATTTTGTGCGGAATATGTATCCGCATGGCGCTGTGGATTTGGAGAATCCAAAGGACGGTTCATTTTTCAAAGTAAACGGACACCGACTAAAACCGTACCTTAGCGCCGAACCAACAGAGGAGCTCCTGGTCTTACAGGAGCCGGTTTACCCTGCATAATCTTTCTCTGCCTACCACCAAACTTCGGTTATCCAGCCAAGAACAGTGGACACTGTTCCAAATAAGTTTGGGGGTATGTATATACCATTTTGTATTTATTTGTGGATATTCTTTTCCATTTTTACTCTTTAAAAACATAAACAACAATTTTTTTTTTGTGTATATCTAACCGACAATTTTGACCCTTCAAATGATCTCTTCATGCAATGACAGTGAGGACACTGTTCAGTTTAAGTTTGGGGGTACGCTCGGTACGCATTTCTAACCTTCGCATTCATATGTATATTTTGCACCTGCATACTAAAATCCATAAAATCCATAAAAATCAGAAAATTTTCTAAAAACATAAAAACTTTTTTGTCAAGTTAGCTAGTGGGAGAACTCAGATTCAACATTTCGACGGTTTTGTTTGATAAGATAAGAATAACTAAATCTTATTTTTAGATTTTGAAAACCTGAAAGATAACTCTCCTTTGAAGTTAACTATAGCTGATATACGTCTTTACATCACACTACACGTGTCGTGAGTTTTGGAAATTAGATGACAAGTCTTTTATGTCTAAAAAACTTCTAAATGGATAAATGATTTTCTGAGGATCAAATAAGTTTGTTCTGAAATAAGTAATATCAGGAATAGTTTATGAAGTGAAGTGAATATGAAGGAATGTTATTGATGCCTTAATTGGACTAAGTCTGAAAAATAACCCATATAGAACTTTATTGGAATGATTACACACCGAACCCACTAAACACGTCTTTTATCCAAAAAATAATTGAACTGCCGGTTATATCTCCATTCTATAGGTTTCCTAGGCACTCTCAAGAGGTCTCACAAGGCATCAACCATGCCAATTTCAAATTTTACGGGTGCCGAGAAACCCTAATACGGATCGTTAACTAGAAATTTAGGCGAAATACGAATCTAGTTAACAACTTAACTAAAGATAAGAAGCTACAACCTTTGTAGATCCGGATATCCACTTCCTTGGCTCCACGTAGGCATCCTCTCGCTGTCCATCTCAAATCCCGGACTCATTCGTCGGCTTGATCGGAGAAATGAGCGGACTAGGTCGTCGGCTTCGTGCCGAAGATGATCTACGTCGAGGAATCACAAGTTCAAGCTCCGACTTCACAAATTTATGAAACTTGTGAAGAAAACACCCAAAACAACTTGGCAAGAGGTAGAGGGTGAAGAAATAGGAGGTGGGTTCACTTTAGAATTGGAATTCTCACTTTAGAACTCAAGTTGCCATTGATGGCATCAAGTTTTCATTCTTGAAGATGAAGAAGAAGATGAAGCTAGAATTATGATAAGTGTTAAGTTAAAATGAATAATAAATGAATACTTATCATAAACTAACTTGGGTTGAGTGTAGAGAATAGACCATGGTTACTTGGATGGGTTAGGGTTAAGCATGAAGACAAGAATGGTTAAGAAGTCAAAGCTTCATGAAGCTTCAACTAGAAACAAACATAGCCACCATTCTTATCTAAACCTTTTCCAAATAAATAAACAAATAAATAAATAAAAAGGTAAAACCCTAATCATCTCTTAACCATAGTTTAATTCTTCACACTTAACCAAATGAGAAAGTATCATCAAACATGATACAAAGATGTGCACAAAAGTATATCACATATACAACATGTACATCAAGTGAGAAAATCCATTTAAAGTGAACCAATACCAGTTAATGCAAAGTAATATATCAAATATATAATTATACATTAAATCATTAAATCAACACTTGATTTAACGATCCGGTCATATCGCATATAACCGACCAGTATCCTATGTATCGGCTTATCGAATCAATCCCTGATTCGATATCTAGGTTATATCGCATATAACCATTCGATACATTCATCGCGAGAATGAAATACGGTATCACATACACGCATTAT
Organism: Agapanthus africanus; assembly: GCA_030015575.1. Lineage (NCBI taxonomy): Eukaryota > Viridiplantae > Streptophyta > Magnoliopsida > Asparagales > Amaryllidaceae > Agapanthus > Agapanthus africanus. Next base: position 42,000,377 of record CM057342.1, read on the forward strand.
TCTCGGTCCTGCACATATCTCATATGCGCTCCTATTTCGTTTCGCTTGAGCCAGGAAACCTCTGTGTAGGACTCTAAAGACTCGTCAATACGCCGGTAGCAGATGATGATCATATCAAGCACCCACAAGCCGTAAGCGGTCTGCTAAACGTAACGGCTATCCGGGTATTGAGCGATCAGAAGATCGACGAGCTAGCCCGCTCATACTCCTGTGAATCCAACCAGTGACACTTACCATACAGTCCGGTCTGTTCGTCTGATATGTCGCATATCAAATCTAGGGGTGGTAAACGTCAGACCCCAATAACCGATAAGTCGTGCCGATATGAGGCTCATAACGGGTCGAGAAACTACTGGTAACACTTACCAGCAAATCTCTGATCAGCCCTGGCCAGGGACTTTCCTGTTACGGCCAATCGAGCACAGCGCAACATCAACCCCCAATACCGGGAGAGACGAAACCTTTCCTATCGCTCATTGCCTCCATGTGACTCGGGACTGTACCCAAAGACCAACGTTTTGCACGCCCTCATGGACGTGGTAAGGTGGAGATCAAAGCACAGTGGGAATTACACAAGACTCTATGACGATCTTGGGTCTACAGACTAACCTGTACAAGTGTCACCTGAGAACTACCATCTGACGTGAGGTATAATACCATCTGGGAGTTCTCGGCGAGTCCGTCCAGTGTACCCAGTCTCCACTGAGCACCCGTATACCATCTCTGATGTCAAATACCAATGGATATGGGATCATCCATCGCCCATCTCATGGGTCGAGAAGCGTATACGCTAGTCTACACTGGTATATCGATGCCCTGTCTCGATACACCCACGACTAGGGACCTTGAAGGATGTACTTATGGACTACCATGTCCCCACTAGTATGATCTGTATCATAGTCCAGGTAGTCAAGTACACATCCTAAGGGCTTTATCAACATGTAACTATAAGAAAGTTTAAAGAGACAAGTGTACATGTTAAGATAAAGAGTAACCAGATAGCATACTATCATATCGAGCAAGAAAGTCATCTCTATATATGTCCAAGCATCCAATATAATATACATCATCTGTACAATACTGGCCTCTAGGGCATACATACAACTAACAATCTCCCACTTGCACTAGGGCCAGCTGCTCTAGTATCGCATACCGAGCATCCCGAAGAGCCTCTCAAACTGTATCTGGGGAATGGCCTTCGTGAGTGGATCCGCCGTGTTGTTCTTCGTGTCAACCCTCCTGATCTCGATCTCCCGGCGATCAACTATCTCCCGGATCTGGTGATACCGCCTCAGAATATGCCTGGATCGCTGATGGGACCTGGGTTCCTTGGCCAAAGCCACCGCTCCATTGTTATAGCAATACAAAGGTATTGGATGCTCAATGGATGGAACCACTCCAAGTTCAGTAATGAACTTCTTGATCCAGACAGCCTCTTTAGCAGCATCGTTGGCAGCGATGTATTCAGCCTCCATCGTCGAGTCTGCCACGGTTTCCTGCTTGGAACTCTTCCAGCTAACCGCCCCTCCGTAAAGGGTAAAGACAAAACCCGACTGCGACTTAGAGTCGTCCTTATCACTCTGGAAGCTCGAATCGGTAAAGGACTCCACTTGGAGTTCTCCGTTACCATACACCAAGAGCATCTCTTTAGTCCTTCGTAAGTACTTGAGAATGCTCTTCACAGCTGTACAGTGACTCTCTCCAGGATCAGCTTGATACCTGCTCACTACACTTAGTGAGTATGCTACATCGGGTCTGGTACATAGCATCGCATACATGATAGAGCCTACAGCCGAAGCATAGGGTATCCCTTGCATGCGAGCTCTCTCCAAATCAGTCTTGGGAGACATCTCTTTGGAGAGAGTGACTCCAGAGATCGTGGGCAAGTTCCCACGCTTGGATTCTTCCATACTAAACCTCTTTAGTATGGTGTCAATGTACCTAGATTGGGACAATCCCAAAATCCGTTTGGATCTATCTCTATAGATCCTAATTCCCAATATGCAGGAGGCATCACCAAGATCTTTCATTGAGAATCTTTGTGATAAGAAGAGCTTGACCGATTGCAGCATAGGAATATCATTTCCTATCAAGAGTATGTCGTCCACGTACAATACGAGGAAGACAACCTTACTCTCTGCCACCTTCTTGTAAATACAAGGTTCATCTGGGTTTTTGACAAAATCAAACTCTTTGATAATGACGTCAAAGCAGATGTTCCAACTCCGCGATGCTTGCTTTAATCCATAAATGGATTTAAGCAGCTTGCACACCTTCCCGCTGCTCCCACTGTCTACGAAGCCCTCTGGCTGAGTCATGTACACGCACTCTTCTAAATCACCATTTAGAAAGGCGGTCTTAACATCCATTTGCCAGATTTTGTAATCATGATATGCAGCGATGGCAAGCATGATCCGGATGGATTTAAGCATAGCCACTGGAGAAAAGGTCTCGTCATAGTCCATACCTGGTCTTTGACGAAAACCCTTTGCTATAAGTCTAGCTTTGAAAGTCTCCACTTTCCCATCTACACCAAGTTTCTTCTTGAAGATCCACTTGCTCCCGATGGGTTTTACCCTTTCAGGAGCAACTTCCAAAGTCCATACTTTGTTGGTGTACATGGATTCCATCTCGGACCGCATAGCATCCAGCCATTTCACTGAGTCCCTACTCGTGATGGCCTGCTCGAAGCTAGTTGGGTCATCATCCTCCATGATGCAATCCTCGCTCCCTCCATCCATGAGAAAACCGTAGTATCTCTCAGGCTGGCGAGGAACCCTACTAGATCGGCGGAGAGGCTGAGGTTCATTGGGAGCTACTGAATCTTCTGGTTCCACTAAATCTTCAGTTACGGTTTGTGTATCTGGAACTTCTTCCAGCTCTACCACTTTGCCACTAATTTCTTTTTCAAGGAATTCCTTTTCTAAAAAGGTGGCATGTTGAGCAACAAACACTTTTTGTTCCTCACTGTGGTAGAAAAAATACCCATATGAGTTCTTTGGATATCCCACAAACTTGCAAAGAACTGACCGTGCCTCGAGCTTGTCCGGATTTTGTCTTTTGACATAGGCTGGACAACCCCATATCTTAACTCGTTTAAGATATGGCCTCTTCCCACTCCATATCTCATATGGTGTGGTAGGTACAGATTTAGATGGAACTTGATTCAATAGGTATGCTGCTGTCTCCAGTGCATATCCCTAGAAGGAAATAGGTAACTCAGCTGTGCTCATCATAGAGTGCACCATATCCAATAGGGTGTGGTTCCTCCGTTCAGATACACCGTTGTGCTGTGGTGTATATGGAGGAGTCAGTTGAGAGAGAATCCCATTCTCTTTTAGGAAGTCCAGGAATTCATTGCTCAAGTATTCACCTCCTCGATCAGATCGAAGGATTTTAATACTTTTTCCGGTTTGGTTTTCGACTTCTTGTTTATATTCTCTAAATTTCTCAAAAGCTTCTGATTTGTGTTTCATCAGGAACACATATCCGAATCTAGAGAGATCGTCAGTGAATGTAATGAAGTACGAAGAACCATCCCTGGCATGTGTAGACATGGGACTGCATACATTACTATGTATCAGTCCCAAGAATTCGGTAACTCTTTCTCCGTGTCCCGTAAACGGAGTTTTGGTCATCTTGCCTTTGAGACATGACTGGCAAGTGTCATAAGATGAAAATTCGAATGGTTTCAAATATCCATCCTTATGCAACTTAGCCAGTCGTGTCGCATTGATGTGACCCAGTCTACAATGCCACAAGAAGGATTCATTCAGTTCTGAACTCTTCCTCTTGTGTGTGTTTGTTATACTCAGAACTGTTGATTGGTTTAGAACATAAATGCCATTGCACAACGTGCCTGATCCAACCAACTTTTGGTTACGGAAAATGTTCATAACATTATCCTGTAATACAAAATTATATCCCTCTTTACTCAATAAAGAAACCGATATAATGTTGCATATCAGGTTCGGCATGTAATAACATTCGTTCAGAACCAATGTATTACCAGTTGGTAATACAAGGTGATATTCCCCGACAGTCTTAGCTGCAAAAATTGCACCATTTCCAACTCTTATGTCTTTATCACCTTCTCCAAGTTCTCTACCTTTTCTAAGCCCATGTAACTGATTACATATATGGGATCCTGACCCGGTATCTAATACCGAGGACGTAGGGCAAATGGAGAAACAGTTCTCTGTAACGAACACACCCGAAAAAAATGCATCATCATGTACTTTCTTCAATCGGGTGGCATGGGAATCCTGGTATTCCCCTATATCCTATTTAGTCCTATAACTCTTATAGGAAAGAACGGAACCAACGTTCCCCAGCACAGTATAACATGCGGGTTCGGTCAATACATCCATATTATTATCTTTATTAAGGCATGAAATGGTCGCTACCTGGAGAGAGAGAGAAGAAAACACTTTAGCGTAAGCTCGTGCAAGATCAGATTGGTTATTATCTTATCTAATCAGGATGGCTCCCACTGCTTTTTATCAAATCTTCCTTCAAACCCTAAAAGGAAAGATTAGCCGGGATTAATTACACACTACAAGTTCGCCAATCTTTCAGCCAGGCCAGTGTCGGTACTTTGAGGGAGGTCCCCCGTGCTTTCGCACGAACTTAATTAATGTAAACCTCGTTTTCCCAGAGGCGTAACCTCGTTAACACCTTTCTAGACACCTACTTGATCGGCTAATTGTAATGTGTAAAACTTTCCCAGGAGTAACTCTTACTCGCAGCGGGTATCGGGATCCAACTATCTCATAGAAGGTATGCAATCTCATTGCAAATTTCAACACTTGAAATTCCCGATAATGCTTTTGCCCCAAACGATCTATGACCTTGACAAGGTCAACAACCATAGACCGTAAGTCAAGTTCAACCCGTCATTTCTTGATTGAATTAAACCCACCCGCACGACCCTTGACAAGGTCAACAAGGCCGTACGACTACCCTAACTCAATCTGCATCATATGCATAAGCAGATAAATACTGGTTAGCTACCGCACACTGTGCCTTGACAAGGTCAACAAACGCAGCACGAATACTAAACAGGACTTATCTGAAATGACGGAGGGTTACGACAGGTTTTTCTGAAAACCTATTGCGTAATGAACTTGATATCGTTGTAGAATCAAATGAAGTTTTGAAATGGAGTGATTTTGAGGCTTTTCTAGTTTTGCTAAAGGGGTCACTTCCGGTGAAGGGATCGTCGGCCCTTTCCTCGTCGAATAAGGTGCGGGATATATTATATATATCGCTGTGCAAAGCAGAAACTTTAGAAGCAATCAAAAACAAACCGAGTGTGTAGCATCTGCCAGTTATTGCTAAAGGAGTCACTCCCGGTGAAGGGATCTCGGTCCTTTCCTCATCGAATAAGGTGCAGGGTATATATATACCGCTATGCAAAGCAAGAACTGTAGCTACCCGTTTTATTTAAAATTTGATTCTACAACACCTTTTGGTTTCTTTTATTTCATTAATCACATTAATGAAGTCCCATCATTTAAATACCTAAACATCACAGATAAATACGACGTACACTTATGCCATCCGCATTCGCCTCGATGTCCCCTCGTGCACCGTTAGGTTAGGTAACTAACGACAGAGCAGGGCAGGGCTAGTGCGGATGCAAAACATAAGTAACGTCTATATAATATATCATATATACTATATAAAGTATCTATCACAGAACATCACATGATCACATCACAGATATCGCAGCAGAAGAAACAAATGAAACATTGGATATACTAGGACGTCCATGTTTTCAATACGAGCCAGTATAAAACACGGATTCCACGGTCGTGATGAATAGCCAATCCCACACCCCTAGACCCCTACGAGAGCGGCAAGCAGCCCTGCCAATTCTAGGGTTAGGAGACCCGGACTCGACTCCTCGAGATGGTCTCCCACTGGACCCTAGAACCCGGTTACCTATGCACCCCTCCTTGGGTCTATCCTAATGCGGAAAAGTAAATAATATACAAAAGGTGACAACTTCCGCAACCTGGAAGTGCCCCAAATAAAAGAATATTACATACAAGTTTTTACATGAATGAAAATGAAAAACACTCATCTCACATAAAACCCCCGGCTATTCGAACACGACAATCCAATATAACATATCCAGCAACACATAACATCACATGTCATCAACGTAAGTAAATATGCGCATCCCAATTGTCGTTGACATATAGCAAAGAAACCGGCGATATCACATATTACACTTACGGTCACAGAAAAGAAAGTGTAAAACTACAACAATTGGAATCCGCAACCTCTTTAGACATCGCATGCCTAATCAAATGAAATATTTAGACATCACATGCCTAACAATTATAAACCCCGCATTTTAGTCCCATTATCGAAAACTCTTTTCAATATCAAATGAAACTAAACCGCTAGATTTATATCATTCATTCAGTTATCTCATAACTGTTTGTGAATTCCAATTATTGTATCCCATTTCGGATAAATAGAAAATATTAAACTTTCCGATCGAACATTCGAACACCCAAGTTTTCCCGAAACCGTCCAACACATGAAATAGGTTCAAAGACATTCACTTCATGCCTCAGTACCAACGGTCCAGCCGTAGAAGGGTCAAGCCAACGCCTCACATGTGGCACGCCGTACTGCCCCAAACCCGAAGGTTCAAAGGGCAGTTCAAGACGGTCACATAATCGAGTTAAGCTTTGTTGTCTTCTAGAGGGACCATCGCGTTACTTGCACTACTCAGAACGACCTTAAACCACAGAAAAATCCAACACTTGGAAATTTTCCGGCAGGGGAAAAGTTGGGTATTTATATCCGGTCGATCTTTTTAACATATTCTAAAGTTATCCGGAAAGCCACATAGACAAGATTTGATAATCCGATCGAATCGTCGATTCCTAACACAACCCCAGAACACTCAACTCTTGAGTCAAATTAAAAATTCCCAGAAAATTCAGCATAATAAAATAGTAATTACTGTGCAAAATTGTAGTGATGATGTCATCATATTGCCGCGGAACCGCCGCAGAAGCCAGGCTTCTGCCGCGGTTCCGCCGCACTCTTTACTGTTCATGGGATAAATTTTGCATCGTAATTCTTAGATTTCCCTGCTAAATTTTTTAAGCATTTTTAATATGGAAAAATCCCAGATTTTAGAAAAAGTCCAGAGAGCACTTGGGTTTTAGGGTTTCGGGTTCGTTCGGGTTTCAAACGTCGTCTAGACTTCGCCTAAGGCTCTAGCTAGGCTCTGATACCACTGTAGGGTTTCTAGGCACTCTCAAGAGGTCTCACAAGGCATCAACTATGCCAATTTCAAATTTTACGGGTGCCGAGAAACCCTAATACGGATCGTTAACTAGAAATTTAGGCGAAATACGAATCTAGTTAACAACTTAACTAAAGATAAGAAGCTACAACCTTTGTAGATCCGGATATCCACTTTCTTGGCTCCACGTAGGTGTCCTCTCGCTGTCCATCTTGAATCCCGGACTCATTCGTCGGCTTGATCGGAGAAATGGGCGGACTAGGTCGTCGGCTTCGTGCCGAAGATGATCTACGTCGAGGCATCACAAGTTCAAGCTCCGACTTCACAAATTTATGAAACTTGTGAAGAAAACACCCAAAACAACTTGGTAAGAGGTAGAGGGTGAAGAAATAGGAGGTGGGTTCACTTTAGAATTGGAATTCTCACTTTAGAACTCAAGTTGCCATTGATGGCATCAAGTTTTCATTCTTGAAGATGAAGAAGAAGATGAAGCTAGAATTATGATAAGTGTTAAGTTAAAATGAATAATAAATGAATACTTATCATAAACTAACTTGGGTTGAGTGTAGAGAATAGACCATGGTTACTTGGATGGGTTAGGGTTAAGCATGAAGACAAGAATGGTTAAGAAGTCAAAACTTCATGAAGCTTCAACTAGAAACAAACATAGCCACCATTCTTATCTAAACCTTTTCCAAATAAATAAACAAATAAATAAATAAAAAAGCAAAACCCTAATCATCTCTTAACCATGGTTTAATTCTTCACACTTAACCAAATGAGCAAGTATCATCAAACATGATACAAAGATGTGCACAAAAGTATATCACATATACAACATGTACATCAAGTGAGAAAATCCATTTAAAGTGAACCAATACCAGTTAATGCAAAGTAATATATCAAATATATAATTATACATTAAATCATTAAATCAACACTTGATTTAACGATCCGGTCATATCGCATATAACCGACCAGTATCCTATGTATCGGCTTATCGAATCAATCCCTGATTCGATATCTAGGTTATATCGCATATAACCATTCGATACATTCATCGCGAGAATGAAATACGGTATCACATACACGCATTATTCTTGGTCCTGCACATATCTCATATGCGCTCCTATTTCGTTTCACTTGAGCCAGGAAACCTCTGTGTAGGACTCTAAAGACTCGTCAATACGCCGGTAGCAGATGATGATCATATCAAGCACCTACAAGCCGCAAGCGGTCTGCTAAACGTAACGGCCATCCGGGTATTGAGCGATCAGAAGATCGACGAGCTAGCCCGCTCATACTCCTGTGAATCCAACCAGTGACACTTACCATACAGTCCGGTCTGTTCGTCTGATATGTCGCATATCAAATCTAGGGGTGGTAAACGTCAGACCCCAATAACCGTTAAGTCGTGCCGATGTGAGGCTCATAACGGGTCGAGAAACTACTGGTAACACTTACCAGCAAATCTCTGATCAGCCCTGGCCAGGGACTTCCCTGTTACGGCCAATCGAGCACAGCGCAACATCAACCCGCAATATCGGGAGAGACGAAACCCCTCCTATTGCTCATTGCCTCCATGTGACTCGGGACTGTACCCAAAGACCACCGTTTTGCACGCCCTCATGGACGTGGTAAGGTGGAGATCAAAGCACAGCGGGAATCACACAAGACTCTATGACGATCTCGGGTCTACAGACTAACCTGTACAAGTGTCACCTGAGAACTGCCATCTGACGTGAGGTATAATACCATCTGGGAGTTCTCGGCGAGTCCGTCCAGTGTACCCAGTCTCCACTGAGCACCCGTATACCATCTCTGATGTCAAACACCAATGGATATAGGATCATCCATCGCCCATCTCATTGGTCGAGAAGCGTATACGCTAGTCTACACTGGTATATCGATGCCCTGTCTCGATACACCTACGACTAGGGACCTTGAAGGATGTACTTATGGACTACCATGTCCCCACTAGTATGATCTGCATCATTGTCCAGGTAGTCAAGTACACATCCTAAGGGCTTTATCAACATGTAACTATAAGACAGTTTAAAGAGACAAGTGTACATGTTAAGATAAAGAGTAACCAGATAGCATACTATCATATCGAGCAAGAAAGTCATCTCTATATATGTCCAAGCATCCAATATAATATACATCATCTGTACAATACTGGCCTCTAGGGCATACATACAACTAACACGTTCGTATTGAATCATTATGATTTTCACGCTAAATTGTCTTTTGTTTTTGGACCTAGGTAACTTGAGTAATTAAGTCCGCTGGGGTGTTTCTACACCTAATGCCCTAAAGCCAACTGGTTCGGGTGCATTGGCCCAAAGCTCGCTAAGAAGCCTAGAAAGTCCAGATTAAAACAAAGTCAAGCAAGTGTTCTCTCCGAGTTAAAATTCCTAACGGTTCTTTGTGTGAGAATAATCTTGATAAAAGACAGGCTTTTATAAAAAAAATTAGCGGAGATATGAAGGTTTTATTCTATGATAAAGACTATTGCACGTTCACAGAGGTGTGTATGAAATGAAAACAAGAAAAAGGTGGAGTGAAAAATAAGACCTACTTTCCTGTTAAGAAAGATAGAAATTCTGAAGTTGAAACCTTACTGGAAAACGAAACTTGAAAAATGCTTAACTCTTTATAAAACTTATGTGATCCTTTAAAAAATTTTATCTGGGCTTTATTGTATGACATGATGACTTTATTCGACCCTTCTGGAACTTAACGACACTATTTGCACTGCACGTAAAGACATATAAAATCTTAAGTTAAATAAGAAGCGAGGTGTGAAAAATAAAGGTTCGATAGTCTAGACTTAGGATAATAGAATTGTTATTTTCTGAAACAAAACTTTAGGGTTTGAATCATAGTTATTTTGCAAAACTAGCTTGACCGGATTTTGTGGGTAGTATCCGCTGAAAACCCTCAGGAGATAACACTCCTCCTACTAGGGACACCTAGAGGTTTAACGGCTTGTTGCACATGCTCAGTGCAATCGCGTTCCCTGCGAAAGTGAGGTTAGGAAATTTTTTGTGAATAAATTGGCTTTGCTCGGGACGAGCAAATGATAAGTTTGGGGGTATTTGTTCATATCAGATTTTTGCATTTTTATACCGCCCAATTTTTATCACATTGCTTATCGGTAGGTACTTTTGAGCCGTGTTTGCTAGTCAATTGCAGGATACATGTTCTCGGCTCTAAACGGTGAAATTTATGGAAAAGCACGACAAAATCCGGATTACTGCCAACCACAGATAAAACACATGTCTCCGCTCTCTATCCGTATGTTGTCGCACACCAGTCTGAGGGACAAAATGGCAAATCGATGTCATTTTCATGCACAAAGCTCAATGTCAACACAAGATCCAACATATCTACGCGGAGCTCAAGAAAAATCATGGCAAAAGATCAACATCACATCACCTTTTGATCAGCAGAAATTCTGGAAAAATCGTGAAGAAATTACGAGAAAAAACATATACCAGATTGAAGGGTACTGCAAACTAGGGCAACTCACCAAATTTGAAGACCTAAATCCCCAATAGGGCCGCGGATCCGCGGCCGTACAGGCTCATCAGATGGAGATCTTTCAGGGGTATTTTGGGAATTTTGTCTTATGGAAGATTGTTGCCCTAGGTTTCCATTTCCCTGCCTATAAATAGTCCAGAACTTGCCAAAGCCAAGGGTGCTTATTCTTGTATTTAGATTTTAGAATACATGTGTTCTTCTTCCTTCTCTCATCTCTTCTCCATTAAAAACTTGTAGTGAGCTTTTGTGAGTGAAGAATGAATAAAGGAGTTCTTATTCTTACCATGCTTATCTTGTTGTAATTGTTAATTATACTTGCTTGTATTTTTCTTTTGCTAATCTAGTTGTTGTTATTTTCTTTCTTGTTCTCTTTTCCTTTATCCTTAAACAACCATGATGCTTACGCTTGATCCTTGCCGAGGTGAGGTCGCAAATAGCTAGTTGTAATCTTCTAATCTCTTTCTTTCTATCTTTCTCCTTTGTTTTATTTTCATTTTTCTTGTAATGGGTGAGTAGTTTCCATACTTGTTAGGGTAGGATAAGGAAAGTTTGAGAGAAGGAAATCTCTCTCACTCTTTCCTTGCCCAACATCTTAAATCGGACTCCCGTTAATTGAACCACAATCCGCTTCCTGCGGCACCCTATCCTACATGATAGCCGTGATTCCGTAGTGAGACCGGTTGTGGTTGAATTAACCGGAGGTTAAGGCTAAGAGCCAAGAACGGACGGACAAACACCAAAAGGAAGAACTTATGCGTTGGAAAGCCTAGCTTATACTCGCAAGTTCCTTCCTAGTCGTGCTAATCTCCGTTGTTGCCGATTACCGTAACACCGATATTAAGAGTGGCAACGAAAGAAGTAAGCGACTCCTAACTCAAACTAACCTAATCCTAACCCTAACAAGCTCTCTTTACATATCATTTTATCACATAGTTAATTTCAAAACAAACCTGGACATTTGGACTTAACTCGTTAAAGCACATCGAAAAAGATTCCCATCTCCCTGCGGACGACCCGTACTCAACCGGCTAGCTACAAGCGAAACCGTCTTGATTGCGGTAATAAACTTAGCACGCAAAAACTCTACCAATCAAATGGCGCCGTTGCCGGAGAGACGGTAGTTTATTTCTTTGTGTAATTTCGGGTTAATTTGTGAATATAAATATAACCGAAAAACAAAACAAAAAAAAATATACATTGTAAAAAAAAATCATCTTGTTATTTTTGATTAGTTTTTGTGCAAGTGTGCAGGATAAAACGAAGTTCAAGTTCAGTGCCAAAGACGTGGGAAGTTAGACCCATATCTTTGCGGCTACACCGCGGGTGAACAAGACGGAAAAGACGGTCTATTGAAAGATTCTGGAGCAGATCCAGTAAGCAAATCAAGATTTAGGAGCTCCAGAAAAGAAGATAACAGACAAGGCAGCACACACCAGAAAAACAGAGCCCCAACTCCACTATATGTTGCGCCACGGCAGCGCCCCGGCCGTCTTACCGAGGCCAAAATGCGGAATCAAGAATTTTCCTTACTTGGAAACTGGCGCTACCGCGGACAATAAAACCCGGATCGTTAACCATTAACCTATACTAGCAAACAAGAGATGGGAAGAGAAGTATACCAAGTGATTCGAGTCCTCCGGTCTTCTCGTCATCGTCCCGATCTCCCGCGGAAAGTCTTGTCTCCATATCGTCACCTCCTCGCCGGAAGGGCACCACATCGCCTGTATTTTTTACGGGCTCCCACCTCAATTCCGAGGCAACTCGGGCGCGAAGTAGGCTAGCCGACGCGTCCAAGATTTGCTGTAGAATGTGTAGGGTTGAAGCTATGTCTCATTTGGGGTTTTGTTGCCTTTGAAGATGATGGAGAAATCAAGATAAGAAAAATGGTGCTTGCATTTTTCTAGCATGAAAATGAGATCAAGAATGCCACACTCTCAAGAATGAAACTCTCATCTTTTTTTCTTCTCTCCAAAAATGAAAACCTTCTCCTCTTAGAATGGTGGAGGAAAGAATACATAAGCAAGAGGGAGGTGAGTGTAGGAAAAGAGAGAGGGTGACCATATCCAAACATCATCATAACTAATTCACATCAACTACAAATCACCTCAAATCAACAAAAAGCAAGTGAAGATGATAGATAAGAATGGTATCAAAAGATGCTTTCATAATTAATCCATATGCAAGAAAACCCTCCACAATGTGTTATTTGCAAACTTGCAAATAACACCCTCCATCAAAAGGTTCGGCCGGGAAAGAACAAAGGAAAACCGGCCGGAACGGAATGCAAACTGGCAACTCCAGAAAACTGGTCCCGTATAAATTACAGGAAAACCCCGATACTGTGCATACACACCCGCATCTGTATTCCTACCGGATACAAATGTAATGAGACAAAATCTACACTGTACTATACTAGGATCCGGCTTAAACCAAAGCCGGCTAGTAATATCCGTTCGATCCTGATTCGTGCAATACCGCACGTATCTGATCGAACCCTGCCATATATCCATACGGCCACTAGTACAAACCGTCCGATCCTGATCCGTGCAATACCGCACGTATCTGATCAGATCCTGCCATATCTCCATACGACCTCTACAGCGTTTCGCCCGAAAACTTGAGTAACTGAAAGTGTGGTGGACTCTAAAGACTCGTCAATACTATGGTTGTGGATTTAACCACTAGCACGTCAGAGGTATAAGCCAATACGTGACGGGCCACCAGCTATTGACCAAAAGGGACGTCGATGAGCGAACTCATCCTGACACCCTACTGAGCCTGTCAGTGACAATATCCGTACAGTCCGGTCCGTTCGTCTATGAGTATCGCATGGCGGGCCTAGGGGGTTGGTAAAAGTCAGACCCCCAAAAGCGGTACAAGTCGTGTCGGAGTGTAGCCCAGAACGCCCTGAGATACTACTGGAATACCTACCAGTAAATCTCCTGCCTCGGCCGAGGGCTTTGCGTAATGGCTCTCCTAGACACAGCGCGACCTCACCCCCAATACCGGGAGAGACGAACCCCTGAAGATCCGCTCACTGCCTCCATGTGGCTCGGGACTGCACCCAACTAAAACCTGTTTGCACGACTCCTTTGAGCCGTGGTAGGGTAGTAATCAAAGCACAGTGGGAACTCACACGAGACAAATGACGAACTCAGGTCGATGAACTAACCTGTACACATGTCACCAAGGAACTGCTATCTGACGTCTGGTATAATCCCAACTAGCAGGTTCCCGGCGAGTCCTGTCCGGTGTACTCATAACCCAATGAGCACCTGTATACATCTTAGGTGAACCAACTGACACCAGTGGCTTGTGAGACCGGCCATCGCCCCTCGTCGGGGTCTCGACTGTATACACTAGTCTACTCTGGAGAATCGATGCCCTGTCTCGAAACTCCCACGACTAGGGACCTTTTAAGGATGTGCTTATAGACCACCAGCTCTCACGTATATGATCGCCATCATACTGCCGCCAGTCAAGCAAGAATCCTAGGGGCTCTATCAGCGTGTAATAGTAACTTGTAAGGTCACCTGAAGCAGTACACGATGATAAAGGTAAACCAGATAGCATACTATCATCTCGAGTAAGACTGTCCTACCGGGATAGGTCCTCCCTCAATCATTGCAATCACGTGCCTGTGATCCAATAATTGACTCTGAGGGCACTATCTCCAACAATCTCCCACGTGCACTCAAGGCTAATTATTGCGATGTCGCATACTCACAGCCCGTGTGATACCGAACACCCAACTCCTCTACTAGTCAGTCGCACAAAGCTTGTTTGCGAAACTATTGCGTTCGAGGAAAAGCCTCAGTGAGTGGATCCGCCTAGATATTTCTTTCTATGTCTCTCTATATCTCAAGTTCGCAGAGAAAGCCATCTCCCGAAATGAGCAATACATGTCTTAGAGTATGTCTGGATATCTGATGGGACCTAGCTTATAAATGAACTCCAAATCCAAACTTCTTAGACTGTATCATCAACTGAACTTAATCAGTATCCTGCGCCATGCCTCCCTCAGTATCTGCCTGGATCACCTGTCCAGAATACTGTCCCTCGTCAGAGGGAGAACTATAACTCTGACAACCTCCTTGTCGTCCATGTCACCTTGGAAGCCTGGAGTGATAACCGTCTCCTAAAGTAGGCAGCCGTTATCATATCCCTAGAACATTCACTTATGTTCTAAAACTGCTTCCGACTGTTCCTCCAGGATTGGATCAATATCTACTTATTGCATCTAGTGCAAGAACAAAATCTGGTGTGGTACTTGACATCTCATGATTGACTCAATTGCCTAAGCAAGTGATCTGCCAATCATGCACATCCCTCTCTACTTTAGTCTATTGGACACCTTCAGAGAGGGTGACTCCATCACCTGCAGGTACACTACCGTGCCAGGAGTCGTCCATTCTAAATACTCTTAGAATGCTGTCAAAGTACCCTGATTGGGAAACCACCCAAATCTAGATCTAAAACCATAGATCTAGTAACCAGTATGTCTGATATTGTGTCCAAGTCCCTTGTGGAGAAACCACTGTGTGACGACCAAAGTATAACCGATCGTAGTATAGGAATGTCACTTCCTACTTTGTGTATGTCATCAAATACCAGGACATCACACCCTACTACCTTCTTAACAGATCCATCCCCTATTCTGATGAAGTCAAACCTATGACTTCACATCAGAAATAGATGATCTATCTCCGCTATATCTGCTTTAGTCTATAAATAGACATAAGCCAACTGTCCACCAATGCATCCGCTGCTCCCACTGACTACGACAACCCTCTGGTAGAGTCATATAGACGTACACTTCTAAAGCTAGTTTAGAACGACGCTATACTCATCCTCCTACCGGGTCTCACAGTCTGGAACAACAGCAATGGTAAGTCTGGGTAAACAAGAACCTCCCTGCCACCGTCCTTGAGCATACCGAAGTACCTCTCGAGTGCCTGAGGTTACCCACCATATCTGCGGAGTGGTCAATGGAATGTCAAACCAGATTGAATCTTTAGGTTCTTATCAAATCTTCAGTAATCGTTTGCGGTTCTAGAATCACTTCCAGTTCTACCATACTCCCACTACTGTTTTCTGAAAAATCCATTTCTTTTAAAAATGTGGCGAGTCAAGAACAATATCACTATTGATCTTCCAGATGGTAGAAAGTCAACCCTCGTCATAGCCTGGGTCAACCCACAAACAGCCATTACAGAAACGCGCCTTGAGTTGTCCAGTGTCTGGTTTTAATCATAAGCCGGACAACTCCCCGTACCTTAACATCGTTAAGATATGAACTGTTCTATATCCAATACAGAACCAGAGGCGCTGATTTAAATGAACCAGATTCAAATCATGCAGCTATTTCCAGTGCATGTCAACTAAATGGAAGAAGGCCGATCAGCGTTACTCAACTTAGGAGTGCTTCCAATTATGAGTAACCTGAAAGAGAAGCAAGTTCTCTTAACCATTACTATCAACTGAATACCATACACAAGTATCTATATCTTCGATCACTTTGAAGAATCCCGACACTTGCAATACCTGGTTCTCTACTTTATTCGAATACCTATAACTTCTCAAAATTCGGACCCTGTGTTTCCACGAAACACCTGTCTAAAAACTAGAGAAGTCATAAGTAAACCGAATATAGTACGAGGACCAACCCCTCTGTCCTGATGGACCCTGGACGACATACAATACTCTGTATAAGTCTCTTGAGTCTGATAACTCATTCACTGTGTGTCGTAGGTTGAAAACTGTACTTATGGTTAAGAAGAATTACACCGCTGTTTAATGCTCCTTACCTGACCATCCACTGATATAGGTAAATGTCATAGACATAATTTCAAAAGGTATATCTCACTCTATAAAAATAGACGTACAGATATATCAATTTGAAATTGGTGCATAACAACGGATATTCAAAACCAAATATTTGCCGACCGGCAAACAACCCAGGTGGCTTCCTCAAATATCACCAATTACAACGAATCCCGATATAATGAGGATGGTCACCTAATTCCCAATAACTTACTCCCACTCATCATCTGTAAAACCATACAGATGTGAGAATCATACCTGGTAAATACATACCCTGGAGTAAGTATCTAATCGGGAAATCAGTTTTCTTTTAACATTACACAGTGAAACTGAAACATTGAAATGTTTCGGTGGGGTATTCCGGTATTCTTAGTAATGCCTCTTCCATTATCCAGATTCACAACTATAACCGTATAATTCTTTGCCACCTCTCCAAATCCCTTTATATGTCTTTAGTCATTACCTTCTGTACACCCCTTTAGGCCAATTGGTTTTCTTCCCTCCCTACCGTTCGGCACCAGCCTATGGTTTGGAAGAAGACTATCCAATAAGCATAATGGGTGTACTGTCCTAATCCTAGGAGCACTCGCAATGCGAGAGAAGGTGAAGAGAAAAGACAACCGAATAAACCGTATTCCTATTTCTCCTGGACCAGAATCCATCCCCGAACTGGAACAAGTTCCTTTCGAGTTCGTATATATAACCATACGATGGAGTATCCAAAAACTTGGGATCTTCGTAGTGATACGGAGTGTCCTGGAGAAATACAAAGGTGATTTAGGATTGGCGAAGAAATACTCGGTTTGGTCGTGAATAGCAGTCGCAATTTACTTTGCCCTCTTACTAATCCCTTTCTTTGTCTTGACTTAATACCTTCTGCACACCATCGTTATGCTAATTGGTTTTCTTCATTCCCTACCGTTCGGCACCAGCCTAAGGTTTGGAAGAAGACTATCCAATTTGCGTAATAGGTGTACTACTCCTAAACCAAGGAGTACTCGCAGCCTGAGAGAAGGTAAAAGGAAAAGACAACTGAATAGTCCTATTCGTTTTCTCCAGAACCGGAAACCATCCTCGAATTCCTTCGAGTTCGTATCTAACCATACGATGGTTTTGTCCAATGGAAGTGGACGTTCGTAGTAATACGGGGTGTCCTGGAGAAAAGGGTAAAAGTAGGAGTGGCAATGAGGTTTGCAACTCTGACAATCCAAAAGCCTGTGTTAAGAAGGTTCGGTCAACTTGGTTACTGAGTCATAGTCAAGGGTCGGGTCAATGGTTGCTGCCAAAGAGAGAGAGAAAAGAAACACTCAGCGTGCACTCTAACCTAGATCAGAATGGTTATCACTTTATCTAATCTGGAAACCTCCCACTGTAACCTCAAATTCTTCCCCAAACCTGAAAGAAGAATTAGTCGGGGTCACCCGAGGAGTAAACCAACTCATCAGTGGGAATCGGGATCCAACTATCATCGCATGATAACGTGACGGAATCCACTCACGTCACCACACTCCAGAAGGTATGCGCATACCGGGCAAGTTTCAGTTCTTTTGAAACTCCCGTTGTGATTTTTACCCCTAGGACCCAAGTGACCTTGACTGAGCCAACATATCAAAGGATCCTAGTCAAGTTCAACCCGTCATTATCTTGATTGCATTAGACCCACCCGCACGAATCCTTGACTGAGCCAAAATGACCGCACGACTGTCCTAACCAATCTCAAATCCATGCAACAGAAAAGCACTACATAGCTACCGAACACTACGCCTCGGCTAAGCACGACATACGCAGCACGAATACTAAGTAATACTAATCTGAAATGACGGAGGGCTACGACTGGTTTTTGGCGAAAAACCTTTAACGTAATGAACTTGATATCGTTGAAGGAACTGCATAGCCTTTTATAAAAATATAGTGACGAAAACCTTTACTAAAGAGGTCACTCCCGGTGAAGGGATCTCGGCTCTTTCCCCATAGAATGAGGTGCAGGATATTCCAACTGAATACCACAATGCAAAGCAAAAGTAATCGGCTATAGTGAAGTTAATGCCCTGACGCAAACTTCTGTCCAAGGGGTCACTCCCGGTGAAGGGATCTCGGCCCTTGCCTCGTCGACTGAGGAGCAGGATATTCCAAATGAATACCACGATGCAAAACAAAAGTGAACGTCCTTGCAATAACAGCTTTTTGAAAAGTGTTCCAACAACATCAGAATAGGTTTGTTTATCTTGCATTGATCCGAATCAATACAGTCCCATCAATTGATCACACCACAAAGAACGAAAATATACTGATGTACGTATATGCCATCCGCATTCGCCACTTGGTCCCGTCATTACCCGTTAGGTTAGCTAACTAACGACAGAGCGGGGACTGGACTAGCGCGGATGCAAAACATATACAACATCTACTAATATATATACCAATATATTATGTTTCGCTCAAGGCGTGAAAAATGCAACATCACAGAAATGTACAGCATCACAGAACAATACAGATATCTGGAAGCCCCGGGTTTCACAGAGCCGCTGCTGAAACCCGACGTTCCCCTGATCGTGTGGATAGCCTGTGCAATGAAAACCTAGACCCCTACGGGCACGGCAAGTCACCCGCCAAAACCTGAAGCGAGGCAGCCCCCTTCAGCGCCGTGAATGGACCACCCAGCACTTCACGGAATCCGGTAACTTGGGCACCCCTCCTGGGTCAACCTGTACCCCCTACTAGTGCGGCGAATAGCCCGCCAATTCCAGACTGAAGCCCCCTCCGTCTCAATGCCCTGAGATGCGGGCCCGTTGCCCTCCAGAACCCGGCTATCCATGCACCCCTCCGCGGGGTAATTCTAGTACAGAAAGTAAAATATACATACAACGGGTACATCGACCGCAACCAGGCCGTGCCCCAAAAGAATAATACAAACAGGCAGTGACGGCAGTCCACATGTCGGACGCTCGTCCCGCAATATCAAATGTACATATAAAACAAAATAGTACTAACATTGCATCCAGGCTATCCCCCACGACCGATCCGCAACAACACAGCATAAACACAGAACATCAACGTGAAAATCACGTTCGCAAATCCGTCTAACCGGGCTATAGCAGTTAGACAGGATTTACCGATCAAGTGATATTCACGGTCGCAGATATAATGTAAATACTGTGAAATAATGTGTTTAAAATATCCGATCGATCAAATAATTAACAAGTGGGCCCCTAAGCAATACTGTAGCACTTACAGAAAATCTGGGCCCAATTTTAATATCCCAAAACCCCTAAAATTAGCCCACAAGCCCACTGGAAAAATTGGACACAGTGAAGACACCAATGCGCGGCGGAACCGCGGCCCAAGGGGGGGTTTGTCCGCGGTTCCGCGCTACATTGATCGACTGAATGTGTCGAATTTTTACAGAAGTCTTAGAATTTCCAGTACATTAGTTTTTTACAACTTGAAAAATTTTTAGACACCAAAAATTTTCAACAGAAAACTGATGTGAACAAAAATGTAGATTTTGGATTTTGGTCGATCGGATAAGTAAAACGCATTAGAACAAGCTAGGCAAGGTTAATGGCGTGGCTCTGATACCATGTTGCGCCACGGCAGCGCCCCGGCCGTCTTACCGAGGCCAAAATGCGGAATCAAGAATTTTCCTTACTTGGAAACTGGCGCTACCGCGGACAATAAAACCCAGACCGTTAACCATTAACCTATACTAGCAAACAAGAGATGGGAAGAGAAGTATACCAAGTGATCCGAGTCCTCCGGTCTTCTCGTCATCGTCCCGATCTCCCGCGGAAAGTCTTGTCTCCATATCGTCGCCTCCTCGCCGGAAGGGCACCACATCGCCTGTATTTTTTACGGGCTCCCACCTCAATACCGAGGCAACTCGGGCGCGAAGTAGGCTAGCCGACGCGTCTAAGATTTGCTGTAGAATGTGTAGGGTTGAAGCTATGTCTCATTTGGGGTTTTGTTGCCTTTGAAGATGATGGAGAAATCAAGATAAGAAAAATGGTGCTTGCATTTTTCTAGCATGAAAATGAGATCAAGAATGCCACACTCTCAAGAATGAAACTCTCATCTTTTTTTCTTCTCTCCAAAAATGAAAACCTTCTCCTCTTAGAATGGTGGAGGAAAGAATACATAAGCAAGAGGGAGGTGAGTGTAGGAAAAGAGAGAGGGTGACCATATCCAAACATCATCATAACTAATTCACATCAACTACAAATCACCTCAAATCAACAAAAAGCAAGTGAAGATGATAGATAAGAATGGTATCAAAAGATGCTTTCATAATTAATCCATATGCAAGAAAACCCTCCACAATGTGTTATTTGCAAACTTGCAAATAACACCCTCCATCAAAAGGTTCGGCCGGGAAAGAACAAAGGAAAACCGGCCGGAACGGAATGCAAACTGGCAACTCCAGAAAACTGGTCCCGTAATAAATTACAGAAAAACCCCGATACTGTGCATACACACCCGCATCTGTATTCCTACCAGATACAAATGTAATGAGACAAAATCTACACTGTACTATACTAGGATCCGGCTTAAACCAAAGCCGGCTAGTAATATCCGTTCGATCCTGATCC
Source organism: Agapanthus africanus (assembly GCA_030015575.1). NCBI lineage: Eukaryota > Viridiplantae > Streptophyta > Magnoliopsida > Asparagales > Amaryllidaceae > Agapanthus > Agapanthus africanus. The sequence goes on from CM057342.1 coordinate 42,021,605, forward strand.
GTGCAATACCGCACGTATCTGATCGAACCCTGCCATATATCCATACGGCCACTAGTACAAATCGTCCGATCCTGATCCGTGCAATACCGCACGTATCTGATCAGACCCTGCCATATCTCCATACGGCCTCTACAGTGTTTCGCCCGAAAACTTGAGTAACTGAAAGTGTGGTGGACTCTAAAGACTCGTCAATACTATGGTTGTGGATTTAACCACTAGCACATCAGAGGTATAAGCCAATACGTGACGGGCCACCAGCTATTGACCAAAAGGGACGTCGATGAGCGAACTCATCCTGACACCCTACTGAGCCTGTCAGTGACAATATCCGTACAGTCCGGTCCGTTCGTCTATGAGTATCGCATGGCGGGCCTAGGGGGTTGGTAAAAGTCAGACCCCCAAAAGCGGTACAAGTCGTGTCGGAGTGTAGCCCAGAACGCCCTGAGATACTACTGGAATACCTACCAGTAAATCTCCTGCCTCGGCTGAGGGCTTTGCATAATGGCTCTCCTAGACACAGCGCGACCTCACCCCCAATACCGGGAGAGACGAACCCCTGAAGATCCGCTCACTGCCTCCATGTGGCTCGGGACTGCACCCAACTAAAACCTGTTTGCACGACTCCTTTGAGCCGTGGTAGGGTAGTAATCAAAGCACAGTGGGAACTCACACGAGACAAATGACGAACTCAGGTCGATGAACTAACCTGTACACATGTCACCAGGGAACTGCTATCTGACGTCTGGTATAATCCCAACTAGCAGGTTCCCGGCGAGTCCTGTCCGGTGTACTCATAACCCAATGAGCACCTGTATACATCTTAGGTGAACCAACTGACACCAGTGGCTTGTGAGACCGGCCACCGCCCCTCGTCGGGGTCTCGACTGTATACATTAGTCTACTCTGGAGAATCGATGCCCTGTCTCGAAACTCCCACGACTAGGGACCTTTTAAGGATGTGCTTATAGACCACCAGCTCTCACGTATATGATCGCCATCATACTGCCGCCAGTCAAGAAAGAATCCTAGGGGCTCTATCAGCGTGTAATAGCAACCTGTAAGGTCACCTGAAGCAGTACACGATGATAAAGGTAAACCAGATAGCATACTATCATCTCGAGTAAGACTGTCCTACCGGGATAGGTCCTCCCTCAATCATTGCAATCACGTGCCTGTGATCCAATAATTGACTCTGAGGGCACTATCTCCAACACTATATTGCCGCGGAACCGCGGCATAAGCAAGCTTAGGCCGCGGAACCGCAGCCGTTTGGCTCCTTCAGGGTGCAAAACTTTCTGTGAGTCTTTCTCTTCTCCCACTCCACTGAACTCCACTGAACTGTGTTTTCTGCAGCATTCTTTGCGCAAATTCTCTTCCCCCTTCCAATAAATTGTTTTTGTGCAGGATTCTTTGCGCTGCACTAAAAAATAAAAATTGTTTGCAGTTGATTGTTACTGCTTTGCATTTATTAATACGGACTTTAAGGGGCTTGAAACCAATCCAGATTGGGTGGGGATTTCATCACCCTTCCCAGGACCCCAGAAATCACAAAAAGCATATGCATTGACCATTGTTTAATTAAAAAATACTAGACTCAGCCCTAAAGACTTCGCGCTCAATAGTACAGAGGACGAGTTACAGGCATCGGCCGTTTATCCTATCTTGACTTTGCGGTGTCTAGGCAAGTGTGTCCAAGGCAAGTGGTTACTTAATTAGGAGCACTACTTATATAGTGGGGAGCCTCCCACTTACCGGGCCGCAATTGGCGGAGAAGAGGCGGTTTGAGGTCCTATTTCTAGCCCTTTGGAATAGTTAGGAGCTGTCTAGCTGACCTAGGTGACCCTAGATCTAGGTGTGATTGTGCATATCTTGTTTGTGATTGCTTGAAGCCGTAAGTCCGTACATATTTCTGTAAAGCTCTTTCTAAAAAAAAAACACAAAAAACCAAAAACTTTTATAAAAACTTGCCGTTTGTCGCCAAAAATCCCATTTTTCACTCACCACCCATCGCATTTCTCCATTGATGTTTTCTTACCCTCACCTTCTCCGCTTTGACTATACTAAACTCGTTTAGTGTATGTCCGCTTGGACTCGGGACACTAGCGCCCGCCTAGTCCGCGTTACGTTAGTCGCTACCGACTACGCGATCGACTCAGACGTCGAAACTCCGTCCACGCCTCTTTCAACCTTACCTTTTCCGGCCAATTCCGACGTTGACCGGAATTCTGTTCATACATCCTCGCCTTCATCATCACCAACCTCTTCTTCCACGATGTCAGGATTTAATCCAAACATCTCTTTGACTCCCCCGGAATTGACTCCACCTCCTATGGAGGCGAATAACCCACCACCACCGCCTGTTGTAGCGCCACAGCGAATCGCGCTCCAGGATCGTTTCTATCCCATCCGTTCTGCACTTCCCACTTGTCTTTCCCTTCCACCGGCCAATGGGGATAATTTTGAAATTAAGCCCCACTTCATTAACATGCTTCCGAAATTTCATGGGCTTGAATATGAAGATGCCTATATCTTCATCAACAAGTTCCAAAATGTTTGTGCCATGATGAAAACTACCCAGCTGTCGGACGATGCTATACGACTACGGGTCATTCCGTTCACTTTGTGCGATCTTGCTGAAAAATGGTTGTATATCACCGCTTCCCACTCCATAACCAGTTGGGACGAGTTTGTGAAAGCGTTTCTCAAGAAATTCTATCCGAATCATAAAACCGCAAGGATCCGTAACGAAATCAATCAATTCTCTCACCTTCCTACTGAACCCTTCTGGAAGTGCTTTGACCGGTATAGAGACCTTCTTGTTCAAATATGCTTCCTTATGGAACTTTAGCTAGTCATGTTTCATCAATATGACCCAGTCTACAATGCTTCAAGAAGACTTCGTTCATTTCTGAACTGTTCCTCTTGTGTGTGTTCTGTATGTTTAGAACTGTAGTTTGATTCAAAACGTGTATACTAGTTTGATTCAGAACGTGTATACTGTTATACAACATACCTTACCCAATCAACACTTGATTTAGGAAAATATTCACAATATTATTGGTATGAAATAACAGTCGCTAAGAATCAATTTATTACCAGTTGGTAACACCAGGTGATATCTGCCAACTACTTTGGCTGCAACAATTGCACCATTCTCTACTAATAGAGACATATCACCCTTTTCTAGTTCTCTACCTGTCTATAGACCATGCAACAAATTACATGTGTAGGATCCTGATCCGCTATCCAATACCCAAGATGTAGAGGTAACTGAGAAACAGTTCTTGGTTATGAACACACCCGAAGACAATGCATCAACATGCTTTTTCTTCATTTGGGTAGCCTGGGAATCCGAATATTCCCCTATTCCTTGCTCAGACCTATGAAAATCATAAGATAGAGTGGAACCTAGCCCAGTATAATAAGTAGGTTCGGTCAAAACATTCATATTATTATATTGATTAAGGCATGTCATTGGTCGCTACCAGGAGAGAGAGAAGGATAATCACTTTGCGTGCGCTCTTTGCAAAATTAGATTGGTTATTTTTATCTAATCAAGATGGTTCCCACTGTTTTTATCAAATCTTCTTTCAAACCCTAAAAGGTAAGATTAGCCAGGATTAATTACACCCTACAGGTTAGCCAATCGTTCGGCTAGGTAGGCATCGGTACTCCGAGGGAGCTTCCCCGTGCTTTCGCACGGACCTAATTAAAATAAACCTCGTTTCCTTAGAGGCATAACCCCGTTGACACCTTTCTAGACACCTACTTGATTAGCTAATTGTAAAGTGAAAAACCCTCCCAGGAGTAACTCTTACTCGCAGTGGGCATCGGGATCCAACTATCATATAGAAGGTATGCAATCTCATTGCAAATTTTAACACTTGAAATTCTCGATAATATTTTGCCTCTAGCGTCCTACGACCTTGACAGAAGTCAATAAACCATAGTGCGCTAGTCAAGTTCAACCCGCCATTTCATGATTGAATTAAACCCACTCACATGACCCTTGACAGAGGTCAACAAGGTCGTACGACTATCCTAATCCAATCGCATCACATGCTTTGAAGATAAGCACTAATTAGCTACCGCATACTACGTCTTGACAGAGATCAACAAACGCAGCACGAATACTAAATAGTACTTATCTGAAATGACGGAGGGCTATGCAGGTTTTTAAGAAAACCATGAGCATAATGAACTTGATATCGTTGTAGAATCTAGGGATTTTGAAAAGGAGTGTTTTTGAGGCTTTTGCTAGTTTCGCTAAAGAGGTCACTTCCGGTAAAGGGATCTCGGCTCTTTCCTCATTAAATGAGATGCAGGATATTCAAGAATACCACTATGCAAAGCAAAAAGTAAAAAAGCAATCAAAAAACAAAACCGAGTGGGTTGTATAATTTGCTAGTTTTGCTAAAGAGGCCACTCCCGGTGAAGGGATCTCGGCTCTTTCCTCATCGAATGAGGTGCTGGATATTCATCAAGGAATACCACTATGCAAAGCAAGAACTAGAGCTAACCTTTTAGAAAATTTGATTCTACAATAATTTTTGGTTTCTTTCTTTTCATTAATCACATTAATGAAGTCCCATCATTTAATGTTTCCTAAACATCACAGAAAAATGAAACGAAAATAGAACGTACGCTTATGCCATCCGCATTCGCCACGGGGCCCCGTCATACACCGTTAGGTTACTTAACTACCGGCAGAGCAGGGGCTGGACTAGCGCGGGTGCAAAACATAAGCAACGTTTATTATATATCATATATATATAATATTACATTCTTCTCACTCAGTTATATGATCAACATCACAGAATCAAGCAGCAGAAGCAACATATGAAATATTGGATATATTAGGATGTCCGTGTTTTAAATTTAGCCAATAATGTAAAACACGGATTCTACAGTCGTGATGAATAGCGAAACCCACATCCCTAGACCCTTACGAGAGCGGAAAGTAACCCTGCCAATTCTATAGTTAGGAGACCCGGTCTCAACTCTTTGAGATGGTCTCCCACTGGACTCTAGAACCCGGTTACTTGTGCTCCCCGTCTTGGGTCTATTCTAATGCGGAAAAGTAAATAATATAGAACAATGGTAACATCATCCTCAACCCGAAAGTGCCCCAATAAAAGAATATTACATACAGATTTTACATGAGTGAAAATAAAATCTCTTATCTCACATAAAAAAACCCCAGCTATTCTTTCACGACGATTCAATAAATCATATCAACAGCAACACATGATATCACATACCATCAACGTAAGCAAAGATGCGTATCTCTAAAACTCGTTGACATATAGCAACGAGATTGGGATACCCCACATATTACACTTACGGTCGCAGAAAAAGAAACAAAAAACTACATTAATTAGAATCCGCAATTTCCTTAGACATCATAAACCCGGAATATCTCATATTCCGGATTTCATGCCTAACTTATAAAACTTGCATTTTAGTCTCAAATTAAAAACTCTTTTCAATTGGTTGTCGGATAATTCAACAAGATTCCCGACTTAGTGATCGCGTACAATACGCAATTGCGACGGAGTTTTGATCTGAATCAAAACTTCGTGGCAATCGATCAATTGAGACTAAACGGCTAGCTTTACAATATACTAACTAGTTTTCATAAAACCAATTAATCCGGATTCTAATATTTGTATCACACACATCACAAAGCTTGTAAAGTAACCACGATATTAGAATTCCACACGTAATTAGCAAACTTAACCAATTTTTCCAAGACATGAACAATCCAGTGAGTTAAAGTTCCAAAACCGATCGTTTTAAGCCAATCCGGGAGTCGAAACGAACTCGAAACCCGCCCGAATTTTCACGGGGGCGAAGATCCCAAAGTTAACTATCTAATGGGGGGCCTAGAGGGGGTACCCCACCCCCGAGGCCACCATGAGATGGCTAGGAGTGAGGCAGACCCGAAACTGCCTATGGTGGGGCAGTTTCGGGTCCCCACCGCCAAGACAACCTTGTGGTGGTCTTGGGGAGTAGGCCCAACCATTCGGTCCCCTCTGGGGTGTCCCCGGGGTGCGCATGCTCCACCCTTCATCTTCTCGGTTCAAACCGTGAGCCCGCGGGGTGTGCAAACAACGCAAAACATCAATTTTGAAATTGTTTTTATCGGCAGTTTTTGCGCGACAAAAACGACGGATTTCTAACGTCGCTAAAAATTACCCCAATGTTCTAGCTTGGCTTTGATACCATGAAAGTCTACTTTAACACCACCATGAGGTTCTAGAGGTATCAAGCATGCCACATTTTAATTTTTATTAGGTGCTAAGTTAGACTAACAAGATCATTACTAGATTATTAAGGTTTGCCTTTGTGATGTGATTAAACTAAGAGAAGAAACGAGTATACAACCTTTGTAGTCCGAGTCCTTCTCTTCTAAAGCTCCGGGTTGAAGTCCACACGAACCTCCTTCATGATCTTCGCGCCAAAGACGATCCACCCGAAGTCCCTCTAGCCTAAGCTAACTCTACACTAAACTCCTCTAGTGTAACAAATACACCACACCAAATTGCTAGTTTGGTGTGGGATGGTGAAATAGGGGATGTTAAAAGCTCACAAGATTGTGTTCAAGCTTTATGATTCACATCTCATGTGAGGGTTGAAGCTTGAACCATGGCAATTGAGAAAGAAGATGAAGTTAGAGAGCAACCATGGGAGCAGCTCAAGAAAATGGCTAAGTGTTGAGAATGAGACTAGAATGAATGGCAACTCTTGACCCCCCACTCATTCAAGCATGGAATTTTGCAATATAAAATTGCAACCATGCTTGAATAGTGAGTCAAGATGAATAAACTGTGAATAATGCCCATGCTTGCAACCATGCTCTCATTTTCCACATCTTTTCTATTTTTCTCAAAAATAGAAATCATTTCATGCTTCATTATTATATATATATATTAATATATATATATATATATATAATGAAGAATAATTAGTGAGCTAATGATATTAGTTAAGATATAATTATATCACATATAATAAATATCACATTATTAAATCAACACTTGATTCAATAATACGGTTATATCACATATGACCGACTAATATCATTTATCAGTATATCACATTATCAAATCAACACTTGATCCGATAATCTAGTTATATCACATATAACCGAACCGATAACAGATAACTGCCAGATTACAATAAGTTATCACATACTCATATTTAATCAGGCCTACGCACATATCAACATATATGCCTTACTTCGTTTCGCTCGAACCAGAAAACTTCTGTGTGGGACTCTAAAGACTCGTCAATACGCCAGCAGTAGGTGATGATCACATCAATCACTTACAAGCCGTCAGTGGTACTAGCTAGACGTAACGGCTACCCGAGTATTGAAAGATATGAAGATCAACAAGAAAGTTCATCCATACTCTCCATGAAGCCTATCAGTAACACTACCGTACAGTCCGGTCTCTTCGTCTGATATGTCGCATATCATGTCTAGGGGTGGTAAACGTCAGTCCCCGGTAACGTGATAAGTCATGCCGATGTCTGTCCTATAATGGTTCAAGAAACTACTGATAACTCTTATCAGTAAATCTCAGCAGCAGCTCTGGCCAGGGATTTCCAGTTATAGCCAATCAAGCATAGCGCAACATCAACCCCTAATACCGGGAGAGACGAAACCCCTCCTATCGCTCATTGCCTCCATGTGACTCGGGACTGTACCCAAAATCCACCTGTTTGCACGATTCCTTTGAGCCGTGGTAGGGAGGAAATCAAAGCACAGTAGGAGCCACACAAGACTCTATGACGATCTCGGGTCTACAGACTAACCTGTACCAGTGTCACCAGAGGACTGCTATCTGACGATAGGTATACTACCACATAGGAGTTCTCGACGAGTCCTGTTCGGTATACCCATTCTCTAATGAGCACCTGTGTAGAATCTTTGATGTCACACACCAATGGTTTTGGGATCAACCATCGCCCTCTAAGGGACAAGAAACGTACACACTAGTCTACACTGGAATATCGATGCCCTGGTCTCGATATTCCTACGACTAAAAAATTATTAAAGGATGTACTTGTGGACCACCCAGAACCCAATAGTATGATCTCATCATAATCCTGGTTAGTATATATCCTAAGGGCTTTATCAACATGTGAGAGCAAGACAGTAAAGAATACCAGTCAACATGTTAAGATAAAGAGTAACCAGATAGCATACTATCATGTCGAGTAAGAAAGTCCTCTATATATATATGTCCAAGCATCCACTATAATATACATCACATGTACAATAATGGCCTCTAGGGCATACATATAACTAACAAGGGCGACCTTCAGCGAGAGAGTAGGCTCAACTAAAAAGGCTTCGAGGGGGACGTCCTGGTTGTAACCTAGCTGCTGGGCGAAGCGATGCGGATTATAACGCATGAAGAGTGCGGTGTCATTTAGGCGGAACACTAAATACCCCTGCCTGATTGAGTATAAATGCATAATCTTTTTGTGTTTTAAAACTAGAGCCCCGTTCTTCGACAAATCGAATAATTGGTGAACGGGCCCCGCTGGACTAGAGAGAACTCGATCACTGAAAACCATCCCGCCTTCGTTTGAATATGGATTAAGCAATACGCGCAGAGCCCCTAACTGAGTCGGATCAGGAGTGGAAGCATCGACAAGCCTTATGACCCATGGAAAAGTGTATGCTTCATAGAAAGCAGGACGCCGGTGTGCAGTAAATGCGCCTAACGTATGCATTTTAATCTACGACGTGAAGTAGTAGAGGGAGAAATTCACGGTGTCTGCACCTGGGTTTGAAGTGTTGGAGGCAGTACTTAAACCATAGTATAAGTGTGATAACCCTGCAACGCCAACGGCCGATCACGCTCTTTTGGCTCTGCAATGGGCAGGATAGAAGACGGAGGCTCTTATAAAACGACGATGCATCGGCATGGCGAACCAGCTAAACCAAAGACTGTTGAAGCCGGCGCAGAATGTTTCTTCGTCTATTCCATGGGCAGCGATTGCGTCAAATGTCACGGCTGAGGAATTTGGAATATAAAACTGCGGCAAGTCTTCTTCTTTAGCCGGCAATTTCTCCAAGCTGAATCCGAAGGGATCCCCGACCTTCGCAAATTTTGGAGCTTTCTTGGATAGAACGTCTTTGCGGAGAAAGCAAGCAATAAAAGCGTCAAAAGTGACACCTTGTCCTTCCGATGCTACGAATAGTCTCTCAAAAATGCCCAAGGCCTTGATTAGACTCGGGTGGTTGTGCTGAACAGCGTTCTCGGTTGTTCAATCTTCAAGTACAGCTGGCACTGTGGCAAATATATATTCGTCAGGAGGTAATAATTCTTCGTAATGCTCTCCCCTGATCGGGAGCCCTGAAATTTCACGGAACTCCTCCAGCGAAATGGATACTTCGCGGTCCCCTAGCAGGAACGTATTTGTTGGAAGATTCCACTGATTCAAAAAACCTTGACCCACCAGACGTGGGGAGCATATTAGTAGAACAGCGATGCGTACATCGCTTGATACAGCCCAACTTTCTGCAGAAGTGAGCGTTGGGACGAAAGAATGTACCGGGACAAGGGAAGATAGCCCACTGGATGGCGCGGGGTAACACCTATCTTATAGACCTGCCCCCAGGGTCAAGCTTCACCTTGACATATTCGGCGTCCCAAAATATCGATAGCCATCATGGGTTGATTAGGTATACCTATTGTAACAACCCTAAACTTTCTGTACAAATTTTTCAAAAAATACAGAAAGGGGTATTTTTGCCTGAGCACAAGTTATAAGTTTGTTTTGCTTTTTAATAGGAAGAAGGAGCTTGTAGCTCATTGGTGAGACCTTGCACTGCTGAACCAAAACACCAGAGATCAAATCCCATCAGCCATAATTTTTTAATATTGTTTTCTTTTAATATTTTTGGAATACCAAGATTTTACACGTGCTAAACACGTAAAACCAAAAGTCACATATAAAACAAACTATCCCACTGTGAAGACCAACCGACGACGGACTCAGGGGACCCCCGACCTGGCCTGACTCGGCCGGATCGGGCCGCCGGCGGCGGCCGAGTCGGCTTCGATGCGGAGTCTTCCAACATGAAAGTTGTGCCTCTTCAACTCCTCATCACTCCTGCATACTTTAATTTCTTGGATCGGTTCCAGAACTCTTAAAAACTCCATTACACCATTTTTAATACAAATTTCAATACAACCTTTTATCTACCCAAAACCCTAGATTACCCTATAAATACCACTCAAAACACACCCTCCTCACTCCAAATTTTTATCCAAAACTTTCAAGAAAATCCCTAAAACTTTTTGTGTGCAAGAGGAGTTAGCAAGGGGCGAAACTCCAGCGAAATTCCGATGACGACCCTAGGAGCTCCCGGCGACGAAACGATGCACCGGCGCCTCCTACCGCTCCCTCTCCCTCTTTTCTAAGCTATAATCCTGTAAGTCCCACCTCCTTCTTTCCCTTGCTATTCTAAAAGGTTCTTTTTCTAAAACCCGACGGAAGCAGAATTAAATCCGACTTCCGATTCGGTTTTCTTTATAAAGTTCAATTTTCCTTAAAACAACCATGTTAAACTCTTACATCTTGACTATTAATCATTAAAAAAATATGTTGAACAAGTTTCATAGCAAAAAATTTCATTTTGTAACTTTTACCGCTCTTTTTCACTAAAATACCATGTAGTTTACTTTCTACCTTAAAACATCATTAATCTTGCTATACCTTTAATTAGATCACGAGGTAATGACCTACCTCATCACAATACTCATATGCAACATATCACAATATCTTTCGGGAACATAGAATACGGAAAAACGAAACTTTACATATAAATACCATTTACTATTAAAACCGTTTTCTACAAGATTATGTATTTTACACAAATCTTTGCAAAGCACCGCTACAATCCATTTTGGAAAACCCGATCAGGATGGTGTAGATTATCGCACATCCTCGGGCTTAGTAGTGCGAGATGCAGACCTCCGTAAGGAGCATTCGGTCTCGAAAGATTTTAAATAAAAATATCTTAAGAAAATGAGATTTCTAGAAAATAATAAATTAAAATTATTTTTATAAATATATAAATATATATGTATTATCAAAATATCTATTTTTTTTATAATATCAATATTTCAACTTTTCTAAATCACAAGAATTATTTTACATGAAAATACTATGAAATTCTATACAAGTTCAATATTATAATTAAATACCCTATATCATGAAATTAGGTTATTTTCATTAGAAATGTCACAAATATAAAATCTACATCTATGAAAACTCTAAAGACGATAATTAAATACTTGGGGTGTATTTTGAAAATTATACAAAAGTATTTTTACATATAACCCCCTCAAGTTCTAAAAATTACCCTAAGGACCCTAGTAAATAAAGGTTTAAGCGGGACCAGTCTCTTGAGCCTCAGGGAGCCGGAGATATGGGTGCTTGACTATTTACGGTAGACAACTTAACAAACGGTGTTATCAATACGGTAATCGTTTTTGAAAAAGACACAAATCCTGCCGCCCATGTGCAGCGGTTACCGATAACATCAAAACTTAATTCAGGAGTCAATTTCTTTTCTAATTGATTGACTCAGACTGAGTCTCATTATAATAATCTGACTTAAATATGATTCAAGTATGATCTACAATACTACAATTCAATATGAATTCATATATTCATCTGTACAAATATTCAATCTATACAACTTGACTGAACCGAATCATGAATATACTTCCATTTACATGATTATGCAGTACATCCATTTCCATTTATACGATATCATGGTTTTGGCAAGTCTTCCTTTTACAACACAAGTCATCCATCTATATACAACAATACAAACAAGACATCGCGGGGTTTATAAAAGGGTAGACTGGTACAGAATATGTTAAAGGTGGCACGAGGTGGTCACTTAAGACGTAATTACATCTATGCCGTTGTTCCTTGGTATTATCGACGGAGCCTTGTACTCCTGTTGCCCTTAGTTTCTGGCATATAGATACTCATCTCGTGTACACTGGCATCCTTCTGTACCAAGCTACAAACAACAGCGTTAACACTAAATACAACTTTAAAAGCTACACTCTCTCTCTTTCTATTCTATCTCCCCCTTATTTTTGGGACTTACCGAGCGATTTTTCGCTGACGACATTCCTTCTCTTTCTTCTTTGGAATGTTGTCAGGTGATCTGGACACTCAGGAGATCGAGCCTACCAGCGAGGAGTTAGGTCGGCTTACTTACGACCCAGAGCTCTAGCTTCATTGTACACATTTTATTTCTGTACTTTTCATTTCTGTTATGCCACTGTTTAGGCATTGCTTTCATTCAGATGTATTTACTTTTCCATGCATTGTACAAAAGAATGTTAATAAATAAAGTTGTTGTTCAGTTATACACACTGTCTATGTCTCTTGTGCATTTTTATTTATATTGCTTAGATACGCTTAGTGTATTTAATTCAGAGTAAATACGTAGCGGCCTCATCGCGTCCCCTTCGTCGTACACCGGGAAGCAGGACGTGACAAGTTTTGTTGGCGGCCCATGCAGGTCAGAGCTGTATGAAACCTTACCATGCATTTCTGTTCTGTGTGAACAACCTAAGCAATATAACACAAGAACTAGTAACTAAAAACATTCTTTACAATTCATATTCCTTGAATCTCATCATTCCATATATTTTGAATCTGTCCTAACCTAATTTTTCCATTCAAGGTTATGGATTCCCTGAACAACACCAACACCAACTTCAACAACACTCCACCTCCACTACCGATCACACCTGCCGTCCCTGCTCCGATCAACGAGCAAACGGTTCTGTTTGAGGCGATCCGCAGCCTCCTGGAAGGACAGCAGCAGCAGACTGCTATTCTCTTGAACCGTCCAGAAGCAGAAGCACCCGGAGTGAAGCAATTCTGGGCACTGCACCCTAAGAACTTTTCAGGAAAAGAGAGCCCGCTGGAAGCTGAGGAATGGGCTCAGAGCATCGAAGACGATCTGGCAGCGGCATAAGTGCCAGAGATAGCTTGGGTCCGTGTTGCGAAACTACAGCTCATGGACAATGCACAGGTCTGGTGGAAGGCAGAAGAAAGCCGTCTTGATCAACCTATCGAATGGAAGACTTTCCGAGACATGTTCGACGCTAAGTACTTCCCTGAGACTGCCAGGTTTGACATGGAACAGCGGTTCATCCATCTGCAATAAGGTTCAATATGGACCAAGTCAGTAGATGAATATGACGCTCAATTCACCATGCTCAGTCGGTAAGATATGTCTCAATGTTTGATTTTATATCATATACTACACAGCTAACACAAGATCGTAACAGGTTTGCGGCCCATCTCATATCGACTGCCGAGATCAGAGCTAGAAAATTTCAGTAAGGGTTGGACCCGGAAATCCAAGATGCTCTAGCTACAGGGGATTTCCCAACCCATGATTTGGATTTGAAGGTTGCCCGAAGATATGAGGCAGTAGTAAAGAGGAAGGGCAGACTTCAAACTGCCGGAGTGAAGCGCCCTGCCACTCAAATGGCAGGAGGAGCCTTTACAAGACCAACCATTGAACCGAGGAGTCCGGAAGTAACAGATAACCAGCCGTGTCCCGACTTTTGCTTCTATTGCAAGAGGGAAGGACACTTGTGGAAGGACTGCAGGCGCGCAAAAGGCCTGTGCCTAGTTTGCGGCGCATCCGATCATAGAATTGGAACCTGTCCCTCTAGACGCAACTTAACTCACACACCTATCAACTACCCGCAGCGGCCAGCTATCCAGGCTCCTGCACCTCGTCTTGCACTCACAGCTCCACCACCTGCACCGCCTACTTGCCAATTCCAACAGGCACTAAGAACATGCCTCGAGGACAGAGGAATGTGCCTCTAGCTAGGAGGAACGTGCCACGGCGACAGGCTTGCACATTAGCAGACGTAGAAGCCGAGGCTGTAGGTCAAGGTAACACTAGTAAGTCTCTTTTACATTTTTAAAACCCTTGTATCACCTTGTTATTTTTTTTTCTTCATACACTATCAAAACTTCAGTCACCAAACTTTCTTTGAATATGTTACACTTTCCTTTTACAAATTTCGAGGACGAAATTTTTATAAGGAGGGTGGAATGTAACAACCCTAAACTTTCTGTACAACTTTCTGTATAAATTTTTCAAAAAATATAGAAAGGGGTAATTTTGCCTGAGCACAAGTTATAAGTTTGTTTTGCTTTTTAATAGCAAGAAGGAGCTTGTACCTCATTGGTGAGACCTTGCACTGCTGAACTAAAACACCAGAGATCAAATCCCATCAGCCATAATATTTTAATATTGTTTTCTTTTAATATTTTTGGAATACAAGAGTTTACAAACACGTAAAACCAAAAGTCACATATAATACAAACTACCCCACTGTGAAGACCAACCGACAACGGACTCAGGGGACCCCGACCCGGCCTGACTCGGCCGGATCGGGCCACCGGTGGTGGCCGAGTCGGCTCCGATGCGGAGTCGTCCAACATGAAAGTTGTGCCTCTTCAACTCCCCATCACTCCTGCATACTTTAATTTCTTGGATCGGTTCCAGAACTCTTAAAAACTCCATTACACCATTTTTAATGTATTTTTAATACAAATTTCAATACAACCTTTCATCTACCCTAAACCCTAGATTACCCTATAAATACCACTCCAAAACACACCCTCCTCACTCTAAATTTCCGTCTAAAACTTTCAAGAAAATCCCTAAAACTTTTGTGTGCAAGTGTAGTTAGCAAGGGGCGAAATTCCGATGACGACCCTAGGAGTTCCCGGCGACGAAACGACGCACCGGCGCCTCCTACCGCTCCCTCTCCCTATTTTATAAGCTCTAATCCCATAAGTCCCACCTCCCTCTTTCCCTTGCTATTCTAAAAGGTTCTTTTTCTAAAACCCGACGGAAGCGGAGTTAAATCCGACTTCCGATTCGGTTTTCTTTATAAAGTTTAATTTTCCTTAACACAACCATGTTAAACTCTTACATCTTAACTATTAATCATTAACAAAACATGTTGAACAAGTTTCATTGCAAAACATTTCATTTTGTAACTTTTACCGCTCTTTTTCACTAAAATACCATGTAGTTTACTTTCTACCTTAAAACATCATAAATCTTGATGTACCTTTAATTAGATCACGAGGTAATGACCTACCTCCTCACAACACTCATATGCAACATAGCACAATACCTTTCGGGAACATAGAATACGGGAAAACGAAACTTTACATATAAATATCATTTACTATTAAAACCGTTTTCTACAAGATTATGTATTTTACACAAATCTTTGCAAAGCGCCGCTACAACCCATTTTGGGGAACCCGATCGGGATGGTGTGGATTATCGTACATCATCGGGCTTAGTAGTGCGAGATGCAGACCTCCGCAAGGAGCATTCGGTCTCGAGAGATTTTAAATACGAATATCTTAAGAAAATGAGATTTCTAGAAAATAATAAATTAAAATTATTTTTATAAATATATAAATATATATGTATTATCAAAATATCTATTTTTGTTATAATATCAATATTCCAACTTTTCTAAATCACAAGAATCATTTGACATGAAATTCCATACAAGTTCAATATTACAATTAAATACCCTATATCATGAAATTAGGTTATTTTCACTAGAAATGTCACAAATATAAAATCTACATCTATTAAAATTCTAAAGAAGATAATTAAATACTTGGGGTGTATTTTGAAAATTATACAAAAGTATTTTTACATATAACCTCCTCAAGTTCTATAAATTACCCTAAGGGCCCTAGTAAATATAAGTTTAAGCGGGACCAGTCTCTTGAGCCTCAGGGAGCCGGAGATATGGGTGCTTGCCTATTTAAGGTAGACAACTTAACAAACGGTGTTATCAATACGGTAATCGTCTTTGAAAAAGACACAAATCCTGCCGCCATTGCAGCGGTTACCGATAACATCAAAACTTAATTCAGGATTCAATTTCTTTTCTAATTGTTTGACTCAGACTGTGTCTCATTATAATAATCTGACTTGAATATGATTCAAGTATGATCTACAATACTACAATTCAATATGAATCCATATATTCATCTGTACAAATATTCAATCTATACAACTTTACTGAACCGAACCATGGATATACTTCCATTTACATGATTATCCAGTACATCCATTTCCATTTATACGATATCATGGTTTCGGCAAGTCTTCCTTTTATAACACAAGTCATCTATCTATATACAACAATACAAACAAGATATCGCGGGGATTATAAAGGGGTTGACTGGTACAGAATATGTTAAAGGTGGCACGAGGTGGTCACTTAAGACGTAATTACATCCATGCCGTTGTTCCGTGGTATTATCGACGGAATCTTGTACTCCTGTTGCCCTTAGTATCTGGCATATAGAAACTCCTCTTGTATACACTGGCATCCTTCTGTACCAAGCTACAAACAACAGCGTTAATACTAAATACAACTTTAAAAGCTACACTCTCTTTCTTTCTCTCTGTCTATTCTATTTCTCCCTTATCTTTGGGACTAACCGAGCGATTGTTCGCTGGCGACATTCCTTCTCTTTCTTTTTGGAATGTTTTCGGGCGATCTAGACACTCAGGAGATCGAGCCCACCAGCGAGGACTTGGATCAGCTTACTTACGACCCAGAGCTCTAGCTTCATTGTACACATTTTATTTCAGTACTTTTCATTTCTGTTATGCCACTGTTTAGGCATTGCTTTCATTCAGATGTATTTACTTTTCCATGCATTGTACAAAAGAATATTAATAAATAAAGTTGTAGTTCAGTTATACACACTGTCTATATCCCTTGTGCATTTTTATTTATATTGCTTAGATACGCTTAGCGTATTTATTTCAGAATAAATACGTAGCGGCCTCGTCGCGTCCCTTTCGCCGTACACCGGGAAGCGGGGCGTGACACCTGTTGTTGATGGCTCAAGCCGACCCTCGGGGTCCAATTAGCCGCCTCCACCGCATAAGTAGTACGCGGACGCTCCGTGAATGACATTGAATGGATGGGTTCTGTTGTTACTTCGCATGTGAAACTACGTCGACCCCTGATAATGTGGCCGTACCAAACTCCCCATAGGAGAAGGCTCTTATTATCTTTATCATGTGCCCTAATCATCGCCATAACTTCCTCATCTGATGGCGATTGTAGGAAAGCGACCTCCGAGCGTGTGTAAGAGAAGTAGGGAAGTGAGGTCATTGTACCTAAAAAAAAAAAAGAAAACCTATTAATAAAAATATATATATATGAGTTTGTCTCATGAGATTACTAACTACAAAGCCAGTGGGCCCCACAAAATCCAAATGACGGCTCACCAATGATGAGGCAAGCTAATCATTGTGAGAATCCAAAAGGATTCTCATTAATAAACAGTTGATTTTTTTTAAAACATTCTCGAAAAGCGAGTTCCGTTAAAATGGGCAACAGATTCAAATCTGTGAAAAGGGTATTAAAATTCTGAAAAAGGAAAATTCTCAAGAACAGAAGGGGAATAAAATTCCCAAAATTCCTTAGATCTCTCAGAGCTAAGCTCTGTAAGAAAATGGAATTAAATTCCTTCAATAATGAGATTAAATCCTAGGAACCCCCATGGTGGGGAAACAAAGAAAATGGAATTAAATTCCAAGGATTCTCAAAGATCGGTGATAGGGTAAAACCCTAAGAGGAGAATTAACAATCCTCATTATTTCAAGACCCCAGAGTCTAATTTAAAAAAAATTAGATCTCTAAGAGATCAGTTCAAGAAAAGAGCAAAGCTCTGTTGATAGATTTAAAATCTAAGACAAGAACGAAAAGGGTTTCCTAAGAGGGGAATGCCATTCATAATCCTTACCCAAAAGAAGTGTTTGCAGAGTTTAACTCTGAAATGCTAGGGGCAGAGAACTAAGCTCTGGAAGGAGAATTAAATTCTCAAGAAAAAGTTAAGGAAGAAGATGAAGAAACAGTGGTCATCTCAAGGGCTAAAGGCCCCATTTATAAGACGTGATGGGAAGCGGTTCAGCTTCCCATTCCCTTAGGCAATCTAATGGTGATAAAGATGGATAGCGTTGCACTCACGTGCAAGCCATGTGAGAACAGCGCTGGGGAGCATTTTTTCCCTCATAAAAAAGAGAAAAATGGGAGAAAATTCTCCACAACTAAAACCTCACGTGTTAAACACGTGAGCGTCTATATGCAAAGCATATAGGCACTGTAATCAAACAAACTAATAGGCTAATAAGCCTCACGTATTAAACACGTAAGAGCCTATATGCAAAACATATATGTGCTGCAGTCAAACAGCTGATAGGCTAATAAGCCTCATGTGTTAAAAACATGAGCGCCTATATGCAAAGCATATAGGTGCTGTAGTCAAACAGCTGATAGGCTAATAAGCCTCACGTGTTAAACACGTGAGCGCCTATATGCAAAGCATATAGACGCTGCAGTCAAACAACTATAGGCCAAATCAGCCTCACGTGTTAAACACGTGAGCGCCCATATGCAGGGCATATGGGCGCCAAATCAGAGAAGCTAAATAAGCCTCACGTGTTAAACACGTAAAGGCACCTCCTTACATAGAATTAAATTCTACTCAATGAACCGTTGGATCAAGGATCCAATGGTGGTTAAGAATAGAATTAAATTCCATTGAGAGGGATATTTTCTGTTAAACAGAAAGTTAGTGGATCAAAGATCCAGTGAGATGGAAAATATTTCCCATATCTTTCTAAAAAAAAATATTGCACTCTGTAACGCCGAGCACCCTTAGATTAAAAATTTAATGGTGATGAAAATATCACCGTTCAATAGAATTTTATTCTATATATGAGAGAATATTCCCTCCATCTTGTTAAAACAAGAACAACATATTCTTTAAAAACAGAGACACTTGGATTAAAAATCTAACGGTGAGTAAAATTTCCCAAATCAATTTTGAGACCAATTAAATCAATTGCAATCTCTCAATGAGAGATTTTCTCAAAACCAATTAACAATCTGTCTCCACTATATAAAGGACCCGAGACTTCAAGTCTCAAAACAGAGAGAAGGAGATAGAACGAACCCCCAATAAAGTTCTGCAAAAAAAATACAGTGAGCTTTTGAGAGAATAAAGAATTTAATTTTCAAAGGAAGAAGACTCTCCTCCCTCAAAACACTTTAGGTAAATAAAAAAAGAGAGATTAAAAGTATTCCTTTTGCCCAGTATAACGGATATAAGGGTTTAACCCTTCATACAAGAACTTAGTTCTTCCTCTGGTTTGAGATTTGCAAAAGCAAATCTCTCCACAAGTTGAGAATTTAATTCTCATCGGGAAGATTCTGTTTTTGAGACTCAAAACTTAAGGAAAAGAACTAGGTGAAAAAGAAAAGGAAAGAAAAAGAAAAAAAAGAACATATGTTCTGGGAATTCAATTCCCCCAAAATTAGGGTTTAATCCTACATAAAGAACTTGGTTCTTATAAAAATAAAATAGAACCCAGTTCTCCAATAAAAACAATGATGATGATTCAAGATTTTCAAAACAGAAATCTTGATGATCATCAATGACTAAAATGTCATTAACAGAGATTAATATCTCTAAAAACAAGAAGAACTTGGCGTCTCACGTGAAACACACGTGAGTAAAATTAGTGCTTAGCACTATTATATTGCCTCATGTGTTTCCCACGTTAGGGCTTAAAACAAACAAAAGAAAAACTAAAACGCCTCACGTGCTTCCTACGTGAGCGTCCAAAGAGCAAAGAAAAACTCATTTGTGTTGTTAGGAAGCCACCAAATAAAGCTGCCCAACACCCCAAAATAAATCAATCGCGTGAAATACACATGAAACGCTCTTGGAAACCCAAAATTTGGCGTCTCACGTGCTTCACACGTGAGCTCCAGCCAAGTGCTTAGCACTAATGTCAAAAAGGGGGTGAGCAAATAAAACCTGAAATTAATGCTCAGCACTCACGTCCTTCCCACGTGAGTGCCATGCAAAGTGCTTAGCACTCCTTGTTCAGTCAGAATGACTAAGTGTTTAGCCTTGTTTGGGCATCACCCATATCTGAGCACCTCACTTGAAAAACACGTGAGCACCTGAAAAGATTAATGCTCAGCACTATTCCAGTGCCCCACGTGAAATACACGTGAGCACTGCATATATTAGTGTTTAACACTACTAGGTAGTAGAGAAATCCAATCTCAGCCCAAATTGGCTAAGTAACCTGAGGTTAAACCTCTCTGATTTTAAATCAACCGAGCCCATATTGCTCATGATCTCCCAAACTGATTTTTAGTCTCATACATGACTAAAGATCTGTTATTGATGATATTCAAAATGATTTTCATCCTATATCCCCTAGGGTAATTTTAGTCTCAAATACGTCTAACGATTCTTAGGATTATCATCCATTTTCCCTCAAATACGGGATTTGGTTTAAGGGTACATCTCTTCACACCTCTGATACATGGCGTTGTAATTCTTCAACGTCTTCAGAGAGGTGGCGGGTCCCGACGACTAATAACTTCTTTTGTCCCACATTGATGCACTTCCAAATTTACGTGCATGCCTCAAATCGGATCGTGCCCCAAATTGGGCACATTCCATATCACCATTGTATACTTCGTCACGTAACAAATACATGTGCGCGCAAGATGAATAAGGGACCAAAATGTCTCTAATATTCGCCTAAAAAAATGGCGATAATGGACCGAAATGTCCTTAAACTAACATTTGCCCCCAAATACGGCAATAATGGACCGAATGTTCTTAAACTAACATTCGTCTCCAAAACGGGATTGTTTGACCGAAATGTCCTTAAAATAATATTCTCCCCAAACATGGCGATAATGGACCATGAGATCTTTAAAATAAAATAATTGAGCCCAAATGCTCATATGTTTCAAGTCGATCTTATTCTCAAACCAGATTAACGATCCTTAATTAAATCCAAGCTCAAATCTAAAATATACAGATTTGGACTAATCCGCGCCCCACGGACGACGACATAAACTAGTCTCCGTATACAATCCACGGGCAACCAAAACAAACAAAAATACACACGACACGAAGTGAACTTCCGGAGCAGGAGATAGTGGTTATCGCAATGCAGTAACGTAATTAACAGTAGGGGCTTGCGCCTGTAAGGAAGAGCGTCCCCACAATCAAAAAACCCCTCAAAACCGAGGGGGAATCTGATGAAGTCTGCTACAACGGCCGCATCCGTCCAAACCTCCCATATACGGTGCCATAAATCAACTTAGCATCTTCAGAAAGGTGGAAGGATAAATCCAAATTGTATCTTCCCCCAGAATTCAGGTCAGACGTCCCAACGTCCCGGTCCGTCTTCCGTCGGTAAAAAAAAGCACTTTAGAAGATAAATGTAGCACTTTAAAGAATAAATATAGCTCTTTATCTCAAAAGACATTATTGACATAACATATTAGTTAATGTATTATAGGGAGTACAACAAAAAAATCTTTAAGCTTGGGGAGTTTTTCACAAGTTTTTTTTGCTCGGGGACTTAAACCTAATGCTCTTGAAATCTAGGAACTTGGATCTATTTTTCTTTAAAATATATATGAGTTTTTGACTCCGCCATATTTAATTCCTAATTTCAATTGATATTTTGTTTTCTTCCTCTTCACAATTAAAACCCACCACCATAAATTAGCCTTCTTTAACACCTACAAAGTGGTATCAGAGTCCAGATCGATTCAGACTTCAAAATGTCAAACAACAATATGATGAGCTTTCAAATTCCTCGACTCACCAAAAATAATTATGACAATTGGAGCATCCAAATGATAACGTTGTAGGCTTTACAAGGTTTGACGGAGATTGTGACGAATGGCTTTGAAAAGCCGCAAAATGATATTGCCTTATCGACGACTGAAAAAGAAGCTCTCGAAGAAAAAAGAAGATAGTAAAGCGTGTTATATAATTTTTCAAGAGATCAATGAATCGGTCTTTGAAAAGGTTTCGGGTGCAACTATAGAGAAACAATCGTAGGATATTCTGCAAAAATTCTATCAAGAAATGCAAAAAGTGAAGAGAGTAAGATTGCAATCTCTTCGAGAAGAATTTGAAACGCTAAAAATGAGAGTATGAGAATATGTCGAGAATTATTTCGACAGAGTATTGGTGATGGTGAATCAGCTTTGGCGAAATGGAGAGAAAATTGATGTTCGGGTGATGAAGAAAATATTTCGATCTTTTGATTCGAAATATAATTATATCATTGTGGCCATTGAAGAAAACAATGACTTGGATATTATGATGATCGATGAGTTGATGGGATCTATCCAAATTCATGTGGAAAGACACCTAAAGAAGAATGAACCGGTGGAGCAAGCTTTGCAAGCAAAACTCAATATAAAAGAGTACGGCGAAAATTCGGAAAGAGATTGTTTCCTGATTAAAAAATCAGGAATTACCTCAATGGGGTATCACGTGCTCACATGTGACCAATGGTCATGTATTGAAACGTGATGGTTAAATTCTCATCAAACAGAAATGAAAACAAACGGCTGAAGGAGGACCCAATTGGGGGTCACGTGCCAGCACGTGCCAGGCTTTGAAAGCCTTATAACTTAATATAATTTAATTCTAAAAATCAGGAATTACCTCAATGAGGTATCATGTGCTCACACGTGACCAATGGTCACGTGTTGATACGTGATGGTTAAATTCTCATCAAACAGAAATGAAAACAAACGGCTGAAGGAGGACCCAATCGGGGGTTACGTGCTCCCACGTGACCAAGGGTCACGTGCCAGCACGCGACAGGCTTTGAAAGCCTTATAACTTAATAGAATTTAATTCTAAAATCCAGGAATTACCTCAATGAGGTATCACATGCTCAAACGTGATCAATGGTCACGTGTTGACACGTGATGGTTAAATTCTCATCAAATAGAAATGAAAACAAACGGCTGAAGGAGGACCCAATCGGGGGTTACATGCTCCCACGTGACCAAGGGTCACGTGCCAGCACGCGACAGGATTTGAAAGCCTTATAACTTAATAGAATTTAATTCTAAAATCCAGGAATTACCTCAATGAGGTATCACGTGCTCAAACGTGATCAATGGTCACGTGTTGACACGTGATGGTTAAATTCTCATCAAATAGAAATGAAAACAAACGGCTGAAGGAGGACCCAATTGGGGATCACGTGCTCACACGTGACCAAGGGTCACGTGCCAGCACGTGACAGGCTTTGAAAGCCTTATAATTTAATAGAATTTAATTCTAAATTTCTCTAAATCTTTCCAAACGAAAAAGGATTATGAGGAACCGTTTAAAAATCCAAGGGTGATTAAAAATCACCAATTTATGGAAAGATTTTAGACAAGGAAAGATTTCCCTAAATTTCACCAGAAATAAAAAACAGAATATCTTTTGGATTGAAAATCCAATGGTGAATAAAATTCACTGAGTAATCTAAAGGATCATATTAGTTATGAAAACAAAAAAAAAAATCTTTCAATGAGAGATTTACTAAACAAATTGATTCTTTTCGTTCTCCTATAAATAGGAGCCAAGAGAAGAGAAGAATAAAAGAAATTTTAGGGATCTTGAAATTCTCCAAAGGCAAATAGCAGAGAGAAAAGAAAGGAGAATTTAATTCTCAAGAATGAAAACCTAGGTGTCCCCACGTGACCCCTTCTTCTCTAGTGTTAAACACTAATTCAAGAGCTTTATTTCCAGTATTTAACACTGTTGCCTCTTAGTGTTTAAACACTAATTTGAGAGCTTTATTTCTAGTTTTCAACACTACTGTTCTTTAGTGTTTAACACTACTTTTAGCCAAATTGGCTAATTTTCCAGAAGCAAAAGACTCCCCTCAACTGAATCTCAAAATTGAGTAAAATTCAGAGCTATAATGTTCAATGCTCAGTCAAAGACCAAAAATGTTCCCAAAGCCTTCAAACTCTTGTTTAGCATTGCTAAATAATGTGGGCTTGAACCCAGACAAGTGTTAATGGTCCAACAAAGAGCCAATATTTCCAATCTAATTGGACTTAGCCCAAACTGGCCATAAGTCCTCAATTCAGATTTAACTGAGCCAATGAGCTCATAATCTAATTAATTGATCTTAGTTCCAAATTGGACTATAGATCGCTTAATCCACTTTGGTTCGAGGGTATATCTCTTCAGATATCTGTCATTGTAATCCTTCAACGTCTTCAGAGAGGTAACGGGTCCCGAAAACCACACATTTCTATGGACTGTGGGGTCCTTAAACTCATGGACTATGATGTCCTTAACCTTGACTGTGAGGTCTTAAAACTCACGGACTATGACGTCCTTAACCTTGACTGTGAGGTCTTTAAACTCACGGACTATGATGTCCTTAACCTCGACCGTGATGTCTTTAAACTAACATTGGACTATGGGGTCCTTAAACCAATGGACTATGATGTCCTTAACCTCGACCGTGATGTATTTAAACTAATATTGGACTGTGGGGTCCTTAATCTCACGGACTATGATGTCCTTAACCTCGACCGTGATGTCTTTAAACTAACAATGGACCGAGATGTCCTTAAACTAACACTGACTGTAACGTCCTTAAACTAATCGACCGCAATGTTCCTAAACTAAACAATAAAGTCTAATTGCTCTTTTGTCGGATCTAAACGATCCCGTTAAGTTGATCTTAGTCTAAAATTAGACTAACGTATCCTTAACAAACGTTTAAGTTGATCTTAGTCTCAAATGAGACTAACGTATCCTTAAACTCAATCCCCAAACCCAAATCTAAGAAAATACAGATTTAGACTAATCCACGTCCTACGGGAGACAAAATAAATTAGTCTCTGTATACAATCCACGGGCAACCAAAAACAAAACAAACACCCACGACACGAAGTGACCATCTGGAGAAGGAGAAAGTTGTTACCGCAATGCGGTAGCGTAATTAACTGCAGGGGCTTGCACCTGCCGGGAAGGGCGTCCCCACAATCAAAAACCCCTCAATGAGGGGGAATCTGACGAATTCTGCTACATCGGTCGCATCCGTCTAAATTTTCGATATACGGTGCCATAAATCAACTTGGCATCTTCGGAGAGGTGTACGGATAGCACCAATTAGCATCTGCCCTCGAAACTCAGGCCCCGACGTCCTAATGTCCCGGCCGCGTCTTTCGGAGGAGAATAGATTCTGGCGCGCCCGGTGGGACCTTTTCCTCTTTCCACTCCACATTTCGTGTGTCATGTTCGCGAACGAATCGCGGTTTGCTAATGGTTGCCCTTGGGTTCGAGGTACTGAGATTTGGTATTTTACTTGGTGCAGAAAGCGAAGAATCAATGGCATCAACTTGCGCGAAGTGTTCCAACTGCAACTGCAACCCACGTTCCGCCTCATCTGGAGGCATAGCTTACGGGCCCCAAGCGGCTTCTCTGTTCACGATGCCGGTGGACCAGGTGACTCAGGCCACCACCGGATTGTTTTTCGGGACTATGCTCCCACCGATGAGCTTCAGCACTCCTGTACCAACACCAGAAGCTCCCAAGAAGTCAGTCTTTGATCGTCTTACAACTACTGCGCCCCCCAACGGGTCATCCAGCTCCAGCACTTCAGTCTTCGCCAGATTGGGCCAAGTTCCGGTAGGCCCATGATGAAGCCTACAATCCAAGGAAAGGTTGTTCCGAAGAGGATAGCCATCCCTGCTCCTAAAGTCGTCAAGCCGGCTTCTCCTGCCAAAGGGTCGGTCTTTACAAGATTAACCACTCCGGCTCCTGCTCCAAAGTCTGTCTTTGACAGATTAAATCTGTTACTCAATGGACCTCAGTCTTCAAGAGGTTGACGCCAGCAATAGCCCTTCTCCAAAACAGGGGGCAAGACGAAATCACCCCTCAAGCTGAAACCATCCCAACAGCTCGACGCGCTCGACGTCGCCACTGGCGCCGAGTAAGGAAGGCTGGGGGCAACTCTCCCTCTGGGCTAACTCCACCAGCCCCAACGATGGAAGTTAATGCTGCTGTTCCAACCAGGAACAACTTCTAGTTGCTGAATAAGGTACGCAGGAACTCTCCTATCGCCGTACTGAAAAGATCTCCTCCATCCGTGGAGAATGTTGCGGAAGCAAAGCCAGAACAGTCCCCTCAGCGGCTGTCCTCCAAAATCTATAAAGTCTGGCGGCAGGTTCGTGACTCAGTAGTTGATCAAGATTACCCTCGCCAACAGAAAAGGGCGAAGGTTCAACAAGAAGAGAACCGTCTTGCTAAGCCATAAAAGGCAACAGCTGTCTGGATGCCCGCTGCGACGCCCCCCTCGACTTCAACTGCTCAAAAGGGGAGGAAGTCAAAGAAAGCCCCTATGACTGCGGCAAATTGTAAAGACGCTGAGCCCAAACGCCCTAAGTCTGGGGGCATGGTGGTACACACTGTTTACATGGCTTCTGGAAAAGAAGAAAGCCGTACTTCGACAGGCCATCGACCGCTTACCCGATCAGTAACAAGGGCCCGGGAACAGCAACAGCAGAAGCTTTAGGAGATGCTGACTGCAATGGCTGCACTCACCGGACCAAAAGAAAGCCCGGAGGCTTCATCGGAGCAGCGTCATGAGCAAGAAACCGATGCTGACTTCCTACGCAGAGTCCTCGAAAAGAAGGACAGAGAAGCTGCAGAACAAGCTGCCAACATAAAACGAATGGCGCTTCTCTTCCGGGATATGGTCGGGATGATGTTACAGCCGGATCCCCCAGCTGAAGACCCTCCGGTCATTATTGAAGACGACAGAGGAGAGACATCGGATCCCCCTCCGGCTCTTTCAGCAGCCAAAGAGGAAATTATTTCCAAGGCCGCTCTGGATGACTATATTGCTCAGCAAATACGAGTTCACTAGGCAAATGAAGCAGCCGACCAAGTCGTCAAAACTGGGCGACCGTATCCAGGCTGGTATAATCAGATAAAGTACCCGCCGGGATACACGATCCCCAAATTCCATGTGTATAAGGGGACAGGCAATCCCCATCAACATGTCGCTTAGTTCAGGGCTCTTTGTGGCAACACTGGTGGTGATGACAAGCTTTTGCTCCGCCAATTCGTCGGCAGCTTGTCGGAAACGGCATTTGAGTGGTACTCCGAACTTCCAAACGACTCCGTCAAGACTTTCGCAGAAATGGAGTTGTTGTTCACCTAGCGATTCGCAAGTTCTAGTGAACGCACCCCAATAACGGCATTGATTAATGCCAGGATGAAGCCAGGCGAGACGTGGGTTCAGTACGCAATCCGATGGCCGAATCTGTGGTCAAAATACGAACAGCGCATCAAAGAAGCACCAGCGGTGGGCATGTTCGTGGGCACCCTAGACCCTCATGCAACTATTTCACAGTTCATGATGTTCTTCAAACCGACCACGTTCCAAGCTTTAATCGATAAGCTGTCCCAAATGGACCAGATGGGTCATAGACCGTCCCCTCCGAAGCTGGAGCCACGAAACGAAAAAGGTAAAGGGAAGGCGACATTTGTTGCGAATACTCAACAGCAGCCCAATGCCCCAAAACTAACGGATCAACTGGAAGAGAGACGGCGCTATTATAATGAGAAAATGAAGTGTCCTTACTCGTTCCCACGAGACAAAACGAAGAGACTATTCGAACTAGTGATATGCAACAGGCTTATCAATCTGCCGAATCCAAAGCGACCATTGCAACCCGGCGAAGTGAATAATCCTAATTATTGCCCTGACCACCAAATGGTAAGCCATCCAATTGAAGATTGCTTCATCTTTATGGGTTGGATCGAGGATCAGTACCAGTAAGGCAAGTTTGCGCTGTCTGAGAAGTGGAAAGTAAGCCCACCACAACCGCACACTCCTAAGAAGACGGATACAACGGGGGTATTGTGCTCTTTTTTTGAGGAAGCTCCATGGGAAGTCGTTCTTTCAGCTAAAACCAAAAGAATGCTAAACGATCTCCACACGTGTCTGGCAATTAGGTGGAAGAATCCACTGGAACCTGAGGTCATCAAGGGAATGCTGAAACCGCGCCCAACTCCAAAGATTGGTGGTGATAGCCAAACCACTCACACCCAGCCGTCAAAATATTCAAAGAAGAAGAAGAAATCAAAGAAGCCCGTGAAGCCTAGCGACAAGCGCACGGACCTACAAAAACAGATTGACGCGCTGGAAGAGTATAACCAGAAGGCGCGGACTCCGATCACACTTCAAAAGTTTCTCAGCTACGTCCTTGAGGACGGAAATGATCGAGAAGAATCATCGGATGAATATGAAGATTACGTGGCAAGCTGCCATATGATCTCTCATTCATCGCTAGACAATGAAGATGCTCCTTGCACAAAGAAACTGGGGGCAGGTCCTGAGCCAGAACTCCTGTGGCCATCAGATGAAATAATTGATGCATTCCTAAACACAGCTCTTCTTAAAAGCAAAGCTGATCGGGGGCGTGAGATGGCCATATTTGAAAAGGCCAGACGTCGGCAACTGGACGAAAGGGCTGAAATACTCCCGCCAGATCAAAATGCCTCCATGGCAAATAAAGGCAGGTTCAAGACGAGGAAGAGGTTCGCCAAAGCCGTATCAATAGGGATGAATCTACCGCCCTCCGAAGGAAACATTCTTGGTGAAGCAGAAATGCATCCTAGCTACTGCTTATATCATCGGAAGATTGCACACTGTATTGAAGAGTGCAATGCTTTTAAAAGATGGTGGCAGGGATATGTTGCTTATCGGCAACATTTTAAGCGGATGAAACGCAAAACTCGTCGGGAGCTAAGAAGTACGACCGAAGAGCTTAGAAGAACTACCGGCAACTGTCGCATGGTCGACGCCGGGGGACCACAAGTTCTCACCTTCGGGAGTGACTCCGATGAAGAAATGACTCTTGGCCCTCTCTTCAAAGAATCCACCTCAGGGAAAGAGGAAGCACCGAAGACCTGCGAAAATATTCAGTTGCGCAATCGTACACTTCCAGAAAAGAATCTCGGACCCACGAATAGAAAAGATAAGGGAAAAGAAAAAGTCCCTGAGGATATCACCCTAGATGACCAAGTCATCAAAGAGCTGACTGCCAAGGACCCGCCAAAGAAGAACAATGTGGACTACAACATTCTGGCGCACTTGAGGAAGCTACCCTCGCAGCTCAGCATTCTCGACGCCCATTTGTTATCCAAAGAGGTGAGAGATTCATTGACCAAGGCGCTACAAGAGCCAGGACAATTCCAAGCTTTTCTCGCCGAAGAAAAGATGAAGGACTAGCTGGAAGAAGTGCACACAGCCGATATCACCTTCGTCGATGAAGATCTCCTCCTTGGGACGTGTGAGCACAATCGTCCCCTTTATGTCTCCGGATACTGTCACGATATAAAGATAGGCAAAATCCTAGTTGACAATAGGTCTTCCGTCAATCTCCTCAACGTGAGAGTATTGAAGGAAATCTGCATGAGCGTTCAGTACCTCGCTCACTATAAAATTACCATCTCCGGTTTTGACTCCCAGTCATCACGGACTCTCGGGTCTGTAATACTGACGATGCGCTTCTGGCTACTCGTCACGGATATTAAATTTCACGTCATTGATGCCAAGACTTGCTACAATGCTTTGCTCGGCCGGCCTTGGTTACACAAGTACAACATCATCCCTTCTATACAACACCAGTGTATGGAGTATTTCAAAGAGGGTCTCGAGTATACCGTGACGGCGGAGATGAACCCATTCTCCGTGAACGAAATCCGAAAATACGAAGATGCAAAATACTTCTTGCCAGATTTTGAGGACACGGAAAGATGTCACCAACCAAAGAACAAAGCTATCACCACTATTCCAGTCTTCGGGAGTGATACCGAGGAAGAAGAAGAGATAGTTTATTCAGGGCCGTCTCAACGCAACAACCCGAGACCGTCCGCCCCTATATTGATCTTCGGCAGCGACTCGGAAGATAAAGTTAACGGTATATTTTCCGCTCGATCGTCAATACAGGCCTTCGCTGACAATAATCAGAGTTTGCAAATTACCATGGTCCCACGGGAGCATTACAAAG
Organism: Agapanthus africanus; assembly: GCA_030015575.1. Classification (NCBI taxonomy): domain Eukaryota; kingdom Viridiplantae; phylum Streptophyta; class Magnoliopsida; order Asparagales; family Amaryllidaceae; genus Agapanthus; species Agapanthus africanus. The sequence goes on from CM057342.1 coordinate 42,051,634, forward strand.
AGCTCGATGCACTTGAAGCTTATAGTGTGCAGGAACTGCAGACATTTTACGTTCCTCCCAGGCGAAAGGGTGAAAAAGGAATCCTATTCTACCGATCCGGGAAAACCAAAGTGGAAAAAGAAATCTGGCACGGCGCCGATTCTACGCTTGACAGACTCCAGCCCATCCGTCTGCCTAGATATTACTCGGAAGGCTTGAGAAGACTATTGAAGCGCCAAGGAGTACCCTTCAGACAGACTACTCGACAAGCTCGATTCTACAACAGGATTTGGGACGTCCCCGGGATTCAACGAAAGTTGCCCAATGTGAGAATGGAAACGGTCGGGCTCGGATATGTCCAATCCAAGAAACGGGAACGAGTCCATGGTAGCTACGTCATATATGACTTCGACGAAGAAGGGGACGCCCTGTCAGAAAACGCTGACCCTGAACCAAAACGAGATCCTACCATCAAAATGCCGAGTCCGTCATTTGATGAACGAATGGACAAGCTTATTAGGGAAGTGGGTTAAAAGATCCGGGATGACCATAACCGTGAAATGGCCATTTACGAGAAAGCCAGGACGCAGCGCCTCTTTCGGCTAGTCACAGAGAATGACAATGCTCTTCCTTATCAACTCGTCATACAAAAGGCCCGACGCAGAGGCAAAAATAAATCAAAAAGCGGGAAAGGCGTTCGACAGCGACAAAACGGGACCAAGAAGCCACGCGATCGGAAATCGAGCAATCCGGACTCGTCTCTTATAAAGAAGATGGGTCGAGCATACTCTCTTCCTCAGAATAAAACACGGAAGATACTTGATCTCGCCATAAAACATCGGATGATTACACTTCCGGAGTCCAAACACCCCGAGCAAGCCAACGAGGTCTCTCACCCAGACTATTGCTCTTATCACCGAGCGATAGGACATTCTCTCGAAGACGCTTCATCTTCAAGAACTGGGTCGAAGACTAATATCAGCTTGGCAAATTCGCTCTATCCAACAGTTGGAGGATAACTCCGCCGCAGAAGCACGAACCAAAAGCCGTGCATACAGCGAGAGTAGAACCAAATCAACATCGGTCTTGGAAGCGAGCTCGTACCTGTCATATGATAACACTATCAAAAGAAGAGCCTAAGGATAGGGATGACCTCCCCTGGTGCTTCGAAAATGATGATGACGAGGTGATCTCAGAGTTTCCACCGGCGCCTAAAGAGCTGGAAGATGGAATACATACCACTGCAGATAACCTCAAGAAAATTGATTTGGGAACAACAAGTGACCCGCGGCCGACATTCGTCAGTGAGCTGCTGTCTGAAGAAAAGGTGGCTACACTAAAGGACGTGCTCATGCAGTATAAAGATTGCTTCGCCTGGAACTATTCTGAGTTGCCAGGACTAGACCCAGAGATTGCTGTCTACAAACTGGCCATATCCCCGGACGTCAAGCCAATCAAACAAGCACCGAGAAGAATGCGGCTCGAGCTTGAGATGAGCATCAACGCCGAGGTCAAAAAGCTGATCGACTCTGGCTTCATCCAAGAAGTTCAATATCCTGACTGGATCGCCAACATCGTCCCGGTGATGAAGAAAATTAGGACAGTGCGCATATGTGTGGACTTTCGGGATCTCAATAAAGCTTGCCCGAAAGACGACTTCCCAGTACCGGTCACCGAGCTAATGATAGATAATACATCCACTCACGAAGTCTTCTCCTTCATGGACGGCTCATCAGGATACAATCAGATAAAGATGCATCCCGAGGACCAGAAGTATACCGCTTTCCGGACCTCTTTGGGTATATTCTGCTACAAGGTGATGCCCTTCAGTCTAAAGAATGCTGGTTCCACCTATCAGAGGGCCATGCCGAAGATCTTCGATGAACTCATGCATGAAATCGTCGAATGCTATATCGACGACCTTATGGTGAAAAGAAAATCATACGAGGAACATCTAGAGCATCTGAAGATCGTATTTCAATGCCTTCGGCAATACAACTTGAAGATGAACTCTCTCAAATGCGCGTTTGGAGTGTCCTCAGGCAAATTCCTAGGATTCATCGTCTGACACCAAGGCATCGAGATAGATCCGTCAAAGATTAAGGCAATTATGGAAATGCCTCCGCCAAAGACTCTCAAGCAACTGCGGTCTCTCCAAGAAAAGCTCGCGTATATTTGGCAATTTATAGCCAATCTCTCAGGCAAGTGCCGTCCTTACAGTCATCTAATGAAGAAGGGAACCTCTTTCGTATGGAATCACAAATGCCAAAGCGCGCTGGACGAAATCAAGCAATACCTGTAGAATCCGCCAGTACTGGCTGCTCCGGTCAAGGGAAAGCCTATCATTCTGTATACAACCGCCCTCGAAGGTTCTTTAGGCGCGCTGTGGGCACAAGAGAACGACCAAGGGAAAGAAAGAACTCTCTACTATCTGAGTTGAGTTCTACTGGGGGCAAAAAGCAATTATTCTCCCATTGAAAAACACTGCCTGGCGTTGATCTTCGCAATAACGAAGCTCAAACACTACGCGTTGGCCCATGAGGTCTATCTCATATCAAAAGTGGATCCTCTCAAGTACTTAATGTCAAAAGCTATATTAACGGGGCGTCTCGCTAAATGAGCCCTACTCTTGATGGAATTTTCGATAACTTATCGACCTTTTAAGGCAGTGAAAGGCCAGGCCATCGCCGACTTCCTCGCTGAGCATCTGATACTTGCCGATTCTCCTCTGAACTGCGGATTACTAGACGAACATATTCTTAACACGATCGACAGAAGTGATACCCGGTGGAATTTTTACTTCGATGGAGCATCTTCCATGAAGAAGCGCAAACAAAGCACGCCCATAATCAAATCAGGGGTAGGCCTCATCTTCGTAACTCCACAAGGAGGGATAATGCGCTTTTCCTTCTCCTTAATAGAGCTAAGGACAAACAATGAAGCCGAGTATGAAGCTTTGATAGCAGGTCTCGAGATCGCCATCGACATAGGAATTGAAAACCTGCTCATATACGGAGACTCCCAACTGGTCGTTAGTCAAGTAAACGGCGACTATTAGACGTGCAAGCCTGAGTTAGTAAAATACGGCGAGAGAGTACAAAAGCTGCTAACTCAAATTCCTTCCTACACCTTGGAAAGCATACCGCATGCGGAAAATAGCAAGGCAGATGCATTAGCCAAGCTCGCTAAGGAACTGGCTGACGAGAACCTCGATGACGTGAGGATCATTGGACAAAACCGTCAGGTTCTTGCACCAGCAGAAATATCTCCGGAGTCGTCTGAAGAAAAGGGAATAACCGAGCAGATGGATCTGCAAGTAAAAGACCGGGAAAAGGTTGAGGATTGGAGAGAAGTCTTTATAGACTACTTCAAATCCCGTCGAACACCTGAAGACGCATCCTCAAAACATCAGCTCATGAGGCGAGCCTTATCTTTTACCTTCGTCAATGACACTCTGTACAAGAGGTCATTTGATTCTCTGTGGTTAAGATGCCTGGGACCTGAAGAAGCAAAAAGAGTTGTCCAAGAAGTTCACGATGGACTCTGCGGTTCTCACCAAGCCGGTTCGAAGATGAAGCTGAAGATCAAACGGATGGGTTATTATTGGCCCACGATGATCCAAGACTGCCTCGAGTACGCGAAGTAGTGCCACTCGTGCCAGATTCACGAGGACTTCATCCATCAGCATCCAAATCCACTACATCCAACAATGGCTAGCTGGCCGTTCGAAATGCGGGGAACTGACATAATCGGCCCTATCGAACCGGCATCGTCCAGAGGACATCGATTCATTTTGGCGACAACTGACGACTTCTCCAAATGGGCAGAGGCAGTACCGCTGAGGGAATTGAAAACGGAGAATATCCTCCATTTCTTCAAGACACACGTCATTTATCGGTTTGGAACTCCGAAACGGACCATCTCCGATAACGGGCCAGCTTACAGAAGCCACAAGATCAGCTGCTTCGCACAACAGCATAATATAGACTGGAAATACTCTTCGGTCTATAAGAGCTAACGGTCTAGCTGAGTCTTTCAACAAAACCTTGACGAAGATTGTGAAAAAGATGGTGTCTCGAAATAAGAGGGACTGGCACGAGAGACTGCATGAAGCTCTCTGGGCGTATCGAACTACGTTCAAAACGGCCACGAACACAACACCGTATGCATTGGTAGTTGGTACAGAGGCGGTACTCCCCCTCGTGATAGAGCTACCCTCTCTACGAGTGGCAGTTCATTACGAGCTAACAGACGAAGAGAATGCTCATCTTCGGCTTGAAGAGCTCGACGCCCTTGATGAAACCCGGCTCATAGCGCAACAAAATCTGGAGGCTTATAAGGCAAAGATGACGCGCTCATATGAGAGATTGACCAGGCCGAGAACATTCCGCCAAGGCGAACTCGTGCTAGTGGTCAAAAGACCTATGATCCCCAATCACGCCAAGCGGGGAAAATTCGAGCCAAACTATGAAGGCCCGTATATCATAGACAAAGTCTACCAGGGTGGAGCCTATCTACTCATGGGCATGCATGGTGAAAGACCTTTCCGGCCAATAAACGGTCGATTCCTAAAGAAATACTACACCTGACAAGTCACGGCCTAGGTTAACGATAGATGACGACGCCTATGTCCTCTCGCTATCTTCCTAAGCCCAAACTCTATAAGTAGTAACCGGCAACGGACCGAAACGTCCTTAAACTAACAACGGACCGAAACGTCCTTAAACTAATGATGGACCACTATGTCCTAAAACTAGCGGTTGACCGAGACGTCGATAAACTACGGTGGATTGCAGTACCCCAAAGCTGATACAAAAGAATAAGAATAAAAAAAGAAAAAAAAAGAAAACGGTATGTCCATAAGCAAAAGGGCACGGATGAAAACCCGAAAGGGCTCCGTGAGTAAAAACAGCAGGGCTACCGGTGAGTGTTTATGAAAACCCGAAAGGGCGCAACCTCGTTAAAAGACAATTTTAGGGTCCTCTCGACCTTGTGAGGAGAAACCACCCGTGTGAGATCCTTATGACTCACAAGGGAGCAACACACTTAGGAATCCCTACGATTCCTATGGAGAAATTACACTTGCGAGATCATCACGACTCGTAAGGAGAACCCTCTTATGAGACCTTCACGGCTCATAAGATTCAAAATTCTTAAGCTACAGGGATCTGAACCTGTTCTTAAGCAGCCACCACAACCTCCAATACTGCCCTACAAGCGGCTCAATACTGACCCTTGTATACAATCTACGGGCGCGAATAAACATTTCCCTAACAAAGTCTTATCCGTGACTAGGGATATGCCTACATGGTGAACAACCTTTGTAAGTCCTCTCGGCTTATAAAAAGAAAACACTCTTGTAAGATCCTTACGACTTATAAAAGACCATACACTTAGGAATCCTTACGATTCCTAAGGAGAAAACGCACCTACGAGATCCTCACGACTCACAGGGAGAAATACCTTTATGGGACCCCTACGGCTCATGAAGTCAAAAGCCTCAGTCAACAGAATCCTAACCCTGTCTACTAGGCCACCTTTGTTCGATATCGACGAAGGCAAATGATGATTCACTCCTGGCAATATCCCAGTTGTAGCGATGCCGATGCCGAAATCGGTGTCTAATCCCAAGGTTGCGGCGAAAAGCTGGCAAGCCACACATGCATACGAAATAGCCGAAATGATGGGGCAACTTGCAAACAAAATCAGCAAGTAAAAATATATTCATTCAAAATAGCCGAAATGATTGGGCACCGCGAAAAATAGCCGAAATGATTGGGCGATCGCGACCTTCGCGATATGAAAGCTGAAATGATAGAGCATCGCGGAATGAAATAAAAAAAATGAAATGAATGAAATTTGTTTTTTTGCCCTACAGGTGATATCACATCAATCCCTGTATACAATCCAGGGGCGCAAACAAAGAGAGAATCATACCTTTCCTCCCTAGGCCTCATCAGAAGAAGAAACCAAATCTCAACGGTTCACAGATAGCCTGGAGATCATCTCAACGTTCGTCCCATTACAACGGACACAATATCAAGCAAAGCGGAACCACTGCAACTCCCAGTTCCATGACTCGGCGGTGCACAGATGACCGAGAGTCAGACCCCGATTCCGTGAAATACGGATAAAGTAAACCATTCCTGGTTACGTGGAACGCGGATAATTTCAATCCTGACCCCGTGGGAAATGTCCAGAGCGGATCCTGGTCCTCGCAGAGCACGGCAATGACCCCGTGCGAAGCGTCTAGAGCGGAGCCTGATCCTCACAGAACACGGCAGTGAACCTGTGGGAAGAATCCAGAGCAAAATTCCTGGTTACGTGAAACTCGGCTTATGTCAAATCCTGACCCCGTGGAAAACGTCCAGAGCGGATCCTGGTCCTCGCAGAGCACGGCAATGACCCCATGGGAAGCATCCAGAGCGGAGCCTGGTCCTCGCAGAACACGGCAGTGAACCCGTGGGAAGCATCCAGAACAAATTCCTGGTTACGTGGAACGTGGCTTACGTCAATCCTGACCTCGTGGGAAACGTCCAGAGCGGATCCTGGTCCTCACAGAGCACGACAATGACCCCGTGTGAAGCATCCAGAGCAGAGCCTGGTCCTAGCAGAACACGGCAGTGAACCCGTGGGAAGTACCCAGAGTAAATTCCTGGTTACGTAAAACGCGGCTTATGTCAATCCTGACCCCGTGGGAAACGTCCAGAGCAGATCCTGGTCCTCGCAGAGCACGGCAATGACCCCGTGTGAAGCATCCAGAGCGGAGCCTGATCTTCGCAGAACATGGCAGTGAACCCGTTGGAAGCATCCAAAGCAAAATTCCTGGTTACGTGAAACTTGGCTTATGTCAAATCCTGACCCCGTGGAAAACGTCCAGAGCGGATCTTGGTCCTCGCAGAGCACGGCAATGACCCCATGGGAAGCATCCAGAGCGGAGCCTGGTCCTCGCAGAACACGGCAGTGAACCCGTGGGAAGCATTCAGAGCAAATTTCTGGTTACGTGGAACGTGGCTTATGTCAATCCTGACCCCGTGGGAAACGTCGAGAGCGGATCCTGGTCCTTGCAGAGCACGACAATGACCCCGTGTGAAGCATCCAGAGTGGAGCCTGGTCCTCGTAGAACATGGCAGTGAACCCGTGGGAAGCATTGTAACCCCCAGCCCCTTTTATACCAAAGACCGTATTTTGTACTTTAGAATTCTCTTTATTCTAATTAGAAATTATTTATGTTATTTATAAATTATTATTATATTTTATTTTTCAAACCCCAGTTGAACCCAACACCATTATTCCCTTCTTTAGCCAGCAACCCATCTTGTTTCTTAATACACCTATTTCTTTTTCCCATTTAAATTCCAAAGCCCGGCCCCATTTATTCTTCTCCTTTTAATCTTCAAATTCTTTTGGCCCGGCCCGTGCTTTCCTCTTCCTTTTAATTTATTTGCTTGCTAGGCCCGGCCCAATTTCCCCACTCCTTTTTACCATTTCTTTTCAAAACTCCCTGCGGCCCGCGATTAAAACCCACTCCCTATATTTATTCCCATTAATCCAAACCCAAGCCATTCAATATTTTCCATAAGTTAAACCCTAAAACCTAGCACCACTCTTTCCCTCTTCCTTCTTTAAACTTTTTCTTTAATTTTCTTCCCTGGCCCAACCAAGCCCGTCTTCCTCAGCCCATCCCTTCTAAATATTATTTAATCAATTCTTATTTACACCAGCCCATTCCCTTGGCCCGTTCCATTTCCTTCCTTTAAATTCTTTTGATTCAGGCCCAGAAGCCCACCATCTTAATTCTCCAATTTATTATTTCTTTTCCTTTATTTTTCCAGCCCAGGCCCGCTTCAGCCTTTCCCTCTTCAGCCCTCAGTCTCGCGCCCACACTCCCCTACCCGACCCGCCAACCACTGTTCCTCTTCTTCAATTCCCAACGGCTCTATGCCGTAACTCCTGCTCGCGAGCGCACTTCTCGCGCCGCCTCCTCCGCCCGCGGCCACGTTGCGTGACCGTTACCCCCACACGCACGCCCTTGACCCCCTCATTGTCTCCCTTTCCCTCACTCCCATTGTTTTACCTCAGCCTTCCTCCTCTCTCATTCTCGTCTTCACTTTCTCCTCCGTCTTCCTCTTTCCGCTAACCATCACCGGCCACTTCCTCCATCACCATCGCCTCGTTTCCACTCAGGAACATCACCCCGAGCTCGCCTCCCTCGACCACCATCCTCGACTCTCTCTCTTGATCCCTTCCTCACCACCACCCTCGATCACGAGCACCCCACTTCCCTGCGTCCCTCGCCGGCGAGCGCCTCACTAAGTCTCGTCGACTTTCCTCCCCCGCGGCATCATCCTCATCAACCTCGTCGTCGTCGTCGTCATCCCCCTCACTCTCTCTTCCTCTGCAACCCGACTCCACCTCGTCGATCCCCTGCACCCGAGCTCGACATCCCCTGCCCGACGACCGGTGAACTCCTCGCCTCGTCGTCGATACCCTTCGCATCTCGCCACCTCACACCTTCCCCAGTCTCTCCCACTCTGTCTCCCTCTGCACTCTCTCACTCTCTATCTCTCTCTCTGTCTCTAACCCCTCTCATTCTGCCTCTCTCTCATCCCTTTCTCTCCCCTGTTTCTCTCATCTCTCTGTTCTCCTCACTCTCTTTCTCTCACCCTCTCTCTCCCAGCTTTCCCTCTCTCTCTGTAACTCTCTCTCTCCCCCTCTGTCTCTCTAACACTCTCTCTCTGCTTACCTTTCTCTCTCTCTCTGTCTTTCTCTCTCTCACTCTATTTCTCTCTCTATCTAACTCTCTCCCCTCTCTCTCTCCCTATATCACTTTCCCTCTCTTGAACCCACATCCCGAACACCTCACTGGAACCCGCCAGCAACCATCTCGTTCCCACGAGCCGAGTCGTGATCACCGCGAAACATTCGAGCCTCGGCTGTTCATCGAGCACTTCCCGTACGTCGTCGATCCTTGCCGTCTCGGTCGTCGCTGCTGCTTCCGTACAGCCCTAGACGTCCCCAGGCAAGTTCTTACTTGCTTTCATGCTATTCTGTATATATATTACAAATCAGAATCGTAGATATATTCCATGTTTGCTGATGCTATATATTGTTACAAAACTGTTCGATGCTTGGTCCCATAGAAAATCATTATCGTATTTGACGGAACTGGACATATTATATTGGCACTTGTAGAGATGGTTAACGTGTGCAAATTTCATTAGAAAATACGACTGTTAACAGTTAAAATGACTACCCCCAAGTTTGATCGTAAAACTGAAATTCTGTTGCACCTGAAAATAGTTAAATTCATCATAAATCATATACATATTAGATTGGTGCGTTCGAGGGCTCAAATTGAAGCTAACTCGACGAACTTTAATCCTATACCAGTTTCTAGACAATCCTGTAGTTAAACTGTGATGATATTCGGATCGGAGTGCGACTCTGGACTGCAGTCCAGAGCGACTCCAGTTATTGGTTGCTGTTCCATAATGTGTACCACAAGACTTGCTTAACACTTAGGTTGCGGAACTCCGCTGTATATTGTATATGAATCCGTTAGCTAGACAACACAATTAATTTCATACTGTTTCGTTACCATTTGCTATTTATTCTGTATTTTTAAAAGATCGGGACGCATAGCAGTTCCAGCAGAATCAGAACTGACACATTATTGTTAAATAGAGTATAACTCCTGACGTACAGACACGATCGAAGATCCGTCTGCTACCTTGAAAACCTTACTGAAAAACCTAGAATTCATCCAACTGTAGCGTCGCTAAATTATGATCCCAACTGGGGTTAAAATGCGTTGCGAAATGGATTCCTAATTCTGAAATTGGATTTCCAGCCGCGTGCGCTTAAAATGAAACAGTTATAACTAATGATCCTGAAACCCGTTTGACCTGAAACAAAATTCTAAGGATAGATAACTGAACATATTAAATACTACCTGTTTATCATTTCGCTAAATTATATACATATGTTTCATGATAAATCGTGCAAGTGAAAGAATGTTGTTTTATAACATCCTCATCATGTTTATATACTTGTTCACGCATCACATCATACCCATATCATTGTAGTGATAACCTAGTGATATCGTGCATTCACCCAGTGTTAGATTTTAGTGATGATTGTGGCAAGTACGTCAGTGTTCGTGTATCCGTGATGAAGTGAAAGTGATACGTACTTGTGCACAATCAGTGTCCCTTTTATTCTATTGCATTGTCGACGTCGGTGGGATGCGTGTACGTGTGACTATAAGTGGTATGGGACACTTATGGAAGCGCTTGCACGGATGTCACAGATAAGGCATCCGACACTGCCATTTATCTTAGGTATTAGTCGGGACGTGCTTGATGGAGGTCCTGCCTCCAGTTCTCGCGCAGACTTGTCACGGATCGATTAGTATTTAGGGTTATGGTTAGCGTTTGATGTAGACCTCGGGGTGTGGGGTAGTTCAAGTGTGAATTCAACAGAATCTCGGGAGTCCCATGCCGGCTTATATATCTAGGGAGTTATATGGAGATTTACAGGGTATGTGCTATAGACACCGTGATACATTCGTTACATGTTGGGCCCGTGGTCCCTTGCCCTTGGGTTCTACCCTTGGGTGGAGGACACTCGCGAGTGGTTGACTCTCACACTTGGACTGACGATAGGCTTATTGACCTGTGCAGTGAGACTTAGAGACTGATAGGGTTACTGTCATTTACATTCCTTAGATACTGTGTTGACATACATGACATATCGTATACTGCTTTACTGCTCCGCTGCATTTATCTCTGCTCATTTATATTCATGCTGTTATAGATTTACTGTTGTTCATATCCTTCACCACTGTTAGAACTGTTACTTGATTATATTTATTATATTGCTATTGTGTCGCTCTGACGACCTGAGTATGCATGCTCAGTGTGAGGAGAAGATTTAGTCTGGATCAGAACTAGACGTGCATCACAGATTTCTTGACTTACTACTCCGAGTTACTTCCGGTTGTTCCAATTCAGGTCAGTTTTTATTATTGAATCTTTTAGTTACTGCATTTCTCATTACCTGCGCATCGTTTACTGTTTACCATGATAAACTAGAAGCCGAAGTGTGACTACGGCAGGACATTTCCTTGACCGTAGGAGCATGGCTGGCCTTGTCTTCACCTCGTATTCCGTATTTTGGGAAGCGGGGCGTGACATGGTTTAGTTGGTATCAGAGCCAGGTTTTGCATCGATTGGGATTGCAGTTTTCCGTGTATAGTCTGGCAATCTATGACATCCCTCAGTCTAGATTGTAAACTTGATATCCTTGATCCATATTCACATTGTGTGTTCAGCTATCCTTTCACTATGGTTTTGGGTGACTTGACAAGGGTACGTGGTGACCATTGCACTACCGTACTCTATTCAAGTGACTTAAAGTGATACAGTTGATTCCCCACTTGTGATGATATTCACCATCTCCGATATCCTTGAATCCTTGTTCTATTCATATCATATTTTGATTCATTTAGCGTGTGACTTATATCATTCTCAAATGTGTTGTCCCAGGATCATGTCTTCCAACTACTCTTCGTCTATATCCGTTCCCCAGAATCAGACCGTCGAGATTCTGAGTGCACTGAGAGGTCTAAGGGAAGCCCAAGAGCGAACAAACGACTTGTTGGCTGAAGGACTGAGAAGACAGGTGAGTCAGGCACCAGCGGGAGTTTCCTATCATAAAGGAATCCCTATTGGACGAAGAAAGGAGAAGAAGATGAAGCGTCAACAGAAGCATCAGAAGAACCTTTGCTGTGGATATTGTAAGAGGTCAGGACATCTTCAGAAGGATTGTCGCCGTGCCCAAGGAAAATGTCTGATATGCGGTTCCGACAAACATCTCATCAACGGTTGTCCAGAAAGGAAGGAACTACAAGGAGGAAACTCGTCCACACTCCCCACTCCTACCAAGTGAGGATCATCGCGTAGTCTGAACTTCGACCATAAGGCGGATCTAACTCAGAATTCAACTAGCGTGACGATGATGCAACGTTCTGGCAATCGAAGAAGAATTTTATGATTTTCCAATTTCAATAATAATGTTGCCATCTTTTATGAACATTTCCTTCCATTTGAACATTTGTATCCGTCGAACTTTTAGTTGAATGAAATGAAATTTGAATCATAATATATGTATATATCATTCTCATGCTTTCTCTATATAAAATCCTATTCATTATCACAGTATTTCATTTTGATCTTTCAGTTCCTGCAACCGCATATTTTCCTATATTTCGTACCCTGAGCTTTCCTTGATATATTCCACTGTTTAATCATGATTTCTCTTTTCAGGCCATGGCTCACCCTGGAGCAGCGCCGCATCTAAACGAGGACGCACAATCATGTGTTTCCTTAGATCACACACTGACGAGTTCCGATGACGAGGTCAATGATCCCCAGGTCAACTTTGGGAACAACGATTCAGAGGACGAAGAAGCAGCCGCCCCAGAGGTTAACGTGATAGCTGATTCTGACGAAGAAGAAGGAGATCCTGAAGAGAACCCTATAGAGGAAGACCCGATAGAAGAAGATCCCGATGAGGACCCGATAGAAGAAAATCCCGTTAAGGAAAATCCCGTGGAAGAAAATCCAGAAGAAGAGAATCACTTGGAATCGGACCTAGATGAAGAAGCTCCATCCGAGGAAGAAGAACCAGAAGATCGAGACCCTGCTGAGGAAGAACTTCTAATGGCGATGCCCGCGAGGCGATATGGAAATGGACGCCCCTACCTGAATGCGCGAGCCTACCGCAACCTACTGAACCTCCACAACCACGGCTAACGGAAATTTTGATGTTGTTCTTCTGGCCAAATAAACTGTGTATAGTTTAAGACCACTTTCCGTCTTTGAGAGTACCTTATTTCAGATTTTCTTGAATGAAATAAATCTTCTAGATTCGTAAACTTTTGATTATTGGTTCGTTTAATACTTGTTTATTGCCCGCATCCATTTATCTTTCTGCTGAGATTCCTGACTGTCCACCCTACTCATTGTATAGTTTTCACCCCGTTTCGATTAGGAAGTACCGCACCCTGATCCTTGGAATGAGCCACCCTTCATCCCTCGTCTGTGCCCCGTTGAGAATCCTTCCGAGAGGAGAATAGTTTCTGTGAAACTTCCGAATTCATTAATTCTTCAAATTTGATTCGAGTGTTTTACCAACTGTTATTTCCCCCATACTTTTCCTTTTGTATCCTTTGTTGCTCACTCTTACTTCTTGTGCTGATCCGATCCTAATCTCCTTGATCTTCAGCCTAAAACCGCCACATTCCGACCTTTGAGTGAACCACACTTCCTTGAAACCCTTACCCTAGCTAATTTACATTTTTGTGTTCTTCCTGTTACCCTAACTATATAAAGGGACAGTGTTATTCAAAAACTTAGTTTTCATTATCTTGGTGCGTGTTGTTGATTACTCCGTTTTATGTATTTTAAGTACACTATTAATATTCTCTTTTTCAGTAGCGCAACCTTGCACCGCGCATATTTTTGTTCCATGTTCCTTATTTTCACGATACGAGTTTTCTAAGTTATTTTAAAACTATCTGACCGATATATCGTCCTAAAATGTTTTAACCTACCGACTAATTTTCAATACTTTATTGTCGTTACTTAATTTTCAAGAATTGTGTCTATGCTTACTATTATAAATAGTTGAACCTTACGATTATTTCTCTGCTTATTTTTGATAAACATAGAAGTGCACATATTTGAGTCTCGACTTTTATCGAGCACACTTTGATTATTATTCGTTATTGTACCCTATATTCTCGTATATTTGTACTTGCCCTTATAGTTTACATGCATTAAACCTTGTAAGCCTATTTTTGTATATGGTTTTTATATATATGTATGTACCTTCAAAACTTTATCTACCCGTTTTAAATAAATCAGCACATATTAGTCTTCGATATGACAATCCTTCGTTTATTATTTATAGCTAGTTGTTTCTTTTAAATTTCGAGGACGAAATTTTTGTAAGGGTGGTATGATGTAACCCCCAGCCCCTTTTATACCAAAGACCGTATTTTGTACTTTAGAATTCTCTTTATTCTAATTAGAAATTATTTATGTTATTTATAAATTATTATTATATTTTATTTTTCAAACCCCAGTTGAACCCAACACCATTATTCCCTTCTTTAGCCAGCAACCCATCTTGTTTCTTAATACACCTATTTCTTTTTCCCATTTAAATTCCAAAGCCCGGCCCCATTTATTCTTCTCCTTTTAATCTTCAAATTCTTTTGGCCCGGCCCGTGCTTTCCTCTTCCTTTTAATTTATTTGCTTGCTAGGCCCGGCCCAATTTCCCCACTCCTTTTTACCATTTCTTTTCAAAACTCCCTGCGGCCCGCGATTAAAACCCACTCCCTATATTTATTCCCATTAATCCAAACCCAAGCCATTCAATATTTTCCATAAGTTAAACCCTAAAACCTAGCACCACTCTTTCCCTCTTCCTTCTTTAAACTTTTTCTTTAATTTTCTTCCCTGGCCCAACCAAGCCCGTCTTCCTCAGCCCATCCCTTCTAAATATTATTTAATCAATTCTTATTTACACCAGCCCATTCCCTTGGCCCGTTCCATTTCCTTCCTTTAAATTCTTTTGATTCAGGCCCAGAAGCCCACCATCTTAATTCTCCAATTTATTATTTCTTTTCCTTTATTTTTCCAGCCCAGGCCCGCTTCAGCCTTTCCCTCTTCAGCCCTCAGTCTCGCGCCCACACTCCCCTACCCGACCCGCCAACCACTGTTCCTCTTCTTCAATTCCCAACGGCTCTATGCCGTAACTCCTGCTCGCGAGCGCACTTCTCGCGCCGCCTCCTCCGCCCGCGGCCACGTTGCGTGACCGTTACCCCCACACGCACGCCCTTGACCCCCTCATTGTCTCCCTTTCCCTCACTCCCATTGTTTTACCTCAGCCTTCCTCCTCTCTCATTCTCGTCTTCACTTTCTCCTCCGTCCTCCTCTTTCCGCTAACCATCACCGGCCACTTCCTCCATCACCATCGCCTCGTTTCCACTCAGGAACATCACCCCGAGCTCGCCTCCCTCGACCACCATCCTCGACTCTCTCTCTTGATCCCTTCCTCACCACCACCCTCGATCACGAGCACCCCACTTCCCTGCGTCCCTCGCCGGCGAGCGCCTCACTAAGTCTCGTCGACTTTCCTCCCCCGCGGCATCATCCTCATCAACCTCGTCGTCGTCGTCGTCATCCCCCTCACTCTCTCTTCCTCTGCAACCCGACTCCACCTCGTCGATCCCCTGCACCCGAGCTCGACATCCCCTGCCCGACGACCGGTGAACTCCTCGCCTCGTCGTCGACACCCTTCGCATCTCGCCACCTCACACCTTCCCCAGTCTCTCCCACTCTGTCTCCCTCTGCACTCTCTCACTCTCTATCTCTCTCTCTGTCTCTAACCCCTCTCATTCTGCCTCTCTCTCATCCCTTTCTCTCCCCTGTTTCTCTCATCTCTCTGTTCTCCTCACTCTCTTTCTCTCACCCTCTCTCTCCCAGCTTTCCCTCTCTCTCTGTAACTCTCTCTCTCCCCCTCTGTCTCTCTAACACTCTCTCTCTGCTTACCTTTCTCTCTCTCTCTGTCTTTCTCTCTCTCACTCTATTTCTCTCTCTATCTAACTCTCTCCCCTCTCTCTCTCCCTATATCACTTTCCCTCTCTTGAACCCACATCCCGAAC
The DNA here is from genome assembly GCA_030015575.1 of Agapanthus africanus. Classification (NCBI taxonomy): domain Eukaryota; kingdom Viridiplantae; phylum Streptophyta; class Magnoliopsida; order Asparagales; family Amaryllidaceae; genus Agapanthus; species Agapanthus africanus. Next base: position 42,067,350 of record CM057342.1, read on the forward strand.
ACCTCACTGGAACCCGCCAGCAACCATCTCGTTCCCACGAGCCGAGTCGTGATCACCGCGAAACATTCGAGCCTCGGCTGTTCATCGAGCACTTCCCGTACGTCGTCGATCCTTGCCGTCTCGGTCGTCGCTGCTGCTTCCGTACAGCCCTAGACGTCCCCAGGCAAGTTCTTACTTGCTTTCATGCTATTCTGTATATATATTACAAATCAGAATCGTAGATATATTCCATGTTTGCTGATGCTATATATTGTTACAAAACTGTTCGATGCTTGGTCCCATAGAAAATCATTATCGTATTTGACGGAACTGGACATATTATATTGGCACTTGTAGAGATGGTTAACGTGTGCAAATTTCATTAGAAAATACGACTGTTAACAGTTAAAATGACTACCCCCAAGTTTGATCGTAAAACTGAAATTCTGTTGCACCTGAAAATAGTTAAATTCATCATAAATCATATACATATTAGATTGGTGCGTTCGAGGGCTCAAATTGAAGCTAACTCGACGAACTTTAATCCTATACCAGTTTCTAGACAATCCTGTAGTTAAACTGTGATGATATTCGGATCGGAGTGCGACTCTGGACTGCAGTCCAGAGCGACTCCAGTTATTGGTTGCTGTTCCATAATGTGTACCACAAGACTTGCTTAACACTTAGGTTGCGGAACTCCGCTGTATATTGTATATGAATCCGTTAGCTAGACAACACAATTAATTTCATACTGTTTCGTTACCATTTGCTATTTATTCTGTATTTTTAAAAGATCGGGACGCATAGCAGTTCCAGCAGAATCAGAACTGACACATTATTGTTAAATAGAGTATAACTCCTGACGTACAGACACGATCGAAGATCCGTCTGCTACCTTGAAAACCTTACTGAAAAACCTAGAATTCATCCAACTGGGGTTAAAATGCGTTGCGAAATGGATTCCTAATTCTGAAATTGGATTTCCAGCCGCGTGCGCTTAAAATGAAACAGTTATAACTAATGATCCTGAAACCCGTTTGACCTGAAACAAAATTCTAAGGATAGATAACTGAACATATTAAATACTACCTGTTTATCATTTCGCTAAATTATATACATATGTTTCATGATAAATCGTGCAAGTGAAAGAATGTTGTTTTATAACATCCTCATCATGTTTATATACTTGTTCACGCATCACATCATACCCATATCATTGTAGTGATAACCTAGTGATATCGTGCATTCACCCAGTGTTAGATTTTAGTGATGATTGTGGCAAGTACATCAGTGTTCGTGTATCCGTGATGAAGTGAAAGTGATACGTACTTGTGCACAATCAGTGTCCCTTTTATTCTATTGCATTGTCGACGTCGGTGGGATGCGTGTACGTGTGACTATAAGTGGTATGGGACACTTATGGAAGCGCTTGCACGGATGTCACAGATAAGGCATCCGACACTGCCATTTATCTTAGATATTAGTCGGGACGTGCTTGATGGAGGTCCTGCCTCCAGTTCTCGCGCAGACTTGTCACGGATCGATTAGTATTTAGGGTTATGGTTAGCGTTTGATGTAGACCTCGGGGTGTGGGGTAGTTCAAGTGTGAATTCAACAGAATCTCGGGAGTCCCATGCCGGCTTATATATCTAGGGAGTTATATGGAGATTTACAGGGTATGTGCTATAGACACCGTGGTACATTCGTTACATGTTGGGCCCGTGGTCCCTTGCCCTTGGGTTCTACCCTTGGGTGGAGGACACTCGCGAGTGGTTGACTCTCACACTTGGACTGACGATAGGCTTATTGACCTGTGCAGTGAGACTTAGAGACTGATAGGGTTACTGTCATTTACATTCCTTAGATACTGTGTTGACATACATGACATATCGTATACTGCTTTACTGCTCCGCTGCATTTATCTCTGCTCATTTATATTCATGCTGTTATAGATTTACTGTTGTTCATATCCTTCACCACTGTTAGAACTGTTACTTGATTATATTTATTATATTGCTATTGTGTCGCTCTGACGACCTGAGTATGCATGCTCAGTGTGAGGAGAAGATTTAGTCTGGATCAGAACTAGACGTGCATCACAGATTTCTTGACTTACTACTCCGAGTTACTTCCGGTTGTTCCAATTCAGGTCAGTTTTTATTATTGAATCTTTTAGTTACTGCATTTCTCATTACCTGCGCATCGTTTACTGTTTACCATGATAAACTAGAAGCCGAAGTGTGACTACGGCAGGGCATTTCCTTGACCGTAGGAGCATGGCTGGCCTTGTCTTCACCTCGTATTCCGTATTTTGGGAAGCGGGGCGTGACAAGCATCCAGAGCAAAATTCCTGGTTACGTGAAACGCGGCTTACGTCAAATCCTGACCCCATGGGAAACGTCCAGAGCGGATCCTGGTCCTCGCAGAGCACGGCAATGACCCCATGGGAAGCATCCAGAGCGGAGTCCGGTCCTCACAGAACACGGCAGTGAACCTGTGGGAAGCATCCAGAGAAAATTCCTGGTTACGTGGAACGCGGCTTACGTCAATCCTGACCGCGTGGGAAACGTCCAGAGCGGATCCTGGTCCTGGCAGAGCACGGTAATGACCCCGTGTGAAACATCCAGAGCGGAGCCTGGTCCTCGCAGAATACGGCAGTGAACCCGTAGGAAGCATCCAGAGCAAATTCCTGGTTACATGGAACGCGGTTTATGTCAATCTTGACCCCTGGGAAACGTCCAGAGCGAATCCTGGTCCTCGCAGAGTGATCAGTCGAAAATACTGCATTTTAACACAGCAATTTCCCTATCATTTGCACTCATCTAGAAGTGTTCGGTATTCATATTGTACATATTAGCAAAACACCCCTAAAATACCAGATTGCATGTGTTATACTCTAAAACCGGCATTTCGAGGGAAATTGTGTGTTTATCATGGCATTGCATCATTCTTGTATAGCGCAACTCTTGTCTCGAGAAATTGTGCAGGAAAATCCAGAAGAAAGGCCAAAATTGTCATTGTGCTGATAAAAAATTACGCCAACTCAAAGACTTCAGAGCTGGTAGTAATATAGAAGGAACTATGGGAATCAACATATCAGATAAATACCCCAAAGGAATCCCAAAGCACCAGAAGAAAAATAGCAGAGTGTCTCCCTCATGTGACCGCGGATCCGCGGCATAAGCAGGCACGTGCCGCGGATCCGCGGCGGTTATGCCATGTCAGCACACGTTCTTTGCTTCAGTACTCCTATATTAGTGCCTACAGCTCAGAAAACTATGGCAATTTCTACAGAACTCTCGAAGTTTCTGCCAGATCAGCAAAGAGCATTAAATTAAGCTAATCATGATTAAGCTCCTAACAAACTATTTCTAGAAGCCTCTCTTGCTAACAAACTTTTGGAAAGAAATTCAAATCTCTTGCTAACAAACTTTTGGAGGGAAATTCAAATTTTGAATCCTAGATCTATGGTTTCGGATGGTCTATAAAAGAGAGCCTAGATCTAGGGTTAAAAGGTTGTTCATCATTGGTTAATCAATTCTTCATCTCTCCCTCTTCCACCTACAAGTTGAGTGACACATCTTGTAGCCCTAATTCTAAATCCAACACCAAATTCAAGATCCCGAATACCAAATCAAGCAAGAAGCCTTCAACCTTTTAGGAGCTGAGCCGATCTTCAATCGAGCAAGTGATCCAAGCCGATCCGCGACTCAAGGAGACGAGCGAAGCCAAATCGACGATCGAGTTCTTCCTCTTGTAGTTCTTGAGCGATTTGTAACGAAATTGTTGATATAAATAAAAGGTGAAATTCTTTAATCTTACTTTCTTTTAATTCTTGCATCATGATTCGATCTCAATTTTTGATTGTGGTTCTTGTTTTGATGTTTGAGTAAAATTCCGCTCGTAAAGGAGTCGAGACGATCAATAGAATGATGATGTAACAAATCTTAAAACGATTCTTAAGTCCTACGAGTTTTGTAAACCCTAGCAAATTGAAGAATTGACGTCCTAGTTTCGTTGCGATACTTTCTTGATTGTGATCGCTCAAAATTAGGGATCCACGATCGATTTTTGAATTTACTAGAGGCTAGAATGTGAATGATATCGACGAAGGAATAAGGGATAAATGATGAAACCCTAGTTTCACAAGAAATCCCTAATTCTCGTCGATCATCATCGATCTAGTATCAATTCATAGAAAGATAAGAATACGTAATCTCTAGATTTCATCACATCTATAGATCCGATCGATTCCTACGAGCCTCATTTCGATTCTTGATATTTGGATCGGAAATCTACACAAATTCTCAATTCTTGATTTTATCGTTTTCTTGTTATTAGATCTAGAGTTTCTAATTCTTGAACTTCAATTACAAATCATGAATTGTTTGTTTTCTTTTTTTTAAAGTTTCAATTCATCTAATTCGAAATACGAACGATTACACTTTCCCTGTGGACGATCCGCACTAACTAACGCGCTACATTCGACACCGTTATTGATTGCGGTCAAATAATTTTTGGTTGTGATTTCTAAACACTTTTCCATACTACACAACGAGAATAAAGATCAATCAAATGGCGCCGTTGCCGGGGATAGTGCGCTAATTGTTCGTATTTTGAAATTTGAGTTGAAAAGTTTATTCCATCTAATTTTAAGATCAAAATTCGCGTAAAACACTAAACGATTTGTTGTGGTTTATTGCAAGGAAATCTGGAGCTTGCTGTGCAATTGAAATAATTTTTGGAAATTTCCAGAGAGCTGAAGGATTTAACAGCAGCTTGCTGTTGAATTTTGGAACAGAGATCATTACCTATGGCCGCGTACCCGCGGTCTAAGCCTCCTCCTGCGGCGGTTCCGCGCCTGGGTGAAGGGATCTCTGCATGAGGTTTTTCACAGTGAGCTTCTATCTTTCTTATCTCCTTCTCTGTCTGCTCCAAATAACAAATCTCTGCAGGCTTCTTTTCAAAAATTGCAACGCCGCAAAAAGCAAAATTAAATTGTGCGTGTTTTGATTTTGTGGTTGTTTGCATATTAATACGGACATTAAGGGGAAAAGACCAAATCCAGATTAGGTGGGGAGTTCATTACCCTTCCTAAGCCCCAAAAATCACAAACTTACATCCGCATTTACCCTCATTAACTAAAAAAGATCTAGAGATGACTCTAAGGACCGTCGCGCTCACTTAGGACAGAAGAAGGCCGTGGGTAATTCATTGCTTATCCACATTTCTTTTGTGGTGTCTAAGGAAAGTGTGTCGAAGGCTAGTGGTTACTTATTTAGGCCCACTACTTACGTAGTGGAGAACCTCCCACTTAGCTGGCACTTACCTGGCCACAGGAGAGACAAAGAGACAGTGGAGGATTTATCCTGCGACTTGTCTTTTGGCAGTTAGGAGCGGTCTAGAGCTTTAACCTAGGTGACCCCTAGAATTAGGGTTTTGCTTGTTGCATTTTGTGATTTGCATCATTTTTTTCAAAAATCCGTATATTTTCAAAAACAAACACCGCACTTCATTCATTCCCCTAATTATAAGTCACGCTGCCACTTGTACTAACCCTTTTTAGTGCAAGATAGGCTGGACACGGGATTCTAGTGCCCGTTTAGTCCGCGTCCCTTCGATCGACCCTAAAGTCGGTATTTCTACATTTACCTTTTCTTTCCCCACCACCACACCCACATCGATGGATCCGTCTCCATCGAACTTCTTTACCACTACTCTGCCGCCGTTCGTTGGTGCGCAGAATCCACCTTGCATCTCTCTCCAAGAGAGGTGCTATCCAACACGAGGTCCCCTTTCCACCTGTCTCTCCATTCCACCAGCCAACGAGGAAAATTTTCAAATAAAACCCAAATACATCAACCTTCTACCAAAATTTCACGGTCTCGAGACTGAGGATGCATGTCTTTATTAAAAAATTTGAAAATGTATGCGCAATGATGGGTATGTCACAAATTTCTGTGGATGCTATGCGTCTTCGTCTTCTCCCATTTACCTTGTGCGATATAGCCGAGAAGTGGCTGTATAACACTACCGCACATTCCATTTCAAATTGGGAAGAATTCGTCAAAGCATTCCTTAAGAAATTCTACCCACATCATAAGACAGCTCGAGTCCGTAGCGAAATAAATCAATTCACCCAGCTTCCAAATGAACCATTTTCAAAATGTCTTGAACGTTTCAAGGATCTGTTTGTCCAATGTCCACATCACGGCATCCCGAGATAAGATCTTTGCCGAATCATATATGAGGGCATTAATCCTAATACAAGACAGACCCTTGAATCCATGTGTCAAGGCAATTTCATGACCAAAGATGATGGGGAAGCTTGGAAATTCCTAGAAGATTTCGCTGAAAAATCTTTACAGTGGGATGGTGTGAGTCAATCGTCTAGGGATGGCAATGATATTTCCATAGGAATTAGAGCTGAAATTTCTGCTTTACACAAGAAATTCGATGCTATGGAAAACAAATTTTTAGCCGCCACCCTAAATCAAATGTCACTTTCCAAAACTGTATGTGGATACTGTTCTGATCCTTCTCATTTGACGGAAGAATTTCCACGAAATTCTCCATTTCAAGGTCACGAGCATACCAATGCTGCATTTCAAAGACCTAGAAACAATCCATTTTCTTCCACATATAATCAGGGTTGGAGGAATCACCCTAATTTTGCTTGGAACCAATCACAATCTCAAAACACGGTTCCAAACCAAAACAATTTCCAAAGGGTCCCTCCACCACAACAGTAACCACCACTTCAATTGAGTCAGCATCCCTTCCAATCACAAAACTTCCAAAATCCGGCCAACACTTTTGCACCACATGAAAACTCTTGGCAATTGACCGGTACAGATAATACCTCTGCACTAGCACAAACCTTGGATACTTTCATGAAACAATCCATCCAAGGGACGGCAAGTTTGCAATCTTCCGTCGAGAATGTGATGAAGATCATTGTCTCTCAAAATGAGAATATCAAATCGATGGAAGCACAAATTGCACAACTAAAAGCTGAAATGAGTGCAAGAGAGAAAGGGAAACTTCCAGCTCAACCTTTACCCAATCTTGGATATTCACATCTTGTGAATGCAATCACGTTGAGATCTGGAAGAGTGCTTGACAATCATGTTGGGGAAGAGTTTGATGACACTGAAAAATCTATCCATGACACCCCGGCTGAGACCTTTCCTTCCACTTCTACTTCTAATTCTGACCCCAGTTCTTCTACCCCACCGCCTTCTTGCGAGCCTATTCTTCGTTTCCCACAAGGCTCGCCACCTCAGCCCATCTCTTCTAGTTCTCCACGGACGATCCCCGCTTCTATTTTGGGATCGGGTCCACACACACTTCCTTCTCCTATGATGGACCCAGAGCTTATTGCTAAAGCACCTTACCCTAATCGGTTAAGGGCTAACAAATCGAGTCCACATATGGAGAAGATTATGGACATGTTTAAGCAAGTAAACATCAACATCCCTCTCCTAGATGCCATCCAAAAAGTTCCGTCTTATGCGAAAACTCTTAAGAACTTATGCACAAGGAAGAGGAAGACTCAAGTGCCCAAGAAGATATTCATGGCAAAGACAGTAGACACGGCTTTCCCCCAACAAGTACCGAGGAAACGTAAGGACCCTGGCTGTCCTACTTTTTCCATTTCTATCGGGAAAAAACACATCAACCGTGCTCTACTAGACCTTGGCGCTAGTGTTAACTTGCTTCCATATTCAGTCTATGAGCAACTAGGTATCGGAGTGTTAAAGCCCTCGAGCATAACTCTCCAAATGGCTAACCGATCAATCACCAAACCTAGGGGTGAACTGGAGGATGTGTTAATGAAAATCGGGGAATTTGTATTCCCTGTGGACTTCATTGTAATTGATACACAGCCTGTAGCGAACCCACGGAATCAAATTCCGGTGATTTTAGGTCGCCCCTTTTTGGCCACTTCCAACGCTATCATCAACTGTCGTAGTGGTTCTATGACCCTATCCTTCGGGAATAGGTCAATTGAGCTGAACATTTACAAGTTGGGAAGTGTACCCTCCAAACCTACTGCTCAGATCTGTTCTGTCGACTTAATGGATGTCGACAGCAGCGAATTTGATGATCCTCATGATACTGATCTAGACTCTTTTCATACGTTGTTGTTTGACCCAGCTATGTATCATACACATACGGACTCTTCCACCGAGATGTCCGGGTCAACAACTAACACTGATTATGAACCGTTCTTAGAGTCTGAAGATCACCCTGCAATTTGTGATGATATTATTGTTAGTGTATATGCCCTAGGGGCCATTATTGTATCATACTAGTTTGTATATTACTTAATGGAAGCTTGGGATATTCACATGTATATAACAGTCTTGCTAAACATGGTAGTATGCTACTTGGTTTTTCTATCTTAATATGTGAGTATACGTATTGATAGAGCTCTTAGGATCTTGCTTGACTACCAGTGTTGTGATGGCAGTCACACTAATGGGGGCTGGGTAGTCTACAAGCACATCCTTATTCAGGTCCCTAGTCGTTGGATTATCGAGACAGGGCATCGATACTCCGGAGTAGACTAGTGTGTATGCTTCTCATCCCAGTTGGGGAGATGGTCTGTCTCACAGCCGTCAGTACGTCGTACTGGAGATAGTATGCAGGTGCTCGTTAGGTTACGGGTACACCGGACAGGACTCACAGGGAACTGTTGGTTGGTTTTATACCGGTCGTTAGTGAACAGTTCCCAGGTGACATGAGTACAGCATAGTCCGCAGACTTGACACTGCTACTTCGCCTCGAGTGTGTCCCACTGTTCTTAGATTGCTACCCTACCACGGCTCAAAGGAGTCGTGCAAACAGGTAGCAGTTGGGTGCAGTCCCGAGCACTTGGAGGTAGTGGCGGTTAGACAGGATTCGTCTCTCCCGGTATTGGGGGTTGATATCGCGTTGTGTCGGAGAGCCATTACGCAAAGTTCCTGGCCAGGGCAAGCGAGATTTGCTGGTAGGTTCCAGTAGTTTCTCAGGGTGTAATGGACTTCGCTCCGACACGACTTATACCGCTATTAGGGGACTGACGCTTGCCGCCCCCTAGGCCTGATATGCGATAGTCTTAGACGAACAGACCGGACTGTACGGAAATTGTCACATCAGACTCAGTAGGAGTTCGGATGGGTTTCCTCATCGGCCTTCTTATCGACATCTACCTGGGGACCGTTACGTACAGCTAGTGTCGCTTGCGGTCTGTGGTTAAACCCACTGCCAGCGTAGTAGTCGAGTCTCTAGAGTCCCACACAGAGAGTTTCCCTACTCCAGGCAAAATGATATAGAGGTCGTATGGTTTTACGACAAGGGTTCGGACGCATACGTGTGTTTACGCACGTACGACTTTCGGACAGTTTTTACTAGTCGGCTTTGGTTTAAGCCAGTTTCTAGTATCCGGTTATTAGATTTAAACAGTCTAAAGTTTTTCCGTGTTTTCACGGATAGGAGGGGCGTTCTCGTAATTGCGCGAGAAGCTTCTAGAAGATGGTGACTTGGGGGTTAAGGTGGCATATTCATTAAATGAGATTAGTGAGTCATATGAGTGATTCATCCATGTCATTAATGCATCATAAATGCTTAATGACTCATGGAGATGAATCACCCTCTTGTATTTATGAAGCATGATTATTCATCCTTTATTTTCTTTTATTGGATAAATGATAATGCTTGATATATATTATGATAGATCATTATTTCATCTCATTCTCTTGCTCACCTTCTCTCTCCTCAAGCTCTCTCTTCAAACTCTAATCCTCCCCTCTCATGTGTTGAGTACAAGGATTAGATTAGACTACTTAATCCTTAACCATTCTCTATATCACCTAGGTTACTTAGATTAGCGATTTAAGAAACCTAGTTACCTCAAGTTAGAGGTGAAGCTTGAAGTTAAGCTCTCGGGTGGATCTTCTACTACATAGAGAAGGCCGGAGAGGACGTGGAGAACGACAAGACGAAGGACTCGGTTCTACAGGTATAATCACTTTTCATAGTAGTTTAGAACTCCTATGTTTGTTGTTAGTTATAGTTTAGCAAACGATTCTTCAGTTAGTCGATGTTTACGCCTAAAACAAGATCATTTTTCATTATTCCGCCTCCCCGCAAGTCGTGGGGTGTTGTACATCGACTTACAGTGGTATCAGAGCCTCGCTAAACAATAATTAACTCATTAGCAAAGTCGTAAGAATTTCGAACGCAAAAAGAACCGGAAAAATCATCGATTTAACACAGTTTCTGTCGAATTTAAAACAGGCCCTAAAAATTTTTCAGGGACCTGCAGAATAACAAGCAAGGAATTATAGGGATACTGCAGAAATTTAGACTGCTAACTCGGCTAACTCACTGCGGAACCGCAGCCGAGTTAGGGCCGAGTCGGCCCAAATTTCTTCAGCAACCCCTTTGTGTTAACAGTGATATTTCTGGATATTTTATTTATTGCTAAGATCTCAGGTGCACAGAGAAGTTTTGCAGTAGAATCTAAAGTGTTTTGCTCGATCGAAATTTTACGATGTTTGCAAATTTGATTATATCTGTGTTTGTATAATGTGTTCGTAAACCTCCCCTAACTGCTAGTATGTCGGTTGGCAGGGGTTGCACATTTCTGTAATGGTTTTTACTGTTTGTGGTTGTGAACTGTATTGGACTGTTGTGATGATTAGCCGAGATTTGTGATGGGTTATTATTTTAATTCATTCAATGTAATTGTAATATGTTGTAATATTATTTTGCGGGGCACATCCAGGTTGCGGTTGTAGCCACCATTGTATTATTTCATTTTACTGTTTTTGCTCCTAGGATAGACCCAAGATGGGATGCACAAACTACCGGGTACTTTGAAGTGTTTAGTGGCCTACTCACTTTGTTGAGGGTGACCGCTTCACTTCGAGTATTTGACGGGTAGTTGATTAGTGTAGATTTTAACGATCAAAAATATAATTTACCGCAATCAAGAACGGCGTCGCATGAAGCTAGCCGGTGAGTACGGGTCGGTCCATAGGGATGTGTAATTTTCCTAAGTGTTCTTACGAGCTGATTCAAATGGGTGTTTGGTCTTTTAATTTAATCTAACAAAGAACTAAGTTGTGCGATGGTTAAGAAACTTGCTAGGATTAGGTCTAAGGTGGAGTTTGATAAGATTTAATGTCACACCTCTTTCAATGCCCTAAATGAAATCTTTTAGAAGTTATAGCAACTATTAGAAAAAGGGATTAGGATGATTGGGAAGAAACGAAGTTTCTTCCTCTAGAACCTTGTCCGTCATTTCCTAATATTTGCTCTAGCCTTCATGGAAGACATGCATGTCCGGTCCTTTATACTACGGTTTCATCGTTACCTCGTGGGCAGGGTGCCGTAGGGAGCGGATCATGCATGCATGCATGAAGTTCTAGTTATTAAAAATAATCGGGCACGAAAGAGATGAGAGATCTTCATCTCTCATTCTCTCCCTTATTCCTAACCCTAACAAGCGAGAAAATTACTCGCTCATTAGGGGATTTATTAAAAACATCATTTTTATTGTATGTATTTTTTTAATCTAATAACTTAGTTACCTACTGCAGGTTAAAAGATTTTACACTAGATTAAACTAAGGCAAATGATTAATTAATCTAGGGCAAGAAACAATTATAAAGCTAGGGCAAGAATTTAATAAACTAAGGCAGAAAATAAAATGAACTTACAAGAAATGATGCTCTTTAATCCTCAAAAGAATCTGAATTTTTATTCATTGAAAAGAGGCCTCCCCAATACAATCTTTAGAATACAATTTTATAGGGAAACAGGGAAATTAGGGTTACAGGATTCGCACATGTGAGATTACAAAAATACCCCCGAAAAATCCCAACAAAGTCACCGACGCACCGCCACCGAAAATCTGCACCGACGTGCGCTCTGGACGGCCGCGGAACCGCGGTCCCAGCCTGGGTTTGGCCGCGGTTCCGCGGCCAAACTAGGGAGTTGTGTCTGGAAAATTTTAGGTTTTCTTCTATGCTTCTTGGGCTTTCTATTTTTCTAATTCTTTTCTCCATTTGACTTCTGGGTTTTCTCCAGATCTCCAGTGAAAACTTGTAATGATCTTTTACCTGTTCACTTTGACATTTTGGACCTTGCATTGCCTTGTACAATTGTGAATTGTTCTTCGTCTAGGCTTGACTAGAATCCTTCTACTTGTGGGTCAAAAGTCTCTCTTTTGTATCATCTTTTGTCTTTTTCACTATCTTCGCTCCAAAAACCTGTATCCTGTAATATGTAGCAGACATGCGTCAAAAGCACCTGTTTATTTATAAAATGCATAAGACTGGGGAATATAAAATGCAATATTATGATGTGAACAGTAGTTTGCCGTACCCGTAGGGGTCTAGGGTGGGGTAATGGCTATTCATCACAACTGTGTAATCCGTCTTTTGTTGCAGGCTCTAAACAAACGCGGATTGCTTGCAAATCCAATAATGTTCATATGAGATCTGGAATGCCTATTATTGCGTCTGACGAATATACAATATCTATATATGATAGCTATTTAGACGTCACTTATGTTTTACACCCGCGCTAGCCCAGCCCCCGCTCTGTCGTTAGTTAAGTAACCTAACGGGTGATGACGGGACCCAGTGGCGAATGCGGATGGTATAAGAGGACGTTGTATTTTCGTTGTTTTCTGCAATGATAGGTTAATGATGGGACGCATTATTTATAATGCAAAGAAAATAAACCAAAAGATGAATCGTTGGAACAATTTAAAAGAAACCACTCGGTTATTTTAAAATAGATGATATTTTTTAAATTGCGGAGCTTTAACCACTCCTTTTAAAAGCTATCAGGTTCCTTCGGTCATATCAAGTTCACTACGTTCACGGTTTTGCCAAAACTATTCGTAGCCCTCCGTCATTTCATTTGGGTATTGTAACGCTTTGAAAATCGTTTCGGTGAAATTTCGAAAAATCGGTAAAATAAGGGGGTTTTCTGTAAAAAGTCAAAATGCAAATATCTTATTATAAAAATTAAATATACATATTCTAGTTATGTAATTGCTATTATTTGGTGTTTATTGAGCCGCTGGTGAAATTTCAAATTTTCTGAAAAAAATATTATTTTATTATTATTTTAAGCCGTCACTAATACATTTAATTAAGGAAAATTACAAATTGGAATGAGTTGAAACAAATTTTGTACATCATAACACTTTAAATAAAATTTTATCATGTGGTTTTTGAAATGAAAACATTTGCCAAAACGGTTTAGAAATTTTCGAAGAAATAAGGCTTTTTTTTGGTGAAATTAGTGTAAATGGAAGTGGGGTATAACATTTATCTTTTTTTCCACCCAAACCCACCACTCACCTCATCCCCCTCATGGGCTGGCCGAACCCAAGCTGCCCCACTTCCTCTTTTTTTTATCCACACCAAGATGAGAAGAGAAAGGAAAATGAAGGGAAAAAAAAAGAAATATTAATTTAAGAGGTATGGGTACTTGATGTATGGGAGTTGACTAACAAATTCCTCACTCATTTTTTTTCCCAGTCACTCCCTTCACTGGTCGAGCCTTTCCCTAGCTTCAGCCCAAAAAAAATCCCTCCTCATTTCACCTCCAAATTTCATCAATTTTGCATCAAAATCCATCAAAAACATCACTAATCCCAAATCCAACTCCTACCCATTATTTCTTGCCTATCTAGCATGGATCTAGGAGCATGGAAGCTACTTTTGGAGGCTAGGATTTGCATGCTAGAACTCAATTGGGAGGTATAAATTTTAACCCTTTAGTGAAATTGTTGTTTAATTGCTTTATGTTAGCTTATTAAGTGTTTAATTTGGTTTTAGATTGGTTCTAATTGCATGATTGAAAAATTCAAGAATGAGGTTGATTTCAAGTTAGGGTTTTGAGTAGTGGGATTATGGTTGTGTGATGTATTTAACATCTTAAGATATGTTAAAACCTAATCTAGTTGCTAGTTGCAAATTGTTAACTTAAAATTGTAATAATTAAGCTATATTGCAAACTAGGTTTTAAAATTAAATCAAATTGTAAGATTAAAAATCTAATTAGGTTTTTTATGATATCATTAATTTTATAAGTTGTAGTTTACCACCTTAGTTCATGCAAAACCTAGTCAAGTTGATGATTTGTGAATTGTTATTTTGAAAATTGTTAAAAAAGGGTATTTTGTAAACTAGAATATTAGGGTTTTTGGAATTTAATGAGATTAAATTCCGGAAATTGTTTCTTTGACTTATTTAAGATATTTAATAAATATATTGGCCGCTACATTCATTTAAACATCCTGTTTTGTACAAAAACGGCGAATTGTGCTTGCTAGATTTTCGGAAAAATGACTTTTTAAGTAAAGTTGGGGTTTTTGTGAGTTTTAACCTAGTTTATATTAAAATTAGTGTTCATGAATGTGCAAATGAGTGTGATTGGATTTTCCTCGATGGTTTGACGTTTGTACATCGACATCGAGGGTTGGTTTGACTATTCTTGCATGCGTAGACGATAGGTTTGGACCTATGCGTGATACGCGTGCCGATGTGGTTTTCTTATGACGTTTCGATTTCGAATTGGGTTTTTATGCGATACGGTGCATTATGATATGTAGGTACCCCATGTGGACTTCGAGACGACAAGCAAGCGCGTGGCGACGTCGGCACCGGCGAGCGAGGTTCAGGTGAGTAGATTTATATCTACGGGGAGAAGTCGGGTGGATGGCGTATAGCACCCCCGCAGTCCGTGGTGGTGTATACGGATGCGTATACACACCAACATTTATTATATGTTATTTGGGATTAATAACGTTGCTTAGGATGGATATTGGTGTGTTGGATTACCTTAGTGTTGCGAACCCTAGGGTAGTGTTGCACTACACATACACACATACATACTTGCATACATTCCTATTGATATGTGCTCATGGGATTCTTTATAGTTATGTGTTCACATGGGTATGGGACTATGTGTTCACATACGGATTTGAGGATGATACTTGGGATTGAGCTGAGTCGATGAGATTCGATTTGAGGCCGTGAGATCGGTGATATAGCAGGGTTCGTATCTTAGATACGACATGACGTTATAGCGGGTCCTTGACGTAGTGTTTCACACACGTCCATGCATACGTAGGCGGTATCAGTATGGTACTAGACGTAGATCAGTACCCCGATCATAATATTTGATAAAGAGGATACCAGGTGAATAGTATGATGAATGTGATATTGACCCGTACCCAGATTGGGATGCCGTACGACGGATTTACGTACGAGCTATATTGATGATTGATCCGCACTCTTGACTTGGGATGCCTGATTATAGATATGGTATCGGATATGATATTATTGAGGCGGGATCACCGACTATACATACACAGGTATGTATATGTATCGACTCAGATGATAGGCGGTTTCCTTACCTGTAGTTCAGCTTGTTAGTTCAGCCGTATAGTTTAGTGTAGTTGTTAGATTAGATTAGACTCCTACCTATTTCAAAACTAGCGGGTCGTGGGTATTTTAAAAAGACAGGTCAAGGGATCCTACGGATATTTCAAAAAGACGTATCTTTTCATAAAAACACAGTAGCCCTATTTTCAAAACCCCATGATTCGTGTTATTTCAAAAGGCACTATTTGTAGGACTTATATTAGATTATTACAGATTAGTTATCGTTGTGTCTAGTATTCAGCTCCCGCACATTATTGCTGTTCGCTCTGCCTCGCATACTTATTGTGCTGCATATTCCATTATTGATATCATGCTGTTAGGACACCAGCACCATTACCGATGATGCGTATGTACCACGTACACCTACTTGCCGGCTCACACACATCTTCATCGGTAATTGCCATGTCACGTACACTTTAGAAAATATATTTGCTTGACTTAGCTTGTTAGCTAGTAGTTTTGACATGATATTAGTGTACTTTCCTTATATGCCATATTAGACATTTCAGTTATTACTTGCTACTTCATGCATATTGTTATTCATTGTTATACCGCACGCATGGATTCTTATGCCTTTATTCATTAGTTTATGTGCTATTGAGGTTTTGGACTCGGATTTCCTTGATATTTCTGGATTTGGGAACCGTGGAGATTTCAAAAGAGAATATGTAATTGTTTTAAAAACCCGGTTACCCTGGATATGATATTTCAGTGCGTCCACCATGTGTTTTCTCGGTGCTGAGAGCGACATGTGAGACCCGAGTTCGAGGAGTGGAGGAACCGTTTCGGGTACATGGTGGACCCGGTAAGGTACCCCGGGGCAAGAAGCTCGTGGTGATGACGATGAGCCTGGCAGGGGGAGACTACCTACCGGTGATATTACCCGACGCGTCGGATATCCGGAGGATACCGTCGTGGTCTTGAGATGGATGGTAGGGGCCGGTCTGGACTGGCGGCGCCCTAGATATTGTGATTTAGATATTGAGATTTTGAGACATTGAGATTTATGTTTTGTGTCGATGCTAGACACCGTTGGTGTTGATTTCAGTTATGATACCTCATTTGAAAAAAATACAAAGGAAATCTCACTAATTTATGAAAACAGTTTCTTCACTTACATGTATGCTGTTTTCATGCATTCATACCTCACTCATATGATATATTGCTACCTGAGGCACTGACACGGGCACATGTGATTACACTCGGGTTAGATATTACCCTAGACATTGTCATAGGCTGCCTGTTATACATATATTTGAGGATATATTATGATCATTGACCTAGGTTGCGTTATTTATGCGATTTCTGTGTGTAGATGTTTTTCTATTCACGAGTTGGCAACTCACCCCCATTGTGCCCCAGTTTCTTGCAGGTTTGCCGTACAGGTTTCATTACGGCTTTGCTGGCACTATTTCCATTCCGGGTGGCTTGCTAGTAGGTGGGTTATTTGTATCTCACCCATCCTTATATCTTGTATATTATTATTCAGTTGTATCTAGAAGTTCCATCAACCAAACATGTTTTTATTGAGATAGAGACCAGTGTTGTTTATTCTTTCGACCTTAGAGTCGCTTGTTATATTTCTGGTGGTTTTGAATTTCCTTTTGAGTTTTGATTCTCGCCGTTGGCGTTGTATATTATATTGCTTGTGTGGTTGTGACCGTCGATTGACGAAGACCTAGCTCCCGCTTGGGGATGCCTTTTTCTTGATTTCGTATACTATTCATGTTGTGTCCCGTTTGGGGGCCAGTATTTACAAGGGAGACTCTGCCGAAATTTTCAGTAAATTTTTGATGTTTTAAAAACCGCATAATTCGGCTTATGCTATTGAAATTACTTGCTTTAAGTTGGTTTTTCCTGCACTCTACTACTTGTCTTGGTTTGGATTTCTGGGTTTTCGGTTTACTTAGATTATGTACGCCTCGAGACGTTCGTAGTTTAAGTGCCGGTCATGTTCCGTACATTCGGGTCGTGACAGGTATTCAGTAGTATTCAAGCTATGTATTTTGACCAACGCCAAGGCATAGTGTTTGGTAGCTGCTGGGTAATCATTTGTTGCATAGATAGATGAGTTAGTTTGGGACAGTCGTATGATCATTTTGGCCAACGTCAAGGATATGTACGGATGGGTTCAAATTAACAAGATAATGATTGGTAGAACTTGACATGTGACTTATGACATTTTGACGAACGCCAAGGTCATAAGAGCATGGGGCAAAAATATATATCGGGAATTTCTAAAGAAACTGAAATTTGCAAAGAGTTGCATACCATTTGGAGTTTGATGAATGTTGGGAGGATTCCTTCAACATTATCATACAATGATATTTGGATCCCGATCCTACTGTGAGTATATGCTACTCATCAGGATATTCGTCACTTAACGATCAATGCTATAAACCAAGTAGGTGTCAAGAAAGGTGTCAGCGGGGTTACGCCCCCAGAGAAAAGAGGTTCTTTAATTAAGGAACTTCGCGAAAGCGTTGGAAAACTTCCCTCGAAGTATCGACACTAGCCTGGCTGACGGTTAAGCAAGTATTGTACGGTGAGAATAGTCCTGGCTAATTCTTTTTTTATGGTTTGAGGAAGGATTCGAGAAACAGTGGGAGCCATCCAGTTTAGATAAACTAAAAACCACTCTAAACTTGCAAGAGCATCATGCTAAAGAGTTTTCTTCTCTCTCTCCTAATTGCAGCGACCCTGAAAATGACTGGACTTAAGCTACTTTTAGAGAAAAATATACTGACAGGGCCAAACTATAAAGATTGGCTGCGGAATGTCAAAATGGCTTTGACCTATGACAAATTGGGGTACCTCCTCACCGCTAAGGCACCTGCTGTTCCTGGTCCCAAATCCAGTAATGCGGATAAGGAAATTCGCAAAACCTGGGATTCGATTGCGCGAAAGCCAAGTGCATCGTGCTTGCCTCGATGAACAATGAACATCAGAGGAGGCACGAGGATATAGAACTAGATGCCATATTTCTCCATACAAAAGAACTTTATGGAGAGCAATCTCGTATAGCAAGATACGAGACCTCTAAGAACTTGTTTCGAGCGAGGTTGGCTGTCGGATCATCGGTAGGAGAACATGTCCTAAAGATGATTGGCTACATAGAAGAGCTCACAGACCTTGGGACGACTTTGGATAATGAGCTCTATACAGACCTTATTCTCCAGTCCCTTCCTTCCACCTACGCCCAGTTTATTCTGATCTTCAACATTCAAAGAAAAGAAGTTGAACTTCCAGAACTCCTTAACATGTTGAGGAGTGCAGAGGGCACCTTGCAGAAGGCAAGGGAAACACCTGCTATGTTTGTTAGCGGTGCTTCTTCTTCGGGGTCCAAGGCTAGGGCCAAATGAAGGAAAAAGAAGGCCGCCACCAAACCTAGAGGAGGTGTAAGTAAGGTGGGAGGGAAGGGAAAGAAAAAGATTGCGGTGCCGGTAGTGGCCCAGGATGAGTGCTTCCATTGTCACAGGAAAGGGCACTGGAAGAAAGATTGCCGGTGGAACGCCAAGAACCAGGAACCGAAGCAAGCTGTGGCTTCGACTTCAGGTGTGTTTGTAATTGAGAATTGTCTGTCAATCAACTCTACTTCCTGGGTATTGGGTACCGGATCAGGATCTCATATATGCAATTCATTGCAGGCACTGAGAAATCGTAGGGTGCTGAAGGAAAGTGATATGACCCTAAAGGTTGCTAACGGAGCTAGCGTGGGAGCTGTGTCCGTCAGGGATTATCACCTGGGATTGAAAAGTGGACACATTTTGGTTTTACATAACTGTTTTTATGTACCAAGCTTAACGTGTAATATCATATCAGTTTCCTTGTTATCAAATAAAGGTTATGATTTCACGTTTGTAAGTGATGTTGTTAACATCCACCTTAATCATTGTTTGATTGGGTCCGGTACACTAAATAACGGTATATATGGTTTAAACCAACTCCAAATTTTCAATGTCCAGAACACACTAAAAAGAAAGTCTCCAGATTTAAATAAAGCTTTCTTATGGCATTGTAGACTGGATCACATCAACGAGAGAAGGTTGACTAAAGTTACATAGATAAGGATATTTGGACTCGTTCGAATATCAAACTTATGCCACTTGTCAATCTTGTCTCAAAGGAAAGATGACAAAGACTCCATTTACTAGACATGGAGTACGAGCGAGCGAGCTCTTAGGACTCATACACAGCGATGTATGTGGTCCAATGTCTACATATGCAAGAGGTGGTTTTTCCTATTTCATTACTTTTACGGATGATTACTCAAGGTACAGATTCATTTATTTGATGAAACATAAATCCGAGGCTTTTGAGAAATTCCAAGAGTATAAGAATGAAGTAGAAAACCAAACCGGCAAAAGTATCAAGACACTGAGATCTGATCGAGGTGGTGAATACTTAAGTGCCGAGTTCCTAGGTTACCTAAAAGAGAAAGGAATTCTCTCTCAGCTTACTCCTCCATACACTCCATAGCATAACGGTGTATCGGAGAGACGGAATCGAACCCTATTGGATATGGTACGATCCATGATGAGTAATGCTGAGTTACCGCGATCTTTCTGGGGTTATGTGCTAGAATCAGCGGCATATCTTTTGAACATGGTTCCTACCAAGACTGTGCCTACCACGCCATATCAGATGTGGAGTGGGAAGAAACCCTATCTTCAGTATCTGAAAATATGAGGATGTCCAGCTTTTGTTAAAAAGCAGCATGTGGACAAGCTCGAGGCATGATCAGTAAAGTGTAAGTTTGTGGGATATCCAAAGAACTCCAAGGGGTATCTATTCTATTACGCAGAGGAACAAAAGGTGTTTGTTTCTCATAATGCCCATTTTCTAGAATATCAGTTTTTAGAAAAGGAAATAAATGGGAGCGAAATAGAACTGGAAGAAATTCCAGAACCACAAACTAATACTGAAAGTTTGGTAGAACAAATAGTTCAAGAAGAACAGGACATTCCCGCACCCCTCCGCAGGAGTAGTAGGCCGTCTCATCCACCCGAGAGATACTACGGTTTTCTTATAGATGGGGATAGAAAGGATTGCATCATAGATAATGATGAACCTACTGGCTTCCAGCAGGCCATCCAGAGCGGCGACTCGGTACGATGGCTATATACAATGCGGACCGAAATGGAGTCCATGTACACCAACAAAGTATGGACTTTGGATTTTACTCCAGATGGGGTAAAACCCATAAGATGCAAATGGATCTTCAAGAAAAAGATTGGTGTAGATGGACAGGTGGAAACCTATAAGGCTAGACTTGTTGCAAAGGGTTTTCGTCAAAGACCTGGTTTGGACTATGACGAAACTTTTTCTCCAGTGGCTATGCTCAAATCCATTCGGGTCCTTCTTGCTATTCTGCCTTCCATGATTATGAAATCTGGCAGATGGACGTAAAGACGGTTTTTCTGAATGGAAATTTAGAAGAGTGCGTCTATATGGATCAGCCAGAGGGTTTCAATCAGAGTGGGAGCAGCGGGAAAGTATGCAAGTTGCTTAAATCCATTTATGGATTAAAGCAAGCATCGCGGAGTTGGAACATCTGTTTTGATGAAACAGTCAAAGAATATGACTTTATCAAAAATCCAGATGAACCATGCATATATAGTAAAGTTGTAGCACGAACTGTCGTATTCCTCGTCTTGTACGTGGATGACATTCTATTGATAGGAAATGACATTCCTATGCTACAATCTGTCAAAGGATTCTTGTCACACAGGTTCTCCATGAAAGACCTGGGTGATGCCTCTTACATTCTGGGGATCCGGATCTATCGTGATAGATCCAAGAGGATGTTGGGACTTTCGCAGTCCAGGTATATCGACACTGTACTGAAAAGATTCAGTATGGAAGATTCTAAGCGCGGTAATCTACCGGCTTGTCACGGAATCACCCTATCCAAAGAGATGTCTCCCAAGACTGATTTGGAAAGGGAACGCATGTCTATTATACCCTATGCTTCTGCGGTAGGCTCTATAATGTATACGATGTTGTGCACCAAACCAGATGTAGCTTACGCACTAAGCGTGGTAAGCCGGTATCAGTCAGACCCAGGGGAGAAGCACTGGATAGCAGTAAAGAACATTCTCAAGTACCTGAGGAGGACTAAGGAGATGTTCTTGGTTTACGGCGGAAAAGACCTCAGGATGGAGGCCAATGCTGATTCCGGCTTCCAGAGTGATAAGGACGATTCCAAGTCCATGTCAGGTTATGTCTTTACCCTCAATGGAGGGGCGGTGTGCTGGAAGAGCTCCAAGCAGGACACCGTTGCTGACTCGACGATGGAAGCGGAGTATATAGCTGCTTGCGATGCCGCAAAAGAAGCAGTCTGGATGAAGAAGTTCCTAACAGAACTTCAGGTGGTTCCTACCATTGTTGATCCAATACCTCTGTATTGCGGCAACAACGGAGCTATAGCTTTAGCGAAGAAACAAAGGTCCCGTCAGAAGTCCAGACACATCTTAAGGCGGTATCACCTGATCAGGGAGATCATTGATCGTCGGGAGATCGAGGTTCGGAGAGTTGCTACTGAAGAGAACATTGCTGATCCATTCACGAAGGCCCTACCTCAGATTCAGTTCGAGAGGCTACTCGAGATCATTGGTCTTTGATATGCCAGTACATGGCCCTAGTGCAAGTAGGAGATTGTTAGTGTATATGCCCTATGGGCCATTATTGTATCATAATAGTTTGTATATTACTTAATGGAAGCTTGGGATATTCACATGTATATAACAGTCTTGCTAAACATGGTAGTATGCTACTTGGTTTTTCTATCTTAATATGTGAGTATACGTATTGCTAGAGCTCTTAGGATCTTGCTTGACTACCAGCGTTGTGATGGTAGTCACACTAGTGGGGGCTGGGTAGTCTACAAGCACATCCTTATTCAGGTCCCTAGTCGTTGGATTATCGAGACAGGGCATCGATACTCCGGAGTAAACTAGTGTGTACGCTTCTCATCCCAGTTGGGGAGATAGTCTGTCCCACAGCCGTCAGTACGTCGTACTGGAGATAGTATGCAGGTGCTCGTTAGGTTACGGGTATACCGGACAGGACTCACAGGGAACTGTTGGTTGGTTTTATACCAGTCGTCAGTGAACAGTTCCCAGGTGACATGAGTACAGCATAGTCCGCAGACTTGACACTGCTACTTCGCCTCGAGTGTGTCCCTCTGTTCTTAGATTGCTACCCTACCATGGCTCAAAGGAGTCGTGCAAACAGGTAGCAGTTGGGTGCAGTCCCGAGCACTTGGAGGCAGTGGTGGTTAGACAGGATTCGTCTCTCCCGGTATTGGGGGTTGATATCGCGCTGTGTCAGAGAGCCATTACGCAAATTCCCTGGCCAGGGCAAGCGAGATTTGCTGGTAGGTTCCAGTAGTTTCTCAAGGTGTAATGGGCTTCGCTCCGACACGACTTATACCGCTATTAGGGGACTGACGCTTGCCGCCCCCTAGGCCTGATATGCGATAGTCTTAGACGAACAGACCGGACTGTACGGAGATTGTCACATCAGACTCAGTAGGAGTTCGGATGGGTTTTCTCATCGGCCTTCTTATCGACATCTACCTGGGGACCGTTACGTACAGCTAGTGCCGCTTGCGGTCTGTGGTTAAACCCACTGCCAGCGTAGTAGTCGAGTCTCTAGAGTCCCACACAGAGAGTTTCCCTACTCCAGGAGAAACGATATAGAGGTCGTATGGTTTTACGACAAGGGTTCGGACGCATACGTGTATTTACGCACGTACGACTTTCAGACAGTTTTTACTAGTCGGCTTTGGTTTAAGCCAGTTTCTAGTATCCGGTTATTGGATTTAAACAGTCTAAAGTTTTTCCGTGTTTTCACGGATAGGAGGGGCGTTCTCGTAATTGCGCGAGAAGCTTCTAGAAGATGGTGACTTGGGGGTTAAGGTGGCATATGCATTAAATGAGATTAGTGAGTCATATGAGTGATTCATCCATATCATTAATGCATCATAAATGCTTAATGACTCATGGAGATGAATCACCCTCTTGTATTTATGAAGCATGATTATTCATCCTTTATTTTCTTTTATTGGATAAATAATAATGCTTGATATATATTATGATAGATCATTATCTCATCTCATTCTCTTGCTCACCTTCTCTCTCCTCAAGATCTCTCTCTTCAAACCCTAATCCTCCCCTCTCATGTGTTGAGTACAAGGATTAGATTAGACTACTTAATCCTTAACCATTCTCTATATCACCTAGGTTACTTAGATTAGCGATTTAAGAAACCTAGTTACCTCAAGTTAGAGGTGAAGCTTGAAGTTAAGCTCTCGGGTGGATCTTCTACTACATAGAGAAGGCCAGAGAGGACGTGGAGAACGACAAGACGAAGGACTCGGTTCTACAGGTATAATCACTTTTCATAGTAGTTTAGAACTCCTATGTTTGTTGTTAGTTATAGTTTAGCAAACGATTCTTCGGTTAGTCGATGTTTACGCCTAAAACAAGATCGTTTTTCATTATTCCGCCTCCCCGCAAGTCGTGGGGTGTTTTACATCGACTTACAGTGGTATCAGAGCCTCGCTAAACAATAATTAACTCATTAGCAAAGTTGTAAGAATTTCGAACACAAAAAGAACCGGAAAATCATCGATTTTACACAGTTCCTCGTAGAGAGTCCCCCTGATAGGCAGCCCCAAGATCTCGCGGTCCCCTAGAAGGAAGGTGTTGGTGTGGAGATTCCACTGGTTCAAAAAAGCCTTTATCCACCAGACGTGAGGAGATGGGTAGTAGAAAAGGGACGCATAGATCGCCTGATAAAGCCCAACCCTCTGCAGTCGCGCGCGATGGGCAAACATGATGTAACGCACCTAAAGAAGGTAGCCCGTGGGGTGTCGAGGGGTAAGCCCTATTTTGTAAATCTGCCCCCATGGTTGGGCTTCACTCTGGCAAATGCGGCATCCCATAATGTCTATAGCTGGGTCCGGATGGTTCGGAATACCGGTCGTTGAGGGCTCAAGCCGCCCCATAGGGGTCCAATTCGGCATCTCCACGGCAAAGACAGTCCTTGAGGGATCTATCGGCAGGAACGGATAGGTGGGCTCCGTCGGTATCTCGCAAAGAAAGCTTCGGCGACCACGGATGATGTGACCATACCATGTCCCCCACAAAAGCAAGTTGGTGCAGTTCGGGTCATGAGCCCTGATCATCGCCATCACTTCCTCGTCAGATAGCGACTGAGAAAAAGCGGCCTCTGAGCGAGTAAAAGGGAAATATGGAACATAAGTCATTGTGCCTGAAATAAAATAAGGGAAAACCGTTAAAGTGAAACCAACAGTATATATATGTTTATAAATGTATATATATATATATATATATATATATATATATATATATAAAGACAGTGGAAGAAAGCGACGGAGGACTCATTTTATGGGACCATTGGTTACAAAACACATGGTCCCACAAAATCAAGATGACGGCTTGCTAATGATGAGGCAAAGCAATCATAATGAGACAAAAGGAAGATTCTCATTAAATAATCAGTAGATTTCAAATGACCCTACACATTCCCCAAAGAGAAATCCATCTTGGACTCTGTAACAAACCAAACAGAATCAAGGGAATTAAATTCCCAGAAAGCACCACTGCAAACTTCTTCTTCTTGGTTGCAAAGAGACAACTCAGGGAAAGAAAACCCAAAGAAGCTCGCTGGGAAGAACTAAGTTCTTCGTAGGAATTAAATTCCTTTTGAAAAAGGGAAATTAAATTCCATGGGAAAGACAAACACCACCATTAATCCCTGAAGATCAGAGAAACCTTAAAGGGCCTGTTGATTAAAGAATGAGTGGTTTTCTTCTTAAAGAACTTAAAGAAAAAAAATGGGTTCTTGTTAAAAGGAAAAACCCTTGGTGTGGATTTAAAATCCAAAGAGTTTTATATGTATGAAAATTCTTCGATCGTCCAAAGCCATTACCTGAAGAGATGGGTCTTTCTTAAACAGAGTTAAACTCTGAAGATTTTGGAACAGAAAACTAAGCTCTGAGAACGAGAATTAAATTCTCAAAAGAAAAGTTAGCAAGGAAGAAGATGAGCAAAGTGGAGGCGCTTCTGAAGGGACATTGGCATTTATAGGATGTGATGGAAAACGTTTCATCTCCCCTATTCCCTAGACAAATCCAACGGTCACAAAAGTGGCAGCGTTGCACTCACGTGCAGACACGTGAGAGCAACGCTGTGGGGCATTTGTTTCCTGATTAAAAAATCAGGAATTACCTCAATGAGGTATCACTTGCTCACACATGACCAATGGTCACGTATTGACACGTGATAGTTAAATTCTCATCAAACAGAAATGAAAACAAACGGCTGAAGGAGGACCCAATTGGGGGTCATGTGCTCACACGTGACCAAAGGTCACGTGCCAGCACGTGACAGGCTTTGAAAGCCTTATAACTTAATAGAATTTAATTCTAAAAATCAGGAATTACCTCAATGAGGTATCACGTGCTCACACGTGATCAATGGTCACGTGTTGACACGTGATGGTTAAATTCTCATCAAACAGAAATGAAAACAAACGGCTGAAGGAGGACCCAATTGGGGGTCACGTGCTCACACATGACCAAGGGTCATATGCCAGCACGTGACAGGCTTTGAAAGCCTTATAACTTAAAAGAATTTAATTCTAAAAATCAGGAATTACCTCAACAAGGTATCACGTGCTCACACGTGACCAATGGTCACGTGTTGACACATGATGGTTAAATTCTCATCAAATAGAAATGAAAACAAACGGCTGAAGGAGGACCCAATTGGGGGTCACGTGCTCACACGAGACTGTTTACCCCAATCAGAGCAAAGCTCTGTTCAAATTCTAAGGCGGGAGATGAAGCAACGCTTCATCTTCCCCCAATCAGAGCAAAGTTTTGCTTTGAAAATTTAAAAGTTTAATAAATGAAGCAACGCTTCAGATTATTTGCGCTGCGCAACACGCCACGTGTCAGGCGCAGATGCATCAGCGCAGCGCCTAAGGAGGCGCGCCCAATCGGAGCAAAGCTCTATCTAAAGGAAGCAACGCTTCAGATTATTTGCGCTGCGCAACACGCCACGTGTCAGGCGCAGATGCATCAACACAGCGCCCAAGGAGGCGCGCCCAATCGGAGCAAAGCTCTATTTAAAGGAAGCAACGCTTCAGTTGCGCTAGCGCAGTTGCGCTGCGCTGTGCGCTACGCGACACGTGTCAGCGCAGATGCGCTAGCGCAGTTGCGCTGCGCTTTGCGCTGCGCAACACGTGTCAGCGCTGCGCTGCGCGCTGCGCGACATGTGTCACGCGCTGGGGCATCTGCGCCAAACAGAATTAAAATTTCAAGAAATCTTTTATGTTCTTGTTAAAACAAGAAGATTTTCTTCTGCAAAGCAGAAGCTCTTGGATCAAAGATCCAACGGCGGGGAAAATTCCCCAAATCACTCAGAGAAAGTTCTCTTTAACAAATTTAACTAATTTATGGGCACTATAAAAAGGACCCTAAGCCTCAATTCTAAGGCATCAAGATCTTTCTAAAAAAAAAGAAAGAAGAGAACTCTTGAGAACTCCTCAAGAACAACAAAAGGTAAAAACCTTGGAAAGAAGAGGAAATTCTCTTATGAACAGATCAGTGATCTAAAAACAAAATCATTGATCTTTAAACATAACTAAATAAAATGAATAAATAAAATAAAAATAGTGCTTTGCACTTTTTCATGAACCTTTGGTTCTTTAAGATAAGAAAAAACTTATCTTTTCCTTTGATCTAAATTAGATCAAGAAATCCAACAGTGCTTTGCACTTCTGTTCTTGAATCTAAAAGATTCTTAGTGCTTTGCACTTCCAAACTGCGCTGTTGCGCTCTTACGAGAGCGCCACGTGTCTGCTATAGAACCACTTGCGCTACGCGCTCTTGAAATAGAGTTTTGCTCTCTGGAATCGGCGCAACTCACTAGAGCGCGCCACGTGTCAGCAGCGCAACAGCGCAGCGCACTAGCGCAGCCCACTGCGCTATTGCGCTTGCGCTCACCAGAGCGTGACACGTGTCACCACCATTTGAGTTTGCGCTCATTACTTAGCGCAAAACGCCCGACTAGCCATGTGGGGCACTGTCAGAGTATTTAATGCTCTACATTATTAAAGAAAAGGGACAGAGCCCAATTAAAAGGCCTAACAGGCCTAATAAAAATACTACGCATTTTAAAAGGGGGGCAAAGCCCAAACAAAAAATTAGATGCCCTGCATCATTTATAAAAGGGCAAAGCACAAACCAAAACATATGCTCTGCATCATAAAGAAAGGGACAGAGCCCAAATCAAAAAGGCCTAGCAGGCCGGAATAAAATGCAGTGCATTATTAAATATGGGCAAAGCCCTAGCACAGGCTTAATAGGCCAAGGATCAAGAAAAATCTTGAATATTCTCAATGGAACTTAGCTCGATCATGGCCGTAAGTCCCCAAACTAAATCGACCGAGCAAAAATTGCTCTCCTAAATCAATCCACATCCGGTTCGAGGGTACATCTCCGAACTCCTCTGACATCCATCATTGTAATCTTTCAACGACGTCAGAGAGGTGACGGGTCCCGATGATCACATACGTCAATATGGACTGCGGGGTCCTCAAACTCGTGGACCGAAACGTCCCTAAACTAATATTGGACCGAAACGTCCTTAAACTAATAATGGACCACCATGTCCCTAAACTGGAACATGGACCACCACGTCCCTAAACTGGAACATGGACCACCACGTCCCTAAACTGGAATACGGACCACCACGTCCCTAAACTGGAATGTTGGACCGAAACGTCCTTAAACTAATATTGGACCGAAACGTCCTTAAACTAATATCGGACCGAAACGTCCTTAAACTAATATTGGACCACTACGTCCCTAAACTGTAACAATAGAGCTCCTAAATGCACTTTTGTCGGATCTAAACGATCCCGTTTAAGTTGATCTTAGCCTCAAATATGGCTAACGTATCCTTAAACATTCAAACAGACTTTAGTCCCAAATTGGACTATAAGACCCCCAATCAAAAATGGCTAACGTATCCTCCAAACAGACTTTAGTCCCAAATTGGACTATGAATCTCCCAAACTGGAACAATAGAGCCCAAACGCTCTTTTGTCGGATCTAAACGATCACGTTAAGTTGATCTTAGTCTCACACAGGACTATCGTATCCTTAACGAACGTTTAAGTTGATCTTAGCCGCAACGCGACTAATGCATCCTTAAACTAAAAACACCAAACCCAAATCTAAGTAAATACGGATTTGTTAATCCACGTCCTACAGGCGACGGCATTACTCAGTCTCCGTATACAATCCACGGGCAACCACGAACAAAACAAACACCCACGACACGAAGTGAAATTCTGGAGAAGGAGAAAGTTGTTACCGCGATGCGGTAGCGTAATTAACTGCAGGGGCTTGCGCCTGCAGGGAAGAGCGTCCCCACAATCAAAAACCCCTCAAGCGAGGGGGAATCTGACAAAGTCTGCTACATCGGCCGCATCCGTCTAAACCTCCGATACATGGTGCCATAAATCAACTTGGCATCTTCGGAGAGGTAGACGGATAAAACCAAATAGCATCTGCCCCGAATCTCAGCGTCAGGCCATCGCGGTCCTGTGCGGCCGCCATTCGGAGGGGAACAGATTCTGGCACGCCCGGTGGGACCTTTTCCTCTTTCCACTCCACACTTCGTATGTCGTGTTCGTGAACGAATCGCGGTTTGCTGTGGTTGCCTGTGGATTCGAGGTACTAAGATTTGGTGTCTTGCTCCGTGCAGAAAACAGAAGATCAATGGCTTCAAACTGCACTGCCTGCAACTGCAACTCTCGCTCCGTCCGCGCTAGAGGAGTGACTTATGGGCCCTAAGCGGCCTCCCTTTTCAAAATGCCAGTGGAGCAGGTGGCTCAAGCCACCACTGGACTATCTTTTGGGACCATGCTCCCACCAATGAGCTTCAACGCCCCAATGACATTGCAAGAAGCTCCAAAGAAGTCGGTCTTCGATCGACTTACCACTGCCGCGACCCCTCTCAACGGGTCATCCAACTCCACTGCTTCAGTTTTTAACGGATTAGGCCAGAGCTCTAACAGGCTCATGAAGAAGCTTGCCATATCAGAAGGCGTTATCCCGAAGCGGATAGCCATTCCAACTCCCTTTCCTGGAAAATCACCAAGGTTGCTTCCTATGTTCAGAAGTCCGCTTCTGACAAGTTGGCCGTCCCCGTTCAACGGACGTCCATCTTTAAAAAGCTGGTACCAGTATATTCTGACCAACACAGGGGGCATGAGGAGGTCACCCCTATAGCTGAAACAACTCCATCAGCACGACATGCCCGACGTCGCCACTGGCGTCGAGTAAGGAAGGCTGGGGGCAACTCCCCCTCTGGGATAACTCCGTCAGCTCCGATGGTGAGGATCGATGCTGCTGTTCCAACCAAGAACAGCTTTGAACTGCTCAACAAGGTGCGCAGAAACTCTCCTACTGCGATGTCGAAACGAACTCCTTCACCTGTGGAGAATACTCCAGAGAAGAAGTTAGAGCAGCCCCCTCAACGGCTGTCCTCTAAAATTTACAAAGTCTGGCGACAGGTCCAAGAGTCGGTGATCGATCAAGACTGCCTCCGACGACAGAAAAAGATGAAGGTTCGGCAGGGGAAGGATTACTCTGTCAAACCACAAAAAGCAAAAGCTACTTGGGTGCCCACTACAACGGCTCCCTTAACTCCAATCACTCAAAAAAGGAGGCCACAAAAAGCCCCTGTGAATATGGAGAAGCATAAAAGCGCCGAACACAAACGCCCCAAGTCTGGAGGCATGGTGGTGCACACCGTTTATATGGCTTCTGGAAAGGAGGAAAGCCGCACTTCTACGGGCCACCGACCGCTCACCCGATCCGTGACGAAAGCCCAGGAGCAACAACAAAAGCTTCAGGAAATGATGACTACAATGGCTGTACTCACTGAGCCAAAAGAAAGCTCTGAAACGTCTTCGGATGAGCGTCAAGAACAAGAAACCGACACTGACTTTTTACGCAGAGTCCTTGAAAAGAGGGACAAAGAAGCTGCAGAGCAAGCGGCTAACATAAAACAGATGGCGCTCCTCTTCCAAGATATGGTAAGGATGATGTTACAGCCGGAACCTCCTACTGAAGATCCTCCGATCGTCCTTGAAGACGACAGGGGAGAAGCGTCAAATCCTCCGCCGGCTCTATCAACAGCCAAAGAGGAGGCAATCTCCAAAGCTGACCTGGACGAATATATAGCTCAGCAGATCCGGGTTCATCAGGCGAATGAAGCGACTGGGCAAATTGTTAGAACTGGACGACCGTATCCGAGCTGGTATGACCAAATCAGTTACCCGCCAGGATATACGATCCCTAAATTCCACGTATATAAAGGGACAGGGAATCCGCATCAGCATGTCGCTCAATTCAGGGCCTTATGCGGCAATACTGGAGGCGATGATAAATTGTTGCTACGTCAATTCGTCGGCAGCTTAGCAGAAACAGCCTTTGAATGGTATTCGGAGCTACCTAACGACTCTGTCAAAACATTTGCGGAGATGGAGCTGCTGTTTACACAAAGATTCGCAAGTGCTAGTGAACGCACCCCGATAACAGCACTGATAAATGCCAGGATAAGGCTAAGCGAAACGTGGGTCCAATACGCAACACGATGGCGGAACCTATGGTCGAAATGCGAACAACGCATAGAAGAGGCACCTGCGGTAGGCATGTTTGTGGGCACTCTCGATCCGCAGGCGACCATCTCACAATTCATGATGTTCTTCAGGCCAACCACCTTCCAGGCCTTGATTGACAAATTAGCCCAAATGGACCAGATGAGCCATAGACCGTCTCCTCCAAAATCAGATTCCCGAGATGAGAAAGGAAAAGGGAAAGCGATCATCGTCGCCAATGCTCAACAACAGTCTAGCAACTCAAAGCCGTTCGTTCGCCAAAACAACGTGCGTCCACGCCCATCCCTCAAAGAGAGGCTAGGACGTCCTTACTCGTTTCCTCAGAATAAAACGAGAAGACTGTTTGAGCTGGCAGTGCGTAACAGACTCATCAATCTGCCGAGTCCAAAGCGTCTGTCGCAGCCAGGCGATCTTAATAATCCCAATTATTGCCCTTACCACCAAACGGTAAGTCACCCGATTGAGGATTGTTTCGTCTTTAAGGGATGGATCGAGGATCAATACCTGCAAGGCAAGTTCGCGCTTTCTGAAAGCTGGAAGGTAAACCCACCACAGCCGCACTCTCCAAAGAAGACGGACACGCCGGGAGCAGCTTGTTCTTTAGTCAAGGATGAAAACAATGGAAAAAACTCATCGAATGAATCCGAAAACTACGTAGCGACTTGTCATATGATTTCTCATTCACTGACGGATGATAAAGAGGCTCCTTGCGCTGAGAAACCAATGGCGAATCCTGAGCCGGAGATTCTACAGCCATCAGACGAGTTGATCGATGTCTTCCTAAGTGAAATTCGTCTGAAAGAAAAAGCCAATCAAGAGCGTGAAATGGCCATACTAGAAAGAACCAAGGTATTCCCGTCAAATCAAAATCCATACACTGCGGGTAAAAACAAATTCAAGACGAGGAAACGGTTCGCTAAAGCTCTGTCAGTAGGAATGAAGCTACCGCCCTCTGAAGAAAATACTCTCGCTGAGGCAGAGATGCACCCTAACTTCTGTTTATATCATCAGAAGATCATACATCCTACCGAAGACTGCGAATCCTTTAACTGTTGGTGGCAAGGGTATGTCGCTCAAAAGCAACACTTCGACGGGACAAAGTGTGAAGCTTGTGGACATCCGAAAAATTCGATAAATGAGCGCAAAAGAGTCGCCGACGATTGCCATATAGCCGACTCTAAGGTATCGCAAATTATCACCTTTGGAAGAAACTCTGACGAAGAAGCTATCCCCAACTTTTCCCTCGGGGAATCTATTTCGAAAATAAAGGAATTGAGAAGCTGCGAGAACGTTCAGCCATGTAATCGCACGCTATTCGAAAAAAATCTCGGCCTCGTAAACAAGGGACCGAGCAAAAAGAATAAAGGAAAAGGAAAAAAGGCCCTCGTCGCCAGCGCTCAACAACAATCAGGTGACCCTAGACAGGTTGCTTGCCAAAGCAACAAGCGGCAACCCCTTCAGGAAAAGTTGAAACGTCCTTACTCGTTTCCGCAAGATAAAACAAGGGGACTGTTCGAGCTGGCAGTGTACGACAGACTCATTAATCTGCCGGATCCAAAACGTCCGTTACGGCCAGGCGATATTAATAATCCTAATTATTGCCTTTACCACCAAACAGTAGGTCACCTGATCGAAGACTGCTACGTCTTCAAAAACTAGGTTGAAGACCAATACCAACAGGGCAAGTTCGCGCTGTCTGAGAATTGGAAGGTGAGTCCGCCACAACCGCACGCTCCGAAGAAGATGGATACGCCGGGAGCATCATGTTCATTCATGGAGAAGGACTCATAGACCGAAAAGTCAATAAACTAGATATTCGTCTCAAATACGGCGACGGCGGACCGAAATGTCCTTAAACTAATGATGGACCGCAATGTCCTAAAACTTGCAAATGACTGAAATGTCTTTAAACTACTACCGCAGCATTCTTAGGCTGACGAGATAAAAAAAAATATAGAATATATATATATATATAAAGAAATTAAAAAAAAACGGTATGTCCATAAGCAAAACGGGCACGGATGAAAACCCGAAAGGGCTCCGTGAGTAAAAACAACAGGACTACCGGCGAGTGTTCGTGAAAACTTGAAAGGGCGCGACCTCGTAAATAATAATAAAAAAAAATGGTACGTCCACAAGCAAAATGGGCACGGATGAAAACCCAAAAAGGCTCCGTGAGTAAAAACAGCAGGGCTACTGGCGAGTGTTCGTGAAAACCCGATAGGGCGCGACCTCGTTTTAAAAAAAAAATAGGAATAAAATAAAAAATAAAAAGAACTGTATGTCCATAAGCAAAATGGGCACGGATGAAAACCCGAAAGGGCTCCGTGAGTAAAAACAGCAGGGCTACCGGCGAGTGTTTGTGAAAACCCGAAAGGGCGCAACCTCGTTAAAAGACACTTATAGGGCCTTCTCGACCTTGTAAGGAGAAACCACCCGCGTGAGATCCTTATGACTCACAAGGGAGCAACACACTTAGGGATCCACGATTCCTAAGGAGAAATTACACTTACGAGATCCTCACGACTCGTAAGGAGAACTCTCTTATGGGACCCTCACGGCTCATAAGATTTGAAAGTCTTAAGTTATAGAAACCTTAACCTGTTCTTAAGCAACCCCCATAACCTTCGATATTGCCCTACAAGTGGCTCATATTGATCCTTGTATACAATCCACGGGCACGAATAAATATTTCCCCAACAAAGTCTCATCCGTGACTAAGGATATGCTTGTACAACAAACAACACTTGTAAGTCCTCTCGACTTATAAGGAGAAAACCCTTTTGTAAGATCCTTACGACTTACAAGAGAACATGCACTTAGGAATCCTCACGATTCCCAAGGAGAAAACACACCTACAAGACCCTCACGACTTGTAGGGAGAAATACCTTTGTGAGACCCTTACGGCTCGTGAAGTCAAAAGCCTTAGTCGACAGGACCCTTAACCCTGTTTACTAAGCCACCTTTGTTCAATATCGACAGAGGCAAATGATGATTCGCTCCTAGCAATAT
The DNA here is from genome assembly GCA_030015575.1 of Agapanthus africanus. Classification (NCBI taxonomy): domain Eukaryota; kingdom Viridiplantae; phylum Streptophyta; class Magnoliopsida; order Asparagales; family Amaryllidaceae; genus Agapanthus; species Agapanthus africanus. The sequence goes on from CM057342.1 coordinate 42,101,529, forward strand.
CCCAGTTGCAGCGATGCTGATGCCTAAACCGGTATCAAATTTCAAGTCCTTTCAAGGAAAATGATGATTCGCTCCTGGCAATATTCCAGTCGCAGCGATACTGATGCCAAGATTGGTATCAGACCCCAAATTCCCTACTCGCAAAAAAAAATCAGCGAGCCCAAAAAAAAATGCATACGAAATAGCCGAAATGATGGGGCAACTTGCAAACAAAATCAGCAAGTAAAAATGTATGCATACAAAACAGCCGAAATGATTGGGCAACTCGCAATAAAAAGCAGCGAGTAAAAACATAATAAACAGCCGAAATGATTGGGCAACTCTCAATAAAAAGTCGCGAGTAAAACTAAAGTAAATAGCCGAAATGATTGGGCATCGCGAAAAATAGCCGAAATGATTGGGCAATCGCGATTTTCACGATATAAAAAGCTGAAATGATAAAGCATCGCGGAAAGAATAAAAAAAATGAAAGAATGAAACTTTTTCCCCTACAGGTGAAATTACATCGATCCCTGTATACAATCCAGGGGCACAGATAAAAAGGGAACCATACCTTTCCAACAGGCTCCATCAGAAAGCGAAGCCAAATCTCGACGGTTCATAGACAACCTAGAGACAATCTCGACATTTGTCGCAATATTACAGATACGATGTCAACAAATGAAGCAAACGAAGATCCCGAGCTTCAGGGTCTCGACGTCAACATCGACAACTTAGAGATCACCAACGGCGTTTCTCCTCACTCCAACTAGATGCAGACATGACGTCAACAACCGACCTCAGAATCGCAACAAAACGGAACCATGGCAAAGTCTCTAGTTCCAAATCTTAATGGCCACATCTACAGCCTGGAAACCAACAACGGTGTGCCTCCTCATTCCAGCAGGACACGGATATTACACCATCAAGCGCAGCGATGGCAAAATCCCAGCTTCACCTCAGCATTCGTCTCGATACAGTAGACGCAATGTCAACAGCAGCGTTCCTCCGCAGTCCGGCTGGAGGCAGATGCAACGTCAACAAAAGACCTCACGGTAGAAACAAAGCGGAATAACGGCAAAATCCCAACTCCACCTTAGCATTCGTCTCGTTACAGCAGACGCAATGTCAACAACGGCGTTCCTTCGCAGCCCAGCAGGGTATACATGCAAAGTTAACAAAAGACCCCATGGTTGAAACAAAGCGGAGTGATGGCAAAATCCCAGCTCCACCTCAGCATTCGTCTCAATACACCAGATGCAGTGTGAGCAAATGAAGCGAAGGCCAAATTCCTAGCTTCAAGATCTTAACGGCAAGTCATATAAGGCTTGAAAGACCACCGGAGATCATCTCACATAAAGTGGTCACCTCCTCGACGTTCGTCTCGATACAGCAGACAAAATGTCAACCCTAGCATTCTTCTTCCAGCAGGGATTCAGACATGACAAAGCAAACGAAACGAAGGCCACATTCCTAGCTTCAACGTCTTTACGGTAACTCACATAAAACCGGAAAGACAATCGGAGATCATCTCGCACCAGCACAGAGTGGTCACCACCTTTACGTTCGTCTCGATACAGTAGACGAAATGTCAACCCTAGCATTCTTCCTCCAACAGGGTTTCGGACGTGACAAAGCAAACAAAGCGAAGGCCACATTCCTAGCTTCAACGTCTTTCCGGTAACTCACATAAAACCGGAAAGACAATCGGAGATCATCTCGCACCAGCACAGAGTGGTCACCACCTTGACGTTCGTCTCGATACAGCAGACGAAACGTCAACCCCAGCGTTCTTCCTCCAACAGGATTTGGACACACCAAAGAAAACGAAGCGAAGGCCACATTCCTAACTTCTACGTCTTGACGGTAACTCATATAAAACCGGAAAGACAATCGGAGATCATCTCGCACCAGCACAGAATGGTCACCACCTCGACATCCGTCTCGATACAGCAGACGAGATGTCACCCCAATGTTCGTCTCGACACAGCATACGCAACGTCATTAAACGAATGGAGCCACGGCAAAATCCCTAGTTCCAAACCTCGACGGTTCACCAGCAACCTAGAGACAACCTCGACGTCCGTCTCGATACAGTAGACAAGATGTCACCCCAATGTTCATCTCGACACAGCAGGCGCAACGTCATTAAACGAATGGAGCCACGGCAAAATCCCTAGTTCCAAACCTCGGTGGTTCACCAGCAACCTAGAGACAACCTCGACGTCCGTCTCGATACAGCAGGCGAGATGTCACGCCAACGTTCGTCTCGACACAGCAGACGCAACGTCATCAAACAAACGGAGCCACGACAAAATCCCTAGTTCCCACCGCAACATTCGTCTCGATACAGCAGACGCAATGCCAGCAAACGAAGCAAAGGCCAAGTTCCTAGCTTCAGGGTCTTGACGGCAACTCATATAAAGCCCGAAAGACTATCGGAGATCATCCCCACACCAGCGCGGAGTGGTTATGACTCATCGGGGCTCACCAAAATAAGCCTAACCTCAAGTAAAAAGCGACATGGCAAATTCCTAACGCTTGCTCTTCCGACAGTCAAACTGCCAAGGAGGATTGCTTGAAGACGTCTTGTCCAGCCCCCGAAGGGATCAGAGACACGGCAGTCGCAGGGCTACTCGAACAGCACGATTGCCTATCAAGGACTATATCAGCTTATGCGACGGTACGATGGCCAAAACCCTAAGTACCACCAACCTTAACGGGCTTCTGTCGTAAAGAGCAGAGGTTAAATACGACGTTAAGATGTTCTTGCGAGAAACGTTCGATTCGTCTCGACTTGTGAAAAATTGTCGAGGCGGCTCGACTCGTGAGATAAAGCCTTAGGCAATGGGCATAAAAGAAGCCTGTTTCCTAAGCAATGGGACCCTGCAAGTTGGCCCAAAACGGTCTCCTGCATACCATCCACGGGTCTCACTCTCCAACATCGAACTTTGACAAGGAGGGAAACAACCGCTTATAAGTCCTCTCGACTCGTAAGAGGGAAAAATTCTCTTGTAGGATCCTTACGACTTACAAGAGAAAACCACACTTAGGAATCCTCACGATTCCTAAGGAAAAAAAAACCACCTGCGAGATCCTCTCGATCCGTAGGGAGAAAAGTCTCTATGAGACCCTTACGGCTCATAGAGTTGAAAAGTCTTAGGCAGCAGATCTGAACCTGCGGCCTAAGCCCTCGCTATCTCGTGAAGAAATCAAGAAGCTTACTCTACTACCTGCTAATTATGACGACATGCTGAGAAAGAGGAAAAGCAACAGAAAGAACATCCGATTTACATTTGATCAGGCGTTCGAGACGCACTCATTTATGCATGGGCAGAAGACTCAGGACGAGAAATAAGACAAGCTGAAATAAAAAGTTTCCATTCATATTGCCAAAAATTCTTACAATCTTAAAAAAAAACAGTGAACGAAAATTTTTATTACAATGGAATAACTTCAGATCCAGGGCACGGATTGAGAAAGTCAAAAGTAAGGCCATCCAGAGTCCTTCTGGCCTTTCTGATTATTCTTATGTGCAACCTCTCGCGCTCCTCTGTGTCAATATCATCGGCAAGCCCTCCCGGCCTTCGATAAGCAGCAACTATCGTCGTCTGCTGGAAGATTTGATGTAATATGTCAATGAGGCTGTCCCGCCGTTTCTTCGAGATCAGCCCCGTCAGGTACACTGAATGCACCTTGTCCTCAGCATCATCCAGCGCATTGAGCGGCAAGGCCTCGTGAAGACCCGGAAGTGCTCTCCATATTGCTCCCAGCATGACTTTCAAAAGAGCCAAACGACGGGGTAGCAACCAACCACCGCTTGCGTTCAGACGACCCATAACCTCTGCACATTAAGCATCCGTAAACTCCTGGTTTTGCTGACGACCCTGTGCGCGGATATCGTCATAGGTGATGAACTCATGCAAACTGTATAGACGCACCGCCATAATGCCTGGAGGAAACATCACAGGAAGATTAGCGATAAAAAATACATGGAGAATTAAACTCCTTGAGAGCAATGCTCTGCAAACAGGAGTGACTGTCAAAATCCTAATAAGGGGAATTTAAAGAAATCCCCCCGAGGACTCTGAGATCATTACTATTAAAAGATGATATAATCCATTAAATACAAAACTCCATTTTTAATTTTCATTATCCATATTCGAACTCTTAAGAGTTCATCTTTTTTTAGATCAAAGAGGTCTATGTTTTGCGAAAGATACAAGGTTCTGTTCATGGGTTAAGAAACCCTGAAACAGATTCCTGAGAGCAAGGCTCTATTTGGTGAAACCCCAAAAGGATTTTCTTTAGATCAAAGATCTATGAGAGCAAAGCTCTATTAATTAAGATTGATTTAATTCAAGACTAATTCTTACTTAAATAGTTTCTGTTTAGGAAAATCTAACTCGAGGAGTTCTTGAAGGCAAGAGCAAAGCTCTGAAGTTTCTGAAAACGAAAAATTTTAAGATGATAATCATCTGTGCAGGACCAAAGGTCCTATTTATAGGCATCAAGTGCCCTTTCAACTTCCAAAAGTTGCCGCAACGGTTGGAATTCTGCCACCGTTGCGCTCACGTTTGGGGCCACGTAAGCGCAACGGTGGGGGGGCATTTGTTTACCCCAATCAGAGCAAAGCTCTGTTCAAATTCCAAGGCGGGAGATGAAGCAACGCTTCATCTTCCCCCAATCAGAGCAAAGTTTTGCTTTGAAAATTTAAAAGTTTAATAAATAAAGCAACGCTTCAGATTATTTGCGCTGCGCAACACGCCACGTGTCAGGCGCAAATGCATCAGCGCAGCGCCCAAGGAGGCGCGCCCAATCGGAGCAAAGCTCTATTTAAAGGAAGCAACGCTTCAGATTATTTGCGCTGCGCAACACGCCACGTGTCAGGCGCAGATGCATCAGCGCAGCGCCCAAGGAGGCGCGCCCAATCAGAGCAAAACGCTATTTAAAGGAAGCAACGCTTCAGTTGCGCTAGCGCAGTTGCGCTGCGCTGTGCGCTGTGCGACACGTGTCAGCGCAGATGCGCTAGCGCAGTTGCGCTGCGCTTTCGCTGCGCGACACGTGTCAGCGCTGCGCTGCGCGGTGCGCGACACGTGTCAGCGTAGATGCGCTAGCGCAGTTGCGCTGCGCTGCGCGCTGCGCGACACGTGTCACGCGCTGGGGCATCTGTGCCAAGCAGAATTAAAATTTCAAGAAATCTTTTCTGTTCTTGTTAAAACAAGAAGATTTTCTTCTGCGAAACAGAAGCCCTTGGATCAAAGATCCAACGGCGGGGAAAATTCCCCAAATCACTCAGAAAAAGTTCTCTTTAACAAATTTAACTAATTTATGGGCACTATAAAAAGGACCCTAAGCCTCAATTCTAAGGCATCAAGATCTTTTTAAAAAAAAAAAGAAAGAAGAGAACTCTTGAGAACTCCTCAAGAACAACAAAAGGTAAAAACCTTGGAAGGAAGAGGAAATTCTCTTATGAACAGATCAGTGATCTAAAAACAAAATCATTGATCTTTAAACATAACTACATAAAATGAATAAATAAAATAAAAATAGTGCTTTGCACTTTTCATGAACCTTTGGTTCTTTAAGATAAGAAAAAACTTATCTTTTCCTTTGATCTAAATTAGATCAAGAAATCCAACAATGCTTTGCACTTCTGTTCTTGAATCTAAAAGATTCTTAGTGCTTTGCACTTCCAAACTGCGCTGTTGCGCTCTTACGAGAGCGCCACGTGTCTGCTATAGAACCACTTGCGCTACGCGCACTTGAAATAGAGCTTTGCTCTCTGGAATCGGCGCAACTCACTAGAGCGCGCCACGTGTCAGCAGCGCAACAGCGCAGCGCACTAGCGCAGCGCACTGCGCTCTTGCGCTTGCGCTCACCAGAGCGCGCCACGTGTCAGCAGCGCAATAGCGCAGCGCACTAACGCAGCACACTGCGCTGTTGCGCTTGCGCTCACCAGAGCGTGATACGTGTCACCACCATATGAGTTTGCGCTCATTACTTAGCGCAAAGCGCCTGACTAGCCACGTAGGGCACTGTCAGAGTATTTAATGCTCTGCATTATTAAAGAAAAGGGACAGAGCCCAATTAAAAGGCCTAACAGGCCTAATAAAAATACTACGCATTTTAAAAGGGGGGCAAAGCCCAAACAAAAAATTAGATGCCCTGCATCATTTATAAAAGGGCAAAGCCCAAACCAAAACATATGCTCTGCATCATAAAGAAAGGGACAGAGCCCAAATCAAAAAGGCCTAGCAGGCCGGAATAAAATGCACTGCATTATTAAATATGGGTAAAGCCCTAGCACAGGCCTAATAGACCAAGGATCAAGAAAAATCTTGAATATTCTCAATGGAACTTAGCTCGATCATGGCCGTAAGTCCCCAAACTAAATCGACCGAGCAAAAATTGCTCTCCTAAATCAATCTACATCCGGTTCGAGGGTACATCTCCAAACTCCTCTGACATCCATCATTGTAATCCTTCAACGACGTCAGAGAGGTGACGGGTCCCGACGATCACATACGTCAATATGGACTGCGGGGTCCTCAAACTCGTGGACCGAAACGTCCCTAAACTAATATTGGACCGAAATGTCCTTAAACTAATAATGGACCACCATGTCCCTAAACTGGAATATGGACCACCACGTCCCTAAACTGGCAATGGACCGCCACGTCCCTAAACTGGAATACGGACCACCACGTCCCTAAACTGGAATATGGACCACCACGTCCCTAAACTGGAATGTTGGACCGAAACGTCCTTAAAATAGTATCGGACCGAAACGTCCCTAAACTAATATCGGACCGAAACGTCCTTAAACTAATATTGGACCACTACGTCCCTAAACTGTAACAATAGAGCTCCTGGAATACGGACCACCACGTCCCTAAACTGGAATATGGACCACCACGTCCCTAAACTGGAATGTTGGACCGAAACGTCCTTAAAATAGTATCGGACCGAAACGTCCCTAAACTAATATCGGACCGAAACGTCCCTAAACTAATATCGGACCGAAACGTCCTTAAACTAATATTGGACCACTACGTCCCTAAACTGTAACAATAGAGCTCCTAAATGCTCTTTTGTCGGATCTAAACGATCCCGTTTAAGTTGATCTTAGCCTCAAATATTGCTAACGTATCCTTAAACATTCAAACAGACTTTAGTCCTAAATTGGACTATAAGACCCCCAATCAACTTTGGTTCAAGGGTACATCTCCGAACACCTCTGACATTTGTCGTTGTAATCCTTCAACGTCGTCAGAGAGGTGACGGGTCCCGACGACCATACATGCAATGGACCACTATGTCCCTAAACTGGAACAATAGAGCCAAATGCTCTTTTGTCGGATCTAAACGGTCCCGTTAAGTTGATCTTAGTCTCAAACTGGACTAACGTATCCTTAACAAACGTTTGAGTCGATCTTAGCCTCAAAAATGGCTAACGTATCCTCCAAACAGACTTTAGTCCCAAATTGGACTATGAATCTCCCAAACTGGAACAATAGAGCCCAAACGCTCTTTTGTCGGATCTAGACGATCACGTTAAGTTGATCTTAGTCTCACACAAGACTAGCGTATCCTTAACGAACGTTTAAGTTGATCTTAGCCGCAACGCGACTAATGCATCCTTAAACTAAGAACACCAAACCCAAATCTAAGTAAATACGGATTTGGACTAATCCACGTCCTACGGGCGACGGCATTACTCAATCTCCGTATACAATCCACGGGCAACCACGAACAAAACAAACACCCACGACACGAAGTGAAATTCTGGAGAAGGAGAAAGTTGTTACCGCGATGCGGTAGCGTAATTAACTGCAGGGGCTTGCGCCTGCAGGGAAGAGCGTCCCCACAATCAAAAACCCCTCAAGCGAGGGGGAATCTGACAAAGTCTGCTACATCGGCCACATCCGTCTAAACCTCCGATACACGGTGCCATAAATCAACTTGGCATCTTCGGAGAGGTAGACGGATAAAACCAAATAGTATCTTCCCCGAATCTCAGCGTCAGGCCATCGCGGTCCTGTGCGGCCGCCATTCGGAGGGGAACAGTGACCAAGGGTTACGTGCCAGTACGTGACAGGCGTTGAAAGCCTTATAACTTAATAGAATTTAATTCTAAATTTCTCTAAATCTTTCCAAACGAAAAAGGATTATGGGGAACCGTTAGATTAAAAATCAAAGGGTGATTAAAAATCACCAATTTATGGAAAGATTTTAGACAAGGAAAAATTTCCCTAAATTTCTCCAGAAATAACAAACAGAATATCTTTTGGATTGAAAATCCAATGGTGAATAAAATTCACTGTGTGATCTAAAGGATCATATTAGTTATGAAAACAAAAAATCTTTCAATGAGAGATTTACTAAACAAATTGATTCTTTTCCTTCTCCTATAAATAGGAGCCAAGAGAAGAGAAGAAAAAAAGAAATTTTTGGGATCTTGAAATTTTCCAAAGGCAAATACCAGAGAGAAAAGAAAAGAGAATTTAATTCTCAAGAAAGAAAACCTAGGTGAGAAAGGGGGAAATGATCAAGACTTCAAAAAGAGAATTTAAGTCTCAATCTAAGAGTTTAACTCTTCTACAAAAAAACTTAGTTCTTCCTCTGGTTGAAGATCTGCAGAAGCAAATCTCCCCATAGGTTGAGAATTTAATTCTAATCAGGTTGAGATTTTGCCATGCAGATCCAAAACTTAGAGGAGGAATTGAAATTAGAGAATTTAATTCTCCCAATTCATAAGAATTCAATTCCTTCCAAAATAAAACTAGGGTTTAACCCTATATGAGAATTTAATTCTCCCAAATTATAGGAATTTAATTCCTTCAAGATGGACAAAACTAGGGTTTAACCCTAATTGAGAATTTAATTCTCTCAAACTTACAGGAACTTGATTCCTCCTAAAATGAAATTAGGGCTTTACCATATATAAGAATTTAATTCTTTTACATACATGGGAATTTAATTCCCCTAAAAAGAAATTAGGGTTTAACCCTACATAGGAATTTAATTCCTCCAAAATCATAATTAGGGTTTAACCCTACAGAGAATTTAATTCTTAAAAATAAGGAGACTTAAAAGATCTCCATGCATGCAAAGAATTAAGGTCACGTGGCCCCACATGACCCCTGAAAAGATCCCCAGAAAATGAAAAGGAAAAGTCTTTGAGGCAATGCCTCACGTGCCCCCACGTGACCTCCAAAACAAAGAGAATAAAAGCAAAGGAAATATGGGCTTTGGGCGCTCTCACGTGACCCCTAATAAATGCCTTAACAGATCAGTGCATGAATGCCTATCACGTGCCCATACGTGATGACTAAAAATTAAAAGTGTTTAACACTTATTTGCATAACAAAGTAAAAGGAGATCTGGCCCCACCTTTGGGCGTCCTCACGTATCCCCACGTGACCCCTTCTTCTCTAATGTTAAACACTAATTCAAGAGCTTTATTTCCAGTATTTAACACTGTTGTCTCCTAGTGTTTAAACACTAATTTGAGAGCTTTATTTCTAGTGTTCAACACTACTGTTCTTTAGTGTTTAACACTACTTTTAGCTAAATTGGCTAATTTTCCAGAGGCAAAAGACTCCCCCTCAACTGAATCTCAAAATTGAGTAAAATTCAGAGCTATAATGTTCAATGCTCAGTCAAAGACCAAAAATGTTCCCAAAGCCTTCAAACTCTTGTTTAGCATTGCTAAATAATGTGGGCTTGAACCCAGACAAGTGTTAATGGTCCAACAAAGAGCCAATATTTCCAATCTAATTGGACTTAGCCCAAACTGGCCATAAGTCCTCAATTCAGATTTAACTGAGCCAATGAGCTCATAATCTAATTAATTGATCTTAGTTCCAAATTGGACTATAGATCGCTTAATCCACTTTGGTTCGAGGGTACATCTCTTCACTCCTCTGATATCTGTCGTTGTAATCCTTCAACGTCTTCAGAGAGGTAACGGGTCCCGATAACCACACATTTCTATGGACTGTACTCATGGACTATGATGTCCTTAACCTTGACTGTGAGGTCTTAAAACTCATGGACTATGACGTCCTTAACCTTGACTGTGAGGTCTTTAAACTCACGGACTATGATGTCCTTAACCTCGACCGTGATGTCTTTAAACTAACATTGGACTGTGGGGTCCTTAAACCCATGGACTATGATGTCCTTAACCTCGACCGTGATGTCTTTAAACTAATATTGGACTGTGGGGTCCTTATGTTTGTGTATAGGCCCTAGGGGCCATTATTGTATCATACTAGCTTGTATATTACTTAATTGAAGCTTGGGATATTCACAGATATATTAACAGTCTTGCTAAACATGGTAGTATGATACTTGATTAATCATTTTATTTATTTATTTTGATAAATGATTATGCTTCATATATTCAAGAAGGATCATTATTTCATTATCATTCTCATCCCCACCTTCTCTCTCCTCAAGCTCTCTCTCTTCAAACCCCAATCCTACCCTCTCATATGTTGAGATCAAGGATTAGAAAGACTAATTAATCCATATCCATACTCTATATCACCTAGGTGACTTTGATTAGAAACTAGAGAAACCTAGTTACCTCAAGATTAGAGGCAAAGCTTGGAATAGAAGCTCTCGGGTGGATTGTCTATTACATAGAAGAGGCCGACGAGGAGGTGGATAACGAGAAGAAGAAGGACACGGTTCATTAGGTATAATCTTCTTCCATAGTAGTTAACAACTCCTATGTTAGTGTTAGTTATAGTTTAGCAAAGATCCTTTCGGTTAGTCGATGTTGCTTCAAACAAAATGATTGTTTTTCATATTTTCGTCTCCCCGCAAGTCGTGGGGTGTACGACGTCGACTTATAGTGGGATCAAAGCCTCGCTAAACAATAACTAACTTATTAGCAAAGTCGTTAGAATTTTGAACGCAAAACGAACCGGAAAAAATATCGAAATCACCAAGTTTCTGTCGATTTTAAAATGAGGTCTAAAATTTTTTCAGGGACCTCTAAAATTACATGCAGGAAAATATAAGAATTCTAGAGAAAATTGGGTTCCTGAATCGGCCATGACGCCGCGGAACCGTGGCCGATCCAAGCGATCGGCCGCGGATCCGCCGCCGATTTGGGGCCGATTCAACCCAAATTTCCCCAGATCTCTTCTGTGGTTATTTTGTTATTTCTGGAATGTTTATTTTCTGCTCAAGTCTCAGGTGCACAGAGAAGTTTTGGAGTAGAATCTAATGTGTTTGCTCGATCGAAATTATACGATGTTTGGCTAATTAGATTATATCTGTGAATTGTATAATGTGTTCGTAAACCTCCCCTAACTGCTAGTATATCGGTTGGCAGGGGGTTGCACATTTCTATAATGATTTTACTGTTTGTGATTATGAACTTGATTGGATTGTTGTGATGATTAGCTGGGGTTTAAGATGAGTTTCTATATTCATTCATTCGATATAATTGTAATATGTTGCAATATTATTTTGCGGGGCACATCCAAGTTGCGGTTGTAGCCACCATTGTATTATTTCATTTACTGATTTTTGCTCCTATGATAGACCGAAGGTGGGGTGCATAAACTACCGGGTACTTTGAAGTGTTTAGTAGCCTACTCACGTTGTTGAGGGAGACCGCTTCACTTCGGGTACTTGGCGGGTAGTTTGCCGTACCCGTAGGGGTCTAGGGTGGGGTAATGGCTATTCATCATAACTATGTAATCCGTCTTTCGTTGCAGGCTCAAAGGAAACGCGGATTGCTTGTATATCCAATAATGTTCATCTGTGATCTGGAATGCCTATTATTGCGTCAGACGAATGTACAATATCTATATATGATAGCTATTTAGACGTCACTTATATTTTACACCCGCGCTAGCCCAGCCCCCGCTCTGTCGTTAGTTAAGTAACCTAACGAGTGATGACGGGATCCAGTGGCGAATGCGGATGGCATAAGAGGACGTTGTATTTTCGTTGTTTTCTGCAATGATAGGTTAATGATGGGACGCATTATTATTAATGCAAAGAAAATAAACCAAAGATGAATCGTTGGAACAGTTTAAAAGAAACCACTTGGTTATTTTTAAAACAGAAGATATTTTTTAATTGCGAAGCTTTAACACTCCTTTTAAAAGCTATCAGGTTCCTTCGGTCATATCAAGTTCACTACGTTCACGGTTTCGCCAAAACTATTCGTAGCCCTCCGTCATTTCATTTGGGTATTCAGTAGTATTCAAACTATGTATTTTGACCTAACGCCAAGGCATAGTGTTTGGTAGCTGCTGGGTATTCATTTGTTGCATAGATAGATGAGTTAGTTTGGGACAGTCGTATTATCATTTTGGCCGAACGTCAAGGATATGTACGGATGGGTTCAAATTAACAAGATAATGATGGGTAGAACTTGACATGTGACTTATGACATTTTGATCTAACGCCAAGGTCATAAGAGAATGGGGCAAAAATTTATATCGGGAATTTCTAAAGAATCTGAAATTTGCAAAGAGATGCATACCATTTGGAGTTTGATGAATGTTGGTAGGATTCCTTCAGTATTATCATACGATGATATTTGGATCCCGATCCTACTGTGAGTATATGCAACTCATTAGGAGATTCGTCACTTAACGATCAATGCTATAAACGAAGTAGGTGTCGAGAAAGGTGTCAGCGGGGCTACGCCCCCAGAGAAAAGAGGTTATTTAATTAAGGAACTTCATGAAAGCGTTGGAAAACCTCCCTCGAAGTACCGACACTGGCCTGGCTGAACGGTTAAGAAAGTATTATACAGTGAGAATAGTCCTGGCTAGTTCTTCCTTTTTGGTTTGGGGAGGGATTCGAAAAACAGTGGGAGCCATCCAATTTAGATAAACTAAAAACCACTCTAAACTTGCAAGAGCATCATGCTAAAGTGTTCTCTCTCTCTCTCCCCTAATTGCAGCGACCCAGATAATGACAGGACTTAAGTTACTGCTAGAGAAAAATATATTGACAGGGCCAAACTATAAAGATTGGCTGCAGAATGTCAAAATGGCTTTGACCTATGACAGATTGGGGTATGTCCTCACCGCTAAGGCACCTGCTGTCCCTGGTCCCAAATCCAGTAATGCGGATAAGGAAATCTGCAAAACCTGGGAGTTAGATTGCGCGAAGGCCAAGTGCATCGTGCTTGCCTCGCTGAATAATGAACATCAGAGGAGGCATGAGGATATGGATCTAGATGCCATATTTCTCCATACAAAGGAACTTTATGGAGAGCAATCTCGTATAGCAAGATACGAGACCTCAAAGAACTTGTTTCAGGCAAGGTTGGCCGTCGGATCATCGGTAGGAGAACATGTCCTAAAGATGATTGGCTATATAGAAGAGCTCGCAGACCTTGGGACGACTTTGGATAATGAGCTCTATACAGACTTGATTCTCCAGTCCCTTCCTTCCACCTACGCCAAGTTTATTCTGAATTTCAACATTCAAAGAAAAGAAGTTGAACTTTCAGAACTCCTTAATATGTTGAGGAGTGCAGAGGGCACCTTGCAGAAGGCAAGGGATACACCCGCTATGTTTGTTCGTGGTACTTCTTCTTCCGGGTCCAAGGCTAGGGCCAAAGGAAGGAAGAATAAGGCCGCCACCAAATCTAGAGGAGGTGTTAGTAAGGTGGGAGCAAAGGAAAAGAAAAAGATTGCGGTACCAGTAGTGGCCAAGGATGAGTGCTTCCATTGTCATAGGAAAGGGCACTGGAAGAAAGATTGCAAGGCATGGAACGCCAAGAACCAAGAATCGAAGCAAGCTGTGGCTTCGACTTCAGGTGTGTTTGTAATTAAGAATTGTCTGTCAATCAACTCTACTTCCTGGGTGTTGGATACCGGATCAGGATCTCATATATGCAATTCATTGCAGGCACTGAGAAACCGTAGAGTGCTGAAGGTTGGTGATATGACCCTCCAGGTTGCTAACGGAGCTAGCGTGGGAGCTGTGTCCGTAGGGGATTATCACCTTGGATTGACGAGTGGACATATTTTGGATTTGCATAACTATTTTTATGTACCTAGTTTAACGTGTAATATCATATCAGTTTCCTTGTTATCAAATAAAGGTTATGATTTCATGTTTGTAAGCGATGTTGTTAACATCCACCTTAATCATGGTTTGATTGGTTCCGGTACACTGGATAACGGTATATATGTATTAAACCAATTACAAATTTTCAATGTCCAGAACACACTAAAAAGAAAGTCTCCAGATTTAAATAAAGCTTTCTTATGGCATTGTAGACTAGGTCACATCAATGAGACAAGGTTAACTAAGTTACATAGAGAAGGATATTTAGACTCGTTCGAATAACAAACTTATGCCACTTGTCAATCATGTCTCAAAGGAAAGATGACAAAGACTCCATTCACTGGACATGGAGTAAGAGCGAGCGAGCTCTTAGGACTCATACACAGCGATGTATGTGGTCCAATGTCTACACATGCAAGAGGTGGTTTTTCCTATTTCATTACTTTTACGGATGATTACTCTAGGTACGGATTCATTTTCTTGATGACACATAAATCCGAAGCTTTTGAGAAATTTCAAGAGTATAAGAATGAAGTAGAAAACTAAACCGGCAAAAGTATCAAGACACTGAGATCTGATCGAGGTGGTGAATACTTAAGTGCTGAGTTCCTAGGTTACCTAAAAGAGAAAGGAATTCTCTCTCAGCTTACTCCTCCATACACTCCACAGCATAACGGTGTATCGGAGAAAAGGAATCGAACCCTATTGGATATGGTACGTTCTATGATGAGTAATGCTGAGTTACCGCGATCTTTCTGGGGTTATGCGCTAGAATCTGCAGCATATCTTTTGAACATAGTTCCTACCAAGACTGTGCCTATCACGCCATATCAGATGTGGAGTGAGAAGAAACCCTATCTTCAATATCTAAAGTTATAGAGATGTCCAGCTTTTGTTAAAAAGCAGCATGCGGATAAACTCGAGGCACGATCAGTACAGTGTAAGTTTGTGGGATATCCAAAGAACTCCAGGGGGTATTATTTCTATTACGCAGAGGAACAAAAGGATTTTGTTTCTCGTAATGCCCATTTTCTAGAACATCAGTTTTTAGAAAAGGAAACAAGTGGGAGCGAAATAGAACTGGAAGAAATTCCAGAACCACAAACTACTGCTGAAAGTTGGGTAAGACCAGTAGTTCAAGAAGAATAGGACATTCCTGCACCCCTCCGCAGGAGTAGTAGGCCGTCTCATCCGCCTGAGAGATACTACGGTTTTCTCATAGATGGGGACAGAGAGGATTGCGTTATTGATGATGATGAACCTACTAGCTTCCAGCAGGCCATCCAGAGCGGCGACTCGGTACAATGGCTAGATGCAATGCGGACCGAAATGGAGTCCATGTACACCAACAAAGTATGGACTTTGGACTTTGCTCCAGATGGGGTAAAACCCATAGGATGCAAATGGATCTTCAAGAAAAAGATTGGTGTAGATGGACAGGTGGAAACCTATAAGGCTAGACTTGTTGCAAAGGGTTTTCGTCAAAGACGTGCTTTGGACTATGACGAGACTTTTTCTCCAGTAGCTATGCTCAAATCCATTCGAGTCCTTCTTGCTATTTCCGCCTTCCATGATTATGAAATCTAATAGATGGACGTAAAGATGGCTTTTCTAAATGGTAATTTGGAAGAGTGCATCTATATGGATCAGCCAGAAGGCTTCAATCAGAGTGGGAGCAGCGGGAAAGTGTGCAAGTTGCTTAAGTCCATTTATGGACTAAAGCAGGCATCGCGGAGTTGGAACATCTGTTTTGATGAAACGGTCAAAGAATATGACTATCAAAAATCCAGATGAACCATGTATATATAGTAATATTGTAGCACGAACTGTTGTATTCCTCGTCTTGTACGTGGATGACATTCTATTGATAGGAAATGACATTCCTATGCTACAATCTGTCAAAGGATTCTTGTCACACAGGTTCTCCATGAAAGACCTGGGTGATGCCTCTTACATTCTGAGGATCCGGATCTATCGTGATAGATCCAAAAGGATGTTAGGACTTTCGCAGTCCAGGTATATCAACACTATACTGAAAAGATTCAGTACGGAAGATTCTAAGCGCGGTAATCTACCGGCTTGTCACAGAATCACCCTATCTAAAGAGATGTATCCCAAGACTGATTTGGAAAGGGAACGCATGTCTATTATACCCTACGCTTCTGCGGTAGGCTCTATAATGTATGCGATGTTGTGCACCAGACCAGATGTAGCTTACGCACTGAGTGTGGTAAGCCGGTATCAGTCAGACCCAGGGGAGAAGCACTGGATAGCAGTAAAGAACATTCTCAAGTACCTGAGAAGGACTAAGGAGATGTTCTTGGTTTACGGCGGAAAAGACCTCAAGATCGAGGCCTTTGCTGATTCTGGCTTCCAGAGTGATAAGGATGACTCCAAGTCCATGTCGGGTTATGTCTTTACCCTCAATAGAGGGGCGGTGTGCTGGAAGAGTTCCAAGCAGGACACCGTTGCTGACTCGACGATGGAAGCGGAGTATATTGCTGCTTGCGATGCCGCAAAAGAAGCGGTCTGGATGAATAAGTTCCTAACAGAACTTCAGGTGGTTCCTACCATTGTTGATCCAATACTGCTGTATTGCGACAACAACGGAGATGTAGCTTTAGCGAAGGAACCCAGGTCCCATCAGAAGTCCAGACACATCTTAAGGCGGTATCACCTGATCAGGGAGATCGTAGATCGCCGGGAGATCGAGGTCCGGAGAGTTGCTACAGAGGAGAACATTGCTGATCCATTCACAAAGGCCTTACTTCAGATTCAGTTCGAGGGGCTACTCGAGATGATCGGTCTTCGATATGCCAGTACATGGCCCTAGTGCAAGTGGGAGATTGTTAGTGTATATGCCCTAGGGGCCATTATTGTATCATACTAGCTTGTATTACTTAATGGAAGCTTGGGATATTCACAGTTATATTAACAGTCTTGCTAAATATGGTAGTATGCTACTTGGTTTTATCTACCTCAATATGTGTACGTATTGATAGAGCCCTTAGGATCTTGATTGACTTCCCGCGTTGTGATGGCAGTCACACTAGTGGGGGCTGGGTAGTCTACAAGCACATCCTTTTTCAGGTCCCTAGTCGTAGGATTATCGAGACAGGGCATCGATACTCCGGAGTAGACTAATGTGTACGCTTCTCATCCCGGTTAGGGAGATGGTCTGTCCCACAGCCATCAGTACGTCGTACTGGAGATAGTATACAGGTGCTCATTGGGTTACGGGTACACCGGACAGGACTCGCGGGGAACTGTTGGTTGGTATTATACCCGTCGTCAGTTAACAGTTCCCAGGTGACATGAGTACAGCATAGTCCGCAGACTTGACACTGCTACTTCGCCTCAAGTGTGTCCCACTGTTCTTAGATTGCTACCCTACCTCGGCTCAAAAGAGTCATGCAAACATGTAGCAGTTGGGTGCAGTCCCGAGCACTTGGAGGCAGTAGTGGTTAGACATGATTCATCTCTCCTGGTATTGGGAGTTGATATCGCGCTGTGTCTGGAGAGCCATTACGTAAAGTCCCTGGCCAGGGCAAGCGAGATTTACTGGTAGGTTTTCCAGTAGTTTCTCAAGGTGTAATGGGCTTCGCTCCGACACGACTTATACCTTAAACTCACGGACTATGATGTCCTTAACCTCGACCGTGATGTCTTTAAACTAACAATGGACCGAGATGTCCTTAAACTAACACTGGACCGTAACGTCCTTAAACTAATCGACCGCAATGTCCCTAAACTAAACAATAGAGTTTAATTGCTCTTTTGTCGGATCTAAACGATCCAGTTAAGTTGATCTTAGTCTAAAATTAGACTAACGTATCCTTAACAAACGTTTAAGTTGATCTTAGTCTCAAATGAGACTTACGTATCTTTAAACTCAACCCTCAAACCCAAATCTAAGAAAATACGGATTTGGACTAATCCACGTCTTATGGGCGACAAAATAAATTAGTCTCCGTATACAATCCATGGGCAACCAAAAACAAAACAAACACCCATGACACGAAGTGACCATCTGGAGAAGGAGAAAGTTGTTACCGCAATGTGGTAGCGTAATTAACTGCAGGGGCTTGCGCCTGCAGGAAAGAGCGTCCCCACAATCAAAAACCCCTCAATGAGGGGGAATCTGACGAAGTCTGCTACATCGGCCGCATCCGTCTAAACCTTCGATATACGGTGCCATAAATCAACTTAGCATCTTCGGAGAGGTGGACGGATAGCACCAATTAGTATCTGCCCTCGAAACACGGGCCCTGACGTCCCAACGTCCCGGCCGCGTCTTTCGGCGGAGAACAAAGATAACGGCTTAGGTCAAGGTCATGGCCGAGGTTAAGGACGTGGCCGAGGATGAGTAAGAAACACAAATAATGTCGAATGAGATCAGGAATCTCATTTTGCAAGACGCCGAGGAACAGGAAGAGCGTATGGTTGATGGAGAGGTAACAAATCTCACATTCAATATTATAATTGTAAGAAATATGGGCACTATGCATTTGAGTGCGACTCTTGGAAAAATAATAATGTTGAAGAGAAAACCAATTTCGCCGAGAAGAGAGACGAAGATCAAACACCCCTGTTGTCATTTAAGGGAGATACAGAAGAAGGCGCGTGGTATCTCGATTTCGGCGCAAGCAATCATATGTGTAGCAGGTGAAGCATGTTCATGAAGTTGGATGAATCTATTGGTGGTCAAGTCTCTTTCAGTGATTCTTCAAAAATTCCGTTGAAGGGCCAAGCTAAAATTTTGATTCGGCAAAAAATGGTACTCAAAATTTCATTTCTAATATGTACTATGTGCCGAATATGAAAAACAATATTTTGAATCTGGAGCAACTCTTAGAAAAGGGATACGATATCAACATGAAAAATCGTATACTTTTCATAAGAGATTAAAAGAGCGCGTTGATTGCTAAATTGAAGATGACAAAAAATAGGATGTTTCTTCTAAACATTCAATGTGGCGGCACAAAGTAATTGAAGGCATGATATAAAGATCGATCATGGTTGTCGCAAATATGGGAATCTCAATTTCGGTGGACTTTCATTGCTATCAAAGAAGAATATGGTGAGAGGATTACCAAGTACTAATCATCCGGAAGAATTATACGAATGTTGTATACTCGACAAATATCATCGAACAAGTTTTCCAAAGGAGGCATCATCTCGGTTAACGGAGCCGCTACAACTCATTATACCGATGTATGCGGCCCTATCACTCCAACATCACTCGGCGGTAACAAATATTTTCTTACTTTTACCGATGACTTCAGTAGAAAAATATGGGTCTATTTTTTGAAAAATAAATCCGATATTTTTGCAATTTTTAAGAGATTCAAAATTTATGTTGAAAAAGGAAGTAGTTATTACATCAAATCTGTGAGATCTGATCGAGAAGGAGAATTTACATCAAAAGAATTCGAAGCCTATTGTGATGAGCATGGAGTTTGGCACTTTCTAATTGTGGCATACTCGCCGCAACAAAATGGTGCAGCCGAAAGAAAGAATCGTACCATTCTTAATATGGTGAGAAGCATGCTGAAAAGGAAGTTGATGCCGAAAAGTTTTTAGGCCGAGGTCGTGGAGTGCGCGGTGTATATTCTTAATAGAAGTCCAACTATGATTCTATGGAATATAAAGCCACAAGAAGCACGGAGTGGATACAAGCCGAGCATTACTCACTTAAAGGTATTTGGAAGTATCACTTATGCGCACGTGACCGAGCAAAAGAGAACCAAACTTGACGATCAAATCGCACAACATGTTTTTATCGGCTATGATGCAAGAACCAAAGACTACAAGCTATATAATCCAAGCACAGGCAAAATTATCATCAGCCGAGATGTCGAATTCAATGAATCAAAAACATGGGATAAGAATGCAAAAGAAGACTGGAGTGGCTCGATATTCGAAGAAGAACAACATCCCAAAGAAACCGAAACTCATGATCAAACACCTCCCTCGCCTTCAAATGTTAGTTCTCCTTCAATATCACGGACCTCTTCCTCATCATCAAATTCATCGTCCGAATCATCATCTTCGGCAAGACCACAAAAGATGAGATCTCGTGATGAAGTCTATGAAGTGACCGAGAATCAAGGAGACCTCACTCTTTTTTTCTCTTTACCGAAACCGAACCGATTAATTTTGAAGATGTCATTCAAAATATAAAGTTGAAGTGAGCGATGGATGAAGAAATTGAAGCAATCGAGAAGAACAAGACGTTGGAGTTGACTATACTTCCAAAAGGCAAGAAAGAAATTGGAGTGAAATGAGTTTACAAAGCGAAAGAAAAATCCACAAGGCGATGTGGAAAGATATAAAGCGAGATTAGTCGTCAAAAACTACAATCAAAAGCGGGTATTGACTACGATGAGGTATTTTCTCCCGTTGTTCGACTTGAAACAATAAGATTGATTATTTCTTTAGCCGTTCAAAATAGTTGGAATTCTTTTCAAATGGATGTCAAATCGTCATTCTTGAATAGTGTTCTTGAAGAAGAGGTATATATTGAGAAACTGATTGGTTATACAAAGAAAGGGTATGAAGATAAAGTTTTGAAATTGAAGAAAGGTTTGTATGGGTTGAAACAAGCGCCGAGAGCGTGAAATAGTCGAATCAACGCCTATTTCCAAGAAAATGGATGTTGGGGTAAAAAATTACACCCCGGTTGACCAAATCAAAATCAAAGTCAACCTCAAACTAAGTGGGCCCAAGTCCAGGTCAAGACCGAACATGAGAGGGACCAGCCCCATGACAAAAAGAATGAAGCTATAAATTAGTTTAAAGTAATTCTTTTTTTTATAGAAATAAATGTATGTAAAATGGGGAAAAAGCCAAAATTTTGTAAACCCCATGAGTTATGTGCAAAAAAGATATAAGCACATAAGGCATAGGGTGGCACAAGTTCCATTTGGCCAAACTCAAGGGGTTATATGTAAAGTGTGTAGCCTATAAAGGCAAACATGATGAAAAATCAACAACTTTTCATTCTCTCAAAAATTAGGGTTCTGTGCCGCCTTCTCCTTCCTCAAGGTTCTAAACTCTCTTTCTTTCTTTTTTGAAGTAAATGAAGAGTTTAACTCTTCTTTTTTAAAAAAGAAACAGTTTTTCACCATAAAACCTTTGAAGGGGAGCTCGGATCTTCCATCAAATCCCCAAAAGGGGAGATTTTTAAGTCTCGCCCCTTTTCCTCCAAGATTTAGGCAACAGAGAGGAGGAGGAATAAGACTCATCTCCCAAAAACCCTACTTCGGGAAGATCCAAGGCTCAAAAGAAGATTCAGGGCTAAAGGGGAGAAGAAAGGGGTCCCCTTTGGTCATCTCCAAACATTTCTGGAAGTTCAACTCCATTTGTCAAAATTCTTTTGGAGTTTAACTCCATAAAAAAAATCTTTCGGGAGTTTAACTCCAAATTTATATCTAATTCATGTTTAGGAGTTCAACTCCAAAGCCTCTCGGGAGTTCAGCTCCCAGCCCAAGGGCTAAGCCCCTTTCTCTGCTGGTGTTTCCAGCGGTCGCGTGCCGCGCATGTGACCCGCTGGCGCCCGGTGCCCACACGTAGGGTACATGATCCGCGGGCGCCTGGCGCACCTAACGTCCACGCGCCACTCACGTGGCCCATGGACGCCTAGCGCCCTCGCCTGGCGCATGACCCGCTGGCACCCAGTGACCACGCGCAGGGCACGTGACCCGCGGACGCCACACGCCACTCACGCGTCCTTAGGACGCTCCTCACCCTTCTTTTTTCCATACACTCCACACTCAAAACATGTCCCCCGTTAGAAAATATTTCTAACGGGGCGCTGCCCCGCACCCCGCAAGGGGGCGGCTAGCCCCTTTGACCCTCAGCCCGCTATCCGGGTAGCGGGACCCTTATAAACTCTGCGAGACCCCCGATATACCCAAAACCCCTCAAGACATACATACGCACACTGCATATTGAGTTTGCATGACTAGTTGACCCGTCAGTCGGAGTTTCCTTCGCTTCAAAGGTGAGGGGTAATTAACGACAGCTTAGCCCGCAGCTGCCGGAGATTCGGATCCCCACAATCAATAAATCCTGACCTACCCTAGGCAGGGGGAATCTGTATACGCCTGACAAGCAACGCGTATTCCCATCTCAATGGGGTGACGAAAAACACTCTACAGATTCTGGCACGCTCGGTGGGACCCTTCTCTCCTCCCATATCTTGGGTCAAGCGTTCATGCGAACTCATTTAACATATATACCGATGTTTATGCTGAAATAATGTTTTCCTGTGCAGCAATCAACTTTCAACGACGATGCCTTGTAAGATGAATTCAGCTTCCGACACGACCCCGATCCTGTATGTGGTCATGTTCAATGCCCGCGTAGTTCTCCCTACAAGTCTCAGCCGGCAATAGGAGGAGCCACCCCATCAATTTGGTTCCGTCATCATCTACCCTGCCGGAAGCGCTCATCTGGCGGAGGTCATTGCAAAACATGCGGCCAAACTGACCTCAAGGGGCAGGAGGCCGAACGTTGTGGTGCCAAAGCATCCCACCCCAAATGAAAATCTGTATTCGAACGGCTCTCCGCTGTTCCGACAGGGTGCAAGGCCATCAACACAAATGGAGCCACAAACATCTCCAGCAAGCTCAGATGGTGCCCTTGACAATCGTGCGAGCAGGCGTCTTCTCTGAGCTCTCCATCGCTCGGTCTACAATGGCTTCCTCAAAAGTCGAAGCCTGCCAAGTGCTCAAAACAGAAAGGTTGAGACAGAAGCGGCTTAGGTATCAAGCCAACAAGAAGGCCAGGACTTCGACCAAGTGGAATCTTATGAGGTTCCTATTTCCCCCAATCAGAGTAAAGCTCTGTTCAAAATTTGAAATTTGAAATGAAGTAGCGCTTCATATAAGCTCTAGCGCCAAATGCGCCAGCGCAAAGAGTCAAAGACTCTGAGGCAGCGCTCATGTGCAAAGAACGAGAGCGCTAGCTGCGCTAGCGCCAAGAGTCAAAGACTCTGAGGCAGTGCCTCACATTCAAAGCACGAGAGCGCTAGCACCAAGTGCACCAGCGCTAAGAGTAAAAGACTCTGAGGCAGCGCTCACGTGCAAAGCATGAGAGCGCTAGCGCTAGAACTAAACGTTCTCCACCCTTGGATCAAAGATCCAACGAAGATGATTAAAAATCATCAAATTACCAGAATAAAATTCTGTTGAGGAAATACTCCTCAAATCTTTCCAAACAGGAAAGATTGTGCTCTGTAAATAAGAGCACCATTGGATCAAATATCCAATGGTGATTAAAAATCACCAAGATACAGAATAAATTCTGTATGGGAAAATATTTTTCCAATCTTGTTAAAAAACAAGAAAGATGTCTTCCGTAAAACAGAAGCCCTAGGATCAAAGATCCAACGGTGGGGAAACATCCCCAAATCAATTAAAGAAATATTTCCTTAACTGATTCAGCAAATCGGCCTCCCCTATATAATGGACCCAAGACTTCAGGTCTTGCACAGAGGAATCCCCCTACAAACTTCAAGTTCTCAGAAAAGAAAAAGAGGAGAGCAAGCTCTAAGAAGAAGAAATTTTCTACAAGGTTTTTTTCACAAAAACAAAGAGATCATAGCATCTCATCAAAAAAAGAAGAACTTAGTTCTTAGATCCATGAAACAAATTCTCTCTTCATAAAAAGAAGAACATAGTTCTTAGATCCGTGAGACAAAGTCTCTTATAAATGAGAACTTGATTCTCAGAGCACAGAACGGATCAGAACTGCTAAAGAAGAGCCTTAGCGCTCCAATTTAAAAAGAAGCGCCTTAGCACTCGATGTCTGGCGCTCCAAGCGCTATTTTAAAAGAAGCGCTTTAGCGTTCTAGCGCTCCAAATCTGGCGCTCAGCGCCAAGCGCTCAACGTGTTCCTCACGTGGGCGCTATTCTAAAAGAAGCGCTCTTGCGCTCCAAGTCTGGCGCTCAGCGCCAAGTGCTCCAAGTGCTATCTTAGAAGCGCTCCAAATCTGGCGCTCGGCGCCAAGCGCTCCACGTGCTCCTCACGTGGGCGCTATTCGAAAAGAAACACTTTAGCACTCCAGTGCTCCAAATCTGGCGCTCAGCGCCAAGCGCTCCACGTGCTCCCCACGTGGGCGCTATTTCAGAAGAAGCGCCTTAGCGCTCTGTACATAAAGCGCTCTGCGCTACAAATAGTGTTCAACACTCAATAAAAGACAAAAAGACAGAGGGGTGTCAAGACCTAAATTAATGCTCAGCATTATTGAACAAAAAGGGACTGAGCCCAAACAAACGTTTAACACCCAAACAAATGTTCAACATTTTAATTAAAACTGAGTGGGCTGAGCCCAAGTTGGCCATAAGTCCCTAACTTAGACCAACCGAGCCCATGTGCTCACAATTTCCTTAAATGGTCTTAGTCCCAAACCTGACTACAGATTTCCCAACCAACATTGGTTCAAGGGTACATCTCTTCATTCCTCTGATATGTGTCGTTGTAATTCTTCAATGTCTTCAGAGAGATGGTGGGTCCTGATAACCAGACATTCCATAGACTACGATGTCCTTAAACTTATGGACCGCAACATCCCTAAACTAAACCCCACAGACTATGATGACTTTAAACCGGATTATGAGGTCCTTAAACTCATGGACCATGATGTCCCTAAACTTTACGGACTATGAGGTCCTTAAACTCATGGACTATGATGTCCTTAAACTCTATTGACTATGAGGTCCTTAAACTCATAGACTATGATGTCTTTAAACTTTACGGACTATGATGTCCTTAAACTTTATGGATTATGAGGTCCTTAAACTCATAGACTATGATGTCTTTAAACTTTACAGACTGTGATGTCTCTAAACTGCCACGGACTATGATGTCCTTAAACCTAATGGACCGCAACGTCCCTAAACTAAGACAATAGAGCCCAAATACTCTTTCGTTAGATCTAAATGATCCCGTTGAGTAGATCTTAGTCTAAAATTAGACTAACGTATCCTTAACAAAAGTTTAAGTTGATCTTAATCTCAATGAGATTAACGATCCTTAAACTCAACTCAAACCCAAATCTAAGAAAATACGGATTTGGACTAATCCACGCCCTACGGGCGACAACATAAATTAGTCTCCGTATACAATCCACGGGCAACCTAAAACAAAACAAACATACACGACACGAAGTGACCATCTGGAGAAGGAGAAAGTGGTTATCGCTATGCGGTAATGTAATTAACTGCAGGGGCTTGCGCCTGCAGGGAAGAGCATCCCCACAATCAAAAAACCTTCACAATGAGGGGGAATCTGATGAAGTCTGCTACAACGGCTGCATCCGTCTAAACCTCCGATATACGGTGCCATAAATCAACTTGGTATTTTCGGAGAGGTGGACGGATAAAACCAAATAGCATTTTCCCCCAAATTCAGGCAAGACGACCCATGCGGTTTTTTCTTCCCGGTTTTCGGCGGTAAATAGATTCTGGCACGCCCGGTAGGACCTTTTCCTCTTTCCACTCCACACTTCGTATGTCGTTTTCGCAAACGAATCGCGGCTTAATATGGTTACCCCTGGATTCGAGGTACTAAGATTTGGTGTCTTGCTCCGTACAAAAAAAAGGAGATCAATGGCTTTCAACTGCAACTACAATTCTCGCTTCGCCCCGTCTGGTGGAGTAACTTACGGGCCTCAAGCGGCCTTCGTTTTCACGATACCAGTGGAGTAGGTGACGCAGACCACTACTGGGTTGTTCTTCGAGACTATGCTCCCACCAATGAGCTTCAACGCCCAGTGCCATCGCAAGAAGCTCCGAAGAAGTCGGTCTTTGATCGGCTTGCAACTACCGCTGCCCCTCTCAACGGGTCGCCCAAATCCAACGCCTCGGTCTTTAACAGACTGGGCCAAAACTCCAATGGGCCCATGAAGAAGCCCGCAATACCTGAAGCGGTTATCCCGAAACGGATAGCCATCCCTGCTCCAATAAACGAAATCATCAGAGAAGCTACTCTAGCTAAGAAATCGGTCTTCTCTAGACTGTCCGCTCCAACTCCCGCTTCGGGAGAGATCACCAAAGCTGCTTCCCCTTCCCAAGGGTCAGTATTCAACAGATTGGACGCTTCCTCTCAGCGGACGTCAGTTTTCAAAAGGCTGACACCAACGGCAACCCTTCACCAGAACAGGGGATATGAGGTATCCACCCCCGTAACTGAACCAATACCATCTGCAAGACGCGCTCGACGTCGCCACTGACGCCGAGTGAGGAAAGCTGGGGGCAGTTTCCCTTCTGGATTGACTCCACCGGCTCCAATGGTGGAAATTGATGCTGCTGTTCCAACTGGGAACAGCTTTGAACCATTTAGGAGGGTGCGCAAAAACTCTCCAACTACTGTGTTGAAAAGATCTCCTCCACCTATGGAGAATGCTACAAAGGCAAAGCTAGAGCAGCCCCCTCAGCGGCTGTCCTCCAAAATTCACAGGGTCTGGCGAAGAGTCCAAGACTTTGTGATTAACCAAGACTACTCCCGCCAACCAAAGAAAATGAAGGTTCGGCAAGAAAAGAACCACCCCGTCCTACCACAGAAGGTGTCATCTACTTGGGTGCCCGCTGCAACGGCCCCCTCAACTTCGACCGCCCAAAAAAGGAGAAGGTCGGAGAAAATCCCTGTGTCTGCGACGAATCTCAAGAGCACTGAATTTAAACGCCCCAAGGCTAGGGGCATGGTGGTACACACCATTTACATGGCTTCCGGAAAAGAGGATAGCCGTGTCTCCATGGGTCATCGACCACTTACACGGTGTGTGACAAAAGCTCAGGAGCAACAACAGAAAAAGCTCCAGAAGATGCTTACAACCATAGCCGCGTTCACTGGGCCAAAAGAAAGCCCGGGGACGTCGTCGGAGCAGCGCCAAGAACAAGAAACTAATGCCGAATTCCTCCGAAAAATGCTCGAGAGGAAAGACAAAGAGGCCGCGGAACAAGCGACCAACATAAAATAAATGGCGCTCTTGTTCCAAGATATGGTGGGCATGATGATCCAGTCGAACCCTCCTGCTGAAGATTCTCCGGTAATCATTGAAGACGATAGAGGGGAGACATCAAGCCCTCTTCCGGCTTTTTCAGCAGCCAAAGAGGAGACGATCTCGAAAGCTGCGCTTGATGACTATATAGCTCAACAGATACAAGCTCATCAGGCGAGCGAAGCAGCTGGACAAATTGTTAAGACTGGACGACCCTATCCGGCTTGGTACGATCAAATAAAGTACCCGCCGGGATGCACGATCCCTAAATTCTACATGTATAAAAGGACGGGTAATCCGCACCAGCACATCGCTCAGTTCAGGGCTCTGTGCGGTAATACCGGGGTGACGACAAATTGCTGCTTTGCCAGTTTGTCGGCAGCTTGGCGGAGACGGCGTTCGAATGGTATTCAGAGCTTCCCAACGACTCCGTCAAAACTTTTACGGAGTTGGAATTGCTATTCACCCAGCGTTTCACAAGCGCTAGCGAACGCACCCCAATCACGGCATTGATTAATACAAGGGTAAAGCTGGGAGAAACCTGGGTTCAATACGCCATTCGGTGGCGGAACCTATGGTCAAATTGCGAACAGCGCATAGAGGAAGCTCCAGCTGTGGGCATGTTCGTAGGAACCCTCGATCCTCAAGCGACCATATCCCAGTTCATGATGTTTTTCAAGCCGACTACCTTCCAGGCCTTGATTGACAAGCTGGCCCAAATGGATCAGATGGGCCATAGACCTTCTTCGTAAAAAAATGGAGCCTCAAAACGAAAAGGGGAAAGGGAAAGCGACCTTCGTCGCCAATGCTCAGCAGCAGCCCAGTGGTCCAAAACCAGCTGATCGCCAAAACGATAGATAACGATTCTTCAACGAAAAGCTAAAACACCCTTATTCTTTTCCCCGGGATAAAAGGAGGAGACTATTCGAGCTGGCGGTGCGCAACAGGCTCATCAACCCACCGGATCCGAAACGCCCACTGCAGCCCGGTGACGTCAACAGTCCCAACTATTGCCCCTACCATCGAATAATGGGCCATCCGATCGAAGATTGCTTTGTCTTCAAAAACTGGATTGAGGACCAGTACCAGCAATGCAAATTCGCGTTGTCTGAAAACTGGAGGGTAAACCCGCCACAACCATACGCTCCGAAAAAGATGGACACACCGGGGGCATCATGCTCATTTATAGAGGAAGCTCCATGGGAAGTTGTTCTTTCGACAAAAACTAAAAGAATGCTGAAAGATCTCCAAGCATGTCCGGGGATTAGGTGGAAGAGCCCGTTGGAGCCCGAGATTATTGAGGGGATGCTGAAGCCGCGCCCAACACTGAAAGTTGGTGAAGGTGGACAAAACATTCAGGACAAGCCTCCAAAGTCTTTAAAGAAAAAGAAGAAGGCCAAAAAGCCCGTCCAACCCGAAGACAGCCGTACAGGTCTGCAGAAATACATCGATGCACTGGAAGAATATAACCAGAAGGCATGGACCCCAATCACGTTGGATGAATTCTTTAAGCAAGTTCTTGAGAATGAAGCCGATGACGCTGATGAAGGTGACAGTTCTTCAGAAGATCCCGAGGATTATGTGGCAAGCTGCCACATGATCTTTCACTCATCAATAAATGGCGAAGAAGCTCCTGATGCAGAGAAACTGAGGGCAGATCCAGAACTGGAATCAAAATCCCTGGAGCCATCGGACGAATTGATTGACAGACTGCTGAGCGAAGCCCGTCAGAAAAGCAAATCTGACCGAGAACATGAAACAACCATATATGAAAGAGCCAAGCGTCAGCGTTACGTTGAAGAAGCTCCGGTATTGAGAGTCCATAGAGTACCCCAGCCGAATAGAAGCACTTCTACCGCTAGGAAAAACAGGTTTAAGACAAGGAAGTAGTTCGCTAACGCCTTGTCGATGGGAATGAAGGTTCCACCTTCCAAAGAAGACACTTCAGAAAATACATTTCCTGACGAACTAGATGCACATCCAAACTACTGCTTATACCATCGGAGGATCACCCACCCTACCGAGGAATGCATGGCCTTTAAAAATTGGTGGCAGGGATATGTTGCTCATCAACAGCATTTCAAGCGGATGAAGCGTAAAACTCGTCGAGAGCGGAAAAGCACGACAGATCAGCATAAAAGAACTGCCAGCGACTGTCACATGGTTGATTCTGGGGGATCGCAAGTTTTCACCTTCGGGAGCGATTCTGATGAAGAAATAACCCTCGGCCCTCTCTTCAAAGAATCCACCTCAAGAAAAGAGGAAGAGGCGAAGAACTGTAAGAATATTCAGCTGCGCAACCGTAAGTTGCCCGAAAAGAATCTCGGACCTACAAATAGGGGATCGGATAGGAAAGATAAGGGGAAGGAAAAAGTCCCTGAGGATATCGCCCTTGATGATCGAGTCGTCGAAGAGCTGGCAGCCAAGGACCCGCCAAAGAAAAATAAGGTGGATTACAACGTTCTGGCACACCTGAGGAAGATACCCTCGCAGCTAAGCATTCTTGATGCCCTTCTGCTATCTAAACAGGCGAGAGATTCTTTGATCAAGGCACTATAAGAGCCCGAGCAGTTCTAAGCTTTCCTTGCCAAAGAAAAAATGAAGGACGAGCTGGAAGAAGTGCATACCGCTGGCATCACTTTCGGTGGCGAAGATCTCCTCCTTGGAACGTATGAGCACAACTATCCCCTGTATGTCACTGGATACTGCCACGACATCAAGATAGGGAAGATCCTAGTTGACAATGGGTCCTCTGTCAACCTCCTAAATATGAGGGTGTTAAAAGAAATCTGCATGAGCGTTCAGCACCTCGCTCGAGATAAAATCACTATCTCCGGGTTTGACTCCCAGTCATCACGAACGCTCGGGTCTATGATACTGACATTACGTTTTGGGCTGCTCGTCACTGACATCAAGTTTCATGTCATTGACGCCAAGACCTGTTACAACGCTTTACTCGGAAGACCTTGGTTACACGAATACAATATCATCCCTTCTACACAACATCATTGTATGAAGTACTTCAAAGATGGTCTCGAGTATACCGTGACAGGGGAACTGAACACATTCTCCTTAAATGAAGTCCGCAAATATGAAGACGCCAAGTACTTCTTGCCAAACTTCGAAGACTCAGAAAGATCCCATAAACCGGAGAGTAAGCAGAAAATTATCACCACTATTCCTATCTTCGGGAGCGATACCGAGGAGGAGGAAGAGATAGTCTATTCAGGACTGCCCCAATGCAACAAACCGGGATCGTCTATCCCTATCCTGGTCTTTGGCAGTGACTCTGAAAACAAGGTCAACGCAGTATTCTCGGTCCGTCCATCAATGCAGGCCGTCACTCGAGATGATCAGAGTTTACAAATCGCCATGGTTCCGCGGCAACACTACACAGAGCTTGATGTGCTGGAGACATATAGTGTGCAAGAGCTGCAGACATTCTATGTTCCTCCCAGGCGAAAAGATGGAAAGGCGATCCTCTTTTATCGATCCGCGGAAACCAAAATGGAGAAAGAAATCTGGCACGGTGCCGATTCTGCACTTGACAGGCTCCAGCCCATCCTTCTGCCCAGATACTACACAGAAGGATTAAAAAGATTGTTGAGACGCCAAGGTGTACCCTTCAAACAGACTGCTCGACAAGCTCAGTTCTACAAGAGGATCTGGAACGTCCCCGGAACTCAGCGAAAATTGCCCAACGGAAAAATGGAAACGATCGGGCTTGGATATATCCAATCTAAGAAATGGGAGCAGTTCCATGGCTGCCATGTCATAAAGGACCTGGATAAAGAAGAAGATACTCTTTTAAAAGACGCCGACGATGAACCAGAATGAGGTCCTGCCATAAAAATGCCGAGTCCGTTGTTTGAAGAACAAATGGACAAGCTAGTACGGGAAGCGAGTCAAAAGGTTAGGAACAACCACAGCCGCGAAATGGCCATCTACGAGAAAGCTAGGATGCAATGTATCCTTCAGCAGGCCACGCAGGATGACGATGCCCTTCACCCTCATCCCACCATGTATTCCCTGTTAGTTATATATATGCCCTAGAGGCCATTGTTGTACATATGATGTATATTATAATGGATGCTTGGATATATTTAGAGAGGACTTTCTTGCTCGCCATGATAGTATGCTATTTGGTTTCACTTTATTTTAACATGTTGACTTATATTAGTTTACTGTCTTGCTCTCACATGTTGATAAAGCCCTTAGGATATGTACTCGACTACTGGGACTATGATGAGATCATACTAGTGGGGCCACGGTAGTCGATGAGTACATCCTATAACTGTTCCTAGTCGAGGGTGTATCGAGACAGGGCATCGATACACCAGAGTAGACTAGCGTATACGCATCTTGACCCATATGATGGGCGATGGATGATCCCATATCCATCGGTGTTTGACATCAAGGATGGTGTACGGGTGCTCAGTGGAGACTGGGTACACTGGACGGACTCGTCGAGAACTCCCAGATGGTATTATACCTCACGTCAGATGGCAGTTCTCCGGTGACACTGGTACATGTTAGTCTGTAGACCCGAGATCATCATAGAGTCTTGTGTGATTCCCACTGTGCTTTGATTTCCACCTTACCACGTCGAAGAGGGCGTGCAAAACGGTGGCTTTTGGGTACAGTCCCGAATCACATGGAGGCAATGAGCGATGGGAGGGGATTCGTCTCTCCCGATATAGAGAGTTGATGTTGTGCTGTGTTCGATTGGTTATAACTGGAAGTCCCTGACCAGGGCTGATATAGAGAACTACTGGTAAGTGTTATCAGTAGGTTCTCGACCTGTTATGAGCTTCACATCGACATGAGTTATCGGTTCCTGGGGTTTGACGTATACCACCCGTAGACTAGATATGCAACATATCAGAAGAAGAGACCGGACTGTACGGGAGTGTTACTGATTGGATTCATAGGAGAATGTACAGACTTGCTTGTTGATCTTCTGATCGCTCAATATCTGGGTGGCTGTTACGTTTAGTTGACCGCTTGCAGCTTGTGGGTGTTTGATATGATCATCACCTGCTACCGGCGTATTGACGATTCTTTAGAGTCCTACACAGAGGTTTCTTGACTCAGGAAAAACAGAGTAGGAGCACATATGTGATATGTGCGGGATCGAGAATAATACGATATGAGATACTGTATTCTATTCTCGCGATATATAATATCGGCCGGGTATATGTGATATAACCGGGTCATCGGATCAAGTGTTGATTCGATCGGTACATATTATATTAGTCGGTTATATTCGATATAACCGGATTGTCGGATCAAGTGTTGATTCGATAATTTAATGTATAATTATATACATGATATATTACATTACATTATCTAATATAAGCTCGCTTTATTGATTCATTTTCTCACCGGATAATACATTGATATATATGCGATATATGTTAATTGTATTATTTTCTTTAGTTACAAAAATATATTATATATGTGATATATAATATTGTAACAAGTTATGTTTACAAATGCAACATGATTAGTGGAGATTAAACATGGTTAGGGTTTGATTTGGGTTAGCTTATTCAAGAAGCTTTTAGAAACTTTTGTTTTGTTTCTTGCAAAGATATTATGTGTTGATATTTTTGGAGATATTTTCCTAACCCAACCCACACCCTTTACCCTAGTTAAATCTCTACAATGGTTAAGTTTTTCTTGACTTAACCATGCTTGCAATTATAATGATAATAACAATTCATTATTCATCACAAAAGGTATTATTATTATTATTATTATTCCTTGAGCTCTTGAAAAGCTTTCTAGGTTTTTCTTTTGTGATGGATTAGTGTGAGATTATGAAAACAAAATAGAGCTAAATTCCTACTTCATCATCCTCATCTATTCTAGCCACTTAGATTAGGGTGTTCTCTTCCCTAATACTTGATTAAAGAAGTGAGAGCTTGAGTTAAAGAAACTTCAAGGTAGATCATCTTCGAAAAGGAAGACTTCAAGCAAGCATGGATCGTTCGGCTTGTGGAGCCTCTCTTAAGTCCGGGAGATCATGGATCGCGGCGAAGGAACTGAAGGAGCGGACTACAAAGGTTGTAATTCCTCTCTCTTAGTTGTAAAGATGTTTACTTGCATGTTTAACCCAAATTATAGCAAAGATCCTCGCTTTGGCTTGTTCGGCACTTCTAAATTTTAAATCGGGTATGGTTGATCCCTTATAAAACCTTGTAAGAGTTCCTAGTAACCCTACAGTGGTATCAGAGCATAGCCAGAGCATTAGGCGACGTGTATACGAAATTAAAAGTCCGATCGAACCCCGAAACGTCAAAATTTGACCCCTTTCTGGAAATTTTTTAAAAATTTGATTTTTTCCACATTAAAAATACTCAAAAAATCAAGCAGGTAAGTTTATGGATTACTGTGAAATATGGGTCACCGTAGCCCTAAAGTCGCCGTGGAACCGCGGCCTAAACATGCTTTTGGCGGCGGTTCCGCAGCCGTACTTGGGTGTCAGTGACTATAATTTCTGGGGTTTATCCGTATGAATTACTGTATGCTTCTGGGTATTTTTAATTTTACTCAAGTGTTGAGTTTTCTGGAGATCCTTTGTATTCGTTGATTCGATCGGGAAGTTTAATTTCGTTTAGTTTTCCGGATAATTTAAAACGTGTTAAAATGTTCGAACGGATATCAATAACTCACTTTTTCCCAACATGAAAAACTTTCAAGTGTTGAATTTTTTCTGAGTTTAAAACTTTCAGAAAAATATGCAAGCATATCTGTTGACTCTCTAGAAGAACGTAACCTTAACTTGATTATGTGACTGTCAAAACTGTCACTGAACCCTAGGGTTTGTGGTAGTTTAGTGTTGCCACATGTGAGGCGTTGGTTTGACCCTTCTATGGCTGATTCATTGGGGCTGTGTCATGCTTTGGGTTTTTTGAACTCCGCTCAAGTGTTGAGCTATTTGGGACTCTTGGGTGTTTGATTATTCGATCGGAAAGTTTAACTTTGTCTATTTATCTGGAATGTGATACAATATGTGGAATTCATATAGTTAGGCATGAAATGCGAAGTATGTGATATTTCGGATTTATGATGTCTAAAGTCAGTGTGGATTCCAAATGTTGTAGTTTTACACTTTCTTTTCTGTGACCGTAAGCGTAGTATGTGGTGTTTCGCCGGCTTCGTTGCTATACACCAACGATAATCGGGATACGCATACTTGCTTACGTT
Source organism: Agapanthus africanus (assembly GCA_030015575.1). Lineage (NCBI taxonomy): Eukaryota > Viridiplantae > Streptophyta > Magnoliopsida > Asparagales > Amaryllidaceae > Agapanthus > Agapanthus africanus. Next base: position 42,135,787 of record CM057342.1, read on the forward strand.
GATGATATGTGATTTTATGTGTTGCTGTGATATGTTATATTGGATCGTCGTGTTCTGAATAGCCGGGGGTTTTATGTGAGATGAGGGTTTTTATTTTCATTCATGTAAAATTCATTTGTATGTAATATTCTTTATTGGGGCACTTCCGAGTTGAGGTTTTTGTCACCATTGTATATTATTTACTTTTCCGCATTAGGTAGACCCAAGGAGGGGAGCACAAGTAACCGGGTTCTAGGGTCCAGTGGGAGGCCATCTCGAGGAGTCGAGACCGGATCTCTTAACCGTGGAATTGGCAGTGTTACTTGCCGCTCTCGTAGGGGTCTAGAGATGTGGGTTTGGCTATTCATCGCGACCGTGGAATCCGTGTTTTATACAGGCTCGATATAAAACACGGACGTCCTAGTATATCCAATATTTCATATGTTATCTTCTGCTGCAATGTTCTGTGATGAGATCATATTACTGCCTGAGACGAATGCTTATACTATATATGTGTGTGTGTGTGTGTGTGTGTGTGTTGATATATAAATATTACTGCTTTCATTTCTTCTGTGATACTTAGGAAGCATTAATTGATGGGATTTTATTAATGAGATTAATAAAAGAAAAGAAACCTAAAAGATGTTGTACAATCAAAACTTTATAAAAAGGGTAGCTACAGTTTTGCTTTGCATAGCGGTATATATGATATACCCTGTACCTTATTCGATGAGGAAAGAGCCGAGATCCCTTCACCGGGAGTGACCTCTTTAGCAAAACTGGCAGATGCTACAAACTCGCGGTTTAGTTTTTAACGGCTTCTATAGTTCTTGCTTTGCACAGCGGTATATATGATATACCCTGCACCTTATTCGATGGGGAAAGAGCCGAGATCCCTTCACCGGGAGTGACCTCTTTAGCGAAACTAGAAAAGCCTCAAAAACACTCCTATTCAAAATCACTCGATTCTACGACGATATCAAGTTCATTATGCTCATGGTTTTCTTAAAAACCTGTGTAGCCCTCCGTCATTTCAGATAAGTACTACTTAGTATTCGTGCTGTGGTAGTTTGGCCTCCGTCAAGGCATAGTGTACGGTAGCTAACTAGTGCTTATCTGTTAGCATACGATGCGATTGGATTAGGGTATTCGTACGGCGTAGTTTGGCCTTCGTCAAGGGTCGTACGGATGGGTTTAATTCAATCAAGAAAAGTACGGGTTGAACTTGACTAGCGGACTATATGTTGTTTGGCATTCGTCAAGGTCATAGCACGTTAGGGGTAAAAGCATTATCGGTAATTTCAAGTGTTGAAATTTGCAATGAGATTGCATACCTCCTATGAGATAGTTGGATCCCGATACCCACTGCGAGTAAGAGTTACTCCTGGGAGAATTTTACACAGGACAATTAGCCAATCAAGTAGGTGTCTAGAAAGGTGTTAACGGGGTTATGCCTATGGGAAAACGAGGTTTATTTTAATTAGGTCCGTGCGAAAGCACGGGGAACCTCCCTCAAAGTACCAACACTGATCTGGCTGAAAGATTGACGAAATTGTAGGGTGTAATTAATCCCGGCTAATCTTACCTTTTAGGGTTTGAAGGAAGATTTGATAAAAACAGTGGGAGACATCCTGATTAGATAAGACAATAACTAATCTAATCTTGTAAGAGCATACGCTAAAGTGTTTTCTTCTCTCTCTCTTCAGATAGCGACCATGTCAGGCCATAATCAAGATAATAATATGGATGTATTGACTGAACCCGCTTATTATACTGAGCAGGGGAACGTTGGTCCCGTTCTTTCTTATAAGTGTTATAAGACTGGGCAGGAAATAGAAGAATATCTGGATTCTCACACCGCCCAAACGAAGAACAAGTATGTTGATACATCTTCTTCGGGTGTGTTAGTTATTGAGAACTGTTTTTCAGTTCACCCTACGTCCTGGGTATTAGATACCGGATCGGGATCCCACATATGTAAATTGTTACGTGGGCTACGTAAAGGTAGAGAACTGGGAAAGGGTGATCATTCCGTACAAGTAGGGAATGGTGCAAGTATTGCAGCCAAAGCAGTTGGCGAATATCACCTTGTATTACCAAGTAGTAATACATCGATTCTGAACGAGTGCTATTATATACCGAACATGATGTGCAACATTATATCAGTTTATTTATTAAGTAAAGAAGGATATAATTTTGTAATACAGGATAATGTTATGAACATCTTTCTAAATCAAAAGTTGATTGGATCAGGCTCGTTACATAATGGCATATATGTTCTCAATCAAAATACAGTCCTTAATATACAAAACACACATAAGAGGAAGAGTTCAGAAATGAACGAATCCTTCTTATAGCATTGTAGACTTGGTCATATCAATGCGACATGGTTAGCTAAGTTACATAAGAATGGATATTTGAATCCGTTCGAGTTATCATCTTATGATACTTTCCATTCATGTTTCAAAGGTAAAATGACCAAAACTCTGTTTAGTAGACACGGAGAAAGAGTTGAGGAACTCTTAGGACTGGTATATAGTGATGTATGCGGTCCCATGTCTACATATGCCAGGAACGGTTCTTCCTACTTCATTACATTCACTGACGATCTCTCAAGATACGGACATGTGTTCCTGATGAGACACAAGTCTGAAGCTTTTAAGAAATTCAGGGAATATAAGCACGAAGTAGAGAACCAAACGGGCAAAAGTATTAAGATCCTTCGATCTGATCGAGGAGGAGAATACATGAGCAATGAGTTCCTAGACTATCTAAAATAGAATGGGATTCTCTCTCAGCTTACTCCTTCTTATACACCACAGCACAATGGTGTATCAGAGCGAAGGAATCACACCCTATTAGATATGGTGCGCTCTATGATGAGCAATGTTGAGTTGCCTATTTCCTTTTGGGGGTATGCGCTTGAGACAGCCATACACCTATTGAACATGGTTCCTACCAAATCAGTGCCTACCACTCCATATGAGATATGGAAAGGGAAAGACCATCTCTTAAGTATGTTAAGATATGGGGTTGTCCGGCCTATGTCAAAAGGCACAATCCGGACAAACTCGAGGCAAGGTCTGTCTTTGTGCAAATTTGTAGGATATCCCAAAAACCACCAAGGGTATATCTTCTACCACCCCGAGGAACAAAAAGTGTTTGTTTCTCGTCATGCCACTTTCTTAGAAAAGGGTTTTCTTATGAAAGAAATTAGTGGCAATGAGGTAGAACAGAAAGAAGTTCCAGCTACACAAACTGCAACAGAAGAGTTGGTGGAACTAGAGGATTCGGTAGTTCCCGATGAACCCCCGCCTCTCTGCCGATCTAGTAGGGTTTCTCATCCACCTGAGAGATACTATGGTTTTCTCATTGATGGCGGGAGCGAGGATTGCATCATGGAAGATGATGACCCGACTAGTTTCGAGCAGGCTATCACGAGTGGTGACTCTGTGAAATGGCTGAATGCAATGCGATCTGATATGGAATCCATGTACACCAAAAAAGTATGGACTTTGGAAGTTGGTCCTGAAGGGGTGAAACCCATAGGGAGCAAATGGATCTTTAAGAAGAAATTTGGTGTAGATGGAAAAGTGGAGACTTTCAAAGCTAGACTTGTTGCAAAGGGTTTACGTCAACGACTAGGTGTGGATTATGACGAAACCTTTTCTCCAGTGGCTATGCTTAAGTCCATCCGGATCTTACTTGCCATTGTAGCATACCATGACTACGAAATCTGGCAGATGGATGTTAAGAACGCCTTTCTAAATGGTGATTTAGAAGAGTGCGTGTACATGACTCAGCCAGAGGGCTTCGTAGATAGTGGGAGCAGCGGAAAGGTGTGCAAACTGCTTAAATCCATCTATGGGTTAAAGCAGGTATCGCGGAGTTGGAACATCTGCTTTGATGTTGTAGTCAAAGAGTTTGACTTCGTCAAAAATGTAGATGAACCTTGTATATACAAGAAGGTTGCAGAGAGTAAGGTCGTCTTCCTCGTATTATACGTGGATGACATACTCTTAATAGGAAATGATGTTCCTATGCTGCAATCAGTCAAGCTCTTCTTATCATAAAGATTCTCAATGAAAGATCTAGGTGATGCCTCCTGCATACTGGGAATTATGATCTATAAAGATAGATCTAAACGGATACTGGGATTGTCCCAATCCAGGTACATTGACACCATACTAAAGAGGTTTAGTATGGAAGAGTCCAAGCGTGGGAACCTACCCACGATCTCTGGACTCACTCTCTCCAAAGAGATGTCTCCCAAGACTGATTTGGAAAGAGTTCGCATGCAAGAGATACCCTATGCTTCGGCAGTAGGCTCTATCATGTATGCGATGTTATGTACCAGACCCAATGTAGCATACTCACTAAGTGTAGTGAGTCGGTATCAAGAAGATCCTGGAGAGAGTCACTGGATAGCTGTGAAGAACATTCTCAAGTACTTAAGAAGGACTAAAGAGATGTTCTTGGTGTATGGTAACGGAGAACTCCAGGTGGAGTCCGTTACCGATTCGAGCTTTCAGAGTGATAAGGACGACTCTAAGTCGCACTCGGGATTTGTCTTTACCCTCAATGGAGGGGCGGTGTATTGGAAGAGTTCCAAACAGGATACCGTTGCAGACTCGATGATGGAGGATGAATACATCGCTGCCAACGATACTGCCAGAGAGGCTGTCTGGATGAAGAAGTTCATCACTGAACTTGGTGTGGTTCCGTCCATTGAGTATCCAATACCTTTGTATTGTGATAACAATGGAGCTGTGGCTTTGGCCAAGGAACCCAGGTCCCATCAGAAGTCCAGACATATTCTGAGGCGGTATCACCTGATCAGGGAGATAGTTGATCGCCGGGAGATCGAGGTCAGGAGAGTTGATACGAAGGACAACACTGCAGATCCACTCACAAAGGCCACTCCCCAGATACAGTTTGAGAGATTATTGGGGATGTTAGGTATGAGATACTACAACAGCTGGCCTTAGTGCAAGTGGGAGATTGTTATTTATATATATGCCCTATAGGCCATTGTTGTACATATGATGCATATTATAATGGATGCTTGGATATATATAGAGTGGACTTTCTTGCTCGTCAAGATAGTATGCTATTTGGTTTCACTTTATCTTAACATATTGACTTATATTAGTTTACTGTCTTGCTCTCACATGTTGATAAAGCCCTTAGGATATGTACTCAACTACTGGGACTATGATGAGATCATATTAGTGGGGCCACAGTAGTCGATGAGTACATCCTATAACTGCTCTTAGTCGAGGGTGTATCGAGATAGGACATCGATACACCAGAGTAGACTAGCGTATACGCATCTTGACCCATATGATAGGCGATGGATGATCCCATATCCATCGGTGTTTGACATCAAGGATGGTGTACGGGTGCTCAGTGGAGACTGGGTACACTGGACGGACTCGTCGAGAACTCCCAGATGGTATTATACCTCACGTCAGATGGCAGTTCTCCGGTGACACTGGTACAGGTTAGTCTGTAGACCCGAGATCGTCATAGAGTCTTGTGTGATTCCCACTGTGCTTTGATTTCCACCTTACCATGTCCAAGAGGGCGTGCAAAACGGTGGCTTTTGGGTAGAGTCCCGAATCACATGAAGGCAATGAGCGATAGGAGGGGATTCGTCTCTCCCGGTATAGGGAGTTGATGTTGTGCTGTGTTCGATTGGTTATAACTGGAAGTCCCTGGCCAGGGCTGATATAGAGAACTACTGGTAAGTGTTATCAGTAGGTTCTCGACCTGTTATGAGCCTCACATCGACACGACCTATCGGTTACTGGGGTCTGACGTATACCACCCCTAGACTAGATATGCAACATATCAGACGAAGAGACCGGACTGTACGGGAGTGTTACTGATTGGATTCACAGGAGAATGTACATGCTTGCTTGTTGATCTTCTGATCACTCAATACCTGGGTGGCTGTTACGTTTAGTTGACCGCTTGCAGCTTGTGGGTGTTTGATATGATCATCACCTGCTACCTGCGTATTGACGATTCTTTAGAGTCCTACACAGAGGTTTCTTGACTCAGGAAAAACGGAGTAGGAGCACATATGTGATATGTTTGGGATCGAGAATAATATGATATGAGATACCGTATTTTATTCTCGCGATATATAATATCGGCCGGGTATATGTGATATAACCGGGTCATCGGATCAAGTGTTGATTCGATCGGTACATGTTATATTAGTCGGTTATATTCGATATAACCGGATTGTCGGATCAAGTGTTGATTCGACAATTTAATGTATAATTATATATGTGATATATTACATTACATTATCTAATATAAGCTCGCTTTATTGATTCATTTTCTCACCGGATAATACATTGATATATATGCGATATATGTTAATTGTATTATTTTCTTTTGTTACAAAAATATATTATATATGTGATATATAATATTGTAACAAGTTATGTTTACAAATGCAACATGATTAGTGGAGATTAAATATGGTTAGGGTTTGATTTGGATTAGCTTATTCAAGAAGCTTCTAGAAGCTTTTGTTTTGTTTCTTGCTAAGATATTATGTGTTGATATTTTTGGAGATATTTTCCTAACCCGACCCACACCCTTTACCCTAGTTAAATCTCTACAATGGTTAAGTCTTTCTTGACTTAACCATGGTTACAATTGTAATGATAATAACAATTTATTATTCATCACAAAAGGTATTATTATTATTCTTCTTCTTCCTTGAGCTCTAGAAAAGCTTTCTAGGTTTTTCTTTTGTGATGGATTAGTGTGAGATTATGAAAACAAAAGAGAGCTAAATTCCTACTTCATCATCCTCATCTATTCTAGCCACTTAGATTAGGGTGTTCTCTTCCCTAATACTTGATTAGAGAAGTGAGAGCTTGAGTTAAAGAAACTTTAAGGTAGATCATCTTCGAAAAGGAAGATTTTAAGCAAGCATGGATCGTTCGGCTTGTGGAGCCTTTCTTGAGTCCGGAAGATCATGGATCGCGGCGAAGGGACTACTACTCGGAGCTTATGAAGCGAAGGAGCGGACTACAAAGGTTGTAATCCCTCTCTATTAGTTGTAAATATGTTTACTTGCATGTTTAACCCTAATTATCTAGCAAAGATCCTCGCTTTGGGTTGTTCGGCACTTCTAAATTTTAAATCGGGCATGGTTGATGCCTTATAGAACCTTGTAAGAGTGCCTAGTAACCCTACATTCCCAAGGCAAGAAAAGGGCCCGACGCGAAGGCAAAAACAAGTTAAAGAACGGAGAAAACGTTCGACCACGACGAAACGGGTCCAAGAAGCCTCGCGATCAAGAAAAGTTCAGCCGGAATCCGTCTCTTATGAAAAAGATGGGTCGAGCATATTCTTTCCCTCGAGACAAGACAAGAAGAAATTTTGACCTTGTCGTGAAACATCAGATGATGACACTCCCGGAGTCTCGACACCCTGATCAAGCAAACGAGGTTCATCACCCTGATTATTGCTCTTATCACCGAGAAATAGGACATCCTCTTAAAGACTGCTTCACCTTCAAAGACTGGGTCGAAGACCAATATCAAATCAGCAGGTTCGCTCTATCCAACAGTTGGAGGATAACCCCACCGCAAAAGCATATGTTAAAGGCAACGTATATGGCAAGGGTAAAACCAGATCAACATCGGTCCTGGAAACGATCTCGCACTTGCCACGCAATAACGCTATCAGAAGAAGGAGTGCCCGAGAACATGGATGACCTGTCCTGGTGCTTCGAAAATGAGGATGACGAGGTGATCTCATAACTTCCACCGGCGCCAAATGAGATGGAAGATGGGATACACACCACAGCAGACAACCTGAGAAAAATTGACTTAAGGACGGCAAACGAGCTAAGGCCAACGTTCGTCAGTGAGCTGCTGTCTGAGAAACAAGTGGCTATGCTTAAAGACATGCTCATGCAGTATAAAGACTGCTTCGCATGGAACTATTCCGAGATGCGGAGGCTAGATCCAGAAATAGATGTGCATAAATTGGCGATATCTCCGGACGTCAAGACAGTCAAACAAGCACCAAGAAGAATGCGGCTCGAACTTGAAATGAGCATCAACGCCGAGGTCAAGAAGCTAATCGACTCCGGTTTCGTCTAAGAAGTTCAATACCCTGACTGAATCGCCAACATCATCCCAGTGATGAAGAAGAATGGGACGGTGCGCATCTGCGAAGACTTTCGAGACCTCAACAAAGCCAGTCCGAAAGATGACTTTCCCGTACCGGTCACCGAGCTGATGATAGACAACACGTCCACTCACGAAGTTTTCTCCTTCATGGACGGGTCATCGAGATACAATCAGATAAAGATGCATCTTGAAGAATAGAAGCATACCGCTTTCCGGACTCCTCTGGGCATATTTTGCTACAAAGTGATGCCTTTCGGTCTGAAGAACGCCGGCGCCACCTATCAGAGGGCCATGACGAAGATTTTCGATGACCTCATACATGAAATCGTCGAATCCTATATCGACGATCTCGTGGTGAAAAGCAAATCGTACGAGGAACATTGGGAGCTTCTGAAGATCGTGTTTCAACGCCTTCAGAAATACAACCTGAAGATGAACCCTCTCAAATGCGCGTTCGGGGTTTCCTCAGGAAAATTCCTGGGATTCATCATGCGACACTGGGGCATTGAAATAGACCCATCAATGATCAAGGCGATCATGGAAATGCCTCCGCCAAGAACTCTCAAGCAACTGCGGTCTCTCCAAGGAAAGCTCGCATATATCCGGGTGTTCATAGCTAACCTCTCCGGCAAATGCTGCCCCTATATCCATTTAATGAAAAAGAGGACCCCGTTCGTTTAGGATCATAAATGACAGAGTGCACTCGAAGAAATCAAGCAATACCTGCAGAATCCGCCGGTACTGACCGCTCCAGTCAAAGGAAAGCCCCTCATCCTATACACAACCGCCCTTGAAGGTTCCTTAGGCGCACTATGGGCACAGGAAAATGACCAAGGGAAGGAGAGAACCCTCTACTATTTGAGTCGAGTTCTCCTGGGGGCAGAAAACAACTACTCCCCCATCGAAAAACACTGCATGGCGTTAATCTTCACGATAACGAAGCTCAGACACTATGTGTTGGCGTATGAGGTCCACCTCATATCAAAGGTGGATCCCCTAAAATACCTTATTTCAAGAGCCATACTAACAGGACGGCTCGCTAAATGGGCCCTCCTCTTGATTGATTTCTCGATAACATACCGAACTTTCAAGGTAGTGAAAGGCCAGGCCATCGCCGACTTTCTCGCTGAACATCCAATACCTGCCGATTCACCCCTAAATTATGAATTGCCGGACGAGCACGCGTTTGACACGATTGACGGGGAAAGAAGTGAAAGTGATACCCGATGGGAACTCTATTTCGACGGAGCATCTTCCATGAAGAAGCGAAAGCACAACTCCCCCATAATCAAATCCGGGGTAGGCCTCATCTTCGTGACTCCACAAGGAGGGATAATGCGCTTTGCCTTTTCCTTGACAGAGCCGAGGACAAACAATGAAGCAGAATATGAAGCTTTGATAGCAGGTCTTGAGATCACTGTTGACATGGGAATCCAAGACCTCCTCATATATGGAGACTCCCAACTGGTCGTTAGTAAAGTGAACGGCGATTATCAAACGTGCAAACCAGAGTTGGTGAAGTATGGCGAGAGAGTGCAGCAACTACTGACTCAAATCCCTTCCTACGTTCTGAAAAGCATACCACGTACAGAAAATAGCAAAGCGGATGCGTTAGCCAAACTCGCTAAAGAACTGGCTGATGAAAACCTCGATGACGTAAGGATCATTGTGCAAAGCCGTCGGGTTCTTGCACCAACCGAAATATCTCCGGAGTCGTCTAAAGAAAAGGAAGCGACCAAGGAGACAACCCTACAAATGGAGGACCAGGAAAATGTTAAGGATTGGAGAGAAGTCTTTATAGACTACTTCTAATCCCGTCGAACACCTAAAGATGCATCCTCAAGACATCAGCTCATGAAACGAGCTCTGTCTTTCGCCTTCGTCAATGATACTTTATATAAGAGATCATTCGACTCTCTGTGGCTAAGATGCCTGGGACCGGAAGAAGCAAGGAGAGTCATCCAAGAAACTCACGACGGACTCTGCGGTTCTCACCAAGCGGGCTAAAGATGAAGCTGAAGATCAAAAGGATGGGCTACTATTGGCCCGCGATGATTCAGGACTGCCTCGAATACGCGAAACAGTGTCACTCATGCCAGATTCACGGGGATTTCATCCACCAGCATCCAAATCCGCTACACCCAACGGAAGCTAGCTGGCCATTCGAAATGTGGGGAACCGACATAATCGGGCCCATTGAACCAGCGTCATCCAGAGGACATCAGTTCATATTGGCGACAACCGATTATTTCTCCAAGTGGGCAGAAGCAGTACCGCTAAGAGAAGTGAAGACGGAGAATATTCTCCATTTCTTTAAGACACACGTCATCTATCGGTTCGGCACTCCGCGACGGATTATCTCTGATAACGGGCCGGCCTACAGAAGTCACAGAATCAACCGCTTCACACAACAGCATAATATAGACTGGAGATACTCTTCGTTCTATAATCCCCGAGCTAACGATCTGGCTGAGGCTTTCAATAAGACCTTGACAAAGATCATGAAGAAAACGGTGTCCAAAAATAAGAAGGACTGGTACAAGAGATTGCATGAAGCGCTCTGGGCGTATCGGACCACGTTCAAGACGGCCACAAACACAACGCCGTATGCATTGGTATTCGGCACTGAAGCAATACTCTCTTTGGAGATAGAGCTACCCTCCCTACGAGTGGCGGTTCATTACGAGCTAACAGATGAAGAGAATGCTCATCGTCGGCTTGAGGAGCTCAACGCCCTCGATGAAACTCGGCTCATAGCGCAACAAAACTTGGAGGCTTACAAAGCGAAGATGACGCGCTCATACGAGAGATTGACTGGGCCGAGGAAATTTCGCCAAGGCGAACTCGTTCTAGTGGTCAAGACACCTATGATCCCCAATCATACAAAACGGGGGGAATTTGAGCCGAATTATGAGGGCCCGTACATCATAGACAATGTCTACCAAGGCGGGGCTTACTTGCTCATGAATATGCAAGGTGAAAGACCCTTCAGGCTAATAAAGGGTGGTTTTTGAAAAAATACTACGCCTGATCGAAACGTCTGTAAACTACTATAAACCGCAGCATCCTAGGGCTGACGCAAAAAAAATAATTAAAAAAATATATATATAAAAACGGTACGTCCATAAGCGAAATGGGCACAGATAAAAACCCGAAAGGGCTCCGTAAATAAAAACAGCAGGGCTAACGGCGAGTTTGTGAAAACCTGAAAGGGCGCAATCTTGTTAAAAAAAACACTTGCAAGGTCCTCTCGACCTTGTAAGGAGAAAATACCTGCGTGAGATCCTTACGACTCACAAGGGAGCGACACACTTAGTGTAGGGTTACTAGGCACTCTAATAAGGTTTTATAAGGAATCAAGCATGCCCGATTTAAAATTTAGCCGTGACGAACAACCCTAAATGAGATCTTTAAACTAGAGATTAGGCGAAACAAAGCATGTTAAACACTTTAACATCTAAGAGTTTGGGATTACAACCTTTGTAGTCCGGTCCTTCGCTTCATAAGCTCCGTGTTGTGGTCTCTTCGCTGCGATCATCAAGTTCTGGACTCTCGAGAGGCTCCACGAAGAGAATGATGCAATTTTGCTTCTGATCTTCGATAACTAAGATGATCTACCTTGAAGTTTCTTAAACACAAGCTCTCACTCTCAAATGAAGTGAACACCCTAATCTAAATGGCTAGGATAGATTAGGATGATGAAGTAGGAATTTAGCTCTATTTTATTTTCATTATCTTACCCATTTTCATCACAAGAATGAAAGCTAGAAAGCTTTGCAAGAAGGAAGAAGAAGATGAACAATGAACAATCCTTTTGTGATGAATAATGAAATATATCATAATCATTAATAATGCAAACATGGTAGACTATGAAGAGGCTAACTCATGTAGAGACTTAACCAAGGGTGAAGGGTTTGGATTGGGTTAACAATGAGTCACAAAAATATCAAGCATAATATCTTAACACAAAACAAAAGAAAACCTTCTAGAATGTTCATGAAAGAACTAACCCAATTCAAACCCTAACCTTCTTTAATCTCCACTAAACATGTTGCATTAGTAATCATATCATGTTACAATATTATATATCACATATATAATATATATTTGTAACAAAAGAAAATAATACAATTAACATATATCGCATATATATCAATGTATTACCCGGTGAGAAAATGAATCAATAAAGCGAGCCAATATTAGATATGTATTTCAATATATTATATATATTATTATACATTAAATTATCGAATCAATACTTGATCTGACAATCCGGCTATATCGAATATAACCGACTAATATATCATGTACCGATTCATCGAATCAACACTTGATCCGATGATCCGGCTCATATCAAAATAACGCGAGAATATAATACGGTATCTCATATCGCATTATCCTCGGTCCTGCAAATATCACATATGTGCCCCTACTCCGTTTTGCCTGAGTCAAGAAACCTCTGTGTAGGACTCTAAAGAATCGTCAATACGCCGGTAGCAGGTGATGATTATATCAAACACCCACAAACTGCAAGCGGTCAGCTAAACGTAACAGCCACCCAAGTATTGAGAGATCAGAAGATCAACAAGCAAGCCTGTACATTCTCCTGCGAATCCAATCAGTAACACTCCCGTACAGTCCGGTCTCGTCGTTTGATATGTCGCATATCTCGCCTAGGGGTGGTATACGTCAGACCCCAGTAGCTTGATAAGTCGTGTCGATATGAGGTCTATAACAGTTTGAGAAACTACTGATAACACTTACCAGTAAATCTCAGCAACCCTAGCCAGGGATTTCCAATTATAGCAAATCGAACACAGCACAACATCAACTCCCTATACTGGGAGAGACGAATCCCCTCCTATCGCTCATTGCCTCCATGTGATTCGGGACTGTACCCAAAAGCCACCTTTTTGCAGGCCCTCTTGGACGTGGTATGATGGAAATCAAAGTACAGTGGGAATCACACAAGACTCTATGACGATCTCGGGTCAACAGACTACTCTGTACCAGTGTCACCGGAGAACTGCCATCTGACATGAGGTATAATACCATCGGGGAGTTCTCGGCGAGTCCGTCCAGTGTATCCAGTCTCCACTGAGCACCCGTATACCATCCTTGATGTCAAACACTGATGGATATAGGATCATCCATCGCCCATCATATGGGTCAAGATGCGTATACGCTAGTCTACTCTGGTGTATCGATGCCCTATCTCGATACACCCTCGACTAGGAATAGTTATAGGATGTACTCGTCGACTACCATGGCCCCACTAGTATGATCTCATCATAGTCCCAGTAGTCGAGTACATATCCTAAGGGCTTTATCAACATGTAACATAGAGACAATCAGAGTACGTGTTAAGATAAAGTGTAACCAGATAGCATACTATCATGTCGAGCAAGAAAGTCCTCCCTATATATGTCCAAGCATCCACTACAATATACATCGTATGTACAATAATGGCCTCTAGGGCATACATATAACTAACAATCTCCCACTTGCACTAGAGCCATCTGTTGTGGTATCGCATACCCAACAATTAGCTGTGGTTGAAGTATCTCATACTCAACCTTCCCATAAAAGTCTCTACTGGGAAAAAGGCCTTTGTGAGTAGATCCGCGCTGTTGTCATCTGTGTCTACTCTCCTAACCTTGATCTCCCTGGAGATCAACCATCTCCATGATCAGGTGATACTGCCTAAGAATTATATCTAGATTTCTGATGGGACGGGGGTTCTTTGGCATAAGCCACAACTCCATTGTCGCACAATGGTAGGAACGAAGTTCATCTCATGAACTTATATATATCCAGACTGCCTCTTTGGTAGCATCTTTGGTAACGATGTATATTGCCTTTAATCGTCTAGTAAGTCACGGTATCTGGCTTGGAACTCTTCCAACATACCGTCCCTCCACTGAGAGTAAAGACAATGCCTGCGACTGACATTCAATCGTCCTTATCACCTTGGAACTTTTCCAGTGATTCTCCCCAGGATCGATTGATACCATCTCACTACACCTAGTGAGAATCCTAACATCCATTTAGATCTATCTTATAGATATAAAACCTAGGATTTAGGAGGTATCACTTGATCCTATACGGAGAATCCTTATGATAAGCGGAGATTGACCGAGCGTAGCATAGGAAACTCCTTCCGTATCAAGAGTATGTCATCCACATACTCTACGAGGATCACCACCATACTCCCTACTACCTTTTTGTATATACAAGGTTCATCTATCATTTTGATGAAGTCAAACTCTTTGACTACCACATCAAAACAGATGTTCCAACTCCGCGATGCCTGATTTATCACATAAAACATCTTGCACACGTTTCCGCTGCTCCTACTGTCTACGAAGCCCTCTGGCTGTGTACTTATAGACGCTCTCTTCCAAATCAACATTTAGAAAAGCAGTGATGACACCCAACCACCAGATATCATAGTCATGGTATGTAGCCGTGGCAAGTAGGATCTAGATGGACTTAAGCATAGCTTTGAAAGTCTCAACTTTTCCATGTACACCAAGTAATCTTCTCAAGATATACTTGCTCCTGATGGGGATTTAACCCTTCAGATAAAGCAACCAAAGTCCATACTTTGTTGGTGTATAAGGATTCCATCTCAGATCGCTAAGCATCCAGCCATTCTTACATAGTCCCACTCCTGATGGCCTGCTCGAAACTAGTTGGGTCATCATCTCATGATGCAATCCTCGCTCCCACTGTCATAGAGAAACCGAAGTATTTCTCAGGTGGGTGAGGAACCCTACTAGATCGGCGGAGAGGCTGAGGTTCGTTAGAATCTATTGAATCCTTTGGTTCTACCAAATCATCAGCTTCAGTTTGTATAGCTGGAACTCCTTCCAGTTCTACCTCATGTCCACTAATTTCTTCATAAGAAATTCTCTTTCACAAAGGTGGCATGTTGAGAAACAAAACATCTTTTGTTCCTCGGTTAGGTAGAAGATATTCCCTTGCGAATGCTTGGGATATCTAACAAACTTCCACAGAACTGACTTTGCCTCGAGCTTATCCGGATTTTGCTTTTTAGACATAGGTCGGACAACCCTAAATCTTAACAAACTTAAGATACGGGCTCTTCCCTTTCTATATCACATATGAAGTGGTAGGCAACTGATTTGATTTGAACCCTATTCAATAGGTATGCAGCTTCTCAAGTGCATAACTCCCAAAAGGAAATAGTAACTCAGTAGTACTTATCATAGAGCACACCATATCACATAGGGTGTAATTGCTCCGCCCCGACACACCGACGTGCTGTGGTGTATACGGAGGAATAATGCTGAGAGAGAATCTCATTCTCCTTTAGAATAGTCCAGAAATCTCCGTGCTCAAGTATTCTCCTCCCTGATCTCATCAAAGGACATAATACTTATACCCGTTTTTGGTTCTCTACTTCTAACTTATATTCTGTGATTATCTCAAAAGTTTCTGACTTGTGTTTCAACAGGAACATATGTCTGAATCTTGAGAGATCATCAGTGAATGTAATGAAGTACAAAGAACCGGTCTTGGCATCTGTAGACAGGGGACCTTCATACATCAGCATGTAACAATCCCAAGAGTTCAATAACTCTTTCTCTGTTTCCAATAAACGGAGTTGTGGTCATCTTATCGTAGTGACATGACTGGAAAGTTTCACAAGATGTAAATTCAAAATAATTTAAATATGTATCTATATGTAACTTCAGCTAGTCGGGTCGCATTGATATGACTTAGTCTACAATGCCTCAAGAAGGATTCGTTCATTTCTGAACTCTTCCTCTTGTGTGTGTTCTGTATACTAAGAACTGTAGTTTGATTTAGAACGTCAATACTTTTAGATAACGTGCCTGAACCGATCAACTCTTGATATAGGAAATGTTCAAAATATTATCCAACAATACAAAATTATATCCTTCTTTACTAATAAAGAGACTGATATGATTTTGTATATCAGGTTCGGTATCTAATAACATTCGTTCAGAATCATTGTATTCTGGTAATACATGGTGATAACTACCAACAGACTTGGCTGCAACACTTGCACTATTTCTATCTCATGAAATTTATCACCCGTTCTCAGTTCTCTACCTATCTGTAGCCCATGTAACAAATTACATATGTGGGATCCTGATCTGGTATCAAATACCCAGGACGTAAAGGATATTAAGAAACAGTTCTGTGTAATGAACACACCCGAAGAAGATGCATCAACATGCACTTTCTTCGTTTGGGTGGGACGGGAATTCTGGTAATCCCCTATTTCCTGCTCTGTCTTATAACAATTATAAGTTGGAGCGGGACCAACGTTCCCTAGCGCGGTATAACAAGCGGGTTCGGTCAATACATCCGTATTATAATATTGATTAAGGCGTGACATGGTCGCTACCTGGAGAGAAAGAGAAGAAAACACTCGGCGTGTGCTTTTACAAGATTAGATTGGTTATCAATTTATCTAATCAGGATGTCTCCCACTGTTTTAGTCAAATCTCCTTCAAACCCTAAAAGGAAAGACTAGCCGGGATTAATTACACTCTACAAGTTCGCCAATCTTTCACCCAGGCCAGTGCCGGTATTTTGAGGGAGCTTCCCCGTGCTTTCGTACAGACCTAATTAAAGTAAACCTCGTTTTCCCAGGGGCGTAACCCCGTTGACACTTTTCTAGACACCTACTTGATCGGCTAATTGTAATGTGTAAAACTCTCCCAGGAGTAACTCTTACTCGCAGCGGGTATCGGGATCCAACTATCTCATAGAAGGTATGCAATCTCATTGCAAATTTCAACTCTTGAAATTCCCAATAATATTTTACCCCTACCAACTTATGACCCAGGCTAAGGCCAACAAATTATAAGCGCTAGCCAAGTTCAACCCGTCATTTTCCGATTGAATTAAACCCACCCGCATGACCCTTGGCTAAGGTCAACAAAGTCGCACGACTACCCTAACTCAATCACATCATATGCTTATACAGATAAGCATTAATTAGCTACCGCACACTATGGCTTGGCTAAGGTCAACAAACGTAGCACGAATACTAAATAATACTTATCTGAAATGACGGAGGGCTACGACAGGTTTTTAAGAAAACCCTTTGCGTAATAAACTTGATATCGTTGTAGAATCGAGTGAATTTTGAATGGAGTGTTTTTGAGGCTTTTACTAGTTTTGCTAAAGAGGTCAGTCCCGGTGAAGGGATCTCGGCTCTTTCCTTATCGAATAAGGTGCAGGATATTTCATAAATATCACGGTGCAAAGCAAGAACTATAAAAACAATCAAAAGACAAACCGAGTTTGTAGCATCTGCTTGTTTCGCTAAAGAGGTCACTCCCGGTGAAGAGATCTCGGCTCTTTCCTTATCGAATAAGGTGCTGGATATTCTACAAGGAATACCGCTATGCAAAGCAAGAACTAGAGCTACCGTTTTTTAAACAAGTTTCTACAACATCTTTAGGTTTCTTTTATTTCATTAATCTCATTAATGAAGCCCATTTTGTTATGCTTCACAAGCATCACATTTGAAACGAAATCTGCAATAGAACATATATCTCATATATATAATATAAACATTCGTCTGAGGCAGTAATATGATCTCATCATAGAACATTGCAGCAGAAGACAACATATGAAATATTGGATATACTAGGATTTCCGTGTTTTATACGAGCCTGTATAAAACGTGGATTCCACGGTCGCAATGAATAGCCAAACCCACATCCCTAGACCCCTACGAGAGCGGCAAGCAACTCTGCAAATTCTAGGGTTAGGAGACTGATTGATACGAAAAATTGTGTTTTGTAGTTTAACCGCAATCAATAACGGTGTCGCGTGTAGCTAGACCGAGATGAGTACGGGTCGTCCTCTGGGAAACGTGGAACCTTTTACTTTTACTTTAGATGTGTTGAGAAAGAGAGGAGGGATAAAGAATTTTATAGAATGGTTTCTAGATCTACGTTAAACAAGATTGTAAAATATAGATCTAGATTATTTTAAAGATGTAGTAAATATAATAAGAAGGCTTGTAGGGTTCGTTAGGATTTAGTAGTTATGGACGATTAATTAAAAGTTACCCTTTTTATCCATTAATAAATTTAGAACTAGAACGACGGTGATGCGTGTAGATTAGGGTTTCTGGAGGGAAAAGGAATCCCACTCTTAACCCTTATCTCGACACGGAACTCCGTTCATATCTAGCCTTTACCAAAACAATCATTAATCTAATCTCTAATCGCGGTCGGAACTAGCAAAGAATTGCTAGCGCGCCCGATTAGGATGTTAATGATTCTTTTGATAAAGTTCCTAAACTTTATAGGACTTAAAAAGGGTTTAATTATTTTCATCGTTCATTAGCCTACCCTAATCCTACGAACCCTAACAAGCGGAGAATTACTCGCGCATGTTGGGAGAAGAAGATGAAAAGAAAGAGAGGGAAAACATAATGTAAAATGCAAAAGAATTAAATAAAATAACTACCTTTATTAATCACTTGAACAATCTACACTTTATTCGGTAGAAAATGATTACAAACTAGTTGCTTCTCGATCTTTCCTAAGGAGGTAGACGAACAGTTGATGATCAGCCTGGATGCGTGAGCGTCAGGGGCTTCGTGATCTCTTCGGCTTGATAGCTTTTCCAAGAGGCTCTCGGTGCCTTTTTATAGTGCAAAGCCAGAATCTTTTGCTTCAAAATTTGGTAAAATATAGTAGAGAATCATGCTCCAAAATCTTTCCTTCCAACTCCATAATATTGCGGCGGATCCGCGGCAAATGGGTGCTAAGGCCGTGGATCCGCGGCCAAAGGGTGAGATCTCTTGATCAAAATTCTTGTGCTTTCTTCTTGTGACAAGTGTCAATCCTAGGCACCTTCATAATTCAGAAATCTTCTCACGGTTGCTTCCAGACTTGGTCTCCAAGTTTTGGTTCTTAATTTGGCAAGTTTTCTTCAACAAATTGATTTGTTTGATAAATTCTTCATAACAACTTGGAAAATTCTGCACAACAACTTAAATAAGATTTAGTAGACCTAGTTCTACTAGGATTTGGTCAATGAATTTATTTGCATACACTTTCCTACCAAATGATAATTAAAATATATTAACACATGGAAAATGGTGCTTTTACACATAAACCCTCATATGTATAATATATTATAATAAAGTCCTTTTTTAATATGAAAATGGTAGGAAAAATGTAATACAAATGTGCAGTTTTATCAACTGAACAAATACCCCCAAACTTATCTTTGATCGTCCCGAGCAAACTAGTTTATTTTAAGAGGAGAAAAAGAAAGGAGAAAACTAAGCACACTTTCGTAGGCAGACACGATTGTACTGAGCACGTGCAACAAGCCGTTAAACCTCTAGGTGTCTCTAGTAGGAGGAGTGTTGTCTCCTGAGGGTTTTCAGCGGATTACTCACAAAATCCTATAACAAAAGAGAGATGGTGAAATTTACATATAAAGATAAGAACCATAAAAGAAAGGCCTTGAAAAGAAGAGTTTCCAACTATACTAGCTTTTCAGTTGTCATGAGCCCTATCTTAATAGTCATGAAAAAAATATTAGAAATCACATCATCTCTCAATAAAACATCGTATTTATTCTTCATTCCTACCTTTCATCCAAACATCGATCATATACCCCTACGTGTGTGTAATGGACATCCCTACACTCGGAGAATTCAATTCAAGCTATCATACTCTTGTCCATCTACCTTAGTACTTTTTAATTTGATGAATATTAAGATTTGCTCACATATTTTCATGCGACCGTTAATACTTCTTGAGGTACTAACAGACCGATTACTTATGTGCTTGCTGATTAGGTGATAATATTTTCCTCGTCTTGCACCATCTAAGGCTTAGCAGTGACTCCCAGACCAGTTGGCCTTAGGGCACTAGGTGAAAAAGCACCCTCGCTATATTTTTTTTATTGCTGCCTTGGCGATACAAAACCAGTGTTCATTTTTTCTTTTCACCATTTTTATATTTTCTTCATTTTTTTTTCACTTCCTTCATACTTTGGCTTTTAGACAAGAGCATTTCAAGGTATCCTCTACTATCCCGAGTTTCAAGACGTGTGTAAGTGCATATAGTAGGGTATCAACATTCAAATGTTCGGCTTTCAGAATAGAAACTATTTTTCAGACTTATTTTTATCTTCAGATTAGTGGCTTCCTTCATTTTACTAACCGTTGGGACAACAGCTCATAACTACTTATTACCAGTTCATGTAAGAAAACTTCTAATTTTCTTGGTTTTCTTAAACTATTCCTATCTTTTGGATGTAATTTTTCACTTTCTATTCTTTTGTTATAAAAGAAAATTTTTGAAATTTTTTTGAAAATATTGTGCTTATGCAAAATATGATGCAAATTGATGTGTAAATAAGCACAAACCTTCCCCAAACCTGTTTACAGCAGTGTCCTCACTGATGTCATCCGTTAAGCTCAAAAACCTATAGACTTGGGAGGAAATTATTAATGGGGGCAAGAATATATGAAAGTGAAAATCCTCCCCCAAACTTATTTTAGGCTCACAAATTTGTAAAAATCATTTTCTTTTCAAGAGCCAAAATATACCACCCCCCAAACTTGAGTTAAACAATTTTAATCTTTTAAAATCACATGAGGGGGTTAAGGTTATTGGTCAATGCCAAGTTTTGCAAAGACCGAAGGTCAACACCAACCATTCAAAAATTTTATCGATGAAGCACCAAGGTTGGTGGAAGAACATGTCACCTATTGACGTGAAGAAGTAGGGAGGTGACAAGAGGTGTATTGGAAAAGGATTGCGTCTCAATTTAGAGAGACGACACAGTGATAGTAATGATGGATTACTCGCATTGTCATGATTGTCCAAAAGAGGGGGTGGAGGTCCAATTTCTTCATCTTGGAGTTGATTCATCTCAACACCCGTGTCTTGTAAAAATGCTAATTCATCAGCGAAAATTTCCTCAAAACTTTCATCGATACCCCGAAAAATAATGTCATCAGAAAAAATGGGGTGATCGTCAGACTCAATATAAAGTTCCTCATTAGATGTTGACCCGGACAACTCGGTGGAAGAGTAAATGGTTGGGTCAAACAACAACATATGAAAAGAGTCTGTATCATGAGGTTGATCAAATTCGCTGCTGTCGACATCCATTAATTCGACAGAACACACATGAGCATAGGGTTCGGAGGATTCACTTCCCAACTTGTAAATGTTAAGCTCAATTGACTTCTTTCCAAAGGATAGGGTCATAGAGCCGTTTCTACAATTAATTACTGCGTTGGAAGTGGCCAAAAAGGGTCGACCGAGTATCACTGGGATTTGATTGCGTGGGTTTGCTACAGGTTGTGTATCTATAACGATAAAGTCCACAGGGAATATGAATTCCCCGACTTTGATTAACACATCCTCTAGCTCACCCCTAGGTTGGGTGATAGATCGATCGGCCATCTGAAGAGTGCAATGCGCAGGTTTTAACTCTCTGATCCCTAATTGCTCATACACAGAATACGGAAGCAAGTTAACACTAGCACCAAGATCGAGTAGAGCACGATTAATATTTTTACCCCCAATGGAAATAGAAATTGTAGGACTTCCGGGGTCCTTTCGTTTCTTGGGTAGTTGTTGTGTAAAAGCAGTGCTCACATTACGCGCAAGGAAAACTTTTTTAGGTACTTGAACTTTTCGCTTCCTAGTGCACAAGTCCTTTAAGATTTTTGCATATGACGGAACTTGTTGAATAGCATCTAAGAGAGGAATGTTTATGTTGACTTGCTTAAAAATTTCCACAATCTTCTCCATTTGTGGACTTGGTCTGTTGCCCCTCAACCTGTTTGGATAAGGTGCTTGATCAATAAGTTTTGGGTCCAATGTTTGTGGAGAAGACTGTGGGGATGGATTCGATCCCAAAACTGGAGTGGGAATCGACTTAGATAGATTTGGCGAAATGGGCGAAGGGTTCGAGCCTTGGGGAAAACGGAGAATAGGCTCGGGTGAAGGTGGGAGACTAGACGAATTAGGGGAAGAAGAAGAAGCTGGGGTATCATTGGTGTTACTATCATCACATTGCTCACCCACTCGGTCATTCAGCACTTTTCCCGATCTCAACGTGGTAACAGCACTCATATTATAACTTTGTGAGTGGCCAGGATTAGGTATGGGTTGAGATGGGAGTTTCCCTTTCTCTCTCGCACTCATTGCGGCGTTTAACTGTGCGATTTGATTTTCTATTGATTTGATACTCTCACCATGGGAGGATTTTTTCTTTAGGGTATCAATAGAAGACCTTATCTCAGCCGAATTTTGCATGGATTGTTTCATGAACATATCCAAAGTTTGTGCAAGTGAGTTGTCAGTACCGGCCACTTGTGGTGTAGAAATGTTGGCCGGATTTTGGAAATTTTGTGACTGAAAGGGGTGCTGATTCTATGGTTGTGGTTGCTGTGGAGGAGGTCTTTGATAATTACTTTGTTGGTTTTGATTCCAATCAAAGTTAGGATGATTCCTCCATCCTTGATTATATATAGAAGAATAAGGATCATTTCTAGGTCGCTGCTGAAAAGCAGCATTAGCTTGAAACGATGCATTCATAGGACATTCTTCCGTTAAGTGTGAAGGATCCGAACAGCAACCACAGACAGTCTTAGGAAGCGTGACCTGATTTAGGGAGAATGTTGAGAACTTGTTTTCAATAGCATCGAGTTTTTTCTGAATCGCTGCCATTTCGGCTTTTACTGCGATAGAAACGTCGAGCTGATGAATACCTCCCTTAGTTGAAGGTGGTCTTATGCTTTCCCACTGCAACGTGTGTTCAGCAAGGTCTTCCAGATATTTCCATGCTTCACCGTCATCTTTAGACATGAAATTGCATTGACACATTGTTTCAAGCATCTGCTTTGTCGCTGGATTAATGCCCTCATATATAATCCGACATAAATCCCATCTTTGTATTCCGTGATGGGGACATTGGACAAGCAGATCCTTGAAACGTTCAAAGCACTTCCAAAATGGTTCATTAGGAAGCTGGGTGAACTGGTTGATCTCGCTCCTAACATGTGCAGTCTTATGATTTAGGTAAAACTTCTTAAGAAATGCTACGACGAATTCATCCCAATTAGCGATAGAATGTGCGGCAGTATTATAAAGCCATTTTTATGCCAAGTCGCACAGTGTGAATGGGAGAAGACGTAAGCGCATAGCATCTAAAGTCAATTGTGAAGTACCCATCATTGCGCATATGTTTTCGAATTTGGTGATGAAAACGTACGCGTCTTCCGACTCAAGCCCATGAAATTTAGACAGCAGATTGATGTAGTGAGGTTTAATTTCGAAATTATCCCCGTTAGGTGGTGGAAGAGATAGACAAGTAGGAAGAGGACCACGAATAGGATAGCATCTCTCTTGGAGAGAGATGCACGGTGGATTCTGCTCACCTGCGGGCGGTGGCAGCGTGGTGTTATAATTAGATGGAGTGCCGTCCATCACGGTTGATGTGGTGTGTGGTGGGGGAAAAGAAGATGAAGAAGTACCGACTTCGGCGTTGATAGCAGGAACGCGGACAAGACGGGCACTAGGATCCCGTGTCCAGCCGAGCATGCACTAAGCGGGTTTAGTGCAAGTGGCAGCGTGTGTGTGATTTAAAATTGGCTTGTTTTGAAAAAGTGGGACTCAAGACAAATCTCCCTAAAATGCACAAGCAACCCTAGAACTAAGGTTACCTAGGTCCAGTCTCTAGACCGCTCCTAGACTTTCAGAGGACGAGCCGCAGGATCAATCCTCTACCGCCTCCGTACTACCCTTGTAGCCAGATAAGTGCCAGGTAAGTGGGAAGGAACCACGTCATGGGCTTAATTAAAAACCACTAGCCTTTGTCACACTTGCCTAGGCACTACAAAAGTAATGCGGATAAACGATAGATTACCCACGAGCTTCCTCTGTCCTTATTGAGCGCGACAGTCCTTAGAGTCTGGTCTAGATATTTTTTAATTAATGAAGGGTTGATCTATATGCTCGGTTTGTGATTTGTGGGGCTTAGGAAGGGTGATGAAATCCCCACCTAATCTTGATTTGGTCTTTGCCCCTTAGAATCCGTATTAAAATATGCAAAACAAAACCAATCACAAAACTTTTGCAAAAGAATTTTTTTTCAGCGGCGCGATTTTGCAAAGAATCCTGCAGAAGATAGATTTTATTGGATTTGGGGGGAGAGAGGAGTTAAGAAAGATACCAGAGAAGATTGAAGCCCTAACTCCTCCAACCTGCCGCGATTCCGCCGCAGAAAGGGTACTTTTGCCGCGGTTCCGCCGCGTGGCAGAGGGATCACTTGATGAATTTTTTTTATAGCCTTCTGTGCTCCTCTGGATCTCTAAAAATGTCTCTGTTCCTGTTCTCCTTAATTCTGTGACTCCAGATCTCCTTGCAAAAATTCACGCACAAATCGTTAAATATGCAATTTGCAGTTTTGTGTTAATAATGATATGACTCGTCTAAGAATTCAACACAAATAGTAAAAATAAAAAATTACGCACGTATTCCCCGGCAACGGTGCCATTTGATTGATACGAAAAAGTGTGTTTTGTAGTTTAACCGAAATCAATAACAGTGTCGCGTGTAGCTAGACCGAGATGAGTACGGGTCGTCCTCTGGGAAACGTGGAACCTTTTACTTTTACTTTAGATGTGTTGAGAAAGAGAGGAGGGATAAAGAATTTTATAGAATGGTTTCTAGATCTACGTTAAACAAGATTGTAAAATATAGATCTAGATTATTTTAAAGATGTAGTAAATATAATAAGAAGGCTTGTAGGGTTCGTTAGGATTTAGTAGTTATGGACGATTAATTAAAAGTTACCCTTTTTATCCATTAATAGATTTAGAACTAGAACGACGGTGATGCGTGTAGATTAGGGTTTCTGGAGGGAAAAGGAATCCCATTCTTAACCCTTATCTCGACACGGAACCCCGTTCATATCTAGCCTTTACCAAAACAATCATTAATCTAATCTCTAATCGCGGTCGGATCTAGCAAAGAATTGCTAGCGCGCCCGATTAGGATGTTAATGATTCTTTTAATAAAGTTCCTAAACTTTATAGGACTTAAAAAGGGTTTAATTATTTTCATCGTTCATTAGCCTACCCTAATCCTACGAACCCTAACAAGCGGAGAATTACTCGCGCATGTTGGGAGAAGAAGATGAAAAGAAAGAGAGGGAAAACATAATATAAAATCCAAAAGAATTAAATAAAATAACTACCTTTATTAATCACTTGAACAATCTACACTTTAGTCCATAGAAAATGATTACAAACTAGTTGTTTCTTGATCTTTCCTAAGGAGGTAGACGAACAGTTGATGATCAGCCTGGATGCATGAGCGTCAGGGGCTTCGTGATCTCTTCGGCTTGATAGCTTTTCCAAGAGGCTCTCGGTGCCTTTTTATAGTGCAAAGCCAAAATCTTTTGCTTCAAAATTTGGTAAAATATAGTAGAGAATCATGGCCCAAAATCTTTCCTTCCAACTCCATAATATTGCGGCGGATCCGCGGCAAA
The DNA here is from genome assembly GCA_030015575.1 of Agapanthus africanus. Lineage (NCBI taxonomy): Eukaryota > Viridiplantae > Streptophyta > Magnoliopsida > Asparagales > Amaryllidaceae > Agapanthus > Agapanthus africanus. The sequence continues at coordinate 42,161,481 of CM057342.1, forward strand.
TGGGTGCTAAGGCCGTGGATCCGCGGCCAATGGGTGAGATCTCTTGATCAAAATTCTTATGCTTTCTTCTTGTGACAAGTGTCAATCCTAGGCACCTTCATAATTCAGAAATCTTCTCACGGTTGCTTCCAGACTTGGTCTCCAAGTTTTGGTTCTTAATTTGGCAAGTTTCCTTCAACAATTTGATTTGTTTGATAAATTCTTCATAACAACTTGGAAAATTCTGCACAACAACTTAAATAAGATTTAGTAGACCTAGTTCTACTAGGATTAGGTCAATGAATTTATTTGCATACACTTTCCTACCAAATGATAATTAAAATATATTAACACATGGAAAATGGTGCTTTTACACATAAACCCTCATATGTATAATATATTATAATAAAGTCCTTTTTTAATATGAAAATGGTAGGAAAAATGTAATACAAATGTGCAGTTTTATCAACTGAACAGAGACCCGGTCTCAACTCCTCGAAGTGGCCTCCCACTGGACCCTAGAACCCGGTTACTTGTGTTCCCCTCCTTGGGTCTACCTAATGCGGAAAAGTAAATAATATACAATGGTGACATCATCCTCAGCCCGGAAGTGCCCCAATAAAAGAATATTACATACAATGAATTTTACATGAATGAAAATAGAAACCCTCATCTCATATAAAACCCCCGGCTATTCAGAACACGACGATCCAATATAACACATCACAGCAACACATAACATCGCATGTCATCAATGTAAGAAAATATGCGTATCCCAATTGTCGTTGATGTATAGCAACGAAACCGGCGATACACCACATATTACACTTACGGTCGCAGAAAAGAAAATGTAAAACTACAACAGTTGGAATCCGCAACCTCCTTAGATATCGCATGCCTAACCAAATGAATTCCTTAGACATCGCATGCTTAACAATTATAAACCTTGCATTTTAGTCTCGATCTCGAAAACACTTTTCAATATCAAGTCGGGCAATTCAACAAGATTCCCGACATCCTGATCGAATGCTCATCGCAAACTTTAGTAGACGGCCGCACCCCCTGATGTCGTCGACGAAGTGCACTAAGACGGAACACCGCTGCCGCGAGCACCCGAACGGATGCTTTTGGCGATGGGGTTCTCCTGCAGTCACTTGGTCGGGGCTATGGGGCGTGGCTATCTATTAATTTTACCCGGCGAGTATCCGCGTACGCTACGTGATTGCGACGGACTTTTGATCACATCAAAATCCCGTGGCAACCGATCAAATGAGACTAAACTGCTAGATTTATAACATTCAAATTAGTTATCTCATAACTACTTGTGGATTCCAAATATTGTATCACATTCCAGATAAATAGACAATGTTAAACTTTCCGATCGAATAAACAAACACCCAAGATTTCCCAAATAGCTCAACACTTGAGCGGAGTTAAAAAAGTATCCAGCACATGCCATAGTACCAATGGTCCAGCCGTAGAAGGGTCAAACCAACGCCTCACATGTGGCAACGCCGTACTGCCCCAAACCTTAAGGTTTAGAGGCAGTTCAGACGGTCACATAATCGAGTTAAGGTTTGTGTTCTTCTAGAGGGTCCACCACGTTACTTGCATGACTTAGAACGTTCTTTAACTAAGGAAAAATCCAACACTTGGAAATTTTCCGACAGGGGAAAAAGTGAGTTATTGATATCCGTTCGAACTTTTTAACACGTTCTAAATTACCCAGAAAAAGTTAAACGAAGTTAAATTTTCCGATCGAATCAACGAATAAAAAAAATCTCCAGAAAACTCAACACTTGAGTAGAATTAAAAATTCCCAGAAGCATGTAGAAACACCTACGGATGTTACTGTGAAAACACCTAACCCTAATACCCAATTATGGTCGCGGAACAGCCGCGCAAGGCAGGGTATTGCCGCGGTTCCGCGGCGGTTTAAAGGGTTTATGGGTTCGGTTTTCACAGTAGTCCTTAGAATTCCCTGCTTAATTTTCTGAGTATTTTTAATACAGAAAAATCAACATTTTAAAAAATTTCCAGAGAAGGGTGTAAAATGGGGTTTCGGGGTTCGATCGGACTTTAAACTTCGTCTAGACTTCGCCTAAAACTCTAGCTTGGTTCTGATACCACTGTAGGGTTACTAGGCACTCTAATAAGATTCTACAAGGCATCAACCATGCCCGATTTAAAATTTAGCCGTGCCGAACAACCCTAAACGAGATCTTTAAACTAGAGATTAGGCGAAACAAAGCATATTAAACACTTTAACATCTAAGAGTTTGGGATTACAACCTTTGTAGTCCAGTCCTTCGCTTCATAAGCTCCGTGTTGTGGTCCCTTCGCTGCGATCATCAAGTTCCGGACTCTCGAGAGGCTCCACGAAGAGAATGATGCAAACTTGCTTCCGATCTTCGATAACTAAGATGATCTACCTTGAAGTTTCTTAAACACAAACTCTCACTCTCAAATGAAGTGAACACCCTAATCTAAATGGTTAGGATAGATTAGGATGATGAAGTAGGAATTTAGCTCTATTTTATTTTCATTATCTCACCCATTTTTATCACAAGAATCAAAGCTAGAAAGCTTTGCAAGAAGGAAGAAGAAAATGAACAATGAACAATCCTTTTCTGATGAATAATGAAATATATCATAATCATTAATAATGCAACCATGGTAGACTATGAAGAGGCTAACTCATGTAGAGACTTAACCAAGGGTGAAGGGTTTGGGTTGGGTTAACAATGAGTCACTAAAATATCAAGCATAATATCTTAGCACAAAACAAAAGAAAACCTTCTAGAATGTTCATGAAAGAACTAACCCAATTCAAACCCTAACCTTGTTTAATCTCCACTAAACATGTTGCATTAGTAATCATATCATGTTACAATATTATATATCACATATATAATATATATTTGTAACAAAAGAAAATAATACAATTAACATATATCGCATATATATCAATGTATTACCCGGTGAAAAAATGAATCAATAAAATGAGCCAATATTAGATAATGTAATTCAATATATCATATATATTATTATACATTAAATTATCGAATCAACACTTGATCCGACAATCCGGCTATATCGAATATAACCGACTAATATATCATGTACCGATTCATCGAATCAACACTTGATCAGATGATCCGGCTCATATCAAAATAACGCGAGAATATAATACGGTATCTCATATCGCATTATCCTCGGTCCTGCACATATCACATATGTGCCCCTACTCCGTTTTGCCTGAGTCAAGAAACCTTTGTGTAGGACTCTAAAGAATCGTCAATACGCCGGTAGCAGGTGATGATCATATCAAACACCCACAAGCTGCAAGCGGTCAGCTAAACGTAACAGCCACCCAGGTATTGACAGATCAGAAGATCAACAAGAAAGCCTGTACATTCTCCTGCGAATCCAATCAGTAACACTCCCGTACAGTCCGGTCTCGTCGTCTGATATGTCGCATATCTCGCCTAGGGGTGGTATACGTCAGACCCCAGTAGCTTGATAAGTCGTGTCGATATGAGGTCTATAACAGTTCGAGAAACTACTGATAACACTTACCAGTAAATCTCAGCAACCCTGGCCAGGGATTTCCAGTTATAGCCAATCGAACACAGCACAACATTAACTCCCTATACTGGGAGAGACGAATCCCCTCCTATCGCTCATTGCCTCCATGTGATTCGGGACTGTACCCAAAAGCCACCTTTTTGCAGGCCCTCTTGGACGTGGTATGATGGAAATCAAAGCGCAGTTGGAATCACACAAGACTCTATAACGATCTCGGGTCAACAGACTACTCTGTACCAGTGTCACCGGAGAACTGCCATCTGACGTGAGGTATAATACCATCGGGGAGTTCTCGGCAAGTCCGTCCAATGTACCCAGTCTCCACTGAGAACCCGTATACCATCCTTGATGTCAAACACCGATGGATATGGGATCATCCATCGCCCATCATATGGGTCAAGATGCGTATACGCTAGTCTAATCTGGTGTATCGATGCCCTATCTCGATACACCCTCGACTAGGAACAGTTATAGGATGTACTCGTCGACTACCGTGGCCCCAACTAGTATGATCTCATCATAGTCCCAGTAGTCGTGTACATATCGTAAGGGCTTTACCAACATGTAACATAGAGACAATCAGAGTACGTGTTAAGATAAAGTGTAACCAGATAGCATACTATCATGTCGAGCAAGAAAGTCCTCCCTATATATGTCCAAGCATCCACTACAATATACATCGTATGTACAGTAATGGCCTCTAGGGCATACATATAACTAACACTTAGGGATCCCCACGATTCCTAAGGAGAAGTTACACTTACGAGATCCTCACGACTCGTAAGGAGAATTCCCCTATGAGACCCCCACGGCTCATAGGATTCAAAAGCCTTAAGCCACAGGGATCTGAACCTGTTCTTAAGCCATCATACACCCCAATAATGCCCTGCAAGCGTTTCAATATTGACCCTTGTATAATATCCACGGGCACGAATAAACATTTTCTCGAAAGAGTCCCACCATCAACGAGGGATATCCTCACATGGTGAACAACCCTTGTAAGTCCTCTTGACTTATAAGGAGAAAACACTCTTGTAAGATCCTTACGACTTATAAGAGAACATACACTTAAGAACGCTCATGTTTCATAAGAAGAAAACGCACTTACGGGATCCTCACGACTTGTAAGAAGAAACATCTTTATGAGACCCTTACGGCTCATAAAGTCAAAAGCCTTAGTCGACAGGATCTTAACCCGGTTTACTAAGCCACCTTTGTTCGAACCGACAAAGGCAAATGATGATTCGCTCCTGGTCATATCCCAGTTGTAGCGATGCTGATGCCTAAATCGGTATCAAATTCCAAGTCTAAACTTGCGATAAAAATTAGCGAGCCAAAAATACATCTGAAATAGCCGAAATGATGAGGCAACTTGCAATAAAATCAGCAAGTAAAATATATGCATACAAAAATAGCCGAAATGATTGGGCAACTCGCAATAAAAAAGCAGTGAGTAAAAAGGAAAAAACAGCCGAAATGATTGGACACCACGAAAAATAGCCGAAATTATTGGGCAATCGCGACTTTCGCGATAAAAAAAGCTGAAATGATTGAGCATCACGGAAAGAAAACAAAAAAATACATATAAAATGAAACTTTTGCCCTGCAGGTAAGTCCATACTGACCCCTGTATACAATCCATGGGCATAAACGAAAAGAGAACCACATGTCCCAACAAACTCTATCAAAGGGAGGGTCAGGTCTCGGCGGCAATATCTGCATCCCAAAAGACCAGCAACGGCGTTCCTCCTCATGCCAGCAGGACACAGACGCAACACTACCAATCGGAGCCACGGCAAAATACCCAAGTTCCAAAACACTGTGGTTCACAGACAACCCAGAGTCAATCCCGACATCGTAAAAAACGGAGAAAGTCAACCCTGACACCGTAAAAAATGGAGAAAGTCAACCCTGACACCGTAGAAAACGGAGAAAGTCGATCCCGACACCATAGAAAACGGAGAAAGTCGACCCTGACACCGTAGAAAATGGAGAAAGTCGATCCTGACACCGTAGAAAACAGAGAAAGTCAACCCTGACACCGTACCCCGACACTGTAGAAAATGGAGAAAGTTAACCCCGACACCGTAGACAATGGAGAAAGTCGATCCCGACACTGTAGAAAACGGAGAAATTCAACCCCGACACCGTAGACAACGGAGAAAATCGATCCTGACACCGTAGAAAATGGAGAAAGTCGATCCCGACACCGTAGAAAATGGAGAAAGTCGACCCCCGACACCGTAGAAAACGGAGAAAGTCGATCCTGACACCGTAGAAAACGGAGAAAGTCAACCCCGACACCGTAGAAAACGGAGAAAGTCGATCCCGAAACCGTAGAAAACGGAGAAAGTCAACACCGACACCGTAGAAAACGGAGAAAGTCGATCCAGACACCGTAGAAAACGAAGAAAGTCAATCCTGACACCATAGAAAACGGAGAAAGTCAACCCTTGGCTTCGCCATCGGAGCAATGCTTCGATCTGGAAACAAGTCAAAACTCTATTGTGAGATCCTTACGACTCTCAAGAAAACGCACTTAGGAATCCTCACGATTCCTAAGGAGAAAATACACCTACGAGATCCTCACGACTCGTAGGGAGAAAAGTCTTTATGAGATCCTCACAGCTCATAAAGTTAGAAAGTCTTAGGCAGTAGACCTGAACCTGTTTCCTAAGCCATCGCTACCCTACAAAGGGTTCAAGATGAACTATTATCTATCATCTACAGACCACATTTGCCAAAATTACGTGCCAGAGAAATGGAGGTGCTACTCAAGAGTACGTAAACTGCTTTGTGCCAAGTCAAAACAAAAGCATAACCCATGGACGTCAACCATATGCTATGCAAGGCAGTAAAGAGAACATTTGATTCACATCCAGTTAAGCGTTCGAAGCATACCCACTCATGTATGTGCGAAAAGGTTTAATGCATAAAATAAACACACAGAAAGGAAAATTTATTATTCATACTTTAGAAAATCTCTTACATTGATGAAAACAGTAAACAAAAATATCATTAAAATGTTTACAATGGTAAAACATTAAATCCGGGACATGGGTTGAGAAATTCAGAAGTAAGGCCGTCTAAAATGCTCCTGGCCTCTCTGACTATTCTCGTGTGCATCCTCTCATGATCGCAAGCGTCGGGGTCCTCACTGATGTCATCTGTCCTCCGATAAGCAGAGATTATCGTTGTCTGTTGGAAAATTTGATGCAAGATATCAATGAGATTATCTTGCCGCTTCTTCGAGATCATGCCCATCAGATATACTGAGTGCACCTTGTCTTCGGCATCATCTAATGCCTTAAGCGGCATGGCTTCATAAAATCCAGGAACTGCTTTGTTCAGTTGATAAAACTGCACTTTTAATATGACATTTTTCCTACTATTTCTATATAATAAAAGGTGTTTATTATAAATATGACACATATGGGGGTTTATCTGTAAAAATACTATTTTCATATGTTTATATATTATAATTAACATTATGAAGGAAAATGTAAGCATATAATATTCGTGTAATATTTGGTCTATTTAAATATGCTTACTTTATTAAATATCTTTGACCAATTCTCTTAAAAGTAAAATATCATGACAAATGGTTAAGATAATATCTCAATAAAAAAAAATTCTACTAATATCATTTATTGGGATAATTGTGCGGGAATTATATCATGACTGAAATCAAGAAAATCCGAGTTGGCGAGATCAAATCTGCCGAAGATATTCAAGTAAATTGAAGAAACCAATTCTGGCAGAAACGTAGAAAAGATATTCAAAGTCTAGATATTCAAAAGATCAACAAGTGCTATAGATATGAAACTACAGAAATTAGAGCCCATGATCCCACCATAAGGCGGCGGATCCGTGGCCAAACCCACCTATTTTCCACGGTTCCGCCGCACATCTGAAAAGTTAGGATTCTGAATTATTTTGGTTGGGATCCTAACAACTAGTTACCATATTAGGAAACTAGGGTTTTGACTCTGTGACTATAAATAAGGACCGAGAGCCTCTTGGAAAAATCATCAAACTGACGCGATCACGAAGTCCACGATGGCTCAAGAATCCTGGTTGATCATCAACAGTTCATCTACCTCCTTAGAAGAGATCGAGAAGCAAACTAGGTTTTTGTAATCATTTTCTAAAGGAACAAAAGTGTACTTGATCAAGTTGATTAATAAAAGTAGTTGTTTTATTTTTATTGCATTTTATTTTCTTATTCACATCATGATCTCTATCCATTCTTCTATCTCCATCATGCGCGAGTAATTCTCCGCTTGTTAGGGTTCATAGGATTAGGGTAGGTTAATGGATGATGAAGATCCTTAAACTCTTTTTAAATCCTATAATGTTTATAAACTTTATCAAAAGAATAGTTAATATCCTAACTGGACGCGCTATCAATTCATTGAAAGTCACAACCACGATTAGAGATTAGATTAACAATTATTTTGGTAAAGGCTGGACATGAATGGAGATCCATGTCAAGATAGGGGTTAAGAGTGGGAACCCTATTCCCTCCGAGAACCCTAATCTACATGCATCACTGTCGATCTAGTTTTAAATCTATTAAAGGATAAAACGATTAATCTTCAATTAATCATCCATGACTACTAAATCTTAATGAACCCTACAAGCCCCCTTTTAATATAAAACCCACATCCGTAGTTAAACTAGATCTATATCCTGCATCCGTGTTTGACGTAGATCTAGAACCTACAACCATTCTTCACTATTCTTTATTCTTCCTTCTTTATTCTTCCTCCTTTCCTAATCAACACGCCTAAAGTAAGATTAAAAGATTCAACGTTTCCCTGAGGACGACCCGTACTCATCTCGGTCTAGCTACACGCGACACCATTATTGATTGCGGTTAACTACTACACATAAAACACATCAATCATGCTTCTCAAATCGCTCTCATAATGAGCTTCAAAAGAGCGGAGCGACGAGGAAGCAGCCGACCGTTGTATTCATTAAAGCGACTCATAATTTCAGCGCACTGTACGTCTGTAAACTCCCGGTTTAGGCAGCGGCCTTGTGCGTGAATGTCTTCATAAGAAATAATTTCATTAAGGTCATACAGATGAGCGGCCATCGCGTATAAAAAGGAAAATCAGTAAGAGTTTAGTAGTCAGACTGATCAAGAAAATGCTTATTGAAACAAACATGGGAATCTAAACAACTCTTGATATCCTTGCGGAGAAAGCAAATTCTGATTAAGACACCCAACAAATTCAAGTTTGTGCAAATAAAAAAGGAAATCCTAAAAGGATTCTCCTTTAATAGGAGGCTCATTGGGCCAAGGAATTAAACTCCCTTGGGAGCAGCGCTCTGTCATTATGAGGGGAATAAAAAAAAATCCCCAAGAAATCTAAAGAGCCATGCTCTGCGAAAAGAAATCCTAAAGAAAAGAGCCCCATTTAATAAAAGGCCCCTCGGGCCGAGGATTAAAACTCCCTTGAGAGCTGCGCTCTGCAAAAGAGAGTGACATCTGTCAACTCTAATAATGAAAGGAATAAAAATTCCCCCAAAAAATCCTGAAGAGCTATGCTCTGTGAAGATGATGGAGTAACCCATCAAAAACCCTAAAAAGTAAAGATTTACTAAGTTAAAAACTCCAAGATCTTCAAGATCTACGAACAAACTCTAAGAGTTCTTCATGGAAGATGAACAGATCTATGATTTGAGAAGAGCAAGGCTCTGTTAATGGGTAAAACCCTAAAACATTTTTTAAATCTATGATCTGAGAAGAGCACGGCTCTGTTAATGGGTAAAACCCTAAAACAATTTAAGATCTATGATCTGAGAAGAGCAAAGCTCTGTTAATAAGTTCAATTCTTACCGAATTTGGGCAGAGTTTTGACTCTGAGAAATTTCCTAAGGGCAGAGAGCTTGGCTCTGAAAGAGAATTAAATTCTCGAGAAACAAGAACAAAGCAAGAAGATGAACAGAGGTCATCTCAAGGGCCAAAGGCCCTATTTATAGGCACTGGAAGTCGATCCAACTTCCAAGACAATCTAACGGTGGAGAGGCTGCCACCGCTGCACTCACGTATAAACCACGTGAGCGCAACGGTGGGAGGCATTTGTTTCTACCAATCAGAGCAAAGCTCTGTTCAAAATTTGAAATTTAAAATGAAGCAGCGCTTCATAAAAGCGCTAGCGCCAAGTGCACCAGCGCTAAGAGTCAAAGACTCTGAGGCAGCGCTCACGTGCAAAGCACGAGAGCGCTAGCTGCGCTAGCGTCAAGACTCAAAGACTCTGAGGCAGCGCCTCACGTGCAAAGAACGAGAGCGCTAGCACCGAGAGCGCCAGCGCTAAGAATCAAAGACTCCGAAGCAGCGCTCACGTGCAAAACACGAGAGTGCTAGCGCTAGAACTAAACGTTCTCCACCCTTGGATCAAAGATCCAACGAAGATGATTAAAAATCATCAAATTATCAGAATAAAATTCTGTTGAGGAAATACTCCTCAAATCTTTCCAAACATGAAAGATTGTGCTCTGTAAATTAGAGCACCATTGGATCAAAGATCCAATGGTGATTAAAAATCACCAAGATACAGAATAAATTCTGTTGGGAAAATATTTTCCCAATCTTGTTAAATAATAAGAAAGATGTCTTCTGTAAAACAGAAGCCCTAAGATCAAAGATCCAACGGTAGGAAAACATCCCCAAATCAATCAGAGAAAGATTTCCTTAACTGATTCAGCAAATCAGCCTCCCCTATATAAAGGAAGTAAGACTTCAAGTCTTGCACAGAGGAAACCCCCCTCCCCCCCAAACTTCAAGTTCTCAGAAAAGAAAAAGAGAAGAGCAAGCTCTAAGAAGAAGAAATTTTCTTCAAGGTAAATGATAATAAGTGAGATCATAACATCTCTTCGATTTTTGAGAGTTTAACTCTCATATCATAAGAACTCAGTTCTTTTTCTAGATCACAGATCCATAAGACAAGGTTTTTTTCATAAAAACAAAGAGATCATAGCATCTCATCAAAAAGAGAAGAACTTAGTTCATAGATCCATGAGACAAAGTCTCTCTTCATAAAAAGAAGAACTTAGTTCTTAGATCCGTAAGACAAAGTCTCTTATAAACGAGAACTTGATTCTCAGAGCACAGAATGGATCAGAACTGCTAAAGAAGATCCTTAGCGCTCCAATTTAAAAAGAAGCGCCTTAGCGTTCCAAGTCTGGCGCTCAGCGTCCAGTGCTACAAGCGTTATTTTAAAAGAAGCGCTTTAGCGCTCTAGCGCTCCAAATCTGGCGCTCAGCGCCAAGCGCTCCATATGCTCCTCACGTGAGCGCTATTCTAAAAGAAGCGCTCCAGCGCTCCAAGTCTGGCGCTCAGCGCTCCAAGCGCTATCTTAAAAGCGCTCCAGCGCTCCAAATCTGGCGCTCCACGTGCTTCTCACGTGGGCGCTATTCTAAAAGAAGTGCTTTAGCGCTCCAGTGCTCTAAATCTGGCGCTCAGTGCCAAGCGCTCCACGTGCTCCCCACATGGGTGCTATATCAGAAGAAGCGCCTTAGCGCTCTGTACATAAAGCGCTCTGCGCTACAAAGAGTGTTCAACACTCAATAAAAGACAAAAAGACAGAGGGGTGTCAAGACCCAAATTAATGCTCAGTATTATTGAACAAAAAAGGACTAAGCCCAAACAAATGCCCCAAACAAATGTTCAACATTTTAATTAAAACTGAGTGGGTTGAGCCTAAGTTGGCCATAAGTCCCTAACTTAGACCAACCGAGCCCATGTGCTCACAATTTCCCTAATTGGTCTTAGTCCCAAACCTGACTACAGATTTCCCAACCAACATTGGTTCAAGGGTACATCTTTTCATTCTTCTGATATGTGTCGTTGTAATTCTTCAACGTCTTCAGAAAGGTGGCGGGTCCCGACAACCAGACATTCCATGGACTACGATGTCCTTAAACATATAGACCGCAACGTTCCTAAACTAAACCCCACAGACTATGATGTCTTTAAACCGGACTATGAGGTCATTAAACTCATGGACTATGATGTCCCTAAACTTTACGGACTATGAGGTCCTTAAACTCATAGACTATGATGTCCTTAAACTTTATAGACTATGAGGTCCTTAAACTCATTGACTATGACGTCTTTAAACTTTACGGACTATGATGTCCTTAAACTTTATGTACTATGAGATCCTTAAACTCATAGACTATGATGTCTTTAAACTTTATAGACTATGATGTCTCTAAACTGCCACGGACTATGATGTCCTTAAACCTAATGGACCGCAACGCCCCTAAACTAAGACGATAGAGCCCAAATACTCTTTCGTTAGATCTAAATGATCCCGAAATCCCGTTGAGTAGATCTTAGTCTAAAATTAGACTAACGTATCCTTAAAAAAATTTTAAGTTGATCTTACTCTCAATGAGATTAACGATCCTTAAACCCAACTCAAATCCAAATCTAAGAAAATACGGATTTGGACTAATCCACGCCCTACGGGAGACAACATAATTTAGTCTCCGTATACAATCCACGAGCAACCTAAAACAAAACAAACATACACGACACGAAGTGACCATCTGGAGAAAGAGAAAGTAGTTATCGCTACGCGGTAACGTAATTAACTGCATGGGCTTGCGCCTGCAGGGAAGAGCGTCCCCACAATCAAAAACCCTTCACAATGAGGGGGAATCTAAAAAAGTCTGCTACAACGGCCGCATCCGTCTAAACCTCCGATATACGGTGCCATAAATCAACTTGGTATCTTCGGAGAGGTGGACGGATAAAACCAAATAGCATCTGCCCCCAAATTCAGGCAAGACGACCCATGCGGTTTTGTCTTCCTGGTTTTCGGCGGTAAACAGTTCCAAGAGCAGGGTTACCCCGTGACGATGGATGAGTTGGCCGTAAAAGTCAGCAATTCTTTCAAACCTCTGAAGTAGGTTCAGAAAAATGCCATGACCGCCAGAATCAAGAAGACAACAGTCCGAATGATGCTACAAAAAGACGTGTCCCAGCCCCAACAGAGAAAGCATGACACCGTCTCTTCAAGAGTCTATCAGGCGCTCTGTGCCGCGTTAAAACAGCGGAGCAAATCCAAAAAGGAAGCGCCCATAACATTCAAGAACCCGGTCAGGTCAGCCGCCTTCAGTCGATTGCCCATAACCGAAAAAGAAGGGCCGCGACATCAGTCCGCAAAATTAGCTGCCAATAATGAAAAGACGACTGGATATGTTATCCATACGGTATATATGGTAGGCGTGCGTCCCAGCGACAACTTGCGCAGCAAAAGTAAGGATGGGGCCACCACATCCCAAGCCCTATCCGGCTTGAATGTGGATGTCGTTTCCCAAAATCAGCCGCCTCCGCTGGACGATGAAAACCCTCTCGATGAGGCCAATAGGCAGAAGGACCCCTCAGCCCATGTGGAGTCAAGATCGGACAGCAAGAAAGAGCCGACTTTCCGCCCCAGGACCACAGAGCAAGAGCTGCTTCAAGATCTTCGAAAATAGGTCAGGAGCAAAGATAAAGAGATGGTCAAGCTTTACTCCAAAATCGACGACCTGACGAATGTTGTGATACAGCTCATGGCTCAAATTGCTTGAGCACCTTCCAATCAGGCATATGTCTCTACTCATGAGCCGGGTGATGACAACCCGAAGCAACCGATGCATGTCCCCTTGGGTCCAAGATTGGGTGATCCGCATGAAAGCCGGCCACATTCCGCTTCTGGGGACACCTTGGACCCAGATATCACTATCCCGTTAACACAAGATCGGATAATGGATTTGGTCACCAGCAAGGTTAAAACATTGGTGGCCGAAACCGAAGCTTAGATAGAAATTGGCAGTAGTTGGCGGCCATATCCCGCACAGTACAATCTGATCGAGTTCCCGAGAGGCTACGACATTCCTAAGTTCGGAAGATTTGACGAGACGGGAAATGCAAATTAGCACATCGCCCACTTTAAAGCGTTGTGCGGAAATACATGGGGAAATGATGTGCTCCTTCTTCGTCAGTTTGTCAAAAGCCTGACTGGTGTCGTTTTCAACTGGTACGCAAGTATACCAGACGGGTCCGTCACTACTTTCGTCCAAATGGAATTTCTGTTTTAGCAAAGATTCATGAGTGTTAGTGACAAAATCTCCATTGCTGATCAAGTGAGAACCAAGCCGGGGAAAAACGAAAGCAACACGGACTTTATTGCCCGATGGCACAACCTCACTGTCATGTGCAAACCGCCGCTAGAGCAGGACCAGTCCGTCAGCCTTCTTATTGGGAACCTCAGCAATTAGATGGTCCCATTCTTATGTACAGCAGGCCTCAAAACATTTCAAGAGCTGACCAAAAGAGTTCAAATATTGGAACGCTCAAAGCAAGAGTCTACCCCGGACTCTCAGGGTGACAAGTCTTGGAAGAACAGAAAAGACGACAACCGTAAAAGTGGGAGCTCCAACAAGACCAACGCCTTCAATGCGTCCGACAATGAAGACAAGCGAAAGGCAGACGAATCCAAAACCAACCAGTCTCGAAAGCCAGTGCTGGGAGGAGAAGGGTCTTCTCTGGAAGAGAAAAAGAACAAAGTCTACTCTTTCAGGAGGGACAAGGTCCGCAAGATATTTAAGGATGCCCTGAACAACGGTTTACAATTGCCGGAGTCGAAGAGACCTCATGAAACATAAATCACCAACAATCCCCTGTATTGCCCGTACCACAGAGTAGTGAGCCATGCGATCGAGAATTGCTACATTTTCAAAAACTGGGTCGAAAAGCAATAAAAGACCGGAGAGATCGAGCTATCCAAGAGTGTGTTGGTGAACAACCAAGCTGCAACCACCAACTTTATACAGACAAAAGCTGAAGCCTTTTGGGAGCAGACAGCTGAATCCGCTATCCCGAGAAATGAATCCGACTCGCCGCAACCTTCATGGAGCATGCACATGTCCAAAAAGACGAAGAAGATGCTAAAGCTACTTCAGAAAGAGCCCAGAACAGAATGGAAGGGGTAGAAGAAGTCCACCGTTCCAGCTACCACTTCGGCTCAATCAGGTTCAAAATCTAAAAAAGCTCAAGAAGAAGAAAAGTGCAGCTCGACGTAAAAAAGAGTCTGCAGAGAGATTGACCTTTCAAAAATATAATGATTCCCTTGAAGACTATAAACAAAAGAAAAGAATTCTAATTCAATTGAAGGAGTTCTTCCCCGTAGAAGCGGCTGAGATTCTAGAGGAGTTAGATGAAGACTCCGATGACGAGGTCCCTATAGTGACCTGTTATATCGCCCACCTCGGTAGCGACTCTGAGGAAGAACTTTGGTTTCCTAAAGAGGACGAAGAGCTCGACGAAGGCCAACCAAATCCATCTCAGAAGTGGCAATGCTTTACCGCCAAATCAAGGCAACGCCCCAAAAGGGAAGGAAAAACAAGTCGCTAATGAAAAAGATGGCAGAAAGCTTGCTCATGAAGACTCGAGTTCTTCCCCCAATGGATTATAATGTCTTGGCTCATCTCCAAAAGCTTCCGTCTCTCTTAAGCATCTATGATGCTCTTGTCCTATCCAAGGATCTCAGAGATATTCTCATTCATGCTCTATAAAACCCCGAGCGGTACCAGGCTAGCTTTACAGAAATTAATATGAAAGAGGCCCAGTACACTCTGTATACAGCCTCGGTCACATTTAAGGATGAAGACCTGATACTAGGAACAACTGAGCACAACACACCGCTTTACGTGACAGGGTACGGCGACGGAGATTGGATTAATCGCATATTGATTGATCCGGGATCCTCAGTGAACATCATGAACTTGCGAACTCTAAAAAGTTTATCAATAGACGTCCGACACTTGTCAAGGGAGAGGATTGTTATCCAGGGTTTCAATCAAAACTGCCAGTAAGTTCTGGGATCCATAGCTTTGCCGATCAGGTTTGGGGACCTGCAAACCAAAACTAAGATATACGTGATCGACGCCGAAACATCCTATAAGATCCTCCTGGGAAAATCATGGCTTCACGATTATGGTATCGTTCCGTCAACTCTCCATCAGTGCATGAAGTATACCTAAAATGGCGAAGAAGGACGCATTGACGGGGACATCCAGCCATTCAATGTGCATGAAATCCGATACAAAGATTCTCGGTACTTTGTGAACCTCCAAAGTGCTGAGCCACAGCTGACCAAAGACAAAACGGCCCCGAAACTCAAAAGCAAATCTGAACCAGCTGTCACTTTCAAAAGCAAAAAACCCCATGTTTGTCCGCGTTTCGGCGGTGACACTGATGAGTCCGACACTGGAAGTCCATCCTTCCGTAAAACTCGCCCTCATTTCGGTAGCGATACGAACGAGTCTAATATTGAAGGCTCATCCGGTAGCAAAATTAGCCCTCGTTTAGGCAGTGACACTGAAGAATCATAAGAAGAGGATTCGTCTTGCAGCAGCTGTGCAAATCCAGCTCTCGTATGAAAAGCGAAGCTAATAGAGACCTTCGAAGTTACGAAAGGGTCCCCAGCATCACAAGGGTGCCGGAGCAAATGTGCAAAGAGCTCGATGTATTGTCAGTCTCCACCGTGGACCAGCTGAAGACCTCCTATGTTTCTGGAATGAAAAGTGGACAGAAGGGCATCCTGTTTTATAGGTCAAATCCTGTCATGCACTCGGACAATTTTTCTGTCACGTGCCTTCCCTATGAGAGAGGCATAAGAGCCGTCCTCAATTCCAGATATTATGTCCACGAGATGTGAGAATATTTCAAAAAGTGCGGATGTCGGTTATATCAAACGGAATCCGAAGCGAAGTTTTATGAGGGGCTGTGGCATTTGCCTCAGGTCCGAGCACTCATCGATGGACGAATCCAGGATAGACAGGGCATAGGTTTCATTCAACCTGATGCCAAAGCATGCTATATGATCCAGGTTGGTGAAGCCAGTGAAAGGTTAAATGATGACAAGCTAGCCGAGCCAGAAGAAGCCCCTCGAGAGCTCGAAGATGGCAAACAAGCAACCTTCAACGAGCTAACCGAGATTGACTTGGGAACGCCCGATAATCCAAGGCCGGCCGACATCAGCTCACTTTTGTCAGAGAAAATGAAAGAGCAAATAGTCGCCCTGTTGCATGAGTTCGCTGGCTGCTTTGCCTGGCCGTACAAAGAAATGCCTGGCCTCTCTCCTGAAGTGGCCGTGCATAAGCTGGCTATATCTCCTGATGCCAAGCCAGTCAAACAAGCTCCTCGAAGAATAAGAAGGGAGCTAGAAGAAAATGTTATTAAGGAAACTAAGAAACTTATCGATGTTGGCTTCATCAGAGAAGAGAAATATGCGGATTTGATCACATGCATAGTTGATCAGTCGAAAATATTGTATATTTTAGCCAGCAATTTCCCCATCTTTTGCATACATTTAGAAGTGTTCGGTATTCATATTTCACATATTAGCAAATCAATCGTAAAATACCAGATTGCATGTATTAGACTTTTAAACCGACACTTTAAGGGAAATTAACCGCATTTCATGGCATCGCATCATTTCTGTATTTGCGCAACACTTGTCTTGAGTCTGTGCAGGAAATACGGAAGAAAAACAAAAGAGCTGATCAAAAATACACCAACTCAAAGCCCTGAGATCTGGTAGCAATACAAAAGGAGATATTAAATTCCACATATACAATAAAGGCCCATACAACAACCCAAGACCAGAACAGAGAGCCCAAGCCCTAACTCACCAAAGGAGCCGCGGATCCGCGGCGGGAGCTGGCTTGTGCCGCGGATCCGCGCCTCTTATGCCACGTCATCGCTTCATTTTTAGTGCAGAATCTCAATTTATGGGCCCACATTCCTTTCTGATATGTCAAGTTCCAGAATACCCTCGAAGATACTGCCAGATCAGCAAAGAAGATTAAGCAAGGCTAATCTTAATTAAGCTCCTAACTAATCCTCTTCTAGAAGCTCCCTCCTAACTAATCACATCTAGAAGCTTCTCCCCTAACTAACTTTTGGAGGGAAATTTGAATTTCCTCAACAAACTTTAGGAGGAAAACTTAGAATTTGAAATCCTAGATCTAGGGTTAGTTATCTATAAATAGAGCCTAGATCTAAGGGTTGAGGTTGTTATTCATTAGTTGTTAATCTTCATTAGTTAATCTTTCCCTCTTTCATCATCTTCTTCCACAAGTCTAGTGACAAGGCTTGTGCGAAACCCTAACCCTAATTCCACTCCAAATCCAAAATCTTGAGTACCAATCAAGCGAGAAGCCTTCAACCTTTTAGAAGTCGAGCCGATCTTCAATCGGGCAAGTGATCCAAGCCGATCCGCGATCCACGGAGACGAGCGAAGCCAAGTCGACGATCAAGTTCTTCCTCTTGTAGTTCTTGAGCGAATGTAACTAAATTGTTGATATAAATAAAAGGTGAAATTCTTTAATCTTGCTTTCTTTTAATTCTTGCATCATGATTAGATCTCAATTTGTAATTGTTGCTCTTGTTGTGATGTGTGAGTGAAACTCCGCTCGTAAAGGAGTCGAGACGATTGTAGAATGATGATGTAACAAATCTTTAAACGATTTTTAAGTCCTATGAGTTTTGTAAACCCTAGCAAGTTCAAGAATCGATGACCTAGTTTCGTAGTGATGCTTTCGTGATTGTGATCGCTCGAAATTAGGGATCTACGATCGTTTCTTGAATTT
This sequence comes from Agapanthus africanus, assembly GCA_030015575.1. Taxonomy (NCBI): domain Eukaryota; kingdom Viridiplantae; phylum Streptophyta; class Magnoliopsida; order Asparagales; family Amaryllidaceae; genus Agapanthus; species Agapanthus africanus. Next base: position 42,179,709 of record CM057342.1, read on the forward strand.
ACTAGAGGCTAGAATATGAATGATATCAATGAAAGAACAAGAGATAAGATGAAACCCTAGTTTCACAAGAAGTCTCTAATTCTCATCGATCATCATCGATCTAGTATCAATTCATCGAAGGATAAGAATACGTAATTGTAAGATTACATCACATCTATAGATCCGATCGATTCCTACGAGCCTCATTTCGATTCTTGATATTTGGTTTGGAAAAATCATCAAACGATCAATTCTTGATTCTATCTTTTAATGCTTTCTTAGATCTTGTTCTTTTCTAATTCTTGAACTTTAATTTCAAATCATGAATTGTTTTGCTTTCTTTTCATTAAAGTTACAACTCATCTAATTCAAAAGACGAACGATTACACTTTCCCTGTGGACGATCCGCACTCACATACAATCTACAATCCGACACCGTAGTTGATTGCGGTTAAATAATTTTTGATTGTGATTTCTTTACAATTTTATACTACACATCAAGAATTCTTATTCAATCAAATGGCGCCGTTGCCGGGGATAGTGCGCTAATAGTTCGTATTTTGAAATTTGAGTTGAACAATTTATTCCATCATAATTTTTTAGATCTAAACTCGTACAAACCCTAATACGTGTGTTGTCATTTGTTGCGAGAAAATCTGGAATCACTGGAGCTGGAGAAAAAATTTTCTGAAATTTCCAGAGAGCTGTAGAAATCAACAGAAAGCTACTGTTGAAATTTGGTAGAGTGAACAGTACATTGAGGCGAGTTTCCGCGGCAAAAGACCCAAACCTGCGGCTGATACGCGGTGGGTTTGAGTCTTCTCTATACCAAACTTTCAGGTATACTCCTCTGCTTTCTTATCTTCTCCTCTGTCTGCTCCAATAACAATTTTGTGCAGGTTTCTTTGCAAATAAATCGTAGCGCGCAAAAGCAAAATAAAATTTGTGCGTGTTTTGATTCTTTTGGTTGTTTGCATATTAATACGGAAATTAAGGGGCACGACCAAATTCAAATTAGGTGGGGAGTTCATTACCCTTCCTAGGCCCCGAAAATCGCAAAACTTGCATCCGCATTTACCCTCATTAATTAAAAGAAATCTAGAGATGACTCTAAGGACCGTCGCGCTCAATTAGGACAAGAGAAGGCCGTGGGTAATTCATTACTTATCCGCGTTTTCTTGTGGTGTCTAAGGCGAGTGTGTCTAAGGCTAGTGGTTTTTAATTAGGCCCACTACTTACGTAGTGGAGTACCTTCCCACTTACCTGGCACTTATCCGGCCACAGGGGGACAAAGAGGCAGTGGAGGATTGATCCTGCGACTTGTCTTTTGGCAGTTAGGAGCGGTCTAGAGTTTGACCTAGGTGACCACTAGATTTAGGGTTTTGTGTGTTGCATTTGTTGTGTTGCATCATATTTTCAAAAATCCGTCCAATTTTTAAAACAAACAACACATTCATCATTTCCCCTAATTATAAATTCACGCTACCACTTGTACTAACCCTTTTTAGTGCAAGATAGGCTGGACAACGGGTTTCTAGTGCCTGTTTAGTCCGCGTCCCCTGATCGACCCAAAAGTTGGTATTTCTACATTTACCTTTTCTTTTTCCTACCACCACACCCACATTGATGGATCCGTCTCCATCGAACTTCTTTTCCACTACCCTGCCGCCGTCCGTTGGTGCGCAGAATCCACCTCGCATTTCTCTCCAAGAGAGATGCTATCCTACACGAGGCCCACTTTCCACATGTCTTTCCACACCACCAGCCAACGGGGAAAATTTTCAAATAAAACCCCAATACATCAACCTTCTACCAAAATTTCACGGTCTCGAGTCTGAAGACGCATACGTGTTTATCACGAAATTTGAAAATGTATGCGCAATGATGGGTACTTCACAGCTTTCTGTGGATGCTTTCCGTCTACGTCTTCTCCCATTCACCTTGTGCGATTTAGCCGAGAAGTGGCTATATAACACTACCGCACATTCCATTTCAAATTGGGACGAATTCGTCAAAGCATTCCTTAAGAAATTCTACCCACATCAAAAGACAGCTCGAGTTCGTAGCAAAATCTATCAATTCACCCAGCTTTCAAATGAAACATTTTCAAAGTGTCTTGAACGTTTCAAGGATCTGTTAGTCCTATGTCCACATCACGGCATCCCGAGATGGGAACTGTGCCGAATCATTTATGAGGGCATTACTCCTTACACAAGACAGACCCTTGAATCCATGTGTCAAGGCAACTTTATGACCAAAGATGATGGGGAAGCCTGGAACTTTCTAGAAAATTTCGCTGAAAAATCTTTACAGTGGAAGGGTGTGAGTCAATCATCTAGGGATGGCAATGATATTTACATAGGAGTTAGAGCTGACATTGTAGCTATACACAAGAAACTCGAGACTATGGAAAAAAAAAATTTAGCCGCCACCTTAAGTCAAATATCACTCTCTAAAACTGTATGTGGCTGCTGTTCTGATCCGTCTCACTTGACGGAAGAATGCCCGTTTCAAGGTCATGAGCATACCAATGCCGCATTTCAAAGACCTAGAAACGATCCATCTTCCTCCACATATGATCAGGGTTGGAGAAATCACCCTAACTTTGATTGGAACCAATCCCAATTTCAAAACACGGTTCCAAACCAAAACAATTTCCAAGGGACCCCTCCACCACAACAGCACCCACAACTTCAATTGAGTCAGCACCCCTTTCAAGCACATAACTTTCAAAATCCGGTCAATACTTTTGCACCATCTAGTCCTTTGCAATTGACCAGTACAGATAATACCTCTGCACTAGCACAAACCTTGGATACTGTTACCCTCCGAACGGCGGCGCGGACTTCGCGTCTGGGCCTGAGATTCGGGGCAGATGCTATATGGTTTTATCCGTCCACCTCTCCGAAGATGCCAAGTTGATTTATGGCACCGTATATCGGAGATTTAGACGGATGCGGCCGATGTAGCAGACTTTGTCAGATTCCCCCTCGCTTGAGGGGTTTTTGATTGTGGGGACGCTCTTCCCTGCAGGCGCAAGCCCCTGCAGTTAATTACGCTACCGCATCGCGGTAACAACTTTCTCCTTCTCCAGAATTTCACTTCGTGTCGTGTGTGTTTGTTTTGTTTGTGGTTGCCCGTGGATTGTATACGGAGACTGAGTAATAGCGTCACCCGTAGGACGTGGATTAGTCCAAATCCATATTTGCTTAGATTTGGGTTTGGTGTTTTTAGTTTAAGGATGCATTAGTCGCGTTGCGACTAAGATCAACTTAAACGTTCGTCAAGGATACGTTAGTCCTGTTTTGGACTAAGATCGACTTGACGTAATGATTGATTTAATTATCCGGCCGTCGGGACTCGTCACCTCTCTGACATCGTTGAGGGATTACAACGACAGGCGTCTGAGGAGTTCAGAGATGTACCCTTGAACCAAAGTTGGTTTGGGATTTTATTGTTTATTTAAATATCTAAGGACACATTAACCGTATTTGGGGTTAAGATCAACTTAGACGGGACCGTTTAGATCCGACAAAAGAGCGTTTGGAGGCTCCATTGTGCCAGTTTAGGGACGTGGTGGTCCATCGCCAGTTTAGGGACGTGGTGGTCCATTATTAGTTTCGGGACGTTTCGGTCCGATATTAGTTTAGGGACGTTTCGGTCCGATATTAGTTTAGGGATGTTTCGGTCCAATATTAGATAAGTGGTTGTTGGGACCCGTCACCTCTTTGACGTCGTTGAGGAATTGCAACGACAGATGCCAAAGGGGTTCGGAGATGTACCCTCGAACCGGCCGTAAATTGGTTTGGGAGAGCCATTTTGCTCAATCAATTTAATTTAAGGACTTACAGCCAGGATTGGGTTAGGTCCAATATTTTAGGCTCTGCCTGACTAAAAGAATCAGTCCAAACAGGGCTCTGTCCCTTTATTGTTTTGCAATTTGATTTGGGCCAGGCCCTTTTAAATAATGAGTTGCAGAAACTCAAGAATTTTCCAAACAGGGCTTTGCCCTTTTGTTATTGCAATTTAATTTGGGCCAGGCCCTTTTAAATAATGAGTTTGCAGAAACTCAAGAATTTTTCAGATTTGAGAACAAAAGTGCATAGCACTTTTGATCTAAATTTGGATCAAAGGAAAACAAGTTCTTCTTCTTGTTTTCCCTGATTTTACAGAACCAAGGGTTCATATCAAGTGCAAGGCACTATTTTTCTTTTGTTTTTTTTTTATTAACTTTTTGATCTTCTGCTCTTCAGAAATTTTACCTTTTCTCCTTTTTTTATGTTTCTTGATTAATCTTCAAGAGTTCTTTTTTTTTTTTTGCCAGAAGTTGATCCTTCTCTTGATGATATATCTTTTTGAATGAGGTCTGGGCTCTTATTTAAAGTGCTCACAAATTTGTTAAATTTGTTACCAAGATCTTTCCTGAATAATTTTGGGAATTTTCCCACCATTGGATCTCTGATCCAAGGGTCCCTGTTTTACAGAAGAACAGAAAAGATTTACTTAAATTTTTATTCTGTTGCTGCGCAACTCACCAGCGCGTGACACGTGTCGCGCAGTGGAAGGCTTGCGCAGCGGCGCTTACGCAACTGCGCAGCCACGCGTCGCGCAGCGGTGCACTTGGGCAACAGTGCTTGCGCAACTGTGCGCTTGCGCAACAGTGTTTGCGTAACTGCGCAGCCACGTGTCGCGCAGCGGTGCGCTTGCGCAACAGTGCTTGCGCAACTGCGCAGCCACGTGTCGCGCAGCGGTGCGCTTGCGCAGCTGCGCAGACACGTGTCGCACTGTGAGCCTTTTGCGCACTGCGCAACGCACAGAAATCGAAGCGTTGCTTCAGAAAATTTTCAAAATTCAAATGAGCCTTGTTCAGATTGGGGAAACAAATGCCCCCCCACCGTTGTGCTGACGTGGCGCCACGTGAGCGCAACGGTGGTAAGATCCTAGCCGTCGGATCAAGGGGCTAGTTGAAGGGGCGCAAGCGCCTATAAATAGGACCCTTGGTCCTTGGTAATTTTCTTACTGTTCCTTCGAGAATTTTACTCCTCAGAGCCTTGCTCTTTTTTGAGAATTTCTAGAGCCTTGCTCTCGTTTCTTTGAACTTCAAAACTCAGAATCACTTTTAGGTAAAATTAAATTAATTTAATTTAAATTTTAATTCACAGAGCCTTGCTCTTGTAGATCTTCGATCTAAAGAAAACCCCAGAGCCTTGCTCTTGAGATCTTTGATTCAAAGAAAACCCCATTGGGGTTTCTTCAACAGAGCCTTGCTCTTGAGATCTTTGATCTAAAGAAAACCCCATTGGGGTTTCTTCAACAGAGCCTTGCTCTTGAGATTTGCAGAGGTCCTGTTCATGGGTTTTGACCCATGAACAGAGCTTTGCTCTTGGATGACCTGCAGATTTCTTTTAGCAAAAATTTTTTTTTTTCATGAATTTTTTTTTATGAGTTTTCAAATTCTTTTAAGTGTTGATGGATTTTTCAATCATTACCACAGAGCCATGCTCTTTTAAGGAATCTTGTTCCCCTGAGACCAGAGTTTGACAAATGTCACTCTGCGACAGAGCTTTGCTCTAAAAGAGGAGATTTTCTCCTTGTCTCTAGGGATCTTCCCACCAATGGGTGTATCCTATTGGGAATTTTTTTATGAATCGACAGTCCCATCTAATGATGGGATTGTCTTATTAAATGATGCACATCATCCAGATTTTGTGGGTCCCCCTTTGGTCCCCTACCTACTGCATCACAGTGTGGAGCAAAATATATATATATTTTTTAAATGCCAAGCGTTAGGCCACTAATGATGTATGTTTCTTTGTCTTTCCACAGAAAAGATGTCTGACGACTTGTCTTTCCCCTTCGTTCGCTCGGAAGGAGGGTTCCCCCATGCGCCAGTGGATCGGGTGGTACTCGCTCTTATTAAAGACCGCGATCCTGAGTGCAAAAAGCTTCATCTGTGGGGAAGGTGGTATAGCCAGATCATCCAAGGCCGCCGCAGTTTTAGTTCCGCCGTGCCCTCTGAGCCCATAGTCACGATCCTTTATGCGGACGAACCCCCGGTGAAGTATGCCGTGGAGGTTAAGAATTGGAATTCTGATAACCTCCTTCAACCTGCAATCGGCGCCATCCCCGTGCAGCCGCCGCCGGCGATAGATATCCTGGGGAGGCGAATCTGTCAGGGCGAAGCACGCCCTTGGGGGCAGGCTTATAACATTGGAATGATCCCGCGACCCCCCGCCGGATATTTGCAGTGGGCCCGGTACATTCTATCGGCGAAGAGGACCCACCTAACGAAGATTGGTCTATACTCAGCCGTCTTCGTCTCGCTCTTCGAGTACCCCTCTCCTCCAACGTGGTGGATAAAGGCTTTTGTTGAACAATGGAATATCCCCACCCATACCTTTCTGATGGCGGATAAGGAAGTTTCTATCTCTTTGGAGGAATTTGCCGAAATTTTAGGTCTGCCAATGAGGGGAGAGCATTACGAGGAGTTGCTTCCTCCTGATGAGTATGTCTTTGCCACTAAGCAGCTGGTATTTGACTTAACCCCGGAGAATGCCATTCAGCATCAGTATCCGGGTTTGGTGAAAGTGTTGGAGATCTATGAGGAACTCCATTTGGAATCGGGGGATAAGGGCGTCAGTTTCGCAGCTTTCATTGCTCGCTTTATCCGCCCGGAGTTCTTATCAGAGCAGAGCGAGAAGTTCGCTCAGCTTGACGACCCTTTTGGTTTCGGTTTGGATCGCCGACCCGTATCGGAGAATAACCAGAGGGATTTCTATCTCCCCAATGCTGCCATCGTTGCTTTCTTGGAAATCGCCGTCCCCGGTATGGATGAGGAAACTTTCTTTATTGGATTCCTGGGCCTGTGGTTATGCAACTTTGCGCTCCCTATGCACCCGCGCTTCATGCGGCCCTCTGTTTTTTACCCGGCACATCGGATGGTGGCCGGTCTGCAGTTGTCGGTAGGAATTGCTGGGTTAGCTTATCTTTATCATGGACTCAGCGTAGCGGCGGACGCTAATGATCCTGGGACACAGCCTGCTAACTTCCCAATGCATTACTTCGTTTCTTGGATGGAGATGCACGTGCGAGGGGTGTTTGGCGCCCACAAGACTCCCCCATTCTTCGAGAAGTACAGACTCCCGAGAGTCGTACGGTTAATCGGGGCTTCAATTGTGTTCGCATCCCCGCGGGATTCTAGGGGACTCCTCCTGCGCCCACATTTGGTCGGAGCGACGACTTCTTTCATGGATAAAGTTGTCACCATAGGCTCGGAGACTACTAAGTCGGTGGTGCCCCTACGTGACGAGTTTAAGGGCGGGACTTCTGTACTGAAGGCTCGGGAAATCGTCCATCTCTACTCCATTCGGCCGGGCTACCTAGTGTTTCGGCAGAATGAGACGGCTTTATTCATGAGGTATAATCCACATCGATTTGCCCAGCAATCAAGCTACAACCAGGGGATCCCGATGGAAGCCTTTTTGGAAACGCCTGTGGTTGGCCCAGAGGGGGTAAAGAATGCGATGCATCACTTTATACGGCTTAACACGAGTTCTTATTTCTTCATTAGTGAACCCAGCTGTGTCCCTAAGATGCTTAATTCATATGTGGCCTGGTATGCGCACGCTATGGGTCCAATCATTTTGATGGAGAGACGCCTATTGGTTAACCGTAGGGGTGCGCCTCCTGGCGGTGATCGCAAGGCCCCTTTGCAGCCAAGGCTCCCGGTCGTCCCTCCGCTAAAAGATGCTGGAGTCGATCGACCACGCGTGTTGAGTCCTCCGCGGGGATTGCCGTTGCCCGCTACGGTGGATGCACCATCGGCGCCTCATGCTTCCACGAAGGCGACTAAAGTAGTATCGCCAGAGTCAGGCGTAGGGGCAGATGTTGGGACCCGCCGCCCTAAAGTGGCTTCCAAGCGCAAATCCGCTCCAGGTGGATCTAAAGCTGGTGGACAGCAGAAAAAGAAAAAGTCCGCCCTTTCCCTTGATGCGATCCTCGGGTTAAAGCCTGCGGCTTCTCCTGCCAGGACCATATGCGAGTACGGCAGCAATGAGGGCTTTGTGGTGGACCCTGCGGACACCAATTTGGCTGCCGCCATTGCAGCTTCAGAGCGATCGGCGAGGCTTGAAGCGATGTTGAACAAACTCGCTGAGTCCGGTAATTATCAAACGCCTTATTTGTCGTTTTATTGCATTTTATATTGTTATCCTTAACTAATATTCGCTCCATTTTCAACAGGTGTCTCCACTGAAGAGGCTATTACTGCCTCCCTGAAAACCTTTCAGGAAGAGGAGGAGAAGCGTGCCCTAGCAGGCGTTGGTATGTTTCACCCCTTTCTCTTTTACAAGGAAAGTTTGTTGTCTTTTTTCTGATAATCAACCTGACCTTCTTTTGTTTCTTTGCAGGCGCTGTATCAATTGACGCAGGGGTCCCCTCCAAGTCTGTTATCGAAGTCCCGGCTTCGTCAAAATTGCCACAAGAGCCTCGGCTTGACAAGGCGATGAGGGATGCTTTGAAGAATCTAGAGGCATCCCTATATACGGACGAGGGAGCCTCACTCAAGGAAGCCCTAGTGGCATCCGTCTCAACGGCTCGAGAGGAACGGAAGCGGTTGAGACGCGAAGCAAGGGCACGCAGAGCTGCTTTGGCCGCGGGAGCGGGCCCTAGCACTCTTCCTCGTGCCGACACTCCTTCTGAAGCAGAGGCGAGCGGAGCTGCTTTGGCCACGGGAGCGGGCCCTAGCACCATTCCTCGCGCTGACACTCCTTCTGAGGAGGCCCCTGTCGCCCTATCTACTGCTTATAGGCGAGCGGCGCGCGCGGCCCGAAGTGCAAACGATAAATCTTCTTCAGGTAGTACTTCTTTCAGAGCTTTGTTGTAAGAATTATAAAGCCATTGGCTTACATGCGTTTCATCTGGCAGGGCCTAGTTCGACTGAGGGGGAGGCGGAGACCGTTGGACCCCAGAAAACGGCGGAAGCGGCGCCTGCCGAACCTGAGCCGACGGTGGGCACCGTCGTCGGGGCCACGGTGCCTGAAACCGAGATTGAGGAACCTGCCGCGGAGAGGTTCATTGATGCCGCGCCTGAAGTGGCGGCAGATGAGATGGTTGTCTCAACCGAGCCGAAGGTGGTAGAGGGCGAAGTGCTTGAGGCTGGGGACCTCGTGGTACCGATGGACGAGGCAGCTGTAATCGCCGATCCTGAGGGAGCAGCGAGTGAGGCGGCCATGATTCCTGAAGACGAGTTAGGCGCTCCTTCTCAGGAATCTGGCAATGTTCCTATCATAGCCCTCCCCGCCTATGGTCCCCCGCCACCTGTAGAGCTTGAGAGCATAACAACGGTTCCCCTTGAGTCGGGCGATGAAGCTACAGGCGGTGGCCTTCCGTCAGTGGAGGAAGGAATTGCCTCTGTTTCTGCGGGCAGCTTGTCGAGTAAGTTTTAAATGGCCAATGTTCTTCATTTATATGTGCCTCACGATCTCTTTTAACCAGTTCGTCCTTGTTTTAAACGCAGGTGCGGCTAGTGCCGATGCTCCATTGCTTGAAGGCACACCTTCAACCATTGCCTTGGCGGTGGTTACTCTTCAGCCTTCCCTTGTGCCATCACGGATGTCGGAAGGTATGAATTTACGACTTATGCATTAATCTTTTAACGTGTAGCCTATGCACTAACATTATACCACTATGCTCTTTTCAGGAGTGTTCTTCGATCATCTGTATCAAGTGCTGCTCCCACACTTCCCCTTTCCATCCGAGCTCGCTTCTCCCTCTAGGGGTGACGGTAAGTGCTGTCTTGGTCTCTTTTGAGGGAATATAGGATCGCATCTGACTTTTCCTCCTCCTGATTGCAGTGCCTCAAATCGAAGGAGGGGACACCAGGCCTGCGCTGCCACCGGCGCCTCCGGCTTTGCCGTCCGTTGCGACTGGTATAGATATTCCTTTCCCTTTTTTATATGATCTTTCACCGATTTTTCGAATCATTGTTTGACCATGTTTCATTTTGCAGCTATTGTTCCAGCTCTGATCTCTTTTGAGTCTCACGTCCTCTCACCGGCGGGTCCTTTCTTGAGACGCCCGTCTTCAAAGGGTGCTGTGATGAGCCTGGGTATGCTGAGCGGGTACATCGAAGAGCTCAACATGGATGCCCTTCCTTCTGCCGTAGATTTCGCTGTGGATGTTAACCCAATGTTGGCGGCGCTCGTAACTTTTCATAACGAAGGCGTCGTCGAATCGTGGGTTAACTACTGCAGAGAGATCGAGGCTCGCCTGCATCGGTTGGAGTCGACACGCCCTTCTCCCGAGGTTTTGGCCGCGAGCACCGAACGGACAGCTTGGCTTGAGCAAAGCGCCTCTTATCTCCGCCATTTGGAGCAGGAGGCTGCTTTATGGCTAAAGGCGCATCAGGAATGTTCAAACGCAACCGCTTGCCTTCGTGCTGAAGTCAGGACGAATGCTGCTGAGGTGAAAGCTGTCTTTGAAGGTCTTCTCAAGCGTATATCTAACGGGCTAGCACTGAGGCGGAAACTTGATGCTGCTGAACGTGATGCCCGAGGCCAAGAAGCAGCTCAGCAGGTTGTTGGGGAAGAGCTTGCATCCTTCACGCAGCAGCGGGCTCAAGTAGAGGCGGAACTGGCAGTGGTAGTTGCTCAAGAGAAGGCGTGGGAGGAAGTACGCGAGCAATTGATAGGGCTATTTAAGACGCTTCCTTCCCAGTAGTTGCCCTTGTATCAATATACTTGTAATTTTCTTTTTCGAATAAGATGTATACATTCTTTATTCTTTTGTACGATTCGCCATGTACTTGATTGAATTAATAAATAAAGATACACATTTTTTTTTTGCCATGTCTTGTATCATTTCTTTGCTCTTTCCCTTCGCTTATTATCAGCATGCTGCCTTGATAAACATGATTGACAGGTAATAGAGTAAGCATTTTGGTTTCTTCGAGCTATAGCGATGGCTTAGGCCGCAGGTTCAGATCTGCTGCCTAAGACTTTCCAATTCTATGAGCCGTGAGGGTCTCATAGAGACTTTTCTCCCTACGGATCGAGAGGATCTCGTAAGTGGATTTTCTCCTTAGGAACCGTGAGGATTCCTAAGTGTGGTTTTCTCTCATAAGTCGAAAGGATCCTATAAGAGAATTTCTCCCTCTTACGAGTCGAGAGGGTTCGCAAGCGGTTGTTTCCCTCTTTGTCGAGGATCGACTTCAGAGAGTGAGACCCGTGAATAGTATGTAAGAGACCATCTAGGATTGACTTGCAGGATCCCACTGCCCTCTTACGAGTCGAGAGGGCTCGTAAGCGGTTGTTTCCCTCTTTGTCGAGAATCGACTTCAGAGAGTGAGACCCGTGAATAGTATGCAAGAGACCATTTAGGATTGACTTGCAGGGTCCCATTGTTCAGGAAGCAAGTTTTTGAATCCTTACTGCCCGAGATGTGAGTCAAAGAAGCTCTCGTCACGGAGTGTTTGTATCCGTGAGTTGAGAAGTTTTGCGAGGGATTATTTGTTTCCCAAGCGCCAAGGATTATTTGTGTCCTTGGGATTTGAAACGAGTCGATGGTTCCCACGGAGGCGCTGGTGGCTCTGCGAGTCGACGCGGATCAGAAGGCTCTCGTCAAGGAGTGTTTGTATCCGTGAGTCGAGGAGTTTTGCGAGGGATTATTTGTTTCCCAAGCACCAAGGATTATTTGTGTCCTTGGGGTTTGAAACGAGTCGATGGTTCCCACGGAGGCGCTGGTGGCTCTGCAAGTCGACGCGGATCAGAAGGCTCTCGTCAAGGAGTGTTTGTATCCGTGAGTTGAGAAGTTTTGCGAGGGATTATTTGTTTCCCAAGCGCCAAGGATTATTTGTGTCCTTGGGGTTTGAAATGAGTCGATGGTTCCCACGGAGGCGCTGGTGGCTCTGCGAGTCGACGCGGATCAGAAGGCTCTCGTCAAGGAGTGTTTGTATCCGTGAGTCGAGGATTTTTGCGAGGGATTATTTGTTTCCCAAGCGCCAAGGATTATTTGTGTCCTTGGGGTTTGAAACGAGTCGATGGTTCCCACGGAGGCGCTGGTGGCTCTGCGAGTCGACGCGGATCAGAAGGCTCTCGTCAAGGAGTGTTTGTATCCGTGAGTCGAGGATTTTTGCGAGGGATTATTTGTTTCCCAAGCGCCAAGGATTATTTGTGTCCTTGGGGTTTGAAACGAGTCGATGGTTCCCACGGAGGCGCTGGTGGCCCTGCGAGTCGACGTGGATCAGAAGGCTCTCGTCAAGGAGTGTTTGTATCCGTGAGTCGAGGATTTTTGCGAGGGATTATTTGTTTCCCAAGCGCCAAGGATTATTTGTGTCCTTGGGGTTTGAAACGAGTCGATGGTTCCCACGGAGGCGCTGGTGGCCCTGCGAGTCGACGCGGATCAGAAGGCTCTCGTCAAGGAGTGTTTGTATCCGTGAGTCGAGGAGTTTTTGTCGAAGTCATTGGCTTCTTCGGTTGAAATGAACCGTTGAGGTTTGGCTTCGTCGTTTGACGGAATCCGCTGGGGAAGTATGGTTCCTTCTTTGTTTACGCCCTTGGATTGTATACAGGGATCGATGTGACCTCGACTGTAGGGTCAAAGTTTTATCATTTCTTCTTTTTATTTTATTTTGTTTCCGCGATGCTCTATCATTTCAGCTTTTATATCGCGAAGGTCGCGATTGCCCAATCATTTCGGCTATTTTTCGCGGTGCCCGATCATTTCGGCTATTTATTTTATCTTTACTCGTTGCTTTTTATTGCGAGTTGCCCAATCATTTCGGCTATTTTGCATGCATGTGCGGCCTACTGGCTTTTCGCCGTAAACCTGAAATTGGACACCGATTTCGGCATCAGCACCGCTACAACTGGGATATTACCAGGAGTGACTCATCATTTGCCTCTGCCGTTGTCGAACAAAGGAGGCTTAGCGACCAGGGTTAGGGTCCTGTCGGCTAAGACTTTTGACTTCATGAGCCGTAAGGGTCTCGTGAAGGTATTTCTCCCTACAAGTCGTGAGGATCTTGTAGGTGTATTTTCTCCTTAGGAATCGTGAGGGTTCCTAAGTGTTTTGTTCCTCTGTAAGTCGTAAGGATCCTACAGGAGGGTTTTCTCCTCATAAATCGAGGGGATTTATAAGGGTTGTTCACCATGCGAACGTATTCCCAATTACGGATGAAATTTGGCTAGGGAAATGTTTATTCGCGCCCGTGGATTGTATACAAGGGTCAATACTGAGCCACTTGTAGGGCAATATTGAAAGTTTGTGGGGGTTTGCTTAAGCACAGGTTTAGGTCTCTGTGACTTAAGACTTTCAAATCCTATGAGCCGTGAGGGTCCCATAAGAGAGTTATCCTTACGAGTCGTGAGGATCTCGCAAGTGTGTTTTCTCCTTAGGAATCGTGGGGATCCCTAAGTGTGTTGCTCCTTTGTGAGTCGTAAGGATCTCACACAGGTGGTTTCTCCTTATAAGGTCGAGAGGACCCTATAAGTGTCTTTTAACGAGGTTGCGCCCTTTCGGGTTTTCACAAACACTCGCCGGTAGCCCTGCTGTTTTTACTCACGGAGCCCTTTCGGGTTTTCATCCGTGCCCTTTTTTGCTTATGGACATACCCCCCCTTTTTTTATTCTTTTTATTTTTATTTACCTTCTTTTTTTTTTACGAGGTCGCGCCCTTTCGGGTTTTCACGAACACTCGCCGGTAGCCCTGCTGTTTTTACTCACGGAGCCCTTTCGGGTTTCCATCCGTGCCCTTTTGCTTATGGACATACCGTTTTTATATATATATATATATTTTTTTTATCTCGTCAGCTTAAGGATGCTGCGACAGTAGTTTAAAGACGTTTCGGTCTGATATTAGTTTAAGGACATTTCGGTCCATCACGGAGAAGGCCAGCTACTGCTTATAAAGTCCTAGCTTAGGAAGATAGCGAGCGGACATAGTCGTCGTCATCCATCATTGACCTAGGCTGTGACTCATTAAGCGTAATATTTCTTTAGGAAGCGGCCGTTTATCGGCCTGAAAGGCCTTTCACCGTGCATGTCCATGAGTAGATAGGCCCCACCCTGGTAGACTTTATCAATGATGTACGGTCCTTCATAGTTTGGTTCAAACTTTCCCCGCTTGGCGCGATTGGGGATCATGGGCTTTTTGACCACTAGCACGAGTTCGCCTTAGTGGAACGTCCTCGGGCGGCTCAATCTTTCATATGAGCGCGTCATCTTTGCTTTATAGGCTTCCAGACTTTGCTGTGCTAGAAGCCGGATTTCATCAAGAGCGTCAAGCTCTTCAAACCGAAGGTGAGCATTTTCTTCGTCTGTCAGCTCGTAGTGGACTGCCACTCGTAGAGAGGGTAATTCTATCTCGAGAGGGAGTACTGCTTCTGTCCCAAATACCAACGCGTATGGCGTTGTGTTTGTGGCAGTTTTAAATGTAGTTCGATACGCCCAAAGAGCTTCTTGCAGTCTCTCATGCCAGTCTTTCTTATTTCGAGACACTGTTTTCTTTATGATTTTCGTCAATGTCTTGTTAAAGGCTTCAGCTAATCCATTGGCTCGCGGATTATAAACCGAGGAATATCTCCAGTCTATATTGTGCTGCTGTGCGAAGCGGCTAATTTTATGACTTCGGTAGGCTGGCCCATTATCAGAGATGATTCTTCTCAGGGTTCCAAACCGGTATATGACATGCGTTTTGAAGAAATGGAGGATGTTCTCCGTCTTCACTTCCCTCAACGGTACCGCCTCTGCCCATTTGGAGAAGTAGTCAGTCGTTGCCAATATGAAACGATGTCCCTTTGACGATGCTGGTTCGATGGGGCCGACTATGTCAGTTCCCCACATTTCGAATGGCCAACTAGCCACTGTTGGATGCAGTGGATTGGGATGCTGATGGATGAAGTCCCCATGAATTTGGCATGAATGACATTGCCTCGCGTATTCCAGGCAATCCTGCATCATCGTGGGCCAATAGTAGCCCATCCGTTTTATCTTCAACTTCATCTTAGGGCCTGCTTGATGGGAACCGCAAAGTCCGTCGTGAACTTCTTGGACGACCCTTCTCGCTTCGTCAGGTCCTAAGCATCTCAACCACAGAGAATCGAATGTCCTCTTGTATAGAGTGTCATTGATGAAGGCGAAAGACAGAGCTCGTTTCACGAGCTGATGTCTTATGGATGCTTCTTCAGGCATTCGGTGGAACTTGAAGTAATCTATGAAGACTTCTCTCCAGTCTTCGGCGTTTTCCCAGTCTTTTATTTGCAGGGTTGTCTCCTCTTTCGCTCCTTTTTCTTCAGACGATTCCGGAGATATTTCTGTTGGGGCAAGCACTCGACGGCTTTGTACCACGATTCTAACGTCGTCGAGGTTCTCGTCAGCCAGTTCTTTAGCAAGTTTGGCCAATGCGTCTGCCTTGCTATTTTCCGCGCGCGGTATGTTTTCCAAAGTGTAGGAAGGAATTCGGGTCAACAGTTGTTGCACCTTTTCGCCGTACTTCACCAACTCCGGCTTGCACGTCTGGTAGTCGCCGTTCACTTGACTAACGACCAGTTGAGAATCCCCGTATATGAGGAGATTTTCAATTCCCATGTCGATGGCAATCTCAAGACCTGCTATCAAGGCTTCATATTCAGCTTCATTGTTTGTCCTCGACTCTGTTAAGGAGAATGCGAAGCGCATTATCCCTCCTTGTGGAGTTACAAAGATGAGGCCTACCCCCGATTTGATTATAGGGGTGTTTTGTTTGCGTTTCTTCATAGAAGATGCACCATCAAAATAGAGTTCCCATCGGGTATCACCACCATCGATTGCATCAAACGCATGTTCGTCTGGAAGATCGCAATTTAATGGAGAATCGGCGGGTATGGGATGTTCAGCGAGGAAGTCGGCGATGGCTTGGCCTTTCACTGCTTTGAGAGGTTGATACGTGATCGAAAACTCCATCAAGAGTAGGGCCCATTTAGCGAGTCGTCCCGTCAATATGGCCTTTGACATTAAGTATTTAAGGGGGTCCACCTTTGAAATGAGACGGACCTCATGCGCCAATGCGTAATGTCTAAGCTTTGTTATTGCGAAGATCAACGCCAGGCAATGTTTTTCAATGGGAGAATAGTTGCTTTCTGCCCCCAGCAGAACTCGACTTAAGTAATAGAGTGCTCTTTCTTTCCCTTGATCGTTCTCTTGCGCCCATAATGCACCTAAGGAACCTTCGAGGGCGGTGGTATAAAGAATGAGAGGCTTCCCCTTAACCGGGGCAGCCAACACCGGCGAGTTCTGCAGGTATTGCTTGATCTCGTCTAGTGCGCCTTGGCATTTTTGATCCCAAACGAATGGGGTTCCCTTCTTCATCAGGTGACTGTAAGGACGGCACTTTCCTGAAAGATTAGCGATAAACCGCCGAATGTATGCGAGCTTTCCTTGGAGAGACCGCAGCTGTTTAAGAGTTCTCGGCGGAGGCATTTCCATGATCGCCTTGATTTTAGACGGATCTATCTCAATTCCTCGGTGTCGGACGATGAATCCCAGGAACTTGCCCGAGGAAACCCCGAACGCACATTTAAGAGGATTCATCTTCAAATTGTATTGCCGAAGGCGTTGAAATACAGTCTTCAAATGCTCGAGATGTTCCTCGTATGATTTGCTCTTAACCACAAGATCGTCGATATAGCATTCGACGATTTCATGTATAAGGTCGTCGAAGATCTTCGTCATGGCCCTCTGATAAGTAGCACCGGCGTTCTTCAAACCGAAGGGCATCACTTTATAACAAAATATACCAAGAGGAGTCCTGAAGGCTGTATTCTTCTGGTCTTCTGGATGCATTTTTATTTGATTATACCCCGATGAGCCGTCCATGAAGGAGAAAACCTCATGGGTGGATGTGTTGTCTATCATCAGTTCGGTGACTGGCACTGGGAAATCATCTTTTGGGCAGGCTTTATTAAGATCCCGAAAATCCACACATATACGCACCGTCCCATTTTTCTTCATCACTGGGACGATGTTGGCAATCCATTCAGGGTATTGAACTTCCTGGATGAAGCCAGAGTCTATCAGCTTTTTGACTTCGGCGTTGATGCTCATCTCAAGCTCGAGTCGCATTCTTCTCGGCGCTTGTTTGACTGGCTTGATGTCCGGGGATATCGCTAATTTGTGTACAGCAATTTCTGGATCTAGTCCCGGCATTTCGGAATAGTTCCATGCGAAGCAATCTTTGTGCTGTAAAAGCACATCCTTTAATGCAGCCACCTTTTCTTCAGATAGCAGCTCGCTGATGAATGTCGGTCGCGGGTCATTTGCCGTCCCCAACTCAATTTTCTTGAGATTATCCGCAGTGGTATGGATTCCATCCTCCAGTTCTTTCGGAGCTGGGGGAAATTCTGAGATTACCTCATCACTGCCGCTTTCAAAGCACCAAGGGAGGTTGTTCATGTCCTCGGACCTTTCTTTTAATATTGTTATCACATGGCATGTGCGAATTTTCTGCCAATCCCAATGCGGAGTTGGTTCTATCCTTGTGTTTTCGGGTTCGTGCTTTTGCGGCGGCGCTACCCTCCAACTGTCAGACAACGCAAATTTGCCAAGCTGATATTGGTCCTCAACCCAATTCTTAAAGGTGAAGCAATCTTCAAGCGGATGCCCTACTACTCGATGGTAAGAGCAATAATTTGGGTTGGAGACTTCGCCCGCTTGCTCAGGGTGTTTAGACTCTGGCAGAGTAAGCATTTGATGTTTTAGAGCAAGATCAAGTATTTTCCTTGTTTTGTTCCGAGGAAACGAGTATGCTCGACCCATTTTCTTCATGAAGGCTAAGTCAATAACGCTCGACTCTCGGATGCGTGGCTTCTTAGCTCTGCTTTGTGGTTGTCGAGCACCTTTTCGGCCCTTCGACTTGTTTTTGCTTTCGCGTCGACCCCTTTTTGTAGCAGGCTGACGTGGGGCAGCATCTTCGTTCTTTACTGCCTGTCGAAGGAGACGCTGTGTCTTGGCTTTCTCATAGATTGCCATTTCACGATCGTGATCATCTCGGGCTTTTTGACTCGCATCCTTTATAAGTTTGCTCACCTGGTCTTTAGACGATGGACTGGGCGGTTTTGTGTCAGGAATTTTTGCTGATTCAGGATTAGCGTCCTCCCATTGAGCGTCCGCCTCTTCATCGAAGTCATACATGGCATAACAGCTGTTTACTAGCTCCCGTTTCTTTGGCCGGATGTACCCAAGCCCTTTTGTTTCCGTTCTGCCGTTAGGCAGTTTGCATTGAGTCCCGGGAACGTTCCAGACATTGTCATAGAATTTGGCTTTTCTAACGGTCTGTGTGAAGGACATCCCCTGGCGCTTCAGTAGTTTCTTCAAACCTTCGGTATAATATCTAGGAAGACGGATAGGCTGAAGCCCGTCGAGCGTGGGATCTGTGCCATGCCAAATTTCTTTTTCCGCCTTGTTTTCTTCTGAGCGGTAGAATAAGATTGCCTTCTCGCCTTTTCGTCTAGGAGGGATATAGAATATCTGCAATTCTTCTACGCTGTTGGTGTCGAGTGCATCCAGTTCTTTGTAATGTTCAAGCGGCACCATGGTTATCTGTAGACTTCGCCCTTCATCAGCGGAGACTCGTATTGAAGGCCGAGCAGGGAATACAGCATGAACTTCATCCTCTGAATCACTACCGAAGATCAATGAAGGAACGGATGGTCCTGGCCTGGTGGATTGGGATGGACCTGAATAAATTATATCCTCCTCCTCCTCGGTGTCACTGCCGAAGACAGGGATGGTTGCGTTAGTTTTGTTCTCCGGTTTGTGACACCTTTCCGTGTCTTCGAAACTCGGTAAGAAGTATTTGGCATCTTCATACTTGCGAACTTCGTTCACGGAAAACGGATTCAACTCTCCTGCCACTGTGTACTCGAGGCCGTCCCTAGAATACTTCATGCACTGATGCTGTGTAGAAGGGATGATATTGTACTCGTGTAGCCATGGTCGGCCGAGCAGAGCATTGTAGCACGTCTTGGCGTCTATAACATGGAATTTGATGTCTGTGACGAGCACCCCGAAGCGTAGCGTCAATATCACAGATCCAAGAGTCTTTGAGGATTGAGAGTCGAAACCGGAGATGGTGATTTTGTCCCGGGCGAGGTGTTGGACACTCATGCAAATCTCCTTTAACACTCGCACATTGAGTAAATTGACAGACGATCCGTTATCGACCAAGATTTTTCCTATCTTTATGTCATGGCAGTATCCTGAGACATAAAGGGGGCGATTGTGTTCACACGTCCCGAGAAGAAGGTCTTCATCACCAAAAGCGACGTCGGCTGTGTGTACCTCTTCCAATTCATCCTTCATCTTTTGTTCAGCTAGGAAGGCTTGGAACTGGTCCGGATCTTGTAGGGCCTTAATCAAAGAATCCCTCGCCTCTTGTGATAGCAATAGGGCATCGAGAATGCTGAGTTGTGAGGGTAGCTTTCTCAGATGCGCCAAGACATTGTAATCTACTTTATTCCTTTTTGGGGGATCCTTGGCGGTTAACTCTTCCGCAACTTGGTCATCCAAAGCGATGTCTTCAGAGACCTTCTCTTTCCCTTTGTCTTTTCTGTTCAAGGGTCCGAGGTTCTTTTCGGGTAATGTTCGATTGCGCAGCTGTATGTTTTCGCAAGACTTCGGTTCTTCTTCTTTTCCCGAAGTGGATTCTTTGAAGAGGGGGCCAAGCTCCAGCTCCTCATCAGAGTCGCTCCCGAATGTAGGCACTTGTGACCCGGTAGTGTTAACCATGTGACAATTGCCGGCAGTTCTCTCAAGCTTTTTGGTCGTGTTTCTTTGCTCCCTACGAATTTTACGCTTTTCCCGTTTAAAGCGTTGTCGATTAGCGACGTATCCTTGCCACCATCCATTGAAAGCTTTGCAATCTTGGGTGGAATGCGAGACCTTCTGATGGTATAAGCAATAAGAGGGGTGCCTTTCTACCACGCCAGTAACTTTTTCTTCAGAGGGTGGTAGCTTCATGCCCATCGATATGGCCTTAGCAAAATTCTTTTTTATCTTGAATTGGCTTTTGTCAGCGGTGGAGGCATTTTGTTCCAGCGGGATCATTTCAGTTCCTTCCTCAAGTCGCCGACGCTTGGCCCTTTCGAATATAGCCGTCTCACGTTCTCGATCAGCCTTGCTTTTCAACCGAGCTTCATCAAGAAACGCGCTAATCATTTCAACCGGTAACCCTGGGGTTCCTGATTCGGCATTTGCCCCCAGCGTTTCAGTGCCAGAAGTCCCTTCATCATTCGTGACCGAATGAGAGATCATGTGACAGCTCGCTACGTACTCCTCGGATTCGTCTGATGAACTCTCTCCCTCATCTTCTTTTTGGACGACGTGATTAAGGAAATCTTGGAGCGTAATGGGAGTCCGTGCCTTTTGGTTGTACTCATCTAGCGCATCAATTTGCTTTTGTAAGTCCGTGCGCTTGTCACCAGGCTTCACGGGCTTCTTAGATTTCTTTTTCTTCTTTTTCGAAGATTTTGACGGCTGGCTATGAGCGCTTGAACTACCACCATCGGTCTTCGGAATCGGTCGTGGCTTCAACATCCCCTCAATAACTTGCGGCTCAAAGGGGTTCTTCCACTTGACCGCTGGACAGGTCTGAAGATCATTTAGCATTCTCCTCGTTTTGGCTGATAATACAACCTCCCAGGGAGTTTCTTCAATAACGGAGCATGTTGCCCCCGGCGTATTCGTCCCCTTAGAGGTGTGGGGCTGCGGAGGATTCACCTTCCATTTGTCAGATAGCGCAAATTTGCCCTGACGGTACTGGTTCTCAAGCCAATTCTTGAAAATGTAGCAATCCTCAATTGGATGGCCTAGCACTCGATGATAAGGGCAGTAATTGGGCTCGTTGACGTCACTCGGTTGTGACGGACGTTTTGGATCTGGCAGATTTATGAGCCTGTTGCGCAATGCCAGCTCGAATAGCCTCCTCGTTTTATCACGGGGGAAGGAGTAAGCACGTCCCATCCTGTCCTCAAGGGGTACGTATGGGCGTGTATTGTTTGGACGCGCAACCGGCTTCGAGTCGTTCGGTTGTTGTTGGGCATTAGCGACAATGATCGCTTTTCCCTTTCCTTTATCGTTTCGTGGGTCCGGCTTCGGGAGAGGGGGTTTATGGCCCATCTGGTCCATCTGCGCTAATTTGTCGATCAAAGCCTGGAAGGAAGTCGGCTTGAAGAACATCATGAACTGTGAGATGGTTGCTTGTGGATCAAGGGTTCCAACAAACATTCCCACCGCCGGGGCTTCTTCTATGCGCTGTTCGCACTTCGACCATAGATTACGCCACCGTATGGCGTACTGAACCCATGTCTCGCCGGGTTTTACCCTGGCATTGATCAGTGCCGTCATCGGGGTACGCTCACTGGCACTTGCAAAGCGTTGGGTGAAGAGTAGCTCCATCTCCGCAAAGGTTTTTATAGAGTCGTTGGGAAGCTCAGAATACCATTCAAACGCCGTATCTGATAAGCTTCCAACAAACTGGCGAAGCAAAAGTTTGTCGTCGCCGCCGGTATTACCACAAAAAGCCCTGAATTGGGCCACATGTTGATGGGGGTTGCCGGTCCCTTTGTAGACATGAAACTTGGGGATTGTGTAGCCCGGCGGGTACCTGATTTGGTCATACCAGCCTGGATATGGTCGCCCCGTTTTCACGACGTGTCCGGCTGCTTCTGCCGCATGATGAACCCTTATTTGCTGGGCTATGTATTCGTCCAGATCAGTCTTAGAGATTGTATCCTCTTTAGCTGTTGATAGAACGGGCTGAGGGTTTGATGTTTCTCCCTTATCATCCCCAAGGACAATCGGGGGTTCTTCAGTTGGGGGATCTGGTTGTATCATCATCCCTATCATGTCCTGGAAGAGGAGGCCCATACGCTGTATATTGGCTGCTTGTTCAGCAGCCTCTTTGTCTCTCTTTTCCAGTATTCGGCGGAGGAACTCAGCGTCGGTCTCTTCCTCTTGGCGTTCATCTAAGGACGTCTCAGGATTCTCTTTTGGCCCCGTGAGTGCAGCCATTGTAGTCATCATCTCCTGGAGCTTTTGTTGCTGCTCCTGAGACTTGGTCACTGACCGGGTAAGCGGTCGGTGACCCGTAGAAGTACGACTTTCTTCCTTTCCCGAAGCCATATAGACCGTATGAACTGTTATGCCCCCTGACTTGGGGCGTTTAGGTTCACCGCTTTTAAACTTTGTCAGTGTCATGGGAGCTTTTTCTGGCCTCTTCCTTTTATGGACCTTTGAGGTTGAAGGAGCCGTTGAAGCGGGCATTCTAGCATTTGTTGCTCCCTGCTGTTTAATGGGGCGGTTCTTGTCTTTTTCCACCTTTGCCCCTTTCTGGCGACGGAAGTGGTCTGAGTCAATCACGGAGTCTTGAACCCTCCGCCAAACTTTATAAATTTTTGACGACAGCCGTTGAGGGGGCTGTTCATGCTTCGTCTCCGGAGCTTTTTCCATGGGCGGAGGAGACCTTTTCAATGTAGCAACCGGAGAGTTCTTTCTCACCTTCCTCAGCAATTCGAAGCTGTTCCCAGTTGGAACAGCGGCATTGACCTCCACCACTGGAGCAGGTGGGGTTAGCCCTGAGGGGGAGTTGCCCCCGGCTTTCCTTACTCGCCGCCAATGGCGACGTCGCGCACGACGAGCCGTTGGGACTGGCTCGGAAATCGAGATAGTTCCTTGCTGCCCCCTGTTTGGGTGTGGGGTAACTGTCGACGTCAGCCTATCGAAGACTGATGCTTTTTGACCAGCTGGGGGAGGAGTGGGAACCGTCAATCTTGTGAAGACCGACTCTCTGATGGGAGAAGCCGCTTCAACGGCTTCCGAGGCAGCAGCCGTTGCCCTCTTTGGGATAGCCACTTTATAGTTCTGACCTAGCCTCGTGAAAACGGAGGCTGTCGGCTTAGTAGCGGGCCCCGTTGACAGGGGTCATGGTAGTAGTGAGCCGGTCGAACACCGACTTCTTGTTTGCTTCCGGTACGGATATCGGCATAGAGAAGCTTGTAGGTGGGACCATGGTCCCGAAAAACAGGCCGGTGGTGGCCTGGGTCACCTGGCCTACCGGCAGAGTAAGGAAAGAAGCGCTTGGGGCCCATACGTCACCCCTCCTGGTGAAGTGGAGCGTTTGTTGCAGTGGCATTTCGAGCAGCTGGTGCAATTGGAGGCCATTGAATCTCGAATTCTGCGCCAGACAAAAGACCAAATCTTAGCAACTTGAAATCCGAAGACAACCATTTAACAAACCGCGATTGGTTCGCGAAGACGACACACGAAGTGTGGAGTGGAAAGAGGAAGAGGTCCCACCGGGCGTGCCAGAATCTGTTACCCTCCGAACGGCGGCGCGGACTTCGCGTCTGGGCCTGAGATTCGGGGCAGATGCTATATGGTTTTATCCGTCCACCTCTCCGAAGATGCCAAGTTGATTTATGGCACCGTATATCGGAGGTTTAGACGGATGCGGCCGATGTAGCAGACTTTGTCAGATTCCCCCTCGCTTGAGGGGTTTTTGATTGTGGGGACGCTCTTCCCTGCAGGCGCAAGCCCCTGCAGTTAATTACGCTACCGCATCGCGGTAACAACTTTCTCCTTCTCCAGAATTTCACTTCGTGTCGTGTGTGTTTGTTTTGTTTGTGGTTGCCCGTGGATTGTATACGGAGACTGAGTAATAGCGTCACCCGTAGGACGTGGATTAGTCCAAATCCATATTTGCTTAGATTTGGGTTTGGTGTTTTTAGTTTAAGGATGCATTAGTCGCGTTGCGACTAAGATCAACTTAAACGTTCGTCAAGGATACGTTAGTCCTGTTTTGGACTAAGATCGACTTGACGTAATGATTGATTTAATTATCCGGCCGTCGGGACTCGTCACCTCTCTGACATCGTTGAGGGATTACAACGACAGGCGTCTGAGGAGTTCAGAGATGTACCCTTGAACCAAAGTTGGTTTGGGATTTTATTGTTTATTTAAATATCTAAGGACACATTAACCGTATTTGGGGTTAAGATCAACTTAGACGGGACCGTTTAGATCCGACAAAAGAGCGTTTGGAGGCTCCATTGTGCCAGTTTAGGGACGTGGTGGTCCATCGCCAGTTTAGGGACGTGGTGGTCCATTATTAGTTTCGGGACGTTTCGGTCCGATATTAGTTTAGGGACGTTTCGGTCCGATATTAGTTTAGGGACGTTTCGGTCCAATATTAGATAAGTGGTTGTTGGGACCCGTCACCTCTTTGACGTCGTTGAGGAATTACAACGACAGATGCCAAAGGGGTTCGGAGATGTACCCTCGAACCGGCCGTAAATTGGTTTGGGAGAGCCATTTTTCTCAATCAATTTAATTTAAGGACTTACAGCCAGGATTGGGTTAGGTCCAATATTTTAGGCTCTGCCTGACTAAAAGAATCAGTCCAAACAGGGCTCTGTCCCTTTATTGTTTTGCAATTTGATTTGGGCCAGGCCCTTTTAAATAATGAGTTGCAGAAACTCAAGAATTTTCCAAACAGGGCTTTGCCCTTTTGTTATTGCAATTTAATTTGGGCCAGGCCCTTTTAAATAATGAGTTTGCAGAAACTCAAGAATTTTTCAGATTTGAGAACAAAAGTGCATAGCACTTTTGATCTAAATTTGGATCAAAGGAAAACAAGTTCTTCTTCTTGTTTTCCCTGATTTTACAGAACCAAGGGTTCATATCAAGTGCAAGGCACTATTTTTCTTTTGTTTTTTTTTTATTAACTTTTTGATCTTCTGCTCTTTTCTCCTTTTTTTATGTTTCTTGATTAATCTTCAAGAGTTCTTTTTTTTTTTTTTGCCAGAAGTTGATCCTTCTCTTGATGATATATCTTTTTGAATGAGGTCCGGGCTCTTATTTATAGTGCTCACAAATTTGTTAAATTTGTTACCAAGATCTTTCCTGAATAATTTTGGGAATTTTCCCACCATTGGATCTCTGATCCAAGGGTCCCTGTTTTACAGAAGAACAGAAAAGATTTACTTAAATTTTTATTCTGTAGCTGCGCAACTCACCAGCGCGTGACACGTGTCGCGCAGTGGAAGGCTTGCGCAGCGGCGCTTG
Source organism: Agapanthus africanus (assembly GCA_030015575.1). Classification (NCBI taxonomy): domain Eukaryota; kingdom Viridiplantae; phylum Streptophyta; class Magnoliopsida; order Asparagales; family Amaryllidaceae; genus Agapanthus; species Agapanthus africanus. The sequence continues at coordinate 42,204,782 of CM057342.1, forward strand.
CGCAGCGGCGCTTGCGCAACTGCGCAGACACGTGTCGCGCAGCGGTGCGCTTGCGCAACAGTGCTTGCGCAACTGCGCAGCCACGTGTCGCGCAGCGGTGCGCTTGCGCAGCTGCGCAGACACGTGTCGCACTGTGAGCCTTTTGCGCACTGCGCAACGCACAGAAATCGAAGCGTTGCTTCAGAAAATTTTCAAAATTCAAATGAGCCTTGCTCAGATTGGGGAAACAGATACTTTCATGAAACAATCCATCCAAGGGACGGCAAGTTTGCAATCTTCCGTCGAGAATGTGATGAAGATCATTATCTCTCAAAATGATAATATCAAATCGATGGAAGCACAAATTGCACAACTAAAAGCCGAAATGAGTGCAAGAGAGAAAGGGAAACTTCCAGCTCAACCTTTACCCAATTCTAGCTATTCACATGATGTGGATGCAATCACGTTGAGATCTGGAAGAGTGCTTGACACTCACGTTGGGGAAGAGTTTGATGATACTAATAAATCAATCAATAACATCCCGGCTGAGACCTTTCCTCACACAGACACTTCTTACCCCAGTTCTTCTACCCCACCACCCTCTTCCGAGCCTATTCTTCATTTCCCAAAAGGCTCGCCACTACAGCCCACCTCTTTTACCCCTCCACGGACGATCCCCACTTCTATTCTGGGATCGGTTCCACACCCACTTCCTTCTCCTATGATGGACCCAGCGCTTATTGCTAAAGCACCTTATCCTAATCGGTTAAGGGCTAACACACCGAGTCCACATATGGAGAAGATTATGAACATTTTTAAGCAAGTAAACACCAACATCCCTCTCCTAGATGCCATCCAACAAGTTCCTTCCTATGCGAAAACTCTTAAGAACTTGTGCACTAGGAAGAGGAAGAATCCAGTGCCTAAAAAGATATTCATAGAAAAGACAATAGACACGGCTTTCCCCCAACAATTACCGAGGAAACGTAAGGATCCAGGATATCCTACTATTTCCGTTTCTATTGGGGAAAAACACATTAACCGTGCTCTACTAGACCTTGGCGCTAGTGTTAACTTGCTTCCATACTCAGTCTATGAGCAATTAGGGATCGGAGAGTTGAAGCCAACCAATTGCACTCTCCAGATGGCTGACCGATCAATCACCAAACCGAGGGGTGAACTGGAGGATGTGTTAATAAAAATCGGAGAATTTATATTCCCGGTAGATTTTATTGTAATTGATACACAACCTGTAGCGAACCCACGGAATCAAATTCCGGTGATTTTAGGTCGTCCTTTTTTGGCCACTTCCAATGCTATTATCAATTGTCGTAACGGTTCCATGACCCTATCTTTCGGGAATAGGTCAATAGAACTAAACATTTACAAGTTGGGAAGTGTACCCTCCGAACCTATTGCTCAGGTATGTTCTGTCGACCTAATGGATGTCGACAGCAGCGAATTTGATGATCCTCTTTATACTGATCTTGACTCTTTTCATACGTTATTGTTTGACCCAACTATGTATCATACACATACGGACTCTTCCACCGAGATGTCCGGGTCAACAACTAACACTGATTATGAACTGCTTTTAGAGTCTAAAAATCACCCCGCACTTTGTGATGACATTATTCATCGGGGTATGGATGGAACTTTTGAGGAAATCTTCGCTGATGAACTCGCATTTTTGAATGACACGGGTGTTGAGATGAATCATGTCCCAATCACTGAAATTGAACCTCCACCCCTTCTTTTGAACTGTAAAAAGAATGCGAGTAATCCATCACATTCACTGCATCGTCTCTCCAAAATGAGACGCACACACATTCTCTTCCACCACTTAACCTTACCCCACTTCTTCTTCCACCAACCAGAGCACTGCATTGATAAAATTTTCGAATGGTTGGTGTTGACGTTCGGTCTTTGCAAAGCTTGGCATCGACCAATAATTCTTGACCCCCTCATGTGATTTTCAAAAGATTAACATTGCTTAAGTTTGGGGGGGTATATTTTCGGGCTCCTAAAAAGAAAATTTTTACAAACTTTTGAGCCAAAAATAAGTTTGGGGGAGGTTCTTCACTTAAATATTTTGCCCCCACTAATAAATTCCTCCCAGACTTACAGGTTTTGTAGATTTAGCAGAAGGCAACAGTGAGGACACTGTTGAAAACAAGTTTGGGGGAGGTTTGTGCTTATTTTTGCATCATTTGCATATCATTTGCATAAGCACAAAACATTTTTTTTCGAAAAACTATAAAAATTTAAAAATTTTCAAAAAGATAAAAACATTTTTTGTACATAAATAAGATAATAAAAGTTTAGATAGTGAAAAATTACATCCATGAGATTAGAAAAATTTAAGAAAACCAAGAAAATTAGAAGTTTTCTTATACGAACTAGTAATAAGTAGTTATGAGCCGTTGTCCCAAGGGTTAGTAAGATGAAGGAAATCACTAATCTGAGGATAAAATTAAGTCTGAAAAATAGTTTCTATTCTGGAAGCCAAACATTTTGAACGTTGATACCCTGCTATTCGCATTTACACACGTCTTAAAGCCTGGGATAGTAGAGGATACCTTGAAATGCTCTTGTCTTAAAGCCAAAAGTATGAAGGAAATAAAAAGAAAAGTGAATAAAAAATATAAAGTGGTGAGAAAAATGGACACTGGTTTTGTTATCACCAAAGGCAATAAAAAATATATAGCGAGGGTGCTTCTTCACCTAGTGCCCTAAGGCCAACTGGTCTGGGAGTCACTGCTATGCCTGAGGTGGTGCAAGACGAGGAAAATACACCAAGTAAGCAAGCACATGAGTAATCGGTCGGTTAGTACCTCAAGAAGTATTAACGGTCGCATGAAAGTGTGTGAGCAATTTCGTCTAAATATTCATTGATTAAAAAGTACTGAGGCTGATGGGCAAGAGTATGATAACTTGAATTGAATTCTCCGGGTGTAGGGATGTCTTTACACACACGCAGGGCGATATGATCGATGTTTGGAAAACAGATAGGAATGAAGAATAAGACGATGTTTTATTGAGGGAGGACGTGATTTCTAACATCTTTTCATGACCATTAAAATAGGGCTCATGACAACCGAAAAGCTAGCTTAGTTGGAAACCCTAATTTTCAAAGCTTTTCTTTTACAATTCTTGTCTTTAAATGTAATATTCATGATCTTCCTTTTATTATTGGATTTTGTGGGTGCAATCCGCTGAAAACCCTCAGGAGACAACACTCCTCCTACTAGGGACACCGAGAGGTTTAAAGGCTTGTTGCACGTGCTCAGTGCAATCGTGTTGCCTACGAAAGTGTGCTAGTTAGTTTTTCTCTTTCTTTATTTTCTCCTTCTCTTTTTGATAAAACATTCGCTCGAGACGATCGAAACTAAGTTTGGGGGTATTTGATCAGTCGAAAATATTGTATATTTTAGCCAGCAATTCCCCATCTTTTGCATACATTTAGAAGTGTTCGGTATTCATATTTCACATATTAGCAAATCAATCGTAAAATACCAGATTGCATGTATTATACTTTTAAACCGACACTTTAAGGGAAATTAACCGTATTTCATGGCATCGCATCATTTCTGTATTTGCGCAACACTTGTCTTGAGTCTGTGCAGGAAATACGGAAGAAAAGCAAAAGAGCTGATCAAAAATACACCAACTCAAAGCCCTGAGATCTGGTAGCAATACAAAAGGAGATATTAAATTCCACATATACAATAAAGGCCCATACAACAACCCAAGACCAGAACAGAGAGCCCAAGCCCCAACTCACCAAAGGAGCCGCGGATCCGCGGCGGGAGCTGGCTTGTGCCGCGGATCCGCTCCTCTTATGCCACGTCATCGCTTCATTTTTAGTGCAGAATCTCAATTTATGGGCCTACATTCCTTTCTGATATGTCAAGTTCCAGAATACCCTCGAAGATACTGCCAGATCAGCAAAGAAGATTAAGCAAGGCTAATCTTAATTAAGCTCCTAACTAATCCTCTTCTAGAAGCTCCCTCCTAACTAATCACATCTAGAAGCTTCTCCCCTAACTAACTTTTGGAGGGAAATTTGAATTTCCTCAACAAACTTTAGGAGGGAAACTTAGAATTTGAAATCCTAGATCTAGGGTTAGTTATCTATAAATAGAGCCTAGATCTAAGGGTTGAGGTTGTTATTCATTAGTTGTTAATCTTCATTAGTTAATCTTTCCCTCTTTCATCATCTTCTTCCACAAGTCTAGTGACAAGGCTTGTGCGAAACCCTAACCCTAATTCCACTCCAAATCCAAGATCTTGAGTACCAATCAAGCGAGAAGCCTTCAACCTTTTAGGAGCCGAGCCGATCTTCAATCGGTTAAGTGATCCAAGCCGATCCGCGATCCACGGAGACGAGCGAAGCCAAGTCGACGATCAAGTTCTTCCTCTTGTAGTTCTTGAGCGAATGTAACTAAATTGTTGATATAAATAAAAGGTGAAATTCTTTAATCTTGCTTTCTTTTAATTCTTGCATCATGATTAGATCTCAATTTGTAATTGTTGCTCTTGTTGTGATGTGTGAGTGAAACTCCGCTCGTAAAGGAGTCGAGACGATTGTAGAATGATGATGTAACAAATCTTTAAACGATTTTTAAGTCCTATGAGTTTTGTAAACCCTAGCAAGTTCAAGAATCGATGACCTAGTTTCGTAGTGATGCTTTCGTGATTGTGATCGCTCGAAATTAGGGATCTACGATCGTTTCTTGAATTTACTAGAGGCTAGAATATGAATGATATCAATGAAAGAACAAGAGATAAGATGAAACCCTAGTTTCACAAGAAGTCTCTAATTCTCATCGATCATCATCGGTCTAGTATCAATTCATCGAAGGATAAGAATACGTAATTGTAAGATTACATCACATCTATAGATCCGATCGATTCCTACGAGCCTCATTTCGATTCTTGATATTTGGTTTGGAAAAATCATCAAAGGATCAATTCTTGATTCTATCTTTTAATGCTTTCTTAGATCTTGTTCTTTTCTAATTCTTGAACTTTAATTTCAAATCATGAATTGTTTTGCTTTCTTTTCATTAAAGTTTCAACTCATCTAATTCAAAAGACGAACGATTACACTTTCCCTGTGGACGATCCGCACTCACATACAATCTACAATCCGACACCGTAGTTGATTGCGGTCAAATAATTTTTGATTGTGATTTCTTTACAATTTTATACTACACATCAAGAATTCTTATTCAATCAATAGTCCCAGTGAAAAAGAAGAATGGGAAAATCCGAGTCTGTGTTGATTTCAGGGACCTGAACAAAGCATGCCTTAAAGATGATTTCCCGCTTCCGGTCATAGAAATGATGATCGACGATACCTCAAATTACGAGCTTTTCACTTTCATGGATGGTTCTTATGGGTACAATCAAATAAAAATGTCGCCTGAGGATGAGAAACATATTGCATTTAGAACCCCGATCGGCATATACTGTTACAAAGTGATGCTGTTTGGACTGAAGAACACATGTGCCACATATCAAAGGGCAATGATCAATATCTTTGATGACATAATCCATAAAGTCGTTGAATATTATGTTGATGATTTGGTCGTCAGGACTAAAGTCAAGACCGATCACATCCATGATATCAGGACCGTTTTCACCAGACTGAGAGAACACGATTTGAAGATGAATCCTCTGAAGTACGCTTTTGGCGTGTCATAGGGAAAATTCTTGGGTTTTATAGTTCGACATCGAGGGATCGAAGTTGACCCATCAAAGATAAAGACCATCATGGAGATGCCCACTCCGAAGAATCTGACGCAACTGAGATCCTTTCAAGGCAAGCTTGCTTATATACGAAGATTTATCTCAAATTTATCAGGGAGATATAGGCCCTTCTCAAAGCTCATAAAGAAAGGAGCTCCTTTTGTCTGGGATGCCGAATGTCAAGAAGCATTCGAAAGTATCAAACAGTACATGTTGCACCCTCCAATGCTTGCTGCTCCCATTCCAAATAAATCGCTGATTCTGTACACTGCCGCACTAGATGAATCACTCGGCGCGCTCCTTGCCCAGAATAACGAGGAAGGAAAGGAAAATGCCCTCTGCTAGCTCAGTCGAACTTTAGTTGGGGCGAAACATAACTATTCTCCGATCGAAAAGCAATGCTTGGCCCTGATATTCGCCGTAAAGAAGATGATGTACTATCTTCTCACTCATTGAGTTATGTTGATCTCCAAGGTCAACCCGCTTAAATACTTAATGACCAAAGTAAGCCTAGCCGGTAGAATGGCAAGATCGGCTATTATGTTGCTTGAGTTTGACATAGTTTATATTCAACAGAAAGCAGTAAAAGGAAAAGCCCTCGTCAACTTCCTCGCTGCTCATCCCATCCCTGAAGGGTCACTGCTCAATTGCAAGTTACCCGATGAACAAATGTTGCATCTCAAAAATAAAGAGCCAATGCTGGGAGCTCTACTTCAATGGAGCCTCATCAATAAGGACCTCCAGCAAATCAAGCATCCTGGAGATAAAAGTAGGGATAGGATTAGTGTTTATTATGCCATCGATGGGAACCCTGCGATGTTCTTTCGCTCATACCGAGCCTCGCACAAACAACGAGGCTGAGTACGAAGCTCTGATAGCTGGGCTGGAGCTCGCCATAAAAATGAAAATCTTTCGGCTACGAGTGTATGGTGACTCCCAGCTTGTCATCAACCAAGTGAGCGGTGACTATAAGATATATAAGCCCGAGTTAGTTCGATACAGAAGCCGGGTGGTAGAACTCATGAAACAGTTCACTCACATTGAACTAATGAGAGTCCCTAGGGCGTTGAAAGGAAAAGCCGACGTACTCGCTCGCCTAGCAAAAGAGCTGGCTGATCCCGACATGGATGAAATTCTGAGCAGGGTCAGAAACAGAAAAAATTTGCCTCCCGTCTCTTTACGAGAAGAGGAAAGCGCAGGACAAAAGAGCAGTCCTACCAAAGAAGTTCTGATCATTCAAGATGAGCCCGATTAGAGAGAGCCCTTCATAGAGTACATCCGATACGACAAGTTGCCCGAAGAAAAATCTGCGAGAGTTCAATTGAAGAAGAGAGCCCTCCGATATGTATTTGTAAATGATACGATATACCACAGATCATATGACCAACTATGGCTTAGGTGTCTGTCATCGGCCGAAGCCTAAAAAGTCATGAAGGAAGTTCATTCAGGCATTTGCGGAGCTCACCAGTCAGGCCCCAAAATGCGGATTCAAATCAAACGGCTTGGGTATTACCGGCCTACCATGATAAGAGATTGCAAAGAGCATGCGAAGAGGTATCATCTTTGCCAAATTCACGGTGACCTCATTCACAAGCATCGCAATCCACTGTATCCTACGGTGGTACCCTTCGAAGTTTGGGGCACCGATATAATTGGTCCAATTGAATCTCCGTCATCTAAAGGCCACCGGTTCATATTGGCCACAACTGATTACTTCTCCAGATGGTCTAAAGCTGTCCTGCTAAAAGAAATCAAGACGGAAGATATTCTAATATTCTTCTGGCATAATATTCTATACCGTTTCGGTACACCAAGTAGAATCATATCTGACAATGGGCCTTCTTTCAAGAGATTCAAAGTCTTAAGGTTCGCTACTCAACACAAGATAGACTGGAGATATTCTTCCATTTATGATCCAAGGGTGAATGGGTTAGACGAAGCCTTCAACAAAACCCTGTGCAAGCTCCTGAGAAAAAATGCCTCAGCCAACAAACGAGATTGGGATCTGAAGCTCCACAAGGCGTTGTGGGCATATCGGACCACGCACCGCACTCTGACGCAGTCCACACCATACTCATTACTCTTCGGAGTGGAGGAAATCCTCCCCCTTGAAATCGAAATTCCAATCCTAAGAATGGCTGTCCAGCACAATCTGACGAAAAAGAAAAATTGCTCTCCTTCGGCTAGAAGAGCTCGATGCGCTCGAGGAAAAGAGGTTCACAGTACAGCAAAATCTGGAGCTGTACCGAGCCCAAATGCCACGGGCCTATGATAAGATGACCCGTCTCCGTGCTTTCAAGAAAGTGGAATTGGTGTTGGTCCTCAAAAAACCGATCATCCCCAATTGACATGCCAAGAGAAAATTCGAACCAAATTGGGAAGGGCCATATGTCATTGAGAAAGTGTTCGACGGAGGATCCTACCAACTAATAAGTGCCGAGAGAGAAAGGCCTATACCACCCATCAATGGCCGATATCTCAAAAAATACTACGCGTGAAGGCTCCAAATCGTAGACGAATTAAGCACACCGGCCCTATGGTTTGGATCATACATCCTGTAAAACCGTATACAATCCACGGGCACAAATGACCCCTATCTCTCCAAATTCTGTCGGCGAGACTACATCTGAAGTCTTACCGAAAAACAAAAAAACGGTATGTCCATAAGCAGAACGAGCATGGAAAAACCCGAAAGGGCTCCGTGAGTAAAAACAGCAGGACTACTGGCGAGTTTGTGAAAATCCGAAAGGGCGCAAATTCGTGAAAAGAGATGAAATACACTCGCAAAGTTCTCTCGACCTTGCAAGGAGAAAATCCCCGCGCGAGATTCTTACGACTCACAAAGGAGCAACACGCTTAGGAATCCCCATGATTCCTAGGGAGAAAATACACCTGTGAGATCCTCTCGACTCGTAGGGAGAAAATACTTTTATGACACCCTTACGGCTCATAAAATTGAAAATCCTTAGGTGACAGGGATCTAAACTTATCTCTTAAGCCATCGCTCCCCAACGGGCAACGGAAAATGATGAGTCGCTCCTTGTATTGCTTCAGTGTTAGCAATGCTGATGCCGACCCAAAACCTAAATCCTAAGTTTTCCCAATGGCAAATGATGAATCACTCCTGAGATACGCTTCAGTGTTAGCGGTGCTGATGCCGATCCAAAACCTAAATCCCAAGTTTTCCTAATGGCAAATGATGAGTCGCTCCTAACACTACGCTTCAGTGTTAGCGGTGCTGATGTCGACCCAAAACCCAAATCCCAAGTCTTCCTAAAGGTAAATGATGAGTCGCTCTTGGCACTACGCTTCAGTGTTAGCAGTGCTGATGCCGACCTAAAAACTAAATTTCAAGTCATCCCGGGGCAAATGATGAGTTGCTTCTGGGATTATTCCAGTGCAGCAAAACTGATGCCAGACAAAATCCAAATTCCAAGTTCCTCTCAAATTCAAAAGTCCTACCGAATAAGGCAGAAATCAAACAGATCAAATCAAAGTCCCACCCGGCAGCACTTCTAAGCTCGAAAGTCCCGCTGGACAGGTAATGAATTTCCAAAACAAATCAAATCAAACAAATCAATCCCGACACCGTAAGAAGCAGAGCAAGTCAAATCAAATCCTGACACCGCAGAAAGCGGAGCAAGTCAAATCAAATCCCGACACCGCAGAAAGCGGAGCAAATCAAATCAAATCGCTACACCGTAAGAAGCGGAGTAAGTCATCGACCGTCCAAGTCACAAAAATGGCAGTACCGACCGTCCACGTCACTAAAATGGCAGCATACCCTCCACGTCGTCAGAAGGGAACCCAACCAAATCAAGCTCTATCAATTCCATGCACACAACTCACACATGCGGTGTGCATTTATTGATGGGGGCATTTTGTTAGGGTGAAAAATTACACCCCGATTGACCAAGTCAAAATCAAAGTCAACCCCCAACTAAGTAGGCCCATGCCCAGGTCAAAATCGAGCATGGAAGGGACCGGCCTCATGACAAAAAGAATGAAGCCATAAATTAGTTTAATGTAATTCTTTTTTTTATATAGATAAATGTATGTAAAATAGGGAAAAAGCCAAAATTTTGTAAACCCCATGGCTTATGTGCAAAAAAAAGATAAAGCACATAAGGCATAGGGTGGCACAAGTGCCATTTGGCGAAACTCAAGGGGCTATATATAAAGTGTGTAGCTTATAATGGAAAACATGATGAAAAAATCAACAGCAATTTTTCATTCTCTCAAAAATTAGGGTTCTATACCTGCTTCTCCTTCCTCAAGGTTCTAAACCCTCTTTCTTTTTCTTTTTTTTGAATTAAATCAAAAGTTTAACTCTTCTTTTTTCAAAAAGAAACAGTTTTTCACCATAAAACTCTTGAAGGGGAGCTCAGATCTTCCATCAAATCTCCAAAATGGGAGATTTTTAAGTCTCGCCCCTTTTTCTCCAAGATCCAACCAATAGGGAAGAGGAGGAAGGAGACTCATCTCCCAAAAACCCTACTTCGGGAAGATCCTGAGCTAAAAGGGAGAAGAAATGGGTCCTCTTTGATTATTTCCAAAGATTTCTGAGAGTTCAACTCCATTTGTCAAAAATCTTTTGGAGTTTAACTCCATAAATAAAATCTTTCGGGAGTTTAACTCCAAATTTATACCTAATTTCCGTTTAGGAGTTCAACTCTAAAACCCCTCGGGAGTTCAACTCTCAGCCCAAGGGCTAACCCCCTTTCTCTGCTGGTGTTTCCAGTGGTCGTGTGCCACGCACGGAACCCGCGGGTGACCAGCGGTCGCGTGCCGCTCACGTGACCCGCAGGCGCCCAGCGCCCATGCGCCGGGCACATGACCCGCGGACGCCCAGCGCCCACACGCCACTCACGCGTCCTTAGGATGCTCCTCACCCCTCTTTTTTCCATACACTCCACACTCAAAACACGTCCCCCGTTAGAAAAGATTTCTAACGGGGCTGCCCCGCACCCTGTAAGGGGGCTGTTAGCCCCTTGATCCTCAACCCGCTCTCTAGGCAGCGGGACCCCCGTAAACTCTACGAGGCCCTCGATATACCCAAAACCCCTCAAAACACACATACACACACTGCACATTGAGTTCACATGATGTAACAACCTAGTTCATCTATACCAATTCCAGTTCCCGTATTTATTTATCTGTGGTATTTTGTCGATTTATCATGATTGGGTGCGAATGGTATTTTTTATATTTTACATTGCATTTGACCCGACCCGCTTACTTGAACCTGTTTGATTCATATTTATAAGTTACCCTGACATGTTACATAGACACGCGCATCTCATGTATACTGCATACTAGCATTTTATCTGGCATTGCATCTTTTACCATATAACATTTTAGGTCATGTAATATAATTTAAAATTACATAACATAGCCTGCATGATACCCGTAACCCCGTGGTAGCATCCGCGCATCTTGTTCTCGTCCCATTCAGTGAAACGGACGTGTTTGGATGGTTACGTGCACGTACGTGCATCCGTTCTTGAGGGTATGCATTTTAATTAACTGAGCATTCATTTTGAAATTTGGAAGTTGCATATATTTTTCGTATTTTGAATCTGAATTTTTAGACCCGACCCGGCCATATTTTGGACTAGATTTGTATTTACCTGAAAATCCAATTTTTTAATTTAATTAAATCTACGACTCAAATTTTATAACCAACTAAAATATTCTTTAAACCACAAATCTTTTAATATTTAAAAATATTTTCCCAACTCATCCCCAGCCTGGCCGTGGCCCCACTCCCCCCCCCCCCTCTCTTTCTCTCACAATTCTCTCTCTCTCTCTTCTTTATACATATATAATTCTTTATGTATTTTATTAGCAAACCATATACTTTCACATCTCTCTCTCTCTTCTTCTTTCTCCTTCCTTTTCCCGCCTCGTCGTCGAGAGGAAACCCACGCGCGCGCCATCGCCTCACCTCCGATCGTCGTCGCCGCCATCGCCATCAACCTCCACGCCTTCTTCTCCTCTTCTACTCATTCCTCCTCCCTCCTTCACCGCCGTCTCGTCGTCGCGAGAACCACGCCCGCGCGTCGTGCTCATCGCTGTTGCCGCCTCCACCCTCGACGGCACCCCCATCACCCTCGTCGCTCACCTCTCTCGTCTCCTCACCTCCCTCGAGTATCTCCTTCTCTCTTTCCACTCCCCGGCTCTAACCCCGACGACCCACCTTCTCCAAACCCATCAACCCTGCCTCGCCGTCGCCCTTACGCCGGTGACCCCTCGTCTTCACCCTCGGCTTTCTTGTCACCCTCTCCTTTCCCCTCCTCGACCTCGTCGACTCTCTCTCCTCCTTCTCGTCTCCCCTGGTGATTCCCTGCGAACCCTACACCCATGACCGGCACCCTCGTCGCCGATCCTATCGGTATTATCCCATCACCATCATCTCCACCTTCCTCTTCCTCTTCTCCTCGCCTTCCCGAACCTGCAAACCCCGATCACCCTGACCCAGAAACCCCTGCTAGAACCCTTGCCTGCAACCCGCTGCGGCCATCTTTCTGTCCCAGGCCGGAGCCCCGACCACCTTGCCGACCATCCTAATCTCATCACCCTTGCAGCCTCCTCTGACCCAGAGCCAAACCAGAGATCCCTGGCCATCTTCTCATTTCTCTTTCTTCTTCTTCTTTCTTATTCTTTTCCTTCTCATTTTCTTTCTTGATCCGTGTTTCCCGACGATCGCCAGAGCCGTGCCGCTACCGACGATCCGAGCAACCCTGTGGACGTCTCCTGCCTGCGTTATCACATTCTTGCTTTGCTTGGTTCAGTTCTGTATGCCCGCATGTGCGTCGCGACATTTACCGACATCGTACGCGCCGTACGCACCCGTCTGAGATCCGTTCAGGCAAGCTAATCTTGCTACATGCTATTTAAATTATTATATACCTATTTAAATATATACCATGCCTGTAGTTTATATCTAGTACCCCATATTTAATTTTGTAACATTTCGGTGTTCCGTTTATACCATTTTAGATCTAAGTCATGGAATACATATCTTGTTGCATATTAGATTACATTAAACTGCATCCATACCAATATTTATATCACATAGTGCCTATTTGTACATCCCATAGTACCATGTTATAGTTTATAACCTTTCGGACACCCGTTTGCATTCATCTCGCCTAATATTTATACAATTGCATCCATGGATCATATTAATACATAATAATGTGATATTAACATTCCATGTTTGATAAAGTGTATCCTAATTAGTGTTGGAACTATAACTTTAACCCTAATCGATAACTGTGCATCCATATGTTTGAATCTATACCTATTTTGCATACCACATCATATTATTCCATTTTATTGTTACATTGGTACCCCATACTTGTTTTGTGTACCCATGCTTATTATGGTTTGATTATGAGCACCCACGTGATACTTGGGCACCTCCTGACTGACTTGATACACTACTGCTTGACACGACTTGATATTGTGCACTACTTGACATGTTTGGATCTATATACACTACCTGACTTGACCTGATGTACCACAGCTTGATCTGTTACCTGATATTGTTACTAATGCCAACAATCTTGACCTGTTGTCCCTACGGACATTTCCTGTTGTCTATTCAGACAAACCTGTACCTGCTTAATCCTGTGTTGGCATTAGCTCCAGATTTATCAATACCTGACTTAAACACATAACTTGGGGGTATGGGGAAATCAATGATGAAATCTGAATTGTAACTCGACAGTTCGATACCTTTACTGATCAATCTTACGAGCTAGGCCAGCCCCGGGATGATGCTGCTGACATCATTCGTCGTTACATACTACCTTTTACTGTCTTGCGGAACGTCTCGGATTCAGCCTGAGAGTCTTAGACCGTAATCCCGGGCACGCACGGGATACTATCTACCTTTTACTGCCTTGCGGCACGTCTCGGATTCAGCCCGAGAGTCTTAGACCGTGATCCCGGGCACGCACGGGATACAATTGAGTTATATCGATGATTCATCAAATTGATTTCAAAGACTTGAGAGTAGTTAACCCAGTAGACCAGTTTAGATTACTCACCGCACATCACCTGTGCCTTACCCGTCACTGTCACTATTTATATTACTGTTATACCTATTTTACCGTTCATACTCGTACCTGCATGCCTTACTACTCCGTGATTATATTATTGCTTGATGTTATGACACACTGACGTCTGGGTTTTGCATGGCCCAGATTCTCTACTTTTGTCGCAGGCTGATCAGGAGTAATTCCGCCGTTAGGCCGAGCAGTGAGCATCCAGTTGGTATCCAGTTTTACTTTCCAGGTGTTTTGTTTATTGGATCTATTGCTCCCGCATATTATTTTATTCTTGACTCGTTTATTTTGGCTTATGGACATGTGTTAGATAGTTTATTATTGTTCTTGATATCTCTACAGCCGTAATGTGACTGTGGAGGGATATTTCATATCCACAGGTAGCATAGTTGGCTCTGTCACGTACCTATCTTAGCGCACTTTAGGAAGCGGGGCATGACCCGGGATCACGGTCTACCTTTTACTGCCTTGCGGCACGTCTCGGATTCAGCCCGAGAGTCTTAGACCGTGATCCCAGGCACGCACGGGATACTATTGAGTTACATCGATAATTCATCAAATTGATTTCAAAGACTTGAGAGTAATTAACCCAGTAGACCAGTTTAGATTACTCACCGCACATCACATGTGCCTTACCCGTCACTGTCACTATTTATATTACTGTTATACCTATTTTACCGTTTATACTCGTACCTGCATGCCTTGCTACTCCTTGATTATATTATTGCTTGATGTTATGACGCACTGACGTCTGGGTTTTGCATGGCCCAGATTCTTTACTTTTGTCGCAGGCTGATCAGGAGTAATTCCGCCGTTAGGCCGAGCAGTGAGCATCCAGTTGGTATCCAGTTTTACTTTCCAGGTATTTTGTTTATTGGATCTATTGCTTCCGTATATTATTTTATTCTTGACTCGTTTATTTTGGCTTATGGACATGTGTTAGATAGTTTATTATTGTTCTTGATATCGCTACAGCTGTAATGTGACTGTGGAGGGATATTTCCTATCCACAGATAGCATGGTTGGCTCTGTCACGTACCTATCTTAGCGCACTCTAGGAAGCGGGGTGTGACACATGACTAGTTGACCAGTCAGTCGGAGATTCTGTCGCTTCAAAGGCGAGGGGTAATTAACTGCAGCTTAGTCTGCGGCTGCCGGAGATTCTGATCCCCACGATCAATGAACCCTGGTCTACCCTAAGCAGGGGGAATCTGTATATACCTGACAAGCGACGCGTATTCCCATCTCAATGGGGTGACGAAAAACACCCTACAATGGATTTATCAAATGTCCGTATGGACACTCACTTTATTCGAAGAAAAATGAAAAGGGAGATTTCTTGCTCGTGTGCTTGTACGTGGATGATCTCATATTCACGAGAAATAGCGCAATAATGTTCGAGGAGTTGAAAACATCAATGGTTCATGAGTTTGAGATGACGAACATCGGTCGTATGCCTTATTATTTGGGCATTGAAGTGAAGCAAAAGAGCGGCGAGATTTTTATATCTCAAGAAGGTTATGCAAAATCGATTCTCCAATAATTCAAGATGGAGGAATGTAATCTGGTTGCTACACCCGTTGAGTGTGGTACGAAATTGTCCAAGAATGATGATGAAAGCAATGTTGATCCAACTTATTTCAAAAGCTTTATTGGAAGTCTTCAATATTTGATATACACGAGTCCGAATATTCTTTATGGAGTTGGTCATATTAGCCGATATATGGAAGAGTCGATGTCTACCCATTTGATGCAGGCAAAAGAAATTCTACGATATATAAAATTTACGACAAGTCTCGGTTTATTTTATTCAAGTTCTAATGATTTTAGTCTTGTTGGATATACCGATACTGGTGAGGCTAGAGATGTTGATGAAAGAAAAAGTACAACTGGCTATGTATTTTTCATGGGAGATACAGCTTTCACTTGGATGTCGAAAAAGCAACAAATCGTCACTCTTTCTACATGTGAACCTGAATATGTTGCCGCATCATCAGAAATGTGTCATACTATATGGTTGAGAAGTCTACTCAAAGAACTTCAAGTTGATCAAAAGGGGCGACGGATATCTATGTTGATAATAAATCGACTATCGCTTTTGCAAAGAACCCGATATTTCATGAAAGGAGTAAGCATATCGACACACGTTATCATTTCATTCGTGAGCATATGAAGAAAAAGGAAGTGGAGCTCATCTATGTCAAATCGCAAGATCAAGTTGCGGATATATTCACGAAATTGTTCAAAACCGAAAGTTTTAACAAGTTGAAGATGATGCTTGGCAAGGTTAATGGAAATCAAGTTTAAAGGGGAAGGTTGAAATCAAGCTTGATTTAATTAGAGTTATTTGGAGTAATTGGTATAATACAGTAGTAATAATTAAAATTATATGTAAAGAGAATAAATTGTATAATTTATGAGAATGAAAAATCATGACCTTTAGTATGGTCAAGGTTTATTCATGCACTTAATGAATTTATTTCCATTAAAGTGCATGTAATGTCAAGAGTTATGGGTTATTATATATATATATATAGAGAGAGAGAGAGAGAGAGAGACACACACGTGTGTGTGTGTGTGTGTGTTTTTTGTTTGTAAGGTTAAGGGAATTGATATAATAAAATATATATGAGATTTTACCTCCACCATATTTAAATCCAAATTTCAATTGATATTTTGTTATCTTCCTCTTCATAAATAAATCAAACCCACCGCAGCAAATTTGCTCTCTTTAACGTCTACAGTACGTTGCATTTATATAGTTGAAGGAGCACAGTCGCACCCAACAAATTAATAGGAAATTTGTATCCAACAAATTATCTCTTCTTTATTATTATAATAATGCCAACTCATATTGGCCCTGCCAAATTTATAATCAATTATACAGTTCCCATGATAGACTTTCCTTTTAAGAAAAAAGTTCTAAATACAGAAAATTGTTTTCTGGGCAGAAAGAACTCAAAGAACTCAAGCAAGCTTCCTTATTTCATTTTGTGAACTTTGTTTTTTTATGTACCAAGAGAGAAAGATAATGAAGCCAATGCTATGGGACAGTTAGCTTCCGGTCTGAAGTTTCCAAATGACACCGATGAACAGACTTTGTCGTGAAAGACAAATTTTGAGAATTAACACATTTTATGCATTCGTAATTATCATATAATAAATACTTTCATTTTGTTTAATTGTCGTCAAATAAATTAATTTGACTAATAATCCTTGAGCATGCAATTTAATTGGCATCTAAGCTTTATGAATGTAAGGATTTGTTTGCCCATTAAATTCTTTGACCTTGCTCATAACATTGACTGCCCATTTAAGACTATTGAATTCCCAAATTAAATTAGATTAAATATCTATTATTCTTCCATCAACTTACTTGTCACATGTTACGGCATAATATTTAAGTATCTATGAGCAACTAATAATCATGTGTTACATAACAGAAATATATTACGAGCCAGCGGTGAGAAACAAAGCTATAACCTAACATCGTCTTCTAAAATTACAATCTTTACAAGCTAGGGATATCCTTTTTAATATCAATTCTCAAAACTGCACCAAAATGATTCACACAACAAAATAACTGGAATCAGCTACTCATTTTCTTCAGACACAAAATCTATATCATATCGTCATTATTCTCATCGTCCTCATCATTGTCATCAATATCTATGCCTGATAATTTATTGACTGATACTTGTGGGGCTTCCGAGTCAGCTGTATCCCTACCATCATCACCCACAAGTTTGTTTGCTTCCATTTTCTCCTCGACCGTCTTTGCTAAAGATAATAAGATGTTCTTGGCTTTTTGGTCAGGGGCAAATCCATGAGCAGACATCTCTTTAAACCATATGACAGAACTCCCAAAATCAGAGTTTTTACCATGGGCATCCATAATTGTAGTAAAGATAGTTTGATTGGCTTTGATGCCTTGCATCTTCATTCTTTCATGTACCCGCATCATTTTCTCCAGATTATTTTGCTTGGCATATCCTTTCATCAAAGTACCGTACACAACTACATTTGGTTGTAGTCCATCTTCTTTTATACGCCGGAAGAATTTTTCTGCTCCTACCATGTCGGAAGCATTGACGTAAGCAGATAGCATTGTGGAATAAGAGCACAGGTCTGGAGTTAGCCTGTGTTATAAATGACACTATATCAGCATAGCTAACAATTTATAGTGCTTTTAGAATTAATATTTATAAATAGGGTCAATTGCACAAACACCCCCTCTAGAGAACCCCATAGTACCACCTCAAGTAATCCATTACCGCAAACCCTCAAAACACAAATTTATACTCTAAAGAAACAAAATACTTTGAGAGTTAAATTAGACGATCTTTGTTAAGAGTAAGATTTCAGCATATTAAAAGGATTTGGTCGATGGGCAAGGGCGGTGGGTATAAGTGCTATACGGGTAGACTACAGTTGTATTCCGTGAAATTTACATTAGTAGGGAAAATTGGTTCTACCTGTCTCTTCTCATACTCTTGAACACAGTCCGAGCTTCCTCGACCATTCCAGATATTGCAAAGGCATCTAGCAAAATGTTATATACTTTGTGAGTAGGCCTGCAATAATACAAATAAAAGAAAAGTAAGAGGTCAAAGAGGTCATGATGAAAAGCTACAGTTACTTTCACTGGAAAAGGATACAGACATTTTTTTGAGGATAAAGGTGGATAAGTAGCCACCCAAGGATACAGACATTTCATTGGAAGAGATGGACATTTTACAATATTTTAATCTTCAAATTATATTACCTAAGTAATGGACGTGAGGCATGGGCTATTTAAAATGTGACTGGGAACAGCAACGTTGGCTTGCCACATGACATTTCACCTACGTTGCACGGACACTTCCAACGGGTTGCCGTATCCTGTACGACATGTATTGGACACCGACACTTGCAAGACACGATGCGTATCAGAAGCATTGTATATATTGCATATACCTACAGTATGTACTATGCGTGCCATATGCGTATAAACATATTCATAGTATGTTATAAGTGTATTGCATGTTAGACTTGTTAATTTTTCCTTTTTTAATGTTGTCATAATTGTTTGATATCTTATTTATCTTTAAAAGATTACATACTTAGCTGTGTCCACGTATCCTATATTTGGGATTCTGCCGTGTCCCCATGTCGCATCTGTGTCGCCGTATCTGTGTCCATCCAACCTTGCATTTCACTGAGCATTCGTTCGAGGGACGAACACCAATCAAAATCCTTTTATCTGAGGGTCCATTCAGTAGAAACCATCCATGTTCACACCATAATATCCTAAGCTGGCGGTTTTGTGATACATAGATATTAACTCGTTTATTTGTTTTGTAGGGAGGGGAAAAAACTTCTTACGACTGAAATCCTAGGGTTTCAGAAGAAACCTTGAACCATGCTGCATATGCCTGGCTTCTTTCTCTTTTGAGGAGGGGGGGGGGGGATTAAAGCAAATCACTTTTATACAAGCTCATACAATTATTTTAACATGTTCCTACAGTAAATTACAATGGTGTGAAGTGGAAGTACAGCTTAGTAGGAGAAAGAAAGCACCTGACACCAGCATCCAGCATCTCTTCAAACACCGCCAATGCTTCATCTTCCCTCCTCGCCTTTCCATAAGCACTGATGAGAAGGGCATAGCTCACAACATCAGGTCTGAATCCAGCTCGTTGCATCTAATATAGGCATTTAATTTAAAATTTAATTTACAAAAAATCATTTAAAACTAAGGCAAAATTATTTTGGTTAATCTCGTCTTTATCTCTTACATAAAGATAAACATATCGTATCTGTTTCATGAACACGCAGTATAAAAATATTTTTAATCAAGTGTAATATTACAGGCAGCACGCAGTAACCTATACCCATCCATGCAAGATAAAAGTTATTTAGCTGAAAAAAATAATACTAATCACAATCATATGTTTTCATACCTTGGTCATGACCCACAATGAAGTGGAAAACCCAACATTAATCTAAATTAAGAAATGGAGGAACAATTGGGGAGGTAGAGAAGACGATACAGTTAGAAATTGGAAAAAATATTCCCATTTCCTACCATGTGAATGGAGCCTGCTGGCATTATAGTCTTTCAAAGATTTGGTGTGCTTAGTGGCATGGAAAGAAACTTCTACCCCCTTTCGTATAATTAAATTTGATAGTTTGTCAAAGTTGTAATTTGACAGAGAATGAAAGAGAGAGTTGGATAATGTTAATACACAGGCTTAAAATTTTAATGAGTACATGCACACCTACATGGCCAAGGCAAAATCTTTTGAAGATCATCCAAATTAGTGGTCTGTACACACTTTACTTGAATAAAAGATCAAGCGTCCGACATAAATTTTTCAGATGCATGACATGAAACAAAATCTTTGGCTTTCAATATCTTTAAAGCAATCAATTCAAATCGCTTAATCCATGTTAGTAGTTATCAAACCCCTTTCTTGTATTATTATTACCCATGCATCTATATAAAAATATTGAGAGAGAGAGAGAGATCATTGTTTTTTTGGTGTGGGTGGGCGGGGGGCGGTGGCGGGGGAACCATACACTACATATAATATACCTGGTCATATATCTTTGAGACCTCCTTATAGTTTTTCTCAAAGGACATCAGACTATTAAACGTAACAGTTGACTGGGGGACTCCCTTCTCGACCATTTGAGCAAATACTTTACGAGCTTGATCATAGTTCCCAGCCTTCTTGTACATGTAAATCATCATATGGAAGATTTTTTGGTCTGGCTTGAAAGGAGATTTCTCTTCATTCATAAGGCTTTGAAAAGTTGTTTCAGCTTCCTCATATTTCTCTCCCTGGAAGAGTACATTAACTTTTATGAGAATTTCATGGATTGGAATATAACTTGGTATATCAGAAATAAACTTCCCTGGTTCCAAACAAAGAGGATTCACATTTTAGCAAGGCAATTATTGAGAACTGTTGAGTACTTGAACTACAGAAGAGATCTGACTTGGTACAGTTAGCAGTAAATACTACATATGTTTACGCTTTCAGTTTGATTTTGTAAAAATGAAACTATGCAATCAGTGTGGCCCTATATGCGTATAAATCAATGCATACATTATGCTTTAACTAATATGTCTGCTGACGAAAGCTATGTAAACCTAACTTAAAATATTGATATTTTAAGAATTGTAAAACTAAAAAAGAAATTGTGGCGCCGCTGTAACCTTTTCTAATACTATAACGGATTCATTTTTTTTCCTATCAAGAAACTTGAGCTAAATTTATGCATTATGGAAGCCAGCCATTTTACCAAGTTCATAAAAATATGGTAGTTCTGCCAGAAGAATATGGTTTATTTCTATTCCTAAGAATTTTTTTTGACATTATTCTTGATTCATCTATAAATGTTTGTCATTCACAAATATATCTTACGCAATGAAAAGGCAAATAGATAAAAAAATAACAAGAACGAGATTTACTTGGACGAAAGTTTTAAGGATGATCTGATATGTTAATGGTGACGGGGAGGGCCCTGACAACTGCATCCTGCGGAATATTGCTTCGGCCTTACTATACTGCCCAGATTTCCCATATGCTTCCATCAGGGCAGTGTGAGATATGACACTTGGAGGGTAGCGTTTCTTGTTCATAAACTTCAAAACCAGCTCTGCCCTGTTGAAATCACCCAGCTTACCGTATGCTGTGATAAGCATTAAAAAATCCATCTCAGTGAAGTCCCACCAGCGTTGACATCTGAGCCATTCAAGAATCTAAAAAGAGGGCAAGCACAAACATGCATCAATCAAAGAATAGCAATCAGAAGAGCTGCATAACTTTATTTTAATGAAAAGTTGACGCACAGCACACCTCAGAAATGAGATTAATGTTTAAGTACATCGAAACCATTTAGCTAGGTAAAAAAGACCATGTAACCGATTTTATCGATTAACCAAGTCCATAACAATCACAGTACTCCCCAATCACTTGTTGCCATATAATATTTGAAATATGCTATTTTCTGAATATTTGACATATACTAAGTAATTACTAATGAACAGCAAGAATTATGTTTCATTTTATTAAAGGAGCTATATAGACATTGAAAAGAAGCACAAATCAGCTTAAAACCAATTAAGCAGCTATTAACAATTATTAACATCTTTCAAAATAATAACATTCTTCCCTTCCCAAAGTGGAGAATGAAAAAACAATTAAAACTAATAAAAATATAGTACTGAGTAAGATTACAAGAGTAGATTTACCTCGCTAACAATTTTCCATCTCCTTAACTGCTTGAACCTCACAAGAGTACCAAGAATGAGATCTCTAGGGAGTGCCTCCCCTTTAGTCCTTTGGTTCCTTAAAACTGACACCGCGGAGCCCGACTGCTCAATCTCTGTCATCAGCCTTCTCCAATTCTTCACCTCCGCTTCATCGGCTGCATCCTTGAAAACCTCCACCTTCTTCCTCTGCATAAACTTTCTTGGAGCCAACATTCCCCGAGCGACTATCTTCAACCTTGCGTTGCTTCTAGTATTAAGTGTACATGGATTCCCTAAAATATATGGTTTGCTGAAGCCCCATAGTGAATCAGAAAATCAGGAGAAAACAACAAATCATACCAAGCAAGTGAAAACTAACCGTTCCATTAGCAAAGTAATTCATTTTGGCAGCTCGTGAAGAATAGAAAAATGGAGGCCACGAGAAAAAACGCAAGAAAAACAGGAGAGAACATTCCAACTGGAAATATAATATAGGCTTTTAGTAAATTACCACAATATGATCACGGATTTCATTATTTGAAATTAAACACACCATTGCCGGTCCCAAGTCCGGATGAGAAAGGGTGCGGGTTGTGGTAGGCTTGTGACAGCCAACGTAAAACTGTCACATTCTATGACATGAACCATAATAAGAATATCATTGGGGCGTCCCCTACTCAGCGACGCGCTACATCGGATCCCAGATGTGGTGTTAAGTATGCAAGGGCTTCTAGACCGTCGTCCGGAAACGGCGCGCTACATCGGACCCCGGGTGTAGTGACAAATAAGCAAGGGTTTCATAGGATCCGTCTAGCTTCCTAGAACATAAGTTCTCTTACGGGTAGACTAGTAGAATTAGTGGAGGTGATGATTAAGAGGAGAGTTGATATTATGTGTGTGCAAGAAACTAAGTGGGCAGGTGAAAAGAATAGAGTCATAGAGCCTTGGGGTTATAAGCTTTGGTATACGGATAGAGATAAAAAAACGTAATGGAGTAGGCATAATCATAGATAGACGGTTGCTTGAGAATGTAGTTGAGATTAGGAGAAAAGGTGTAGAATTTTACTGGTTAAGCTTATTCTAGGTGGAGAGATTTTTAATGTTATTAGTGCTTATGCACCACAGATAGGTCTTGATGACGCTGGTAAGCGTCTATTCTGGGAGGATTTAGACCAGATGGTGCAAAGTATACCCAGTGGAGAGAAGTTTATTAGTGGTGATCTCAATGAACATGTAGGTACTAGTCGTAGTGGGTTTGATACTATCCATGGAGGTTTTGGTTTTGGACAAAGGAATGAAATAGGTGGCTCGATTCTAGATTTTGCCTTATCTTATGACTTGATCTTGGCAAACATCTAGTTTAGGAAAAGAGAGTCCCACTTTATCACTTTTAGGGGCGGATCAAGTGCTAGTCAAATAGACTTTTTTTCTAACGAGAAGAATAGATAGAGCTTGGTGTATCGACTATAAGGTAGTGCCAGATGAGAGTAACCACTCAACATACAGATTTGGTTCTAGATTTTCGATTTAGAAGAGAACCTAAAAAGATTAGACGTAAGATAGAGCCTAGAATTAAATGGTGATGATTGAAAGAAGCTAACCAAAATGATTTTATAGATCGTTTAGTCCAAAAAACAGATTGGCAGTCGGAAGATGATTCAGACAGAACATGGAACAAAATGGCTAGTTGTATCAAGAAGGTAGCTAGAGATCTACTTGGTGGGTCGAGAGGTGGTGCTCCACCATCTAAGGACACATCATGATGGAATGAAGAAGTAAAGCCTGCTATTAAAATTAAAAGGGATTTTTATAAAGATATGAAGAAAAGTAGAGATGTGGAGAGATTTGAGAAGTATAAAATAGCTAAAAAGGATGTTAAGAAAGCTGTCCGGGAAGCTAAATCTAAGGTCTACAAGAAGGTGTACGAGAAATTAGACACTAAAGAGGCTGAAAATGATATATACCGGATTGCTCGGATGCGGGAAAGGAAGACCAGATACTTATGTGCGGTGAAGTGTGTCAAAAATGAAAATCAGAAGGTTTTAGTTCGAGATGAGGATATCAAGGAAAGGTGGAGAGATTATTTTGACAAATTGTTCAATGAGAGCTTTACTAAGAATTTGGATGGACTTGTCATTCAATCTCAAGATATAAACCGTGATTTCATGCGTAAATTAAGACTACCTGAGGTAAAGAAATTTTGAACAGAATGAGTTTAAGAAAAGCGGTTGGTCCTGACAGGATTCCTATCGAGGTTTGGAGATACTTAGGAGAAATAGGCGTTAAATGGCTGACAGGTCTGTTTAATAAGATTTGGCAGACAAAAAAGATGCCAAATGAATAGAGGAAAAGTATCCTTGTATCTATCTACAAGAACAAGGGTGGCATTCAAACTTGTTCAAACTACCGTGGAATAAAACTTATGTGTCATCCCATGAAACTTTGGATGAGAGTGATTGAACACAGGCTAAGGAAGTATATTAAGATAACAGAGAACCAGTTTGGGTTCATGCCTGGACGATCGACAACAGAGGCTATTCATTTGCCTCGTCAACCTGTCGAGCGTTTTCGAGAGAGGAGAAGAGATTTGCATATGATATTTATTGATTTAGAGAAAACGTACGACAAGATGCCTAGAGAGGTATTATTGGGGACAATGATGAAGAAGGGGGTTCCCGTCAAGTATATTGACATAATCAAGGATATGTACGATGAAGTAGTGGCAAATGTCAGAACTTGCGGCAGCCTAACGAGTGATTTTCCGATTACAATTGGTTTATATTAAGGATCTGCATTAAGTCCATTCATGTTTACCATCGTGATGGATGAGCTTACTAGAACTATCCAAGATGAGGTACCTTGGTGTATGCTATTCGCTGATGATATTGTTCTAGTAAATTAGACGAAACCAGGGGTTAATGCCAAATTGGAATTATGGAGGCAAACATTGGAATCATGGAGGCAAACATTGGAATCTCGGGGGTTCAGATTGAGCAGGTCCAAGACAGCATATATGCATTGCAAATTTAGTAAACAGAGAAGTCAAAACCATATTGGTATAACATTGGAAGGGCAAGAGATATCACCGAGCGATCAGTTTAGATATCTAGGTTCCATCATCCAAAAGGATGGGAAGATCAATAGTGATGTTAATCAAAGGATCCAAGCTGGTTAGTTGAAATGGAGGAGTGCAACAGGGATTGTGTGATCGTAACTTTCCGTTAAAATTGAAAGGGAAGTTTTATCGGAGCGCTATTCGGCATGCCTTACTATATGGTACAGAATGTTGGGCTCTTAGGAAGTATCATACACAGAAGATGCACGTAGCGGAGATGCGCATGCTTCGTTGGATGTGCGGTAACACTAGAAAAGATAAGGTGCGAAATGAGAATATTCGTGCAAAAGTTGGTGTAGCACCCGTGGAGGAGAAGATGCGGTTAAACAGTCTAAGATGGTTTGGTCATGTGTGACGCAGACCTATGGAAGCACCGGTTCGACGAATAGATACTCTCGATATAGGCAATGGCAAAAGGGCAAAAGGGAGACCGAAGAAAACATGGATGGAGGTGATACGAAACGATATGGTTGCCAAAGGCCTCAATGAAAGTATATTGTTCGATAGGAGTGAGTGGTGGCGGAGGATTCATGTGCTGGACCGGGCGTGATTCTCATGTTGGTTCATGTAGCCTACCCCATATGCTTGGGATAAAAGGCTCAATTGTTGTTATTAATTAGATAAATTATTTATAGTTGTGGTGTTAGCCGTGGTGTAAAGGCGGTGCATAATCTCTATTATTATAATGCAAAGTTCAGTCTGAGATTTGGATGATGAATGGTGTAAAGGTGGTGCATAATCTCTTTTTGATCTAGGGTTGTATCAATGGTTCCGAAACCATGTTAGTTTGGGTGGGGAGAGAGAGAGGGAGGGAGGGAGGGAAAACGATTTGGATGATTAGGGATTAGCCCTAACCTCCTCTTTATATAGCCTTGGATCATTTTACATATGCATCCCTCCTTTCTTACTAATCACATATATCAAGCAATTCTAGAAAACTCTAGAATATTGATAAGAAATAACACATGAGTTTTTGAAGGAGTTATTTACCTACAAGGAGAGAACGGTGCTCCCAGCGAGTCTTTATGATCGGCCAGGCCCTGTATGAATCCAAGGCATTTTACCATAGATCAGCTATATGCTTTTTAAATTTAAAGAAGGAAACATAATGCTCTCAGGTATAATCCACAAATAAAGATAGAGAAATGGTGTAATATATAGATAGAAAGAAGACAGTCTCTCTTGGTCCTCCAAATTAACTAAAACCTACAGCAAGTAAACTTCACCATAAACGATAATGCTACTAAATGCAAGTAATAACAACTTCTTCATAAGTGAGAGAATATTGATGAGAACATGGTATAGGTATCTGAATTGCCAAATTTATAACTTCAAAATCCTTGACAAAGAGTGATATAACATCGACAGAATAATGATGAAAACATAAAACAAAAATATAGCAACTTTTTGTACACATGTTAGCTGTCTATTAAACTAGTACCCCTACCGATAACCAAATTAATTATAAACACCTTTTGAAAACAATCATGTCACTATTAGATAGGGATGTAAACAGATCGGATACAGATCGAATATAGGCATTACCGTATCCGTATCCGGCACTTATTTACGGATGTGAATCCGGATACAGATAGTTGTTGGTAACAAAAATTTACTATCCGTATCCACTACAAATTGAATACGGATACGGATCGGATATTGTAGAAACCATATCCGCTAAATTCACATACGAATACTATTCGGATAAATATAAAAAGTTATGATTCATAACAACAATTAATAAAATATTTAAATAGGTTAACCGATATTTTTTGATTCAAACAATCACATCAAGTCAATAAGTCTTAATAGTTTCAAATTAGGGATTTTTCATGTAACATCAAGTATTGGGCCATCCATAGGTCTAGCTATAACTAATAATAATTAGTGGTTGAACAGTGAATACCATTATTTCTGATATCGGATCCGGATTCAAATAGGAAATGTGTATACAAGTCGGATCCGGATTGAAATACAGATACTAAAAAACCTGTTCGGATATTAATTTTTAGTATCCATATCCGCAAATATTCGGATTCGAAAACGGATCTGGATTGGATTATCCGGGTCCATTTACATCCCTACTATTAGATAAATGTTACCTTTTACACAAAGGAAACCTGGATCGGAACACCTTAACAGGTGAATGGCACAATAGGGGGGAAACGATGGCTTTTTTGAAGACTTGTACGCAGTGATTCGCCTTTCACTCAAAACTTCTACCTTTTCAAGTTAGAGTGAAGAACAAGAACATCTCAAACAATGATCTGTTGCAAACATTTTGGTTCAGGAAAAACTTCATTTCCTTATCAGTCAGATGCCATGAATCCTATAATTTAACTAGGGTGCCTGCATCACTTTGAGAGCCAGAAGCAGCTAGGGTAAGCTCCCTGAGTTGTCATTCCATCTTCATATCTAGTCTACTTTCATCTTTTATGACGAACTCTATTGGATAATTTTCTATACATCTCGGTATGAAGTTGGCAAAACTATAAGTTTAGATACTCTTGAATTCAACCAGAGCTTTCAGAAACATCAAAAAGTACAAAATCTTCCCAATTATCTTTGAATTGTAACAAGAAAGGTCAATTTTCTATTTTATGAAAGAAAGGGGGAAGGAAAGGGGGGCATCTGTTGACGATTCATATTTGAGAAGAAAGAATTGGAAGGCATGATGAAGTTTCTTGATCATAAAACTTACGCTTTTCTTTTAAGCCAGTGGGTTTTCTTCTGATAGCATTGTCCCCATTGAAATAATGATGGCTCAATTATCTCAAAAAACAAAAAAACAAAAACAAAAACAAAAACAAAATTATTCACCCTCCTAACATGACAATGCTCTCAAATCTTTATAGTAGCTTTTGACCAGACCATTGCTGTAAGGCTCCAACTTAAGACATTAAACTAGCAACATCTCTACTATTATAACTATAAAACTAGGGGGACACATGGCAATCTCAACTTAATCTAAATATAAATTAACAGAAAAATTAGAAAAATTCTTCATTTTAAGAGCTTCCACCTCGTCAATTCATAGTTTTGAGGAAAAAATGTTTAGAAATAACACAACTTTTCAAAACCTATTATTATCTTAGCTAAAATTCTTTAAAAACTTCTCAAAATCTTTTGTATAATGATGTGAACATTACACACTTGCAAAACGCTAGTATGTTTATAACTGAAGAGCAGTTGCCCTGCATAAAGTTCTTAATAACAGAAAATTGAAGAAAATCTTTCAAAAATATTTTGTGGGCAAAAGGCAATTTTCACACAAAAACATTGGCCAAACCGCGCACATCTCTTTAACATAACCAACCTTCACAAAAGAACAATAACCTTAACAAGACGATGGTAACATCAACAAATGAATGGTAGGATTTTATAGAACAATGGTGGCATTACATAAATCAGTAACTTGGCAAAACCATAGCATCTAATAACCTTGAAGAGAAATTGGTACCCTTCACATAGAGCATGGTAATATACAAATTAAGGTTGTGTTTGGTAAGCAGATTGAATCTATAGTTTTGCGTTTGGTTTACGCACAACTCGGAATCTCTACAAATGCTGGATTCTTGTCGACACCATATTCCTGGAATGTGATTTACTCAATCAAAATTTGAAGCTACATTCTCACCTAATGAGAATCTTATAAAAAAAAAGCTTTCTACCCCAGAATAACTGTCACACCCCGCTTCCCAAAATACGGAATACGGAATACGGAGAGCAACGAAGACCAGCCGTGCTACCTACGGTAAGGAAATATCCTTCCATAGTCACATAAGGCTGTCTAGCTTAACCTGTCAAAAATAAAATCCAATACAGTAGGTTCAAAAAGAGAACAAAATCTGAAGGATACATAAGTCCTAATGTCCCATAAGGACGCACAAGCTAAATACTAGCTGAAAGAAAATAAACCTATGGGTTACTGATCTTCGGCAAAGTCCTAATAGCCGCTGCGATCCTGCTCAGCCTGAAAATCTGTCTCTAAACCAGAGATAGCAAATCTCAGGGATGTAAGAACATCTCAGCAAGTACTCAACGTATAAGGTGTGTATAGCATGATAACATGAATAGATAAATGTAGTGAAGCCTGTGTACGCAAGTAAAACCAGATATATAAATAGATACATTACTACTACGAAACAAACATGTAAAGAGGTCAAGTCATAACCTAACTGGTCGCTAAAAAGGTAAACTATCGTATCGTAAGCACGAATGTGTGCGTCAACATCTGCAGGAGTATTCCTAACCCAAGAGTAATGCCCCAGGGGCTAAGAAACACGGCCCAACTATGGAATGAACAAGCGACCGATATAGTTCGGTACGAGCTGTAATAACATTTGACCGATATAGCCCGGTACGAGCTGTAATAACATGCGACCGATATAGCCCGGTACGAGCTGCCGGCATGGGACTCCTGAGATCCTGTTGTACGAACGCGCACTCAAACTACCCCAACACCCGCGTATTTATAGCTACTGTGGTATGCCTAGATCGCTAATTAGGAGTGCTGAAAGGATTGGAATTTGTGATATGATAACTGTACAGAAATGAAGCTGGTAAATGGTAGTATGTCATGACATGTGGTTCAGCATCGTAATTAGAGATCTCGTCTTTAAGTAAAGTGGACTTGCATAATGGATAATCATGACATGTCAATGTAAACTTAATATGGTAATAGTGTCTGCATAAACGCGATGCACTAGCTAGCACGAGTCATAAATGTTGCCTTTACCGTTAACCTTGATCTGTAAATAAAAATAATTACAGGCTGGATACTTATATATATGAGATGGGTTAGCAACTTTGATCTTTTATTTGTATTAAAAAATAAATTTCATTTTAAAACCACACTTGCTGATTTTTCTTACTTGCTGCATAAAAGTTTGCCTATATATATTTTTGTACGATAAAACGAAAAATAGGTTCTAACACATTTCTCTTTTATTCTAACAGGGCAGGAAAAATATATATATACATATACACACGAAGGAATGCCGACCAAAAGTAAAACAAGAATACTTGCATTGGTGACGGAAGCACGACAATCACAAAACGAAGCAACGGACAAACACAGTTTCAATTGCTGACGACCCTTGGACCCGGCGAGATCGTCAGCGACTAAAGTTGGGATCTCGGCTTGATGGTTGTTGCGGTTTGCTGCGGCAGTGGTGATGTCGTGGTTGAGGATGGGGGTGTCGGGTTTCGGAGATCCGGCGAGGGTGCAGGCGAGGCTAGAGCGACTAGGTGTGCAGCGTCGGGTTCGAGGGTTGCAGCGAGGTCGGGTGTCGTCGGAGAAAGAAGAAAGAGGAGAATGAAGCGAAGGAGGAGGTGGTGGTGACGGGTGAGGTCGACGAGGTGATCGGTGGCGAGGTGTTGCGACAAGGGTTGCAGACGCGGGTTCTTGCAGTGGTCGGGGTTAGGTTGCAGGGAAAAGAGGCCCGGGTTCTTTAGGATAAGAAAAGAGGAGAGAGGGGGAGAGGAGAGGAAGAAGAGGTGTCGACAAGGACGGAGCAACGTCGGCGACGGCGATGCGAGGGCGGCGACGGGGTGCAGTGAGGATGGGTCGTACGATGATGGGTTGCAGGGGAGAAGCGAGAGAGAGAGGTGAGGAGGTCGAGGAGGGAAGGAGAGACGGGGTCGAGGGTGGAGGCGAGGTCGAGGGTTAGGCGGCGACGACGAGGCATGGGTGAAGGCTAAGGTTTCGTGATGAGGCGACGGGAACACGAGGGAAGAGAGAAGAACGTGAGCTGGGTTTTTTTTTAAAAAAAAATCTAAAAGAAAAGTATATATAATATATGAAGAGAGAGACTGAGAGTGTGAGATTAGGATTAGGATTTAGATTTTTGAAAAATATTTAAAATATATATTTTGTTAAAATGTATATATAATCAGTATATATTATAAGAATATAATATTAAGTAAATTTGAGTTTTCTGGCTAATACAATAATACTCCAAAATATGCCCGGGTTGGATCTAAAATTACGGTTTGAAAATACGAATAATATACGTGTCAACCAAAACCAAAAAGCGATGTCCGGTTAAAGAAATGCATACCCCCAAAAACGGATACACGTAGTATGCACGTAGCGATCCAAACGAATCCGTTTAACTAAACGGTACGTGAACGCGATGTACGGATGCAACCACAGGGTCAGGGGTATGATGCAGGCCATGCTAGGTATTTAAAAATATATTATTTGATTATATATGTATTATTAAAAAAATATGCAAATGCCAGATATACGATGCAGGTATACGGAACATATGTGTGCACGGATCCTTAGCACTAGAAGGGATAACACGTAAACAAGAACTAAGACGGGTTTCAAGCATGCGTGTCGGATCGGATACTAAGCACAGATATCAAAACACTATCCGCACCCAAAAACTAATAAAAACAGGAAATAGCCACAAAAATAAATAAAATCATCAAAACGAACATGGTATAACTGAACTAGGGTGTTACATTATACCCAACTACAAAAAGAATTTCGTGCTCGAAATTCCTGGAACAGGAAAAGACAAGCAAACATGAATCTAAGAGAAGAGGTGTGGAAACTTCTGTCGTGATTCTGAAGTCAAAACGAACAACGAGGTTTAGCAGCGGAAACACGATTCAAATTCAGAATATTAAAACAAATGAGCGAAGCAAAGAGATAATGCAATATAATCGGCTCAAAGAATACGAATTAAGGATAGGACTCTAAGTTACTCATATAGAATACCGTATTGTATCCATGCCGCGGTACATGGGCACAATATCGTAACTCAATGTAAGTCGCCCGAATCTTACAATCAGAGTCAAAGGAACATGCAACATGACATACGGGAAAAACCTAGACATGTGATTCTAATCCTAAAGGTCGGTAGAACCCAGACTAACTTCGGCGTCAGCCTGGCTCTGGTACCAACAAAATCTTGTCACGTCCCGCTTCCCAAAATACGGAATACGGAGAGCAACGAAGGCCAGCCGTGTTACCTACGGTAAGGAAAGATCCTTCCATAGTCACATAAGGCTGTCTAGCTAACTTGCCAAAGATAAAGTCCAACAAAAGAAGAGATAACGCTGATAATCATGCTGCAACGAAACCATAAGGAATACTAAAAATAAACCCACTAGATAATTGATGCAAATAAATACCCAATACAAAAAAGATAATACTGATCTTCGGCAAAGTCCTAATAGCAGCTGCGATCCTGCTCAGACTGAAAATCTTTCTCTAAACCTGAGATGGCAAATCTCAAAGATGTCAGAACATCCCAGCAAGTACTCAATGTATAAGGTGTGTGTATAGTATGATAACATGAATAGATGATCGTAGTGAAGCCCGTGTGCACAAGGAAAAACAGATATATAAATAGATACATTACTACTACGAAACAAACATGTAAAGAGGTCAAGTCATAACCTAACTAGTCGCTAAAAAGATAAACTATCCTATCATAAGCTCGAGTGTGTGCGTCAATCTTTGCAGGAGTATTCCTAACCCAAGAGTAGTGCCCTAGGGGCTAGGAAACACGGGCCCAACTGTGGAATGAATAAGCGACCGATATAGCCCGGTACGAGCTGTAATAACATGCGACCGATATAGCCCGGTACGAGCTGTAAAAACATGCGACCGATATAGCCTGGTACGAGCTGCCGGCATGGGACTCCTGAGATCCTGTTGTACAAACGCACACTCAAACTACTCCAACACCCACGTATTTATAACTACTATGGTATGACTAGATCACTAATTAAGAGTGCTGAAAGGACTGGAATTTGTGATATGATAACTGTACAGAAATGAAGCTAGTAAATGGTGGTATGTCATGGCATGTGGTTCAGCATCCTAATTAGCAGTCACAAATTCGTGATTCGGCAATAATTTGGCGAGGTCGAAAATTCGGATTCGGAGAACTATTCAGAAAAAATCGGCAGGTATTCGGAAAAGATTCGGTAAGTGTTCGGAAAATATTCGGGAAGGATTTCGAGCAAAAAATTAATATATGAGACGCTAGATTTTGATTTTGTGAATTGTTTGCTGTTTTTTGAATAATTCTTTGTTTTTTGAATAATTCGTGAATAATTCGCCGCGTTCGGCGACGACGAATAATTCGCAGATTTAATCGGCATATCAATAATTCGCGAATTATTCGCGAATTCGCCGAATAATTCGCGAATTATTTGACTATGCTAATTAGAGATCTCGTCTTTAAGTAAGTGGACTTGCATAATGGATAATCATGACATGTCAATGTAATCGTAATATGGTAATAGTGTCTGCATAAACGTGATGCACTAGCTAGCACGAGTCACAAATGTTGCCTTTACCGTTAGCCTTGATGTGTAAATAAAAATAATTACAGGCTAGATACTTATATATATATATATGAGATGGGTTAACAACCTCGAACTTTTATTTGTATTAAAAAATAAATTTCATTTTAAACCACTTACTAATTTTTCTTACTTGCTGTATAAAAGTTTGCCTATATATATTTTTGTACGATATAACGAAAAATAGGTACCAACACATTTCTCTTTTATTCTAACAGGGAGAAAAAAAAATATATATATATATATATACATACACACGAAGGAATGCCGATGTATATCGACCAAAAGTAAAGCAAGAGTACTTCCCTTGGTGACGGAAGCACGATAATCACAAAACGGAATAACGGACAAACACGGTTTCAATTGCTGACGACACTTGGACCCAGCGAGATCGTCGGCGACTGGAGTTGGGATCTCGGCTTGATGGTTGTTGCGGTTTGCTGCGGCGGTGGTGATGTTGTCGTGGTTGAGGATGGGGTGTCGGGTTTCGGAGATCCGGCGAGGGTGCAGGC
Organism: Agapanthus africanus; assembly: GCA_030015575.1. Taxonomy (NCBI): domain Eukaryota; kingdom Viridiplantae; phylum Streptophyta; class Magnoliopsida; order Asparagales; family Amaryllidaceae; genus Agapanthus; species Agapanthus africanus. Next base: position 42,238,790 of record CM057342.1, read on the forward strand.
AAGGCTAGAGCGACGGGGTGTGCAGCGTCGGGTTCTAGGGTTGCAGCGAGGTCGGGAGACGTCGGAGAAAGAAAAGAGGAGAAAAGAAGCGAAAGTGGAGGTGGTGGTGACGAGGTGAGGTCGACGAGGTGATCGGCAGAGAGGTGTTGCAACGAGGGTTGCAGGCGCGGGTTCTTGCAGTGGTCGGGGTTAGGTTGCAGGGAAAAGAGGCTCGGGTTTTTTGGGAGAAGGAGAGAGGAGAGGGGGAGGAGAGGAAGAAGAGGTGTCGACGAGGGCGGAGCTACGTCAGCAACAGCGACGGGGTGCAGTGAGGATGGGTCGTGCGATGATGGGTTGCATGGGAGAGGCGAGAGAGGGAGTGAGGAAGTCGAGGGAAGGAGAGATGGGGTCGAAGGTGGAGGCGAGGTCGAGGGTTAGGCGGCGACGACGCGGCGCGGGTGAAGGCTAGGGTTTTATGACGAGGCGGCGGGAACAAGAGGGAAGAAGGGGAAGAGAGAAGAACGTGGGCTGGGTTTTTTTTAAATAATCTAAAAGAAAAGTATATATAATATATGAAGAGAGACTGAGAGTGTGAGATTAGGATTAGGATTTAGATTTTTGAAAAATATTTAAAATATATATTTTGTTAAAATGTATATATAATCAGTATATATTATAAGAATATAATATTAAGTAAATTTGAGTTTTCTGGCTAATACAAAAATACTCCAAAATATGTCCGGGTTGGGTCTAAAATTACGGTTTGAAAATACGGATAATATACGTGTCAACCAAAACCAAAAAGCAATATCCGGTTAAAGAAAATGCATACCCCCAAGAACAGATACACATAGTATGCAAGTAGCGATCCAAACGAGTCCGTTTCACTAAACGGATCGTGAACACAATGTACGGATGCAACCACAGAGTCAGGGATATGATACAGGCTATGCTAGGTATTTAAAAATATATTATTTGATTATCAACAACAATTAAGCCTTTTATCCCAAGCATATAGGGTATAGACTACATGAACCAACATGAGAATCACGTCGGGTCCAGCACATGAATCCTCCGCCTCCACTCACTCCTATCGAACAATATACTTTCATTGAGGCCTTTGGCAACCATATCGTTTCGTATCACCTCCATCCATGTTTTATTCGGTCTCCCTTTTACCCTTTTGCCATTATCCATATCGAGAGTATCTATTCGTCGAACCGGTCCTTTCATAGGTCTGCGTCGCACATGACCAAACCATCTTAGCCGGTTTTCCCGTATCTTATCCTCCACAGGTGCTACACCAACTTTTGCACGAATATTCTCATTTCGCACCTTATCTTTTCTAGTGTTACCGCACATCCAACGAAATATGCGCATCTCCGCTACGCGCATCTTCTGTGTATGATACTTCTTAGGAGCCCAGCATTCTGTACCATATAATAAGGCAAGCCGAATAGTGCTCCGATAAAACTTCCCTTTTAATTTTAACGGAAAGTTACAATCACACAAAATCCCTGTTGCACTCCTCCAATTCAACCAATCAGCTTGGATCCTTTGATTAACATCACTATCGATCTCCCCATCCTTTTGGATGATGGAACCTAGATATCTAAACTGATCGCTCGGTGATATCTCTTGCCCTTCCAATGTTATACCAATATGGTTTTGACTTCTCTATTTACTAAATTTGCAATGCATATATACTGTCTTAGACCTGCTCAATGTGAACCCCCGAGATTCCAATGTTTGCCTCCATAATTCCAATTTGGCATTAACCCCTGCTTTCGTCTTATTTACTAGAACAATATCATCAGCGAATAGCATACACCAAGATATCTCATCTTGGATAGTTCTAGTAAGCTCATCCATCACGATGGTAAACAGGAATGGACTTAATGCAGATCCTTGATATAAACCAATTGTAATCGGAAAATCACTCGTTAGACCGCCGCAAGTTCTGACATTTGCCACTACTCCATCGTACATATCCTTGATTATGCCAATATACTTGACGGGGACCCCCTTCTTCATCATTGTCCCCCATAATACCTCTCTAGATACCTTGTCGTACGCTTTCTCTAAATCAATAAACATCATATGCAAATCTCTTCGCCTCTCTCAAAAACGCTCGACAGGTTGACGAAGCAAATGAATAGTCTCTGTCGTCGATCGTTCAGGCATGAACCCAAACTGGTTCTCTGTTATCTTAATATCCTTCCTTAGCCAGTGTTCAATCACTCTCTCCCAAAGTTTCATGGTGTGGCGCATAAGTTTTATTTCACGGTAGTTTGAGCAAGTTTGAATGTCACCCTTGTTCTTGTAGATAGGTACAAGGATACTTTTCCTCCATTCATTTGGCATTTTTTGTCTGCCAAATCTTATTAAACAGATCTGTCAGCCATTTAACGCCTATTTCTCCTAAGCATCTCCAAAGCTCAATAGGAATCCCGTCAGGACCAACCGCTTTTCTTAAACTCATTCTGTTCAAAGCTTCTTTAATCTCAGGTAGTCTTATTTTACGCATGAAATCACGGTTTATATCTTGAGATTGAATTACAAGTCCATCCAAATTTTTAGTAAAGCTCTCATTGAACAATTTGTCAAAATAATATCTCCACCTTTCCTTGATATCCTCATCTCGAACTAAAACCTTCTGATTTTCATTTTTGACACACTTCACCGCACATAAGTCTCTGGTCTTCCTTTCCCGCATCCGAGCAATCCAGTATATATCATTTTCAGCCTCTTTAGTGTCTAATTTCTCGTACACCTCCTTGTAAACCTTAGATTTAGCTTCCCGAACAGCTTTCTTAACTTCCTTTTTAGTCATTTTATACTTCTCAAATCTCTCCACATATCTACTTTTCTTCAAATCTTTATAAGAATCCCTTTTAATTTTAATAGCAGCCTTTACTTCTTCATTCCACCATGATGTGTTCTTAGATGGTGGAGCACCACCTCTCGACTCACCAAGTAGATCTCTAGCTACCCTCTTGATATAACTAGTCATTTTGTTCCATGTTCTGTCTGAATCATCTTCCGACTGTCAATCCGCTTCTTAGACTACACGATCTATAAAAGCCTTTTGGTTAGCTTCTTTCAATCACCACCATTTAATTCTAGGCTCTACCTTACGTCTAATCTTCCTAGGTCCTTTTCTAAATCGAAAATCTAAAACTAAAAGTCTATGTTGAGTGGTTGCACTCTCACCTGGCACTACCTTACAGTCGATACAACAACCTCTATCTATTCTTCTCGTCAGAAAAAAGTCTATTTGACTAACACTTGATCCGCTCCTAAAAGTGATAAGGTGGGACTCTCTTTTCCTAAACCAGATGTTTGCTAAGATCAAGTCATAAGATAAGGCAAGATCTAGAATCGAGCCACCTACTTCATTTTTTTGTCCAAAACCAAAACCTTCATGGATAGTATCAAACTCACTACGACTAGTACCTACATGTCCATTAAGATCACCACTAATAAATAACTTCTCTCCACTAGGTATATTTTACACCATCTCGTCTAAATCCTCCCAGAATAGATGCTTACTAGCGTCATCAAGACCTACCTGTGGTGCATAAGCACTAATAACATTAAAGATCTCTCCATCTAGAATAAGCTTAACCAGTAAAATTCTATCACCTTTTCTCATAATCTCAACTACATCCTCAAGCAACCGTCTATCTATGATTATACCTACCTCATTATTTGATTCTATATGTATTATTAAAAAAATATGCAGATGCCAGATATACGATGCAGGTAAACGGAACATATGTGTGCACGGATCCTTAGCACTAGCAGAGATAACACGTAAACAAGAACCAAGACGGATTTCAAGCATGCGGGTCGGTTCGGATACTAAGCACAGACACCAAAACACTATCCGCACCCAAAAACTAATAAAAACAGGAAATAGCCACAAAAATAAATAAAATCATCAAAACGAACATGGTATAACTGAACTAGGATGTTACAAAAACTCTACTCTTAAATCGGTCAGCGAAGAGTTTCGCATTGAATCTTGTAACCAAATCTTATATAGATCACTGAGACCCAAAAAAAGTAAAAAAGTAAATATAAACAAAAATTTGATACGTGCCAACTTTTCTTAGATGGTTGTTACGGCAAAGTGCCAACTGGGATCTGAACTGAATTTCCATATTTGGACGTAAAATTAACCATTGTGTTCTTCAAGAACTTCTTTGCAACCTCTATATACAAATTATATTTCCCACATCCTATCAGTTATCAAGCTAGTGATCCCTTCTTCATAATATTAATCTGCAAACTTTGTCCCCCCAAAAAAATTGATATGACCAAACAAAAGAACTTGTCTGCAAACTTTTGAACACTAATGCACCAATAAGATATCATTATAGCCAATCAGTGAGAGAATTTAGAAGTTAAATATAAATTTTTTTGCAAAGCTAAGTTGCTTGTAGACTAAACAAGTAACTTGCTTATCGAAATTAGAACAGTTTGCAAAGCAATCTGCTTTAGAAATCTAAATGCAACATTTATTTTGATATTCAAAAGCCAAGGTTCCATCAGAAACAAAAATAAAAAGGTATACTCTGTATTAACAAATTATTTGATCACATAACTGTTGAACAAAAAGTAATAGTAGTAGTTCATCTCATGTTCGGCACTGGAAGTTCATTGCATAACTAGATATATCAATATTTATATACCTTGATAATAACAGAGGTGACTCCCTTATCTACACAAAAGTATGTTCCTGAACGACGGGCATACTGCGCTGAGAATTTCCCCATTATTTCAACAGACTTTTCACTCGGCTCAACTGCAAACATCGTAAGCATCAAAATGGGTAACTTCTTATACATTAAAATAATGAAATCAACATGTTTAATACTACCATCAAAAAAATGTTTAAAGTTGACATGATCACAATCACACGGTCTATCCATATATAGAAATACATGTCCCGTTATTGTCTGCTTGCACGTTTGTTTTATTAAATGTATAACATATGTTTAGTACACATATTACAAGCATCACATCAGATAAATGATATGTATATGCACTTATAATCATAATGGATCATGAGAGAAAGGTGCAAGAAAGGGACATTGTAATGGTAAGTCTACATAAGAACCTGAACCAATGTTTACTCTATATTGAAAAAGTTAGATGAAACTAGATGTTATACAAGAACCAAGACTGTCTACAACATTGCATTTGTTTACCCAAGTTATTAGTGTTTTAAAACACGGCTGCCTAGGTGGCTGCTTAAGAGGTCCAAAGCGGCCGAGCATTCTGCTTTTTTGTGCAGTCTGATATTAGCATCCCAATGTACATCTAAATATACTTTTGTTGCTACTTAAAGAGGTGTACCTAGATAACACGCTCATAAGAAGCCAATCTATTGAGGCAAAGGCCTCATTTTAAAAAATGAGGTCTTTCGAACATCTAAACCATTGTGCTTTTCACCGTCCGACCGGCTATTTGGATCTACATGACTTCGATAGGTTATGTATCAAAATTCGCGAGATTTTGAGACCAGCATTTCGGTGCATGAAAAATACGATTATTGGATAGTTGTGTTATATGTCTCCAAGTTTTTTGATTTGATAAATAACCTATCTAAGACATGTAGATCACAATAACCGGTCGGGTCAATGAAAAACACGGTGGGTCGGGTGAATGAGGAGTTGGCCTCATTTTAAAAAGTGAGACATGGCCTCAATAGATAGACGTCCTATATATAAATACACACATACACAAACATATACATACATATATACATATAGATGTAACACAAACACACACACATACACAAAAACATATATAGAGAGAGAAAACGGAGTATTCATAGTATTGTAGGAAATTCCTACATTGGTGGGACACATGGCCACATGTCATTCATTAATCCATGTGCATATTTATTTTCCATCTATAAGCATTAATTACATTAGAATGAAAAAAGTAAAAAGATATGCGTCAATAAATGGTGTTGTGTGACCCGGTACCGTAGGAAATTCCTACAGTGGCGTTGTATACTATGCCTCCCCATACACACAGATATACAAATACACACACACATATGCGCACACCACGCACATACACACATATACATGTTTTGTGCATAATAGCTTCAGATTGTATATGAGATTCATGACAAATAGAGACAGGTTCTTATGAGAGGGATCTGATGTTGCCAAGCGACCTGTAAACTACTAGTTTGATAAATTTTAATTTTACCTTCTTTCAACACACACACGCCACACACACACACATAATGATTTTATTTCCACATCTTCATAATAAAAACTATACTTGTTATGAAGTCTTGTTAAACGTATATTTGGACTTTTCTTGGCGTCGGAAGAATGGTCAACTTAAATCTCATTGGTATTTTAAATTGTTTATGCCTTTGAAAATGCTCGTCAAGCAGATAGGACCAGAGGAGAGAAATAAAAAATGAGTTAAAACAATTAGAATTCATGGTTACCAAACTATTAGCAAGAAATAACACGATTAAACAAAGAAACAAGGTTGTTGATTTTTGAACGGTCAAACAGCCGCCTAGGTGGCGCTCAAGTGGCCTGGGACCCTGGTCGCTCCGCTTTCTTGTTCCGCTTTAAAACATTGCATGTTATGTACAACCATGCCCTTGATAGACTACGGGAGGCATATGTTTGGAATTAACACAAGGTTTAAAATCTTGATATCGGTATAGATATCGGATGGTCATTTTTTGGGACCGGAATCAACCTTTTAGGTCGTATGCCATCTCGGATCGGAAACATCAGATTATTTTTCGTTTGAGTAAATGCCTTTTTTTTAAATTATCAAATTCTTTAACTAAATAAAAAGAAACCATAAACTATTTGCAAATTCCGTAACAATTAATTATGTCTTAAATGATTATTTCAATACTTGGTAAGAAGAAGTATATTCCTAGTAATTCAATGGCGTCACATAATTATAAGCTAATACCCTATTATTAAACCCACCAACCCATTATTAAACTTAATATTAGAACTATACTAATCAAATAATAAACCCAATATATATAACTCAAAATCGGATCATATCGGTATCGAAACTCACACATTCATTCTTTGGATAGGAATCGGCCGAGATTTCAAACCATGAATTAGCATATCGACGGGGAAGGGGCATGTGAGCTTTAGCCGCTAGGCTCACCTTAAAGTGGGTTGACAATTGTAAACTAGTGCATACAAATTTGCTGATTGCTCTAGCCAATTTGTTCTATATGCCATCTTCATCGGACCAAAGTAATAGACATCCCATTAAGGTATGAGCCCCAATATCTCCACAACCACACATCAACCATTTATAGGATCAAATCATACATGGGACGAGCTAGGTCCATCATTTCACTAATTGATACTCAAATTGAGAGGTAAGCCAGCTAGGAACCAATTGATATTATGCTTCGTCCTCCTTATATATTAAAGTACAAAAATTTCATGTTGAGCTCTAAATATTCGCGGAGGGGATGAAATGAATACTCAAAGAGCCACAACAAAAAAGAAAAAAAGAAAGAAAGAAAGAATGGGTTCGACATTTCTAACCTTTGGTGCCATTTAGATGACGAGAGCGGCGAATCGAGGGGAAAGGCGGCGTCGGGAGCCCAACGCCACTGAAGCATGATTGAGTAGCCGTCATCGCCACTAAAGCTCAAGATTGATCGAAATTATGATAACGACGGTGATAGCGATGATAAGAACCAGGGTTAGGGTTTAAACTATAAACCCTGGGATGCCTCCTCTGTTTGCGAGCCACCCATTTTTCGGAAGAGGGATATGGTGAACTTCTTGTCTTGAATTTAACAATGGGATAAAGTATCCATGGGGCATCTTTAGGTATTTGGGATTTAATTTGGTAAAGTATCCTGTTTGGTTCTACGATTACCATGGATTTGGATCATGGAATACAATGATTTTTTAATTTTGTGTTTGGTTGGAGAATTTGGATTTGTAGCATTCCTTTGATTTTTATGGAGCCCCACTACAAAACAAGGATTTTTGAATTCTAAAAAATTTGGATAATTTGCAACGATTTGACACTATTCATTGTACTTTTAGATAGAACTCGGGGTACTTTATTTATTTAAAATCTCGTTTCTATCTATCTCTCTCTAAAATCTTCAAATCCAAATCCCATTTTCTTTTCACCAACCAAACAAAAATTACAAGGATCTACAAATCCAATACTAGAAATTCAAAACCAACCAAACAACAAATTACCAAATCCAGAAATTTTCAACCCTATAATTTTGGAATCCAAATTTTATAATCTTGCAACCAAACAGCCCCTTATGCATACAAATTGTAGTTTTTCCTTAATGTTTTATTACCCGTACTTCCCAAGCATTTTGCTCCATTCCGATTTTACGGCGGTATCTACAGCTATGAGTAGTGACTTTACAATTTCTAGGAATCCATCCATAGATAAGACGGTTAAAATCAAAAGGCAATAAAAATGCTAACTTGTAAATACATTAGGTATCAAAGTGTTGAGAGAGAAAAATTAAAAGGTACTAAGTGCACAAATGGTTAGTTAAATATTGAGAAATTATTAAGTAATTTACTAGTCCCAGATTAAATTCTCATCCTATTTATCATATAACAAATAACATTAATTTTTCACTCCACTTAATGGATGTGCTCGAGATCTTCAAATCTCATAAAATTTGATACATAAGTTATCTAAAACATGTAGATCATGTAACCGGTTTGGATACACAAGGGTTGTGTGTGTTTGAAAAGTTGACATCATTTTCAACTTGAGCTCTGGCCTCAATGGATTAGCTCTCAGTATGTGTGTGTTGATCAAACAATTTGCATGATCAAAGTTAGAGTATGGAGGTGCCTCTGAATATTAATTGCACCGGATCAAGAATTTTTCTGTGAGTATCTCAAAATGGGTGGGTTTAAATTGTATTTCAATCGTCGAACCGAGAAAAATATGGCAAAGGGGTAAAGACATGGGGAACCTCCCCTTGTTTCTCACAGGCTTCTCTTGGCTATACTGTAGGGAGCGGACCTGTTGTATTATTTGCTCAATAGTGAATGTAGGCAGTTTTCTCAACTGTTTTAATCAAAAGAAGAACGAAGAAAAATTGCTCAAAAAACATATTGCGTCCTTACCTTATCTGGCAAAGGTGGAAGTATTCATTGTTGTTCTGCATAGGACCCTCTTGCTTCCTTTTTCAGAACATAAATACATGAATTTGATACTATTAATTATCAAGATTATATTGTCCTTCATATAACTAAATGATTAATACAGGGCATAATCATGGGCGTACATGTATAAATGATTGATGCAAAGAAGAGTCCTTTTTTTGGGGGGCTTCTCGTCGTGGTTTGAACACATGCATCTCATTTTGAAAAGAAAATTTTTAGTGCACAAGTTTTGTCTAATTGATATGCAAAACAAGTTAAATGAGTTGGTTGTTGATCAATGGTTGATGGTTGTTTCTGAAGAATTAAATTTAAACCCCGCTTTTTATATATTGAAAGATGATTTAAGGAAACCGCATAATTAAGAAAGTTAAAAAACCAGATAAAAACAAACAAGCAAGGTCCAAAAAAATAACAAATGAAAAAAGATGGGGTATAAACCCCTGCAAACATAAAGGTCTACATATCGAAACATGATAAATATCATATACCGAGAACTAAATAGGGCAACGTCTCAATCCGTCCATCCGGTCAATAGCTACGTCTCCTACCGGTCTCCTCCAATAATCGGTCCCTCTATGCTCACTGGGTCATCCTATGGTTCCTATAGATTATCTTCCGTGATATGAAGAATAAAATTGTTAGTTTTTCTGTGATAACAACAAGTGGATTTACCAAAGACTACCATATGGTTTGATCTTTTTACAAGAAATTATCACGTAGTTTTTCCACTAGCGAAAATCTTCCTGATATGCATTGTTAGTGAGAAACCATCTAGTGCGATGCTTTTATGTTTTTTTGTTTTTTATATAAAAAATAGTGTGTACCGATGAAATAAATTCCTAGAAAAACACACTTATTTCGTCAGGGTTTATTTCGTCGGCTATTATCCGATGAAATAAATTCCCACTAAATCAAATCTACCACCGAAATTGTAACGACAACAAAATCCATATACCATTTTCTTTTTGTATTTCCTTACTTTAATAAAAGTTACTTTTCTTTAAACATCCATATGTATATTTGTTGTTCAAAATCTATGCATAGTCTATTCTTGTATATCTTGGTTATCACACTGCACTGCTATTTCATAGGTCATATGTTTGAATCCCGACTAAATTATTTTAATTTTTTAACGATATTTTTTGATAATTTTTTATATGTTTTTTATTCAACTAATAGAATTAATTTGTTGTTAAGTTGTTATATATTTATTAAGTAAGTTAAAAAAACATTTCTACTAAATCTGACAATAAACATAACTATATGATTTGTAATTGTAGTAATATATAAGTTATCATTTTTTGATATAGTTTATATTTTATTTAGATATTGGCGGGTTATTAAAGCTAAGTCATTACAGGTATTTGAAAATCAGTTATTATTATAAATTTTATCGGTATAATATGGGTGTTAGTTTATTTATTATCTATAATTTGTATAATCATATAATACTTTATAACTATTTTTTTTTTAATTTTGATTATGAGGAGATACTATGGGATTTCCAAATATTGCCAAATCTTTTTGTTTTAAAAAAAATATCCCCTCTAATTTTTATAAACCCACACTTCTTTTTTTCTTTCTTATTCTTCCTTTAAAATCTCGTTGCTTTATTTCATCGCCATCCTTGCTGCTCCAAATCTTATCAAAGACGTGTCGGATAGTGAAGCTTCAATCTTGCTTCTTTCTCATAGTCTCGGTTCTTCAAACCGAGTCTATTTTCTTCTATTTTCGTTCGTACTAGTAAGAGTGGGTAGATAAGTCCCCTATTCTTTTTTCACATTGATTTTCATCGTCAAAGTTTTATTTTTAATTTTTTTCCATATATAAATATTTTTAAAAATTTGTTCGGTATATGAAGACGTCATGCACTGATAAGCCTCGCTCAGCCCAAATTTTATATACGTTGAATTTATTTCACTAATAAAATCGTGTTTAATTATATTTTTGTTTATACATGTGTACTAACAAAACTGAACAAATTTATAACTATACTGTAGTACAATGAAACACACTTTATATATGCTTGCATAAATATATAAATATCATACTTTCTATTTAATACCATATTAAATGTATGTATTGTTTAATAACAAAACAATATACAACAAAATTACCAATGCATAGTTATGGGTTCATTTTTTCTGAATAATCATATGTTTGTACAAATTTTAATATATATTTATATGCTAATGTATCTTACTGCTCATATTAAACACAACTTTATACATTAATGTTGTAAGTTGATGTCGCGCACCCCGCGGGTTCGCGGGGAGGCGGAATTTACAAAAAAACGATTTTTCAAAGCTTCGCGACACCGACTAAACTCCAGGATCTTAACAGAAATCTTAACTAGCTAAAACTACTTGGAGGTTGTGCTACTCGGTAAGAGTTTTATACCTCCCAGAAACTTGTCCTTCGGGTCTTCTTCTCCTCCTCTCCTTGAGCTCCTTGGAGATCCGGATCGCGCTTGATCGTCGGCCTCCTCGTATCGAAGATGATCCATCCGAGAGTCTATACCTCAAGCTCCAATCTCTAAACCGAGATAAGTAGGGTACCTAGTTCGTTAAGCTAGGTAGCCTAGAAGATATAGAGTATCTAATGGAGTATTTTATCTCATTAGACCTTAGGGTTCACAACTCATGTGAGGATTAGGGTCTTGAGGAAGAAGGAGAGAAAAGTATGGAGAGAGAAAGAGAATGAGCAAATGAGCAAAGGTTATGGCAAGTGAAGAATAGCTCCTCCACTTCACTCATTCAAGCATGCAACATTTTCCAATAGAAAATATCAACCATGCTTGAATAGTGAGTCCAAACTAAGAAATAAATACAAAGAGCCATGTTTCACCCCATGCCATGGATGTCTCCAATTTCCACCCCATTAATCTATTTCTCAAAATAGATAAACCAAATAATAAGGTGTCCCCTTCTAGAAATATCTCTAGTGAAATTACAAGAATGCCCACACCGTATATACATACCCGTATTCGTATTCCGAAAAATACGAATACAATGAGATAATAATAATCCAATAATATAATACTAGGATCTAGCTTAAACCAAAGCCCACTAGTATTATCCGTCCGAACATCATCCGTGTAGCCAGTACACGTATGTGATCGGAACCCTGTCGTAAAACCATACGGCCTCTACATCGTTTCGCCCGAAGTAAGGAAACTCTCTATGTGCGACTCTAAAGACTCGACAGTACGCTGGCAGTGGGTTTAACCACAAGTCCGTCAGCGGTATTAGCTGCACGTAACGGCTATCCAGGTGTCTGTCGATAAGAAGGTCGATGATCAAACTCATCCGAACTCCTACTGAGCCTATCTGTGACAATCTCCGTACAGTCCGGTCTGTTTGTCTAAGATACTCGCATATCGGGCTTAGGGGATGGTAAATGTCAGACCCCTAATAGCACAATAAGTCGTGCCGGGGTAAAGCCCAATACATTCTGAGAAACTACTGGAGTACCTACCAGTAAATCTCGCTTGCCCTGGCCAGGGACTTTGTGTGATGGCTTTCCGAACACAGCGCGATATCAACCCCCAATACCGGGAGAGACGAATTCTATCTAACTGCTACTGCCTCCAAGTGCTTCGGGACTGCACCCAACTACTATCTGTTTGCACGACTCTTTTGAGCCGTGGTAGGGTAGTAATCTAAGAGCAGTGGGAACACATTTGAGATGAATAGTGATATCAAGTCAACGGACTAAGCTATACTGATACCACTCGGGAACTGCTATCTGACGATAGGTATAATACCAACCAGCAGTTCCCAATAAGTCCGCCCAGTATAACTCATAACCCAATGAGCACATATATACTATCTCTGGTACGACGTACCAATGGCTGTGGGACAGACCATCTCCCCTGCTAAGATGAGAAGCGTATAAACTAGTCTACTCTGGAGTATCGATACTCCGTCTCGATAATCCTACGACTAGAGACCTGTATAAGGATGTGTTTATAGACTACTCAGCCGCCACTAGTGTGACTGCCATAACAACACTAGTAGTCAAGCAAAGATCATAAAGACTCTACCAATATGTATAAGCGATATGCTAAAAGAAACACATGCACATATTGAGGTAGAATCAAACCAAATAGCATACTACCATTTTGAGGAAGACTGCTATTATAACTGTGAATATCCCAAGCTTCCAAAATGTAATATACGATCTAGTATGATACAATAATAGTCTCTACAGCATATATCACTAACAAATGTATATTAATCGTACTGACCATATGCTGTAATTAGAATTCTTATATTTACATTTAACAACTACAAATCCATTAAAATTGTTTAACAGTTAATACCATACTAATAAAACTAGAAGATTACATGCACAAAGATTACTGCTAAATACTAACTCTTGAGCCCCTACTAAAAAAACTATAATAAACTACATGAATAATCATAACTAAAATAGCTGTTTATTTCATTTTATATATGATAATACTGTTTTCATATTTTGCAACAATCTACTAATTTTTACCTTCAACTACATCAATTATCTAATCTATAATATTTATTGTAACTCTTGTGTACAAAACTATCATGTAGTACGATGTATTATTGATATATAATTATTCTCATATTTTTAATATGCTACTTTCATATTTATAGTATGACACATAAGCAGCTTGCATATAAACTATCATGTAATAATTTATTATTTTAAATGTAATAGTAAAACACTAGAAATGCAATCCATTAACTTATTCTGCAATCACATTATATAATATGATAAATATTTGAATATTTTATAACATAAAACAACTGTTATTTGTTATATTTTAATTCAAAGTCGTTTTTGTTAGTATGTTGAAACTGATTTCTGTTGACTTAGAATAGATATATCTGCTAACCCCGGATTCCAATTTGAGCAAACTCAAGTTGCCGGTATATATAGAGAGAGTTAGCTACATTTTATTTCTAAATTAATTTATCTAAAAAGTTATAGAAGTTTATGAAAATAGAATCCTAACAAAATGTGACGAATCTAGACCGCAGCAGAAACTATCTGCGCGGTTGTAGTAAAATGGGCATAACTCGCTACTCACAGATCGTAATCGGGATTTTCTTGTTGATAATCGTTCACGACTCGCAGAAAATCGGTTTTCTATCTAATAGGGAAAACCAGAATCTGAACCAAAACCTACAAAAATTGCCAAATACTATCAGTGTATATATTCTGAAATCTGCACTGGCCTGATCTGCGCACTGTTACGAAAACTTCCGTAACTCTTTTACTAGGAACCGATTTGAGGCAAACTTAGTCTCGTTATTTACACGACACTCTGAACTATAATTTATTTCTTGTGTAAAATTCCCAAATTCTAAACCAAACCCATAGATTTTTACATGCGAACTTATACTTATTTCTGGCCTTAAACTGAACTATTATTACATATTTAGTGTATATATAGATATTTAGAATTATATCTAGGACTGAACCTATATTCTCAGGAGTCTCATGACCGACTCATGAATAGGCCCGTATTTCCTGGCCCCTGGATGATAGCCTTAGGTCTGTGAATACCTCAGCGGTGGTTAGAGTCCAATTACTCATAACTGGGCCCGTGTTTCCTAGCCCCTAAATGATAGCCTTGGGTCTGTGAATACTCCTAGTAGTCGACACTCACACTCAACGGAAATTCAGGAGTTACATTACTAACTCATGAATGTGCTCACATTTGAAAGTGTGTCCTTGCACCACCAGTGGGTTTTCACAAGCATCAAGCATGCTATATTTAAAAATTTTGGGTGCTAAACCACTTTAACCTAGAATTTTAACTAGAATATTAGGGTTTAAGCCATGATATCATAAGAACTAGACCAAGTGAAGAAGTATACAACCTTTGTAGATCGTGTCATTCACTTCTATAGCTCCGGGTGGTAGTCCCTACGACTTCTCTAGGCTCCACTTGAAAAATGAACAAGCTTCCTTCGCGATCTTTGTGTCGAAGATGATCCACCCGAAACTCCTCTAATTCAAGCTATCTCTTCACTAATATTTCATTAGTGAAGAAAACACCGTAATTCAAATTGCTAATCTAAAGTAGGATAATGAAGTAGGGGTTCTAAGCCCACTTATGATTTATCCAAAACCCTATGATTCACATCACATGTGAGGGCTAGGGCTTGGAGGAGGAGGTGGAGGAGGAAGAAGAAGAAGGAAAGTGGAGAGAGCTAAGGAAAAATCCAAGTGGAGAATGGCTTCAATCTCTCACATTATTGAAGCATACAATTTTCATCAATTAAAAATTGTAACCATACTTCAATAGTGTAGAATGACAAATAAAATAATCATCAAGTCATGCTTCACCCATTCCTCAAATATCTCTTCTTTTCCACCTCATCTTTTCTATTTTCATAAAATAGAAAATCCAACCATGCTTCATAATTAATACACACACATACAAAAATAATTAGTGAGCAATAATATTAGTTAATATATAATTATATCAAATATAAATATATATCATGTTATTAAATCAACACTTGATTCAATAAGTCGGTTATATCATATATATAACCGACTAATATCATTTATCTGTATATCACATTATCAAATCAACACATGATTCAATAATCCGGTTATATCACATATAACCTAACCGATAACATTTATCGCCAGATTAGAATACGGTGTCACATACTCATATTTAATCAGGCCCCCGCACATATCAGCATATGTGCCCTACTTCGTTTCACTTGAACTATGAAACCTCTGTGTGGAACTCTAAATACTCGTCAATACGCCAGCCGTAGGTGATGATCACATCGGTCACCCACAAGCTGTCAGTGGTACTAGCAAGACGCAATGGCTACTCAGGTATTGAGTGAATAGAAAATCAACAAGCAAGCTTGTCCAAACTCCCGTGAAGCCTATAAGTAACACTTACTATACAGTCCGGTCTCTTTATCTGATATGTCGCATATCGAGTTTACGGGTGGAATCGTCAGACCCCAGTAACTTGATAAGTCATGCCGATGTGTGGCTCATAACGGTTTGAGAAACTACTGATAACACTTACCAGTAAATCTCATCAGCCCTGACCAGGGACTTACTGTTATAGCCAATCGAGTATAGCACAACATCAACTCCCTATACCGGGAGAGACGAAACCCCTCCTATCGCTTACTGCCTCCATATGACTCGAGACTGTACCCAAAATCCACCTGTTTGCACGACTCCTTTGAGCCGTGGTAAGGAGGAAATCAAAGCACAGTGGAAACCACACAAGACACTATGACGATCCCGAGTCTACAGACTAACCTGTACCAGTTTCACCAGAGAACTGATATCTGACGATAGATATAGTACCATCTAGGAGTTCTCGGCGAGTCATGTTCAGTGTACCCATTCTCTAATGAGCACCTGTGTACAATCTTTGATGTCAAACACCAATGGTTATAGGATCAACCATCGCCCCCTACAGGGTAAAGAAATGTGCACACTAGTCTATTCTGGAATATCGATGCCCTATCTCGATACTTTCTCGACTAGGAACAGTTAAAAGATGCGCTTGTAGACTACACAAGTCCCAGTAGTATGATCCGCATCATAGTCATGGTCGTCAAGCAAATATCCTAAGGGCTTTATCAACATGTATCAGAGAGACGGTATAATAATACAAAGTATACATGTTAAGATAAAGAGCAACCAGATAGCATACTATCATGTCGAGCAAGAAAGTCCTCTATATATAGGTCCAAGCATCCACTATATCATATAATAATGGCCTCTAGGGCATACATATTACTAACAATCTCCCTCTTGCACTAAGGCCAGTTGTTATAGTATCTCATACCAAACATCCTAAATAGTCTTTCGAATTGCGTCTGGTGGAGGGCCTTCATGAGTGGATCCGTTGTGTTCTCCTTCGTGTCAACTCTCCTGACCTCGATCTCCCATCGATCTACTATCTCAAGGATCAGGTGATACCGCCTATGAACATGTCTGGATCGCTGATGGGACCGGGGTTTCTTGGCCAAAGCCACAGCTCCATTGTTATCATAATACACAGGAATTGGATGCTCAATGGATGGAACCACACCAAGTTCAGTAATGAACTTCTTCATCCAGACAGCCTCTTTGGCAGCATCGTTGGCAGCGATGTATTCAGCCTCCATCGTCGAGTCTGCTACGGTATCTTGCTTGAAACTCTTTCAACATACCGCCTCTCCATTGAGAGTGAAGACAGAACTCGAGACCGACTTACTGTCGTCCTTATCACTCTGGAAGCTCGAATCGGTAAAGGACTCCACCTAGAGTTCACCGTTACCATACACCAAGAATATTTCTTTAGTCCTTCTCAAGTACTTAAGAATGTTTTTCACAGCTGTCCAGTGTTTCTCCTTAGGATCTGATTGATACCTGCTCACTACACCTAGTGAGTAAACTACATCTAGTCTGGTACATAATATCGCATACATGATAGACCCGACTGCCGAAGCATAGTGTATTCCTTGTATGCGAGCCCTCTCCAAATCAGTCTTGGGAGACATCTCTTTGGAGAGAGTGATTCCTGAACAAGCGAGTAAATTACTACCCTTAGAATCTTCCATACTAAACCTCTTCAGTATGGTGTCAATGTATCTGAATTGGGACAATCCCAACATCCGCTTAGATCTATCTCTATAGATCTTTATCCCCAGAATGTAAGAGGTATCACCTAGATCTTTCATGGAGAACTTTTGTGATAAGAAGAGTTTGACTGAGTGTAGCATAGGAACATCGTTTCCTATCAAGAGTATGCCATCCACGTACAATACGAGGAAGACAACCTTACTCTCTACTACCCTTTTGTATATACATGGTTCATCTATGTTCTAGATGAAATCAAACTCTTTGATCGCTTCATCAAAACAGATGTTCCAGCTCCCGGATGCCTGCTTTAATCCATAGATGGATTTAAGCAGCTTGCACACCTTTCCGCTGCTCCCACTGTCAATGAAGCCCTCTGGCTGTATTATGTACACGCTCTCTTCTAAATCACTATTTAGAAAAGCGGTCTTGACGTCCATCTGCCAGATTTTGTAATCATGGTATGCAGCAATGGCAAGTAGGAACCTGATGGTTCTACCAAATTGTCAGTTATAGTTTGTGTAGCTGTAACTTCTTCTAGTTCTACCTCATTACCAGTAATTTATTTCACAAGAAATTCCTTTTCTAAAAAAGTGGCATGTTGAGAAACAAACACTTTTTGTTCCTCGGTATGGTAGAAGATATATCCATATGAATCCTTTGGATATCCCACAAGCTTGCACAAAACAGATCTTGTCTCGAGCTTGTACAGATTTTTCTTTTTAACATAGGCCGGACAACCCCATATATTAACCCGTTTAAGAGATGATCTCTTCCCATTCCATATCTCATATGGAGTGGCATGCACGGATTTGGTCGGAACCCTATTCAATAGGTATGCAGCTGTCTCAAGTGCATAACTCCAAAAGGAAATAGGTAACTCAGCAACACTTATCATAGATCACACCATATCTAATAGGGTGCGATTTCTCCGCTCCGATACTCCATTGTGCTGTAGTGTATATGGAGGAGTAAGCTGAGAGAGAATCACATTCTCTTTTAAGTAGTCTCGGAATTCCGTGCTCAAATTGTAAGTCCACGGTAGCGCCCCGGCCGTCTAACAGACGCCAAATGCGGAACAAAAACTTTTACAACTGGTGCTATCGCGTACTATAACCCGGATCTGCCATTAAAGCTAAACTAACAAACTACAAAGTGGGTAGAAATGTTATACCGAACGATCCAAGTCCTTCGGTCTTCAACCATCATCCCACGCTTTGTTGCGGGTGCTCCGATCTCCTGAATCTCCAGTCTTCTCGTCCAGGTGGCACCACGTCGACGGATCTTTAAACGGGCTCCCGCCTCTGAACCGAGGCAACTCGGTCGTCAAGTTTGCCAAAAGAGACGACCAAGATGATATAGAGAATGAGTAGAACACTTTGTCTCGTTACATCCAAAGTTATGGACGAACGGTTAATGAAGTTGCCTTTTGGAATCGGGTAAATGAGAGAATGAACTTATGAAATTTCCATAAAGCAAATTTCATATACTTTTTTCAAATCAACAACCATAATCCCTTCAAAGAATGGACGGCCACTATTTGAGGAGGAGGGGGGTGAGTGTAGGAGCTATGAGGGTGACCATTAGCACTTAATCAAAAGCATGAGTCAAAAGAACACCCTGCAAAACATTAATTGCACTAATGAATCACCATTACCTAGTCATCAACTCATTAAATGCACAATCAATGCATTAATGAGTCACAAGCCACCTCATCATCCTAGTCATCATCTAGAAGCTTCCACACTCATCAAGAAAAGATAAATCCGTATTTAACCGAATGTTAAATACGGGTGATAGAAAACTGGAAACTGGCAACTTCCAAAAGCGATCCCAAAATGAATTTCAGGATAACCCCGTATCAGTATAAATATACCCGCATTTGTATTACGACTGAATACAAATGCAACTGAGACAAAGATATTATATCTACACAGTATAATACTCGGATCTGGCTTAAACCAAAGCCCACCAGTATTATCTGCCCGAAATATGACACGTGTGTAAACGCACGTGCATTTTCCGAACCCTGCCATAAAACCATACGGCCTCTACAACATTTCGCCCGAACTTGGGAAACGGTCTGTGGGGGACTCTAATGACTCATAAACACACTGGCACTGGGTATAACCTCTAGCACGTCAGAGGTACAAGCTGTACGTAACGGTTGTCTATGTATTGATTGGAAGGGAAGCTGACGAGCGAACTCATCCATAAACCCTACTGAGCTTGACAGTGACAATATCCGTACAGTCCAGTCCGTTCATCTAAAGAGTATCGCATATCGAGTCTAGGGGGTGGATAAAGTCAGACCCCTAATAACGCGATAAATCGTGTCGGCATGAAGCCCATCACCATATGATAAACTACTGATCCAAATCAGTAATTCTCCACTGCCTCGGCCGAGGATTTCTAGTGATGGCCACCCGTGCACTGTGCGACACCAACCCCCAATACCGGGAGAGACGAATCCCCGACGATCCGCTCACTGCCTCCATATGGCTCGGGACTGTACCCAAAAAATACCTGTTTGCACGTCTCCTTTGAGCGTGGTAGGGTAGAAATCAAAACACAGTGGGAACTCACATGAGACAAATGACGATCTCAGGCCGACAAACTAACCTGTACACATGTCACCAGGGAACTGCTATCTGACGATATGTATAATACCAACTAGTATGTTCCCGGCGAGTCCTGTCCGGTGTACTCATAACCCAATGAGCACATGTATACATCTTAGGTGATCCTACTGACACCAGTGGCTTGTGAGACCGGCCACCGCCCCTCGTCGGGGTCTCGACTGTATACACTAGTCTACTCTGGAGTATCGATGCCCTGTCTCGAAACTCCTACGACTAGGGACACTTCAAGGATGTGCTTATAGACCCCAGCTCCCACGTATATGATCACCATCATACTGCTGGCTGTCAAGCAGAATCCTATGGGATCTATCATCATGCAATAGTGAACTAAAGCATGTATACGATGATAAAGACAAACCAGATAGCATACTATCATCTCGAGCAAGACTGTCATATCGGTATAGGTCATGCCTCAATCATTGCAATCACGTACCTGCGATCCAATAATTGACTTTGAGGGCACTATCTCCAACACAAATATTCTCCTCCCCGATCAGATCGTAGGACTTTAATACTTTTACCCGTTCGGTTCTCTACTTCGCACTTATATTCCTTAAATTTCTCAAAAGATTCAGATTTGTATTATATCAGGAACACATGTCCGTATCTTGAGAGATCATCGGTGAATGTAATGAAGTACGAGGAACCATTCCTGGCATGTGTAGACATAGGACCGTATACATCACTATGTATCAGTCCCAAGAGTTCAATAGCTCTTTCTCCGTGTCCTGTAAATGGAGTTTTGGTCATTTTGCCTTTGAGACATGACTCGCAAGTTTCATAAGATGTAAATTCGAACTGATTCAAATATCCATTTTTATGTAACTTAGCTAGACTTGTCGCATTGATATGACCTAGTCTACAATGCCACTAGAAGGCTTCGTTCATTTCTGAACTTTTCCTCTTGTGTATGTTCTGTATGTTTAGAACTGTAGTTTGAATGTATATACCATTACACAACGTACCAAACCCAATCAACACTTGATTTAGGAAAAATATTCGTAACATTTTGGTACGAAATAACAGTCGCTCAAAATCAATGTATTTGGTAATACTATGTGATATTTGCCAACTGCTTTGGCTGCAACAATTGCACCATTCCATACTACTAGAGACTTATCACCATTTCCCAGTTCTCTACTTCTCCTTAACCCATGTAGCAAATTACATATGTGGGATCCTGATCCGGTATCCAATACCCAGAACATAGAGTATACTGAGAAACAATTCTTGGTAACGAACACACCCGAAGAAGATGTATCAGCATGCTCTTTCTTCGTTTGGGTTGCGTGGGAATCCTGATATTCCCTTATTCCTTGCTCAGACTTATGACAATCATAAGATAGAGCGGAACTAACGTTCCCCAGCTCAGTATAATAAGCGGGTTCGGTCAATATATTCATATTATTATCTTGATTAAGGCGTTTCATGGTCGCTACCAGGAGAGAGAGAGGATAACACTTTTGTGTGCACTCTTTGCAAGATTAGATTAGTTATTATCTTATCTAATCAGGATGGCTCCCACTGTTTTTATCAAATCTTCCTTCAAACCATAAAAGGTAAGAGTAGCCGGGATTAATTACATCCTACAAGTTCACCAATCGGTTATCCAAGTAGGTATTGGTACTCCGAGAGAGTCTCCCTAAGCTTTCGCATGGAACTAATTAAATAACCTCGTATCCGTATGGGCATAACCCTGTTAACACATTTCTTAGACACCTACTGGATCAGCTAATTGCAAGGTGGAAAACTCTTCCAGGACTAACGCTTACTCGCAGCGGGTATCGGGATCCAACTATGTTATAGAAGGTATGCAATCTCATTGCAAATTTCAACACTTGAAATACCTAATATTTATTTTTACCCCTAACGACCTATGACCTTGACGAAGGCCAACAAACCATAGGCCGCTAATCAAGTTCAACCCGCTCATTTCGTGATTGAATTAAACTCACTCGCACGACCCTTGATGCAGGCCAATAAGGTCGTACGACTACACAAATCCAATCGCATCATATGTGGCAGATAAGCACTAATCAGCTACCGTACACCACGTCTTGACGAAGGCCAACAAACGTAGCACGAATACTAAAATAGTTTTTATCTGAAATGACGGAGGGCTACGACTGGTTTATAAGAAAACCTTTAGCGTAATGAACTTGATATCGTTGTAAAATCTAGTGATTTGAAAAGGAGTGGTTTTTGTAGCATTTGCTAGTTTTGCTAAATAGGTCACTCCCGGTGAAGAGATTTCGGCTCTTTCCTCATCGAATGAGGTGCTGGATATTCATCAAGGAATACCACTATGCAAAGAAAGAACTAGAGAAGCTACCAAAACAAAACCGAGTGGGTTGTAGCATTTGCTAGTTTTGCTAAAGAGGTCACTCCCGGTGAAGGGATCTCGGCTCTTTCCTCATCGAATGAGGTGCTGGATATTCATTAAGGAATACCACTATGCAAAGTAAGAACTAGAGCTACCTTTTAAAAATATTTGATTCTAAAATATCTTTAGGTTTCTTTTCTTTCCATTAATCTCATTAATAAAGTCCCATCATTTATGTTTTCCTAAACATCACAAAAAAGAAACAAAAATAGAACGTATGCTTATGCCATCCGCATTTGCCATGGGGCCCCGTCATGCACCGTTAGGTTACTTAACTAACGGCAGAGTGGGAGCTGGACTAATGCGGGTGCAAAACATAAGCAACGTTTATTATATATATCATATATATATATATATAGCATTCGTCTCACACAGTTATATGATCACATCACAGAACTTAAGCAGCAGAAGTCAACATATGAAATATTGGATATACTAGGAGGTCCGTCTTTTAAATTCATCCAGTAATGAAAAACACGGATTCCACGGTTGTGATAAATAGCCAAACCCACATCCCTAGATTCCTATGAGAGCGGCAAGCAACCCTTCCAATTCTAGAGTTAGGAGACCCGGTCTTGACTCCTCGAGATGGTTTCCCACTCTAAAACCCGGTTACTTGTGCTCCCTGTCTTGGGTCTATCCTAATACGGAAAAGTAAATAATATACATCAATGGTAACATCATTCTCAACCCAAAAGTGTTCCAATAAAAGAATATTACATACACCTTTTACATGAATGAAAATGAAAAACTCCCATCTCATGTAAAAAACCCGGCTATTCAATCATGACGATTTAATATTACATATCACAGCAACACATCACATCACATGTCATCAACATAAGTAAATATGCATATCCCGAATATCGTTGACATATAGCAACGAGATCGGGGATACCCTACATATTACACTTACGGTCGCAGAAAAGAAATGAAAAACTACAATAATTAGAATCCGCATTTTTCTTAGACATCATAAACCCGGAATATCTCATATTCCGAATTTCATGCCTAACATTATAAACCTTGCATTTTAGTCTCAAGTCGAAAATACTTTTCAATAACTTAGTCGGGTAATTCAACAAGATTCCCGACTACCTGATCGAATGCTCGTCGGGAACTTTAGTAGATGGCCGCACCTCCGATACCGTCGACGAAGTGCACTTAGGTGGAACACCGTATCCACGAGCACTCGAGTGGATTCTTTTGGCAACGGGGTTCTCCTACAGTCACTTGGTCGGGGCTGTGAGGCGTGGATATCTAGTAATGTTATCCGGCGAGTATCCGCGTACTATACGAGATTGCGATGGAGTTTTGATCCAAATCAAAACTCCGTGGCAATCGATCAATAAAGACTAAAATGCTAGATTTACAATTAGCAAACTAGTTTTCACAAAACTAATTAAAGTGGATTCTAAATATTTTAACACATATCAAACTTAAACCCGAAACGATGTTAAAATACAACTATGAAACACTCCGAATAGCCCTAACACAAAAGATAACATCACATGCAATCTGGGCTAATCTAACATAACCTGAAACCTTAAAAACCATCAGAACAAAACACTAAAGAAACTATAGCCCATTCAGGAACAGGGGGACCGGCGAGGCCGGCCATTTTGGGCATTTGGCCGGTGAGATTTTGGTGTATGAGTCTTGATTTTGTCTGGTGTTCTAGTTACATCAAATATAACATTCCGCACTTGTTTAAATTTTTTCAAAGAACATTTCAAAATTTACAGAAACTTGGTCGTTGGGTTTGCAATTTCGGGGTTGTTTCGTTTTCGTAGTTCTACTAATATCGTCTAATCTCTAGCTTGGCTCTGATACCATGAAAGTGTATCCTAGCACCACCACTGGGTTTTCACAAACATCAAGCATACTATATTTAAAAATTTGGGGTGCTAAGCCACACTAACCTAGAATCTTAATTAGAATATTAGGGTTTAAGCTATGATATCATAAGAACTCCCGTGAAGCCTATAAGTGACACTTACCATACAGTCCGGTCTCTTCGTCTGATATGTCGCATATCGAGTTTAGGGGTGGAATCGTCAGACCCCAGTAACTTGATAAGCCATGCCGATGTGTGGCTCATAACGGTTCGAGAAACTACTGATGACACTTACCAGTAAATGTTACGATCCGAAAGTGTGGAACGTGACTGACACTTAAATCACGCAACGTCTAGAGGCGTAGCGTAATCTAAGTAAGCCAAAGCCCAAAAATCTAAACTATTTAAATAAATAGAGTGAAGAAAATACTTATTTTAAAAAAGTGGTTTTGACAAAATAAAGTCACATTAAACATTTTAGAACATCATGTTTTTCCGAAAATTTCGGCAAAGTTTCCTTTGTAAAAACCGACCCCAAACGGGTACAAAACATGAATATATATAAAGCAATGTATAAAGGCATCCCTAAGTGGGAGTTAGCTCTTCGCCGAATGGCGGAACACAACCACATGCCAGATATATCATAATAATGCGAAATAAGCATATAAAAGTAAGAAAATAAGAAAGCACCACGTCGGCTCACTTGAGCTCGACACCAGAGAGAAAAATACAAATCTCACAAGCTCACAATCTAAGTCACATATACATATAGTCGATGGAGTGTACTAGATACAAAATAAATATACATGGTGGGAACAAAATAATATCCTCCTAAAAACCCACCAATGCGCAAAGTCGCAAGTCGATGCAAAGAGAGCAGAAGAAGAAGTATGCCCGCCGCTAGAATGCTGACAGGTTGGACCTGCAAGATACTGTGGCACAACAGGGGTGAGTTGCCAACTCGTGAGTAGTAAGTAACATCTAATAAGACAATCACAAGTATGCACGCAAATGCGTCGCAGCCTGTGTATACCATAATGATGCTATGCACTAATATGAATGCAACATGAATGAATGATCAAGTACGAAATCTGGTTATATATTTGGTATGAGAAAAATCTGTGCTCTTATCTTAGTAAAACTTTTGTATAATAAAACTGGGGTATCATCAAATGAAATCGATAGAAAACCGTGTCAATATCGACACAATATATATATATATATATATATATCAAATCTCGGCAGCCGTCTCTCAGATCGGCCCTCAAATCTGTCAAATCACATGACTCCGGTCGGTATCCTCCGGATGACCGCCGGGTCAACAATCACCGGTAGGTAATGTTCCCCTGCCGGGCGCAACGCCTTCTCAATACGTCCATCTTGTCCCGAGGTACCTTACCGGGTCCACCATGCACCCGCAGACGATGCGTCCCCCTACTCGAATCAGGTATAAGTACATACGTGCCTCAAGATCCGAGAAAACTCATGGTGGACGCCACACACATCATATCACGAGAAAACCGCAAATTTCTATTTTGAAATGATAATAAATTTATAAAATTCCTTTGCGGTTTTCCCCAAATCCAAAAATCTCATGAATACGGAAATTTCCAAGAAAATCACAATATATGAATATGTGAATAACCATGAATGTCCATGATATCAACATGATGCAATGCGATGTATGTTTAGAAGATTACATATGAATGATGATGCAATGAGGTATATATGACTAGCAATCCTACGTATCCATCCTGGTGAAATGAATATATAACTAAAAGTTACATATCATATATGATGCAAATGCTCAGATACTTATTTAAGCAAGTTCTATAGTGTTCGGGACATAACAATTACCAATGGCGTGTGTGTTCTCATAAAGAGTGCACGTGCGGCATGAACCAATGGTAATGGTGCAAGTGTCCTAGGTAATAACATCATATGTAACAAGATGCAATTCCATGATGTGAATGATTTCAATGAAGCATATGACTAGATACTGCATAACATACATGATGCAAATGCACAGATACCGATCATTAAGCAAGTTCTAAGGTGTATCGTGACTAGCAATTACCAATGGCATATGTGTTTACATAAAATAGTGCATGTGCGGCATAAACCATTAGTAATAGTGCAAGTGTCCTAAGTTATAATATCAATGTATATGAAGATGCAAAAGCGACATAAGCATGATATGAGCATATGAAACACAAGAATTATAACTAAATGCTATCTATCGGGCGCTTAACGCCATCCATGTGATTTCCCCGTAGATGTGTACATCTACTCACCGGGACGCCTCGGCTAATCGAATCCGATCACTGCCTTTCCTTTCCTTGCCGCGTCCGACGTCTCCGCGACCGATCCTATAATTGCACAAATAATCCATATGATGCTAATCAATTAAATAGACGCGAACACATAACAATACGAAGCAACCAACGCGCACTAGCTAGACGCGCATGCACTTAGTGCACAAAACGCGCGCGCGACATCACTACAAACCACAACTAGGGGTTGCTATGCGAAGCAAACACCAAACCGAGAATCTAATCGTACTAATCGCGCATTCACATCACACTAAAATTTTGAAAAAAATAGGTCGTAGATCATCACAACCTCAAATTTAACTAAAACCTATTTCTATTAAAAACCTAGTAAGCAACATTAAGCCATTTTAGTGCAAAACTAGATGGATTAGCAAGCCTAGTAGCCATTAATCACACATGATATCCTAATCAAGTCATGCAACACTTAATTAAATCAAATCTCATATAAACACTCACTAATCATGAAATTAATTGCATGAACTCCTAATTAAGATAATTAAAAGCCATATTAGCAAAGTAATCAACTAGATTATACTTGATGAAGCCATTAGATGTTAACTACAATTAGCTAACTTAATTAAGTGATAAAAACCTTAATTTTAACCCAAACCCTTCTCTTTAAAACTCTATTTTGCAATAAAACTATATTAACGCCTAATTAAAATTAGATTAAAGTAAATAATTAACAAAGCAAACTAGGATTTGGTTTTATATCTCAAAGATTTTGGAAGATCAAACTTGCTAGCTTTGGCCACCCAAAATGCTAACTTGCTTCAAGATCCAAGCTTAGTTTAGGCAAAGGAAATCTTGTGATTATTTAGCTAGAAATTAGAGATGAATTTGTGGATTTTTTATGGGAAAAATGAGGTTTTAGAATGAAAAGAAGAAGAAGAAATGGAGGGGGCTGCTGGCTGTGGCCGAGCCAAGGAGAGAGGGTGAGGGGAAAGTGAGTGAAAAACAAAGCAACATGTTCACCTTACCTCATTAATATGCACCATACTTCTATTCTCATTTTATTTTATTTTATTTTCTATGAAAGCTTATCTTAGAAATATCAAGAACCATGATCAAACATTCACTTCCAAAAACAACATGTTATAATTTGTGTTTAGTTATCATGGTGCACTAACATGTAATTAACCCATAATAATTATAATTAACACTAATTTAGTGTATAAGTGCAATATTAAAATAATATTTAAAATAAATAATTAAGGTAAATATTTAAGTAAACTAGCAATTTAAACAAGTAACTAGTTAAACACTCATACATAAGAAATTACATAATTAAAATAGGTATAATTATGTCTATATAGAAAAATAATTATAATTAGGTTTTACGGAAAATAGTGTTGTATTACTAATTATCAAACAATTAACCTAAACAATTTATAAAGCGTTACAATCTTCCCTCCTTAAAAAAATTTGGTCCCCTAATTTAAAATCTAACTACGCGTACCTTCGAAGAGACAGGGATATCTCGTCCTCGGCTTCCCACGTGACCTTTCACTGTTCGGCCCATGCCAAAGAACCTTTACAGATGGTAGGACCTTTGACCTCAGTTTCTTTACCTGCCGATCCAGAATAACTACCGGCTGCTCGATGAAAGAAAGATCGCGCTCCAGCTGAATCGTCTGATACTGTATCGCATGAGAGGGGTCATGAAGGTACTTGCGGAGTATCGATACATGAAACACGGGGTGAACATCCGGAAAACTGGATGGAAGAGCCAAACGATAAGCAACTGCACTGACTCGCTCGAGAATCTCGAAGGGACCCACATATCTGGGATTAAGCTTCCCTTTCTTTCCGAATCTCCTTACGCCCTTCATTGGAAAAATCAGCAAGAAAACATGATCACTTACAGCAAATTCCAGTCTATGACGACGTCTATTTTCATAAGATTTTTGCATGCTCTGGGCCACTCTCATCCTGTCCTGAATCAACTGGATCTTCTCGGTCGTCTCCTGCACAAGCCGCGGTCCCAAAATACTGCTCTCACTGAGCTCTGTCCAACAACTAGTGATCGACATCTCTTACCATAAAATGCCTCGAAGAGTGCCATCTGTATCGTCTCCTGGAAGCTGTTATTATAGGAGAACTCCATCAAGGGTAGGTGACGATCCCAACTGCTACCGAAATCTAGAATGCAAGCTCGGAACACATCCTCGAGAGTCTATATGGTCTGCTCTGATTGACCATCGATCTGCAGATGGAAAGCTGTACTGAAACTCAATCGGTGCCCAAGGTCTCCTTAAGTTTTTGCCATAGTCGGCTGGTGAACTAGGTGCCTTTGTCGGAAACAATGCAAGTCGGAACACCGTATAGTCGCACAATCTCATCAACATATATCTGAGCATACTGAACGAATCCGAAAGTGGTCTTCACTGGCAAAAAGTGAGACGCTTTCGTCAATCGGTATACGATCACCCAAATAGAGTCATACACTCGACTGGTCCTAGATAGACCTACGATAAAATCCATAGAGATCTTCTCCCACTTCCACTCTGGAATGGGCAAAGGCTGTAACACTCCCGCTGGCTTCTGATGCTCGGCCTTGACTTGCTGGCAAGTCAGGCATCTCAAAACAAAATCTGTGACATCTCTCTTCATCCCTTCCCACCAGTAGACATCTCTCAAGTCATGGTACATCTTGGTGGAACATGGATGAACACTATATGCTGACTGATGTGCCTCCTCTAAAATCTCGCATCTCAGCCCCTCGGAATTTGGCACACACAGTCGAGTCCCAAATCGTAGCACTCCCTGATCATCGATCACGAACTCTGAATCTCTTCCATGTCGAACCTGCTCCATGATCTCTGACAAAAGAACATCATTGGACTGTGCCTCACGAAAACAGTCAAGTAACTGTGGACGCACACATACATGGGCAAGCTGTCCCCCGGTCGAAGTAAACTCGAACTGTACTCGGTTGTTACATAGAATCTGCCAATCTGCCTTTGACTGTCTCTGAACCGCGCTCAAACAAGACAAGCTACCTCCGGGCCTCCGACTCAAAACATCTGCCACAACATTCGCCTTGCCCGGATGATAAAGAATCTCGCAGTCATAGTCCTTCACTAGATCCATCCAACGGTGTTGTCTCAAATTTAGATCTCGCTGCTGAAAAATGTACATTAAGCTCTTGTGGTCCGTAAATATCTGGCACAACTTGCCGTATAAGTAGTGTCTCCAGATCTTGAGTGCAAAAACCACCGCAGCCATCTCTAAGTCATGAGTGGGATAGTACTGCTGTAACACCCTAGTTCATTTATACCAGTTCTAGTTCAAGTATTTCTTTATTTATGGTATTTTCCTGATTTACTGTGTTTTGGGTGCGAATAGTGTATTTGACATCTGTATTTGCATCCGACCCGACCCCGCTTGCTTTAAACCTGTCTTGATTCATGTTTATGATTTATCCTGACTTGATACGTGGACTCGTGCACTTTCATTTGCATACTAGCATTTTACCGGGCATCT
The DNA here is from genome assembly GCA_030015575.1 of Agapanthus africanus. NCBI lineage: Eukaryota > Viridiplantae > Streptophyta > Magnoliopsida > Asparagales > Amaryllidaceae > Agapanthus > Agapanthus africanus. Next base: position 42,269,239 of record CM057342.1, read on the forward strand.
GCATTTTAATATAACATTTAAGTCATATAAAATATTTTAAAAATACATTGCATGGCCTGCATGATAGCCCTAACCCCGTGGTAGCATCCGCGCATCTTGTTCTCGTCCCGTTCAGTGAAACAGACTTATTTGGATGGCTACGCGCACGTACATACATCAGTTCTTGAGGGTATGCATTTTCGTTACCCGTACATTCATTTTTTATTTTGGTCGACATGTATATTTTTCGTATTTTAAAACTGAATTTTAGACCCGACCCGGGCATGTTTTGGACTATGTTTGTATTTACCAGAATATCAAATTTTATTTATATAATATTAATTTTATAAACTGATACAAATTAAAATTTAGTTAACTAATAAAAGATTTTTTAAATTTAAATCTAAACTAATTTCCTAACAAACTAACAACCCCTTTTTCTCTCTCTCTCCTCTGCATATATATACTTATATATATTTTATTTATTTATTTATTTTCTTTCCTTATTTAATACACAGCCTCTTCTTCTTACTTCTTCTTCTTCTTTCTTCTTTCTTTTTCTTGATTTTGTTTCTTGATTCCGGTGATCACCGCCGGAGCCGTGCTCGTCGCTGACGATCCGAGTGATCCAGTGAACGTACCTTGCCTGCGTGATCACCCTTTTGCATTGTTTAGACCTGTCCCGTATGCCGTGCGCGCGTTGCGACATTTTACCGACGTCGGACGTGCCGTACATATCCGTTTCGTGATCCGTCGAGGCAAGTTTATCTTGCTATATGCTACATTACTTTATATACATCTATTTTAACAAATATAATACTGGTATTTCAAATTATGCACTCCATATTTACTTTTACAGTTTTTCGACATCCGTCTGCATCCGTACGTGTTATTTTACATCTAGCGCATGCAAATTTATCTTGTTACATACTATACTACAATATACTGCATCCAATAGAATATTTACATTTCATATTGTTTAGTTGTACATCCCGCATTTACCAGTTTATCATTTTACTGTAATACGACGTCCGTACACATCAATATCATTATTTACATGTCTAGCCGCATGCTAAATCATCTTGCTACAAGCTAGGTATAGTATTATGCATCCATACTAAAGTTTTACTGTTTTCGGATACCCGTTTGCATCCATATCATTTAAAATATATATCGTCATAATATTTCTTATTATTATCTTTAATTATTTTATAACCTGTATTTTATAATGTTATACAAAATATAGTTTGAAAATATTATAGTTTACACATGAAACGTCGTTGTAAAGCGGATACGACAAATCTGAAATTTACTGTACACCTTACCTTATAAAATTCATTATAAATGATAGAAAAATTATTAGTATACATTTTTTAGTTCGTTACGAAGCTAACTCAGAATTCTATAACTCTATGAAATATTTAACTTCAAAATAAATTGTTTAAATAACGTAAAATTCAAATGAAAATATCTCTAAACTGCTATCCAGGGAAATTCCAGCAGCAAACTTTCAACTTCGAATGTTCATAGCTTTTTGTTGGAACAACCTACGATACTTCAAATTATAAAAATGAAAATCTTATTGAATTATATTTGTTTTGGTATAACACACGTCCCTTTTGGAGAACGTTTATTATTTTTAAAGCTATTTTACAAATCAGGGTGACGCTGAATTTCTGAACGGAACTTTCTTGTGCATGGTTAATCAATACCACTTTTATAGTTATTAATCGGTTTGAATATGTTATCCATGTTAATATTATTATATCAATATCTGTTTAATAAATAATAGTGCTTGAGTTTTAATATTCAGCAAATTTTACCGATTTACAGTTTTATAGTATCCGTCTGTATCCGTACGGTTTATTACATATCTAGTTGCACGCCGAGACCATATTATTTCATGTTACTGTTGTATTAGTGAACCATGTTTGATAATTGTGCATCCTACTTAGTCATGATGTGACCCCTGATCGATATTTGTGCATCCATGTTTTTATTGTACATCCGTACTTTCATCCTGATTCAATACTTGCTACAGTTTTATTATGAGCACCCGCTTGATACCTGTGCACTACTTGACATGACCTGATACACCACTACTTGACATGACTTAATACATGTACACTACCTGACATGACCTGATATATCATTACTTGTCATGTTTCCTGATCCTGTTTCTAATGCCGACAATCCTGACATGTTATCCCGATGGACATATCCTATTGTCTGTATAGACAAACATGTTCCTGCTTGATCCTGTGTTGGCATTAGTCTTAGATTTGTCAATACCTGACTTGAACACATAACTTGGGGGTATGGGGAAATCAATGATGAAACCTGACTTGTAACTCGACTGTTCGATGCTTATACTGATCAATTTTAGAGGCTAGGCCAGCCTTGGGATGATGCCGCTGACATAATTCATTTGTACATGTTTCCTGTTTAGTGCCTAGTGGCATGTCTTGGTTTCAGCCCGAGAATCTGGACCGTGATCCCGGGCATGCACGGGATACTATTGAGTTATATCGATGATTCATCAAATTGATTTCACAGACTTGAGAATAGTTAACCCAGTAGCACAGTTTAGTTTCACCGCTGCACTTCACATATACCATTACACTTCACTGTTCTTTATACCTGCTCACTTATTACATTCATGTACCCTGTAACACCCGAGCCCAATGCTACTATTTTCAATTACTGTTTGAGCATAATGTGGTACTCATTTCATTTAACTTGCTTGTTTGTTGCTTACTGTAAAATTTACCCGGCAAAGTCATTTCTACATATAATAAATTTTAACATCTAAAATAAAATTGAAAATATTCATCTTGGCCTACTTGTCACCCCTAGCCTCGTGGTAGCGTCCGTGCATTGTGTTCTCATCCCGTTCAGTGAAACGGGCGAGTTTGGACGGCTACGCGCGCGTACATGTGTCCGTTTTGGGGGTATGCTTTTTAATCATAAAACATTTAATTTTAAAATTTGGATCCCGCTTAAAATCCTATTATTTCAATTTCAAATTTTTGGACTCGACCAGAGCGCGATTTGGAAATGTTTTATTTGGCGCCAAAATCCCAAATTTTAATATTATTAAAACCATTGCATATATTTTTCTAACTAGCCTGATATCTTACTGTTCATTACCTATCTTTTAAATCTTTAAGTTAACCATATAATATTTTTACAATCTTTTATATCCTTCTCAATTTATTCTCTCAGCCAATCGCAACCACCCCTTTAGCCCCACTTTTCTCTCTCTCTCCCCACTTTTTCTCTCTCTCTCTCATATATTCTCTCGTACTTCTCTTTATCATTCTTTCTTTTTTGCTTCATGTCTCGTTTCTCATTTTTTTAACTGTTCTTTTGTTGCCGGAATTCCGTCGTGCCGGTGACGCTTCTCGACGTTCCAGCGAGATACCCGACCCGTGTGGTTCCTTTGTTCGTCGTTTGGGTTCATTCCGTGAACCGTCCGCCCGTCGCGAGTTTTCCCCGCCGACGGTTAACGTTCCGTTTTCCCGATTCGCTACCCATCGAGGCAAGTTAATCTTGCTGCATGCTATATAATTCATTTTATACCTATTTAAATAAATACCATACCTATAGTTTAAATCTAGTGCCCCATGTTTAATTTTATAACGTTTCGATGTTCCGTTTGCATCCGTTTATATCATATTAAATCTAGATCATGAAAACTTATCTTGTGACATACTAGATTACATTATACTGCATCCATATCAATTAAAATATACATCGTCGTAATATTTCTTATTATTATCTTTAATTAGTTTATAATCTGCATTTTATGATATTATATATTTAAAATATTATAGTTTACACATGAAACGTCGTTGAAAAAGCGGATACGACAAATCTGAAATTTACTGTATACCTTACCTTATAAAATTCATTATAAATCATAGAAAAATCATTAGTATACGTTCTTTAGTTTGTTACGAAGCTAACTCAGAATACTATAACTCTATGAAATATTTACTTGCAAAATAAATTGTTTAAATAATGTAAAATGCAAATGAAAATGCCTCCAAACTGCTGTCCATGGAAATTCCAGCAGCAAACTTTCAAGTTCGAATGTTCATAACTTTTTGTAGGGACAACCTGAGATGTTTATACTTATAAAATTGAAAACCTTATTGAATTATCTTTGTTTTGGTATAAGACATGTCCCTTTTGGAGAACATTTGTTATTTTTAAACTATTTTACAAATCAGGATGACGCTGAATTTCTGAACGAAACTTTCTTGTGCATGGTTAATCAATACCACTTTTATAGTTATTAATCGCTTTGAATATGCTATCCATATTAATATTATTATATAAATATTTATATCACATATTTCTTAGTTGTACATCCCACATTACCATTTTATAGTTTTATAACTTTTTGGATACCCGTTTGCATCCATCGCATTTAAGATACATATAATTGCATCCATAGATCACATTACTACATAATAATGTGATATTAACACTCCATGTTTAATAAATTGCATCCTAATTAATATTGGAACTATAAATGTAATCCTAATCAATAACTGTGCATCCATATCCTTGAAATTATATCTATTTGCATATCATATTACATGTTCCAGTTTATTGTTCTGATAGTACTCATGCTTGTTTATTTATACATATGCTTATGTTAGTTTGATTATGAGCACCCACATGACATCTTGTGCTTCCTGACATGACCCGTTACACTTCCTACTTGACATGACATGGTACCGTATACTCTTGACATGACACCTTTATACATTACCTGGCTTGACCTGATGTACCATGGATTTACCTGTTGCCTGATCTTGTGTCTAATGCCAACAAACATAACATGTAGTCCTCATGGACCGTTCCTGTTGTCTATCCAGACAAACCTGTTTACCTGATCCTGTGTTGGCATTAGTTTCTTGATTACTGGATACCCGACTTGACATACACCTATAACTTGGGGGTATGGGGAAATAAAAAGTGAAATCAGACTTGTAACTCGATAGTTCACTATCTGTATTGAGTGTACACATTCCTGTTTTGTGCCTAGCGGCATGTCTCGGTTTCAGCCGAGAATATTGTGGCCGTGGTCCCGGGTATGTACGGGATACTATCGAGTGTACACATTCCTGTTTTGTGCCTAGCGGCATGTCTCGGCTGCAGCCGAGAATATTGTGGCCGTGGTCCCGGGTATGTACGGGATACTATTGAGTTACATCGATGATTCATCAATTTGGTTTCAAAGACTTTAGAACAGAGAATCTGATAGAACAATCCAGTTTACCCACTGCACACTACCCTGTACTGCTCTGATTTATATTATTGTTACCCTTGCTTTATTCATGTTTATATTCGCATTGCCTGTTTACTATGTTATTACTTGATGACTTGACGCACTGACGTCTGGGTTTTGCATGGCCCAGATTCTTCTACCTTGCTGTAGACTGATTAAGATTTTTGCCGCTGTTAGACGAGCGGTGAGGTTCCTGTCGGTACGTAGTTTCACTCCAGGTGTTTCATTTATTGTATCTTTGGCTCCCGCATATTGTTATCTCTTGATTCTTTTACTCTGGCTTATGGACATGTACTAGGTAGTTAGTTTACTTTCCTGTTCTTGATATCTCCACAGCCGTAATGTGACTGTGGAAGGATTTTTCCTATCCACAGGTAGCATGGTTGGCTATGTCACGTGCCCACTTTAGCGTACTTTGGGAAGCGGGGCGTGACATGGTTCTTTTGGTATCAGAGCCATAGGTTAGTTGGGTTGATTCTTTTGTAGTTGGGTATTGTACCTAATACACGAATCAGAATACCCGTGTTTAGGAAACATGTCCTGCCACCTTGCCGTTTACCATTCTTGAATCACATTCTTCCTGGTTATATCTTTACGATGTGCAAACTTCCTTTGCATATTGATTCAAAAACCTGATTCCTTGTTATCTCTAGGACTTAGGCGACTTGGATGGAGTTATATAATTGTGGCTATGATACCGCGGCATAGTTACAATGCGGTACTCTATTTAAGTATCTTGGAGTTCTAGCCTTGATCTATATTCAAAATCTATCATCATGCTAATATTGGATATTTTGAGTTCAGGATTATGGCCGGTAAGAAATTGAAGGCATGCTTGGAGTGATAAGAGGAATGCTGGAGAATCAAAGAAACAGACCGAGCTGATCCAGCAGCAAGCGGACTCGTTTCGGGAAGGTTTGCAGATCGTTCAGCAGTCTGTGAACAATGTTGGAGCTAGACCAGTTGACCGAGTAGGGACCGTAGCAGATTTCAGGCGGTTGGGTCCGTCTACATTTACTGGTTTAAAGGAGCCGTTGCCAGTGGAGCAGTGGCTAGTTGACACAGAGAACTTGCTTTTTGCGGCACAGATTCCAAATGACAAAAGAGTTGATGTGGTACGCATTCAGTTAGTGGACTACGCCCGAGAATGGTGGCTTGTAGAGGAGACCCGCTTGCCCAAGCCGATCAAGTGGGAGGATTTTTCTAAGAGTTTCCTGGAGAAGTTCTTCCCGCGGACTGCACGGGAGGAAATGGAAGAGAAGTTCATCGGACTAAAGCAGAAGGGAGCACCCGTAGATGTGCATGTAGCAGAATGGACAAGACTCAGTAGTTTCGCTGGACCTTTAGTTGCCAACGATGCAGACAGGACACGGAGGTTCATGCGCAGACTGGACGTGGACATCCAGAGGCAGATTGTCTTCCTGGGTTTGATCACTTTCTCACAAGTACTTGCGGCAGTCGAGAGCAGCAGAGTTTATCTGGGATGAAGGGGAGTTTTTCTGTCGGGCCAGTCGAGTTTAGGGTAGGCCGACAAACAATATTCTTACAGCAATGGAAGTTGATAATAGTGAAGAGCCGGCTGTTGTTCGTGATTTTATGGACGTGTTTGAAGATATATCGGGATTACCGCTGAAGCGAGACGTGGGGTTCGCAATTGATCTTATTCCTTGTGCAGCGCCAGTATCCAAAGCGTATTATCCAATGGCACCAGTAGAGCTGGAACAAGTTAAGAAACAAGTTGCTGAATTGCTTGAGAAGGGTTGGATCCGCAGCAGTAACTCGCCTTGGGGAGCTCCAGTTCTTCTAGTAAAGAAGAAAGATGGCACAAGAAGAATGTGCATCGACTATCGAGAGTTAAACCGGGTGACTATTAAGAACAAGTACCCGATCGCTCGCATTAGAGAACTTTTTGAGCAGCTTAGTGGCGCGAGGGTATTCTTGAAACTGGATTTGCGATCCGGATATCATCAGGTCCGAGTGAAAATAGAAGATATTTGCAAGACGGCGTTCCGAACTCGGTATGGACATTACGAGTACTTAGTGATGCCCTTCGGAGTAACGAATGCGCCGGCAGTAGTCATGGACTTGATGAACCGAATCTTTTCACCTTTCTTGGATCAGTTCATTGTGGTATTCATTGACGATATTCTGGTTTACTCGAAGAGTTTTGAAGAGCATGCTGAGTATTTGAAGATCGCACTGCTGACGTTGAGACAGGAGAAATTGTATGCGAAGATGAGTAAGTGCGAGTTTTGGCTGGAGGAAGTAAGGTTTTTGAGGCATGTTGTGTCTGGCGATGGCATTGCCGTCGATCCAGAAAAGATTGTAGCAGTTCGAGATTGGCCTATTCCAAAGAATATTGCTGAGATAAGAAGTTTCCTTGGATTAGCCGGATACTACAGGAGATTTGTGGAGAACTTTGCTCGTCTGGCAGAGCCGTTGACCATGCTTACGCGCAAGGAGGTACCTTTTGTATGGGCAGATAAGTATGCATTAGCTTTCGAGACGTTGAAGCAGAAGTTGATAACCGCCCCTATTCTGACCGTGCCAGACAATTCCGGAGGATTGGTGATTCACAGCGACGCATCTGGGAAAGGATTGGGATGTGTTTTGATGCAGCATGGGAAGGTTGTAGCATACGCATCGAGACAGTTGAAGACCCATGAGAAGAATTATCCAACTCATGACTTGGAGCTTGCGGCTGTGATTTTCGCTTTGAAGATTTGGAGACACTACCTTTTGGATGAAAGAGTCGAAGTTTTTACAGATCATAAGAGCTTGAAGTATGTGTTCACACAGAAGGAGCTTAACATGAGGCAGCGTAGATGGTTGGAGCTGATGGCTAACTACGATCTTGATCTTAAGTACCATCCGGGGAAGGTTAATGTTGTGCCGGATGCGCTTAGTCAGTTACCAGTAATTTAGGTGTTAATTACGCAGAAGGAGATCGTCGCAGATTTTCGAAGATTTGACTTGGAGGTTGTGCTACCGCGTTCTACGGGACAGTTGTTGCAGCTGCAAGTACATTCGTCTTTGATCGAGAATATTAAAGCAGCTCAATCGCAGGATCCTAGACTGCAAAAGTTTCGAGAGCAGGTTGAAGCCGGGCTACGAACAGATTTATTGATTCACGAAGATGGTTCGTTGAGGTATGGTAGCCGTTTGTGTGTGCCAAAGGGTGATGTTCGTGAACAGCTTATGAAGGAGGCACACAGTTCAGCTTATTCTGTACATCCAGGAGGCACAAAGATGTACCGAGATATTCGACAGCATTTCTGGTGGGAGGGCATGAAACGGGAGATTGCTCGCTTTATGGCAAAGTGCTTAGTGTGTCAGCAAGTTAAGGCTGAACATCAAAGGGTTGCTGGTTTATTGCAACCACTTCCGATTCCTCAGTGGAAGTGGGAACATATAACCATGGATTTCGTGACGGCTTTACCGTGAAGTCCAAAAGGCAACCATGCTATATGGGTAATTGTTGACCGATTGACCAAGGCAGCTCACTTTATTCTTTTTCGGGTTGGTCAATCAACAGAGACTTTGGCAGAGCGGTACATGCAGGAGATTGTAAGATTGCATGGAGTACCGGTGAGCATCGTGTCCGATCGGGACACTCGGTTCTTATCACACTTCTGGAGGAGTTTACAGGAAAGTTTGGGGACTCGATTGAAGTTTAGCACAGCTTATCATCCTCAAATGATGGTCAGTCGGAGAGAACGATCCAAACTCTTGAGGATATGTTGAGAGCATGCATGTTGGACTTCAAGGGGTCTTGGGAGGATCATCTACTTTTGGTGGAGTTGTCTTACAACAACAGTTTTCAGGCAACTATTCAGATGGCTCCATTTGAAGCTTTGTATGGTCGTAAATGCCGTTCACCTGTTTGTTGGGACGATGTCGGTGAACGAAGATTATTGGGACCAGATTTGGTTGTGCAGACAGTTGAGAAGATTAACCCTATCAGAAATCATATGAAGGCAGCATAGGACCGACAGAAGAGTTGAGCAGATACGTCAAGAAGACCTCTAGAGTTCACCATGGGTGATTTGGTATTCTTGAAGATGTCACCGACTAGAGGGGTGATTCGTTTTGGAAGTCGAGGAAAGCTTAGTCCTCGATTCGTTGGACCCTTTGAGATCTTGGAGCGTGTTGGTGAGGTAGCGTATCGTTTGGCGTTACCGCAGTCCTTGGCGAATGTGCACGATGTGTTTCACGTATCTCAACTCCGTTGGTATGTTCAAGATGAAACACACGTATTGGATCATTCGGAGCTAACAGTATGAGAAGACTTGACTTTTGAGGAGCGACCGATTGGAATCGTGGATCGAAGGGAAAAGGTTCTTAAGAACAAGGTTATCCCCCTTATGCTTGTTTCTTGGGGTAATCGCTCGCATGGAGAGTCCATTTGGGAACGAGAAAATGAAATCCGGCAGAAGTTTCCTCACCTTTTCTTATAGTTATCTATCTTTGTATTCTTGGAATTTCGAGGACGAAATTCTTTTTGTAGTTGGGTATAATGTAACACCCGAGCCCAATACTACTATTTTCAATTACTGTTTGAGTATAATGTGGTACTCATTTCATTTAACTTGCTTGTTTGTTGCTTACTGTAAAATTTACCCGGCAAAGTCATTTCTACATATAACAAATTTTAGCATCTAAAATAAAATTGAAAATATTCATCTCGGCCTACTTGTCACCCCTAGCCTCGTGGTACCGTCCGTGCATTGTGTTCTCGTCCCGTTCAGTGAAACGGGCGAGTTTGGACGGCTACGCGCGCGTACATGTGTCCGTTTTGGGGTATGCTTTTTAATCATAAAACATTTAATTTTAAAATTTGGATCCCGCTTAAAATCCTATTATTTCAAATTTAAATTTTTGGACTCGACCCGGGCGCGATTTGGAAATGTTTTATTTGGCGCCAAAATCCCAAATTTTAATATTATTAAAACCATCGCATATATTTTTCTAACTAGCCTGATATCTTACTGTTCATTACCTATCTTTTAAATCTTTAAGTTAACCATATAATATTTTTACAATCTTTTATATCCTTCTCAATTTATTCTCTCAGCCAATCGCAACCACCCCTTTAGCTCCACTTTTCTCTCTCTCTCCCCACTTTTTCTCTCTCTCTCTCATATATTCTCTCGTACTTCTCTTTATCATTCTTTCTTTTTTGCTTCATGTCTCGTTTCTCATTTTTTTAACTGTTCTTTTGTTGCCGGAATTCCGTCGTGCCGGTGACGCTTCTCGACGTTCCAGCGAGATACCCGACCCGTGTGGTTCCTTTGTTCGTCGTTTGGGTTCATTCCGTGAACCGTGCGTCCGTCGCGAGTTTTCCCCGCCGACGGTTAACGTTCCGTTTTCCCGATTCGCGACCCATCGAGGCAAGTTAATCTTGCTGCATGCTATATAGTTCATTTTATACCTATTTAAATAAATACCATACCTATAGTTTAAATCTAGTGCCCCATGTTTAATTTTATAACGTTTCGATGTTCCGTTTGCATCCGTTTATATCATATTAAATCTAGATCATGAAAACTTATTTTGTGACATACCAGATTACATTATACTGCATCCATATCAATTAAAATATACATCGTCGTAATATTTCTTATTATTATCTTTAATTAGTTTATAATCTGCATTTTATGATATTATATATTTAAAATATTATAGTTTACACATGAAACGTCGTTGAAAAAGCGGATACGACAAATCTAAAATTTACTGTATACCTTACCTTATAAAATTCATTATAAATCATAGAAAAATTATTAGTATACGTTCTTTAGTTAATTACGAAGCTAACTCAGAATATTATAACTCTATGAAATATTTACTTGCAAAATAAATTGTTTAAATAACGTAAAATGCAAATGAAAATGCCTCCAAACTGCTGTCCAGGGAAATTCCAGCAGCAAACTTTCAAGTTCGAATGTTCATAACTTTTTGTAGGGACAACCTGAGATGCTTATACTTATAAAACTGAAAACCTTATTGAATTATCTTTGTTTTGATATGAGACACGTCCCTTTTGGAGAACATTTGTTATTTTTAAGCTATTTTACAAATCAGGATGACGCTGAATTTCTAAACGGAACTTTCTTGTGCATGGTTAATCAATACCACTTTTATAGTTATTAATCGCTTTGAATATACTATCCATATTAATATTATTATATAAATATTTATATCACATATTGTTTAGTTGTACATCCCACATTACCATTTTATAGTTTTATAACTTTTCGGATACCCGTTTGCATCCATCGCATTTAAGATACATATAATTGCATCCATAGATCACATTACTACATAATAATGTGATATTAACACTCCATGTTTAATAAATTGCATCCTAATTAATATTGGAACTATAAATGTAACCCTAATCGATAACTGTGCATCCATATCCTTGGAATTATATCTATTTGCATATCATATTACATGTTCCAGTTTATTGTTCTGATAGTACTCATGCTTGTTTATTTATACATATGCTTATGTTAGTTTGATTATGAGCACCCACATGATATCTTGTGCTTCCTGACATGACCTGTTACACTTCCTACTTGACATGACATGGTACCGTACACTCTTGACATGACATGACACCTTTATACATTACCTGGCTTGACCTGATGTACCATGGCTTTACCTGTTACCTGATCTTGTGTCTAATGCCAACAAACATAACATATAGTCCTCATGGAGCGTTCCTCTTGTCTATCCAGACAAACCTGTTTACCTGATCCTGTGTTGGCATTAGTTTCTTGATTACTGGATACCCGACTTGACATACACATATAACTTGGGGGTATGAGGAAATCAAAGGTGAAATCAGACTTGTAACTCGACAGTTCACTACCTGTATTGAGTATACACATTCCTGTTTTGTGCCTAGCGGCATGTCTCGGTTTCAGCCGAGAATATTATGGCCGTGGTCCCGGGTATGTACGGGATACTATCGAGTGTACATATTCCTGTTTTGTGTCTAGCGGCATGTCTCGGCTGCAGCCGAGAATATTCTGGCCGTGGTCCCGGGTATGTACGGGATACTATTGAGTTACATCGATGATTCATCAATTTGGTTTCAAAGACATTAGAACAGAGAACCTGATAGAACAATCCAGTTTACCCACTGCACACTACCCTGTACTGCTCTGATTTATATTATTGTTACCCTTGCTTTATTCATGTTTATATTCGCATTGCCTGTTTACTATGTTATTACTTGATGACTTGACGCGCTGACGTCTGGGTTTTGCATGGCCCAGATTCTTCTACCTTGCTGCAGACTGATTAAGAGTTTTGCCGCTGTTAGACGAGCGGTGAGGTTCCTGTCGGTACGTAGTTTCACTCTAGGTGTTTCATTTATTGTATCATTGGCTTCCGCATATTGTTATCTCTTGATTCTTTTACTCTGGCTTATGGACATGTACTAGGTAGTTAGTTTACTTTCCTGTTCTTGATATCTCCACAGCCGTAATGTGACTGTGGAAGGATTTTTCCTATCCACAGGTAGCATGGTTGGCTATGTCACGTGTCCACTTTAGCGTACTTTGGGAAGCGGGGCGTGACATACCCTTTTATAATTCATGCCTATATGTCTTGTTACCTCATGTTCATTTATTATTGTTTGATATTATGACGCACTAACGTCTGGGTTTTGAATGGCCCAGATCCTCTATCTTGTCGCAGGCTGATCAGGAGTACTTCCGCCGTTAGGCCGAGCAGTGAGGATCCTGTTAGTATCCAGTTAGTATCCAGTTTAGTTATGTCACTTTCCAGATGTTATTGTTTATTGTATCTATTGCTTCCGCATATTATTTCTTGACTCGTTTATTCTGGCTTATGGACATGTACTAGATAGTTTATTTTATTTCTACTGTTCTTGATATCTTCTAAACAGCCGTAATGTGACTGTGGAGGGATGTTTCCTAGCTACAGGTAGCATGGTTGGCTCTATCACGTGCCGATCTTAGCGCACTCAGGGAAGCGGGGTGTGACAGGGTTTGTTTGGTATCAGAGCCATAGGATTTAGGTTAATCGGTTTTGATTCTTTTTGTAGTTGGGTATTGGACCCAATACACGAATCAGAAAACCCGTAATTAGGAACATGTCCTGCCACTTTGTTCTCATGATTCTTGAATCTTATCTTTCTCTTGACCCTTGCCTTGATGATATGCAAACAACTTTGCATCTCGAGTTGAAATTCTTTTGTTTCCTTATTGTTTCTTCCGTCATATTCCTTTGATTCTGATACTAGGATTTGGACGACTTGAACGGAGTTATGTGATCGTAACTATGAACTGCAGCATGGTTACAATGCGGTACTCTATTTAAGTAACTTGGAGTCCTGGTCTTATTTCATTTCCTTATTTCATGGTCGTTTTATTACCTTGGTTCTCTCAGTTTCATTGCTTACCAATTCATGTTTTGCAGATCTCTTGGTGACCGATACCGACAGTTATGAAGTTGTCTTGGGAATGGATTTTCTCGGCACTTTCCACGCTCATATTGATTGTAGGGCAAAGAAAGTGATTTTCCAGATTCCCGGACATCCGGAGTTTGTTTTGCTGGAGGAAGCAGTTCTGTCAGGCCAGTCGAGTTTAGGGCTAGGCCGACAAACAGTGTTCTTTCGTCGATGGAAGTTGATAAGGAGGAAGCGCCAGTTGTAGTTCGAGAGTTCTTGGACGCTTTCGAGGACATCTCGGGTTTACCGCCAAAACGAGATGTGGAGTTCGCGATTGATCTTGTTTCTGGTGCAGCGCTAATCTCAAAGGCGTACTATCCGATGGCATCAGTGGAGTTGGAAGAAGTCAAGAAGCAGGTTACTGAATTACTTGAGAAGGGTTGGATTCACAGCAGCAATTCACCTTGGAGAGCAACAGTTCTTCTAGTCAAGAAGAAAGATGGCACAAGGAGGATGTGCATCGATTATCGAGAATTAAACCATGTGACTATTAAGAACAAGTACCTGATTCCTCGCATTGGCGAATTGTTCGACAGCTTAGTGGTGCGAGAGTATTCTCGAAGCTGGATTTGCGATCCGGATGTCATCAGGTCCGAGTTAAATCAGAGGATATTTGCAATACCGCGTTCCGATCTCGATATGGACATTACGAGTATTTAGTGATGCCATTCGGAGTCACGAATTCACTGGCAATATTTATAGACTTGATGAACTGAATCTTTTTACCGTTCTTGGACCAGTTTATAGTGATGTTTATCTATGATATTCTGGTCTACTCGAGGAGCCTAGAAGAGCATGCAGAACACTTGAAGATCGCACTGCAGACATTGAGGCAAGAAAGATTATATATGAAGATGAGCAAGTGCGAGTTTTGGCTTGAAGAAGTGAAGTTTTTGGGGCATGTCATATCCGGAGATGGAATCGCCGTTGATCCTGAGAAGATTGCAGCAGTTCAAGATTGGCCAATTCCGAAGAATGCAGCGGAGATCAGAAGTTTTCTGGGACTTGCCGGATATTACAGAAGGTTCGTGGAGAATTTTGCTCGTTTAGCTGAGCCTTTGACCAAGCTTACGCGAAAGAATGTACCGTTCGTATGAACGGATAGTTGTGCGTCAGCTTTTGAGGCGATGAAGCAAAGATTGATAACCGCTCCTATTTTGACCGTACCAGACGGTTCCGAAGGATTGGTGATTCACAGCGACGCATCTGGGAAAGGTTTGGGATGTGTTCTGATGCAGCATGGGAAGGTTATAGCCTACGCATCGAGACAGTTGAAGACCCATGAGAAGAATTACCCAACTCATGATTTGGAGCTTGCAGCAATGATTTTCGCTTTGAAGATTTGGAGACACTACTTATTGGGCGAAAGGGTCGAAGTTTTCACCGATCACAAAAGCCTAAAGTACGTGTTCACACAGAAAGAGCTTAACATGAGGCAGCGTAGATGGTTGGAGCTGATGGCTGACTACGATATTGATGTTAAGTACCATCCGGGGAAAGTTATGTAGTGTCGGATGCGCTTAGTCGGTTGCCCGCAATTCGGATGTTAACTGCACAGAAGGAGCTTATCGAAGACTTTCGGAGATTCGAGTTGGAGATCGTGCTACCGCATTCTTCGGGACAGTTGATGCAGCTGCAAGTACAGTCGTCGTTGATCGATAATATTAAAGCAGCGCAGTCACAGGACCCAAGATTGCAGAAGTTTGGAGAACAGGTCGAAGCTGGACCTCGAACGGACTTGTTAATTTATGAAGATGGTTCATTGCGATATGGTAGCCGTTTGTGTATACCAAAATGAGATATTCGCAAAGAAGTTATGAAGGAGGCACACAGTTCCATGTATTCCATACATCCAGGAGGCACGAAGGTGTACCGCGGTCTAAGACAGCATTTCTGGTGGGAAGGCATGAAAAGGGAGATTGCTCGCTTTGTAGCAAAGTGCTTGGTGTGTCAGCAAGTTAAAGTTACCACTTCCGATTCTTCAATGGAAGTGGGAACATATAACCATGGATTTCGTGACAGCTTTACCGCGGAGTCTAAAGGGCAACAATGCAGTTTGGGTGATTGTTGATCGATTGACCGAGGCAGCTCACTTCATACCGTTTCGAGTTGGTCAGTCAACGGAAGCGTTAGCAGAACAGTACATGCAGGAGATTGTGAGATTGCATGGAGTACCTGTGAGCATCGTGTCCGACCGTGACACCCGATTCTTATCGCACTTCTGGAGGAGTTTACAGGAAAGTTTGGGGACGCGATTGAAGTTTAGCACAGCTTATCATCCTTAGACAGATGGCCAATCGGAGAGAACAATCCAAACTCTTGAAGATATGTTGAGAGCTTACATGTTGGACTTCAAGGGTTCGTGGGAGGATCATCTACACTTGGTGGAGTTTTCGAACAACAACAGCTTTCAGGCGACTATTCAGATGGCTCCATTCGAAGCATTGTATGGTCGCAATTTTCGCTCACATGTTTGTTGGGGCGATGTTGGAGAACGAAGATTGTTGGGACCGGATTTGATCGTACAAACCGTGGAGAAAGTTAATACTATCCGGAATTATATGAAGGCAGCACAAGATCGGCAGAAAATTTGGGCCGACACATCGAGAAGACCTCTAGAGTTCGCTGTTGGTGATCTGGTATTCTTGAGGATATCACCGACTAGAGGAGTGATTCGTTTTGGGAGTCAAGGCAAGCTTAGTCCTCGATTCGTGGGGCCTTTCGAGATTTTGGAGCGTGTTGGAGAAGTGGCTTACTGATTGGCTTTACCACAATCTTTGGTGAATGTTCATGACGTGTTTCATGTATCCCAATTCCGTAAGTATGTTCGAGATGAAACACACGTGCTGGATCATTCGGAGCTGACTGTAAGAAAGGATTTGACCTTTGAGGAATGACCGATGTCGATTGTTGATCGAAGAGAAAAGCTCCTTAAGAACAAGGTTATCCCTCTTGTACTTGTTTCTTAGGGAAATCGCTCGCATAGAGAATCGACTTGGGAATGAGAAGACGAGATTCGAAAGAAGTTTCCACACCTATTCTTGTAGATTCTTGATTGTTTATATTTTCTTGTTTCGGGAATTTCGAGGACGAAATTCTTTTATAGTTGGGTACAATGTAACACCGTAGTTCATTTATACCAGTTCTAGTTCAAGTATTTCTTTATTTATGGTATTTTCCTGATTTACTGTGTTTTGGGTGCGAATAGTGTATTTGACATCTGTATTTGCATCCGACCCAACCCGTTTGCTTTAAACCTGTCTTGATTCATGTTTATGATTTATCCTGACTTGATACGTGGACTCGTACACTTTCATTTGCATACTAGCATTTTACCTGGCATCTGCATTTTAATATAACATTTAAGTCATATAAAATATTTTAAAAATACATTGCATGGCCTGCATGATAGCCCTAACCCTGTGGTAGCATCCGCGCATCTTGTTCTCGTCCCGTTCAGTAAAACGGACTTGTTTGGATGGCTACGCGCACTTATCTGCATCCGTTCTTGGGGGTATACATTTTCGTTACCCGGACATTCATTTTTTATTTTGGTCGACATGTATATTTTTCGTATTTTAAAACTGAATTTTAGACCCGACCCAGGCATGTTTTGGACTATATTTGTATTTACCAGAATATTAAATATTATTTATATAATATTAATTTTATAAACTGATACAAATTAAAATTTAGTTAACTAATAAAAGATTTTTTAAATTTAAATCTAAACTAATTTCCTAACAAACTAACAACCCCTTTCTCTCTGTACTCTGCATATATATATTTATATATATTTTATTTATTTATTTATTTTCTTTCCTTATTTAATACACAGCCTTTTCTTCTTACTTCTTCTTCTTCTTCTTTCTTCTTTCTTTTTCTTGATTTTGTTTCTTGATTCCGGTGATCACCGCCTGAGCCGTGCTCGTCGCTGACGATCCGAGTGATCCAGTGAACGTACCTTGCCTGCGTGATTACCCTCTTGCATTGTTTAGACCTGTCCCGTATGCCGTGCGCGCGTTGCGACGTTTTACCGACGTCGGACGTGCCGTACATATCCGTTTCGTGATCCGTCGAGGCAAGTTTATCTTGCTATATGCTACATTACTTTATATACATCTATTTTAACAAATATAATACTGGTATTTCAAATTATGCACTCCATATTTACTTTTACAGTTTTTCGACATCCGTCTGCATCCGTACGTGTTATTTTACATCTAGCGCATGCAAATTTATCTTGTTACATACTATACTACAATATACTGCATCCAATAGAATATTTACATTTCATATTGTTTAGTTGTACATCCCGCATTTACCAGTTTATCATTTTACTGTAATACGATATCCGTACACATCAATATCATTATTTACATATCTAGCCGCATGCTAAATCATCTTGCTACAAGCTAGGTATAGTATTATGCATCCATACTAAAGTTTTACTGTTTTCGGATACCCGTTTGCATCCATATCATTTAAAATATATATCGTCATAATATTTCTTATTATTATCTTTAATTAGTTTATAACCTGTATTTTATAATGTTATACAAAATATAGTTTGAAAATATTATAGTTTACACATGAAACGTCGTTGTAAAGCGGATACGACAAATCTGAAATTTACTGTACACGTTACCTTATAAAATTCATTATAAATGATAGAAAAATTATTAGTATACATTTTTTAGTTCGTTACGAAGCTAACTCAGAATTCTATAACTCTATGAAATATTTAACTGCAAAATAAATTGTTTAAATAACGTAAAATTCAAATGAAAATATCTTTAAACTGCTGTCCAGGGAAATTCCAGCAGCAAATTTCAACTTCGAATGTTCATAGCTTTTTGTAGAGACAATCTGAGATACTTCAACTTATAAAAATGAAAACCTTATTGAATTATCTTTGTTTTGGTATAAGACACGTCCCTTTTGGAGAACGTTTGTTATTTTTAAAGTTATTTTACAAATCAGGGTAACGCTGAATTTCTGAACGGAACTTTCTTGTGCATGGTTAATCAATACCACTTTTATAGTTATTAATCGGTTTGAATATGTTATCCATGTTAATATTATTATATCAATATCTGTTTAATAAATAATAGTACTTGTGTTTTAATATTCAGCAAATTTTACCAATTTACAGTTTTATAGTATCCGTCTGTATCCGTACGGTTTATTACATATCTAGTTGCACGCCGAGACCATATTATTTCATGTTACTGTTGTATTAGTGCACCATGCTTGATAATTGTGCATCCTACTTAGTCATGATGTGACCCCTGATCGATATTTATGCATCCATGCTTTTATTGTACATCCGTACTTTCATCCTGATTCAATACTTGCTACAGTTTTATTATGAGCACCCGCTTGATACCTGTGCACTACTTGACATGACCTGATACACCACTACTTGACATGACTTAATACATGTACACTACCTGACATGACCTGATATATCATTACTTGACATGTTACCTGATCCTGTTTCTAATGCCGACAATCCTGACATGTTGTCCCGATGGACATATCCTGTTGTCTGTATAGACAAACATGTTCCTGCTTGATCCTGTGTTGGTATTAGTCTCATATTTATCAATACCTGACTTGAATACATAACTTTGGGGTATGGGGAAATCAATGATGACACCTGACTTGTAACTCGACAGTTCGATACTTATACTGATCAGTTTTAGGGGCTAGGCCAGCCCTGGGATGCTGCTGCTGACATCATTCATCTGTACATGTTTCCTGTTTAGTGCCTAGCGGCATGTCTCGATTTCAGCCCGAGAATCTGGACCGTGGTCCCGGGCATGCACGGGATACTATTGAGTTACATCGATGATTCATCAAATTGATTTCATAGACTTGAGAGTAGTTAACCCAGTAGCACAGTTTAGTTTCACCGCTGCACTTCACATATACTGTTACACCTCACTGTTCTATATCCCTGCTCACTTATTACATTCATGTACCCTTTTATAATTCATGCCTACATGTCTTGTTAGCTCCTGTTCATTTATTATTGTTTGATATTATGACACACTGCCGTCTGGGTTTCGCATGGTCTAGATCCTCTACCTTGTCGCAGGCTGATCATGAGTACTTCCGCCGTTAGGCCGAGCAGCGAGGATCCTGTTATTATCCAGTTAGTATCAAGTTTAGTTATGTCACTTTCCAGATGTTATTGTTTATTGGATCTATTGCTTCCGCATATTATTTCTTGACTCGTTTATTCTGGCTTATGGACATGTACTAGATAGTTTATTTTATTTCTACCGTTCTTGATATCTTCTAGACAGTCGTAATGTGACTGTGGAGGGAAGTTTCCTAGCCACAGGTAGTATGGTTGGCTCTGTCACGTACCGATCTTAGCGCACTCTGGGAAGCGGGGCGTGACAACTGCTCGTGCTTCTTTAATTGCCGAGAAGCATAAGCGACGACCCTGCCTTGCTGCATCAACACACAGCCTAGCCCCACTCGAGAAGCATTGAAAAAAACAACAAAACCGTCCGATCCTGAAAGAAAAGATAATACTTGTAGGGTGTTTTTCGTCACCCCATTGAGATAGGAGTATGCGCGTGCTTGTCAGGCGCATTACAGAGTCCCCTTGCCTAAGGTAGGCTGTGGTTTATTGATTGCGGGGATCCGAATCTCCGGCAGCCACGGACTAAGCTGCCATTAATTACCCCTCGCCTTTGGACCGAGAGAACCTCCGATTGACGGGTCAAACAGGTCATGCAAACTCAATGTGTAATGTTGTGTTTTGACGGGGTTTTGGATATATCGGGGGCCTCACAGAGTTTTTACGGGGGTCCCGCTACCTGGATAGTGGGCTGGGGGTCAAGGGGGCTAGCAGCCCACTTGCGGGGTGCGGGGCAACGCCCCGTTAGAATTTTTTTCTAACAGGGGACAGCGTTGTAGAGTATATGTGTATGTGTCTTTATATATATATAGGGAAAGGGCATCTAAAGGATGCGTGGGAGAAAGCGCCAGCGCCACACGTGCGCGGCACGCGGGCGCTTGGGCGCTATTGCTTAGGGCGCTCGCACTTTGGGTGCTAGCGCCTCACGTGCTAGGCACATGGGCGCTCACGCTTTGGGCGCTAGCGCTTCACGTGCCAAGCACGTGGGCGCTCGGGCGCTGGACCGCAAAAGGGAACTGGTCTCTGCACTCGGAGTTGTACTCCCAGAAAGAAATACTTATTATTTTGTGTGTGTGTATGTGTATTTGAGGTGTTAAACTCCTAAGATATTTTGGAGCTGATGAAAGAGGCTTCTCCCTTGAGCCCTGGATCTTTCCCAAAGTGGGGTTCTTGGAGGTGGGTCTCCTTCTTCCTCCTCTATTGGCCGAATCTTGAAGAACAAGAAGTATGGGATTTTAAAAATCTCTCCTTTCTGAGATCTGATGGGAGATCTGAGTTCCCCTTTGTGGGTTTTATGGTGAAAAACTATTTAGTTTTGGAAAAGGAAGAGTTAAACTCTTGATTTAATTCAAAAAAAAGAAGAAGGTTTAGAACCTTGAGGAATGAGAAGTAGGCACAAAAACCCTAACCTTTTTGAGAGGAATGAAAAGTGTATATTTTATTCATCATCATGTTGTTTTATATAGGCTTACAAATTTACATATAGCCCCTTGGGCTTTACAAAATGGAATTTTGCCCATCCCATGCCTCATGTGCTCATTTCTTTTGCACATAAACCATGGGCTTTACAAAAAATTTGGCTTTATGCCCATTTTGCTTACACTCATGCACAAAAAATTACATCAAAATTATTTGTTACATGATTTTTATTTTTGGCATGGGGGAGGCCGACCTCTTCATGTTCGGGCTCGACTCGGGCATGAGCCTACTTGATCTAGGCTTGGGCCCACCTGGCTTTGGGTTGACCTTGACTTTGACTTGGTCAACCGGGGTACAATTTTCGAGCTCAACAAAGTGCCCACCATCAATAAATGCACACCACATATGTGGGTCGTGTGTATGAAATTGATGGATCTTCTTTCGCGTGGAGGCGACTTACTTTGGTTCCCACTTTTTGGGATGCACTGCCCTTTTTACGACATGGACGGTCGACGCTTAACGCGTCTCCGAGAAGGAGTGTCTATGGTAGACGTTTCTCTGGCCCGGAGCGATTTGGTTCCCGATTTGTGGAATGCCTGTACTGCCATTTTTACGACATGGATGGTCGACGCTTGACGCATCTCCGAGATGGAGTGTCCGTGATAGACTTTTTCCTGGCCCGGAGTGATTTGGTTCCCGATTTATGGGAAGCCTGTACTGCCCTTTTTACGACTTGGATGGTTGACGCTTGACGCGTCTCCGAGACGGAGTGTCCGTAGTAGACTTTTCCCTGGCCCGAAGCGATTTGGTTCCCGATTTGTGGGAAGCCTGCACTGCCCTTTTTACGACATGGATGGTCGACGCTTGACGCGTCTCCGAGATGGAGTGTCCGTGATAGACTTTTCTCTGGTCCAGAGCGATTTGGTTCCCGATTTGTGGGAAGCCTGCATTGCCCTTTTTACGATATGGACGGTCGACGCTTGACGCGTCTCCGAGACGGAGTGTCCGTGATAGACTTTTCTCTGGTCCAGAGCGATTTGGTTCCCGATTTGTGGGAAGCCTGCACTGCCCTTTTTACGACATGGACGGTCGACACTTAACGCGTCTCCGAGACGGAGTGTCCGTGGTAGACTTTTCCCTGACCCGAAGCGATTTGGTTCCCGATTTATGGGAAGCCTGCATTGCTCTTTTTATGACGTGGACGGTCGACGCTTGACGCGTCTCCGAGATGGAGTGTCCATGATAGACTTTTCCCTGGTCCGGAGCAATTTGGTTACCGATTTGTGGAAAGCCTGTGCTGCCTTTTTACGACTTGGACGGTCGACACTTGACACGTCTCCGAGACGGAGTGTCCGTGGTAGACTTTTCCCTGGCCCGGAGCGATTTGGTTCCCGATTTGTGGGAAGCCTGCACTGCCCTTTTTACGACATGGACGGTCGATGCTTGACGCGTCTCCGAGACGGAGTGTCCGTGGTAGACTTTTCCCTAGCTCGGAGCGATTTGGTTCCCAATTTGTGGGAAGCCCGCACTGCCCTTTTTACGACATGGACGATCGACGCTTGACGCATCTCCGAGACGGAGTGTCCGTGGTAGACTTTTCCCTGGCCCGGAGTGATTTGGTTCCCGATTTATGGAAGGCCTGCACTTCCCTTTTTACGACATGGACGGTCGACGCTTGACGCGTCTCCAAGACGGAGTGTCCGTGGTAGACTTTTCCCTGGCCCGGAGCGATTTGGTTCCCGATTTGTAGGAAGCCCGCACTGCCCTTTTTACGACATGGACGGTCGACGCTTGACGCGTCTCCGAGACGGAGTGTCCGTGGTACACTTTTTCCTGGCCCGGAGTGATTTGGTTCCCGATTTGTGAGAAGCCTGCACTGCCCATTTTATGACATGGACGGTCGACGCTTGACGCGTCTCCGAGACGGAGTGTCCATGGTAGACTTTTCCCTGGCCCGGAGTGATTTGGTTCCCGATTTGTGGGAAGCCTGCACTGCCCTTTTTATGACATGGACGGTCGATGCTTGACGCGTCTCCAAGACGGAGTGTCCGTGGTATACTTTTCTCTGGTCCGGAGCGATTTGGTTCCCGATTTGTGAGAAGCCTGCACTACCTTTTTTACAACATGGACGGTCGACGCTTGACGCATCTCCGAGATGGAGTGTCCGTGGTAGAATTTTCTTTGGCCCGGAGCGATTTGGTTCCCGATTTGTGGGAAGCCCGCACTGCCATTTTTACGACATGGACGGTCGATGTTGCCCTTTTTGCGACGTGGACGGTCGGTGTCTACATTGCTGCACTGGAATAATGCCAGGGGCAACTCATCATCTGCCCCGGGAGGACTTGTGATTTAGTTTTTGGGTCGGCATCAGCACCGCTACACTGGAATATGGTACCAGGAGCGAATCATCATTTTCCTTTCCCTGTTGGGATGTGATGGCTTAGGAGACAGGTTTAGATCCCTATCACCTAAGACTTTTCAATTTTATGGGCCGTAAGGGTCCCTTAAAAGCATTTTCTCCTTACGAGTCGTAAAGATCCTGTAGGTGCATTTTCTCCTTAGGAGTCGTGAGGACTCTTAAGTGTGTTTTTCCTTTATGAGTCGTAAGGACCTCACGCGGGAATTTTCTCCTCACAAAGTCCAGAGGACTTTGCGAGTGTATTTCATCTCTTTTTCATGAGTTTGCGCCCTTTCGGGTTTTCACAAACTCGCCGACAGTCCTGCTGTTTTTACTCACGGAGCTTTTTCGGGTTTTCATCCATGCCCATTTTGCTTGTGAACATACTCTTTGTTTTTCTTTTTCTTTTTCTTTTGCTGGTGGGACTTTGAATGTGGTCTCGTCGGTAGGACTTGGGAAAGATTAGGATCGTTTTACGCCCGTGGATTGTATACGGTTTTGCAGAATGTATGATCTAGACCATAGGGCCGGAAGAATTTCGGGACTTTGTTGGCGTCTGCATCGCTGCACTGGAATATGGTTCCACGAGCGACTCATCATTCTCCGTTTAAGAATTTGGATTTTGGTTGGCGTCTGCATCACTGCACTAGAATATGGTACCAGGAGCGACTCATCATTCGCCGTTGGGACATTCAGAGTTTGGTTGGTGTCTATATCACTGCACTGGAATATGGTATCAGGAGCGACTCATCATTCACCATGAGGGGATTTCTCTCGTTTCCAGTTTAACGACTTAGGGGCCATCTGTTCCCAGTTTAACGACTTAAAGGTCATCTGTTCCCAGTTTAAAGACTTAGGGTCTATTGTGCCCAGTTTAACGACTTAGAGGTCATATGTTCCCAGTTTAACGACTTAAAGGTCATCTGTTTACAGTTTAATGACTTAGAGGTCATATGTTCCATGTTTAACGACTTAAAGGTCATCTGGATTGGAGTTTGGAATTTTGGGGTTAGGGTAGGCATCAGCGTTGCTAACACTGAAGCATATGTGCCAGGAGCAATTCATCATTTGCCTTTTCCTTTTGGGGAGCGATGGCTTATGAGACAGGTTTAGGTCCCTATCACCTAAGGCTTTTCAATTTTATGAGCCGTAAGGGTCTCATAAAAGCATCTTCTCCCTACGAGTCGAAAGGATCTCGTAGGTGTACTTTCCCTTTAGGAGTCGTGGAGACTCCCAAGTGTGTTTTTCCTTTGTGAGTCGTAAGGATCCTACGAAGGTGTTTTCTTACGAGTCGTGAGGATCCCGTAAGTTTGTTCTCTTCATGTATCATAAGGACACATGAGTGGGTCTTCCCAAATGGAGCATAATTCCAAGGGCGGAGACCAGCCGCGTAACTGTTGGTTGCGGTGGGGCATGGTCACGATGAGAATTATTTGATCCCGTGGATTGTATACGGTAGTCAACTTGGGGACCAACCGTAGGGCTGGAAGAATTTTAGGAAATTGTCGGCGTTTGCATCGCTGCACTGGAATATGGTGCCGGGAGTGACTCATCATTCGCCGTTTGCGGATTTGAGTTTTGGTTGGCGTTTGCATCGCTGCACTGGAATATGGTACCAGGAGCAACTCATCATTCGCCGTTGGAAATCTAGGGATTTGAGTTTGGAATTTGGTTGGCGTCTGCATCACTGCACTAGAATATGGTACCAGGAGCGACTCATCATTCGCCACTTTTTTGTTTTTTTTGTTTTACCGCGATTGCTCTATCTTTTCAGCTTTTCTCATCGCGAAGGTCGTGATTGCCCTATCATTTCGGCTATTTAGTCGCGGTTGCTCCATCATTTTGGCTTTATTTTCATGTTTATTTTTACTTACTGATTTTTATTGCGAGTTGCCATATCATTTTGGCTTTTTATTATTATTATTATTATTTTATTTATTTATTTTATTTACACATTTTTTTACATCCCCAGTTTAACGACTTAGAGGTCGATTGTTCCCAGTTTAACGACTCAGGGGTCATCTGGTGTTCCCAGTCTAACGACGTGGTGGTCCTCTTTGCTTATCCCAGCTCCTTGAATTTTGATCTTGGTGGAACTGTGTTGATGACCATAGCTCTGTGGTTTGCCGATACATCCGAGTACTGTGAGGTTTTTCCAAGCTTGTATTGGTCCTCTGCCCAATCTTTGAAAACACAGCAGTCTTCAATGGTATGACTCACCACCCTATGGTATGGGCAGTATACGGGATTGCCGGTCATATTCATTTCATATGGTCTTTTCGGAATAGGCAATTGCAGACTGTTGTTCAAGGCTTCCTCGAATATATTGCGGACCCCATTCCTCCTGAAGGAGTACACCTTTTTCTTTCTTTCCATTAGAGTGGGTGCCCTTACTGATGCTGGTCCTTGAGGCCGATCAGTCTTTGGTTCGCCCTTTTCAAATAATGGCATATGTCTGAGAGGATTAGGTTCCCGAAAGGCTTCGGTCTCCATTTGTATGAAATCGGCGGTTGTAGCTTGATTGTTTGCTAACACGCCTTTAGATAGTTCTATCTCCCCCGTCTTGTATTGCCTTTCGACCCAATCTTTAAAGACGAAGCAGTTCTCAATGGCATGGCTTATCACTCTTTGATAGGGGCAATATTTTGGGTCGTCGGTCATATTCACTTCTTGCGGTCTCTTTAATTCTGGTAGTTATAGACCGTTTCTTAGGGCGTCCTTGAATAATTTGTGGACTTTGTCCCTTTTGAAGGAATAGACCTTATCCAGTTTCTTTTTCAGAGGCGATTCCCCTTCGGCGTATGTATCGGAGGGACTGGAGGCCGATTGTGGCCGTTTTTCGTGAAGGCGCTCCACTCTTAGGCTGAAGGGGGTATCAGTTGGCTGCCTCCGGGTATCAATCCCTGGCTTATGAACCAAAATTTGATTCTGTTGTATTTGCAATCGGGTGACTTGGGTCGCGAGATCTGCCGCGATGTTTGGCAGTTCGTCGACCTTAGACTGTACCTTGGCTAACTTCTCAACCCTGTCCTGAAGCTGCCTCTGAAGCCATCGGAATAATACTTGTTCTGTAGTTCAGGTTATGACAACCGGGTCATCCTTATTGCATGAGCTCAATTCCACAGGAACCCCGGGCTCCTTTGGCTTATCGGCCTGAGCGATCTCTTCATCATTTAGACCGAGTCGACGTTGGGTAGCGTCCACCATATCATCATCATGGCTGTGAAGCATAGGAGGGTCCGTTTTTTCATGTCGGACCATGTAGACAGTGTGGACCACATATCCAGCCGTCTCTTTATCTTTGGCGGGGTAACCCCGTTGTTGGAGCCTCATGAAGCTTAGCCTAGCATGAGCCCTAGCCCTTTTGTTGGCTCTGTATCTGAGCCTTTTCTGCCTTAGCTTCTCGATTTTGAGGGCTGGGTGGGCATCCGTTTTCTAGGAAGCCACCGTGAGTCGATTGATAGGGAGCTTAAAGAAGATACCCGATCGAGTAGTTGTCGAGGGTACCATTGGAGCTTGCCCGAGATGCCCCATTGCTTCATTGACATCGATGGACTTGCCCCCAGCAGGAGCAATGGAGAGTCATCCGGAAACGGACTTGTGCTTAGGCTGAGGTGCCCTCGCGGCCATGACATTCGGCCTTTTCCCTTTTAAGACCGGTTTTTCTGTTACCAGAGCTTGAGGAGTTGGGACGACGTTAGCCGACACGAACATAATTGAGCCAAATGGTAGCGGTGGCTCCTCCCACTGTCACCTAAGATTGGCCGGAAGGACCGTCCTGGCGTCCATCTTCATCGTGTAGGAGATGGGAGCCGTGCTGAGAGCTGAGTTCATCTTTGGAGACATTGTTGAAAAGTGATTGCTTGAAAACTTGCATGAAAGAGCATTATTTAAGTATAAATATAGGTATGTATATTGATTGAGTTCTCATGAACGTTTAACCCGAAATATGGGAGGAGAGACAAGTCCCACCGGGCGTGCCAGAATCTGTAGGGTGTTTTTCGTCACCCCATTGAGATGGGAATACGCGCACGCTTGTCAGGCGCATTACAGATTCCCCCTGCCTAGGGTAGGCTAGGGTTCATTGATTGTGGGGATCCGAATTTCCAGCAGCCGCGGACTAAGCTGCCGCTAATTACCCCTCGCTTTTGGAGCGAGAGAACCTCTGATTGACGGGTCAAATAGGTCATTCGAACTCAATGTGCAGTGTTGTGTTTTGACGGGGTTTTGGATATATCGGGGGGCCCGTAGAGTTTTTACGGGGGTCCCGCTACCTGGATAGCGGGCTGGGGTCAAGAGGGCTAGCAGCCCCCTTGCGGGGTACGGGGCAGCGCCCCGTTAGAAATTTTTTCTAACAGGGGATAGTGTTGTAGAGTATGTGTGTGTGTGTGTGTATAAAAGGGAAAGGGCATCCAAAGGATGCGTGGGAGAAAGTGCCAGCGCCTCACGTGCGTGGCATGCGGGTGCTTAGGCGCTCGGGCGCTGGCGCTATCGCTTTGGGCACTAGCGCCTCACGTGCCAGGCACGTGGGCGCTCGGGCACTAGCGCTTTGGGCGCTAGCGCCTCACGTGCCAAGCATGTGGACGATTGGCGCTAGCGCTTTGGGTGCTAGCGCCTCACGTGCCAGGCACATGGGCGCTCGTGCTTTGGACACTTGGGTGCTAGCGCTTTGGGCGCTAACGCCTCATGTGCCAAACACGTGGGCGCTTGGGCGCTGGGCGGCAAAAGGGAACTGGTCCCTGCACTGGGAGTTGTACTCCCAGAAAGAAATACTTATTATTTTATGTGTGTGTGTGTGTGTGTGTGTGTGTGTGTTTAAGGAGTTAAACTCCTAAGATATTTTGGAGCTGATGAAAGGGGCTTCTCCCTGAGCCTTGGATCTTCCCCAAAGTGGGGTTCTTGGAGGTGGGTCTCCTTCTTCCTCCTCTGTTGGTCGGATCTTGAAGAATAAAATGTATGAGATTTTAAAAATCTCTCCTTTCTTTCTGAGATCTGATGGGAGATCTGAGTTCCCCTTTGTGGGTTTTGTGGGGAAAAACTATTTAGTTTTGGAAAAGGAAGAGTTAAACTCTTGATTTAATTCAAAAGGAAGAGAAGGTTTAGAACCTTGAGGAATGAGAAGTAGGCACAAAAACCCTAACTTTTTTGAGAGGAATGAAAAGTATATATTTTATTCATCATCATGTTACCTTATATAGGCTTACACATTTACATATAACCTCTTGGGCTTTACAAAATGGCATTTTGCCCATCCCATGCCTCATGTGCTCATTTCTTTTGCACATAAGCCATGGGCTTTACAAAAAATTTGGTTTTATGCCCATTTTGCTTACATTCATGCACAAAAAATTGCATCAAAATTATTTGTTACATGATTTTTATTTTTGGCATGTGGAAGGTCGGCCGCTTCATGTTCGGGCTCGACTTGGGCATGAGCCCACTTGATTTGGGCTTGGGCCCACCTGGCTTGGGGTTGATCTGACTTTGACTTGGTCAACCGGGGTACAATTTTCGACCTCAACAATACTGGCGCAGTAGTCAAACGAGTCTTCAAATGCTGAAATCTCTGCTCGCATGCCTCGGTTCAAAGAAAAGGATCTCCCTTCCTGGTCAACCCGGTCAGCGGTGCGGCTATATGAGAAAAATCCTGAACAAAGCGTCAGTAGTAACCGGCCAAACCCAAAAAGCTGCGAACCTCCTTCACTGATACAGGTCTGGGCCAGTGCTGAACGTCCTCGATCTTCTTTGGGTCCACACGTATACCATCTCTCATAACTACGTTACCCAAGAAATCAACACTATCAAGCCATAAGGCGCACTTGGAGAACTTAGCAAACAGCTGGTGCTCCCTCAAAGTCTGCAATGTAATCCTCAAATGCTGCTCATGCTCCTATCGGCTCCGGGAGTATACTAAAATGCCATCAATGAACACGATAATAAACTGATCAAGAAACGTCCTGAATATACGGTTCATCAAATCCATGAACGCTGCTGGGGCATTGGTGAGCCCGAACGACATCACCAAAAACTCATAATGCCCGTAGCGCGTATGAAAAACAGTCTTCGGAATGTCATCCCTCCTAACCCGCAACTGGTGATAGACTGACCGCAAGTCAATCTTCGAGAAATGTCCCGCACTCTGGAGTTGATCAAACAAATCATCAATGCGAGGTAGGGTATATCTATTCCGCACAGTAATTCGATTCAACCGACGATAATCGATGCATAATCTCATACTGCCGTCCTTCTCCTTGACGAACAAGACAGGAGCTCCCCAAGGTGACACACTCG
This sequence comes from Agapanthus africanus, assembly GCA_030015575.1. Classification (NCBI taxonomy): domain Eukaryota; kingdom Viridiplantae; phylum Streptophyta; class Magnoliopsida; order Asparagales; family Amaryllidaceae; genus Agapanthus; species Agapanthus africanus. The sequence continues at coordinate 42,299,270 of CM057342.1, forward strand.
GGCGAATAAGCCCCTTAACTAGCAATCTTGCAACTGATCCTTCAGCTCTTTAAGCTCCGCCAGGGCCATCCGATATGGTGGTATAGAAATAGGCCCCGTGCTGGGGATCAAGTCAAAGCAGAACTAGATATCGTGCTCTAGCGGCAATCCAAGCAGATCGTCAGGAAAGACATCGGAAAACTCCCTCACTATCGGAACCTGGTCCAGCGGGACCTCTACGGCTTCAGCATCACATATATACGCTAAGAATCCCAGACATCTTTTCTTCAAAAGCTGACTAGCGTGAAGAGAAGAAATCAAACTGAGAAGGGTGACGCTACGGTCTCCCTGAATAACAAGAACTGGCTTACCCGGAAAACTAAATCTGACTTCCTTCTCACGGCAGTCCACGGACGCATAACAAGTGGCTAGCCAGTCCATGCCCAGAAGAACGTCGAATTCTAACATCTCGAGAAGAATTAAATCGACAGAAGAATCCCTATCTTCTACACGAACGGAACACGATCGAAACACATATTGAGCGACAAAAGACTCGCTTACTGGGGTAATAACAACCAGCGACAGATCAAGCAAAGACGACTCTCGTCCAATCTCGGTACAAAGTACATAGATACAAGTTCAAACAACAAAAGAAATACGCGCATCGAAAGAAAACATTGAAAGAATACCTGTCACTACTACGTTCGACGCCTGTGCGTCCCGAGGAGTCAACACAAAAGCTAAGGCTTGCCCTCTACCAGCGTCAGACGTCGTCTGCCTCTGCCACCTCATCCTCTTGGAATACGACCGCCACAACCACGGCCTCTATGGGCATTGATCTATCTTGGAGCAACAACAGACGTAGGAGGTAATGCGCTCGGAGGAGGTGGTGCAAGTGGTAGCGTGACATGTGAGACTGATGCCTCACCCTGTCGCCTTAGGGTACAAAATCTGATGCGGTGATCCATACTCCCACACAGGAAACATCCTAACAATGGCTGCTGACCATGTGGGTGAAAGCAATATAACTGGCCCATAAAGAATCCACCACGGCCTCTACGAACACGCCTAGGAGCTGATATATCAGTATGAATCCGCCTTGGTCGAACAACCGTAGGTGGAGAAATGTCCGACCTTCGTGCTCGACTGATCTCTATCAAGGATTTGATCATTTGGAGCAAATCCTGAATGCTCGCCTCCAGCCTAGCTATACGATCAATAGAGGGCGGATCAATCTGTCCATGAGAGATAGGCGTACTGCCTTGGTCGGTCCTCGTTTCAGACGAGCCCGCACTAATCTCATCTCTGACGGCAGCCCTCTGGGACCTTGTAGTCATCGGCGGCATACTGGCTGGAACAAGAAACAGGTTTTGATGAGAAAATCGTAATCGAATCAAGGATATTCGGAATCAAGGAAGGAAGTAAAAGCAATCATATATCCTAAGGTCACTTAAGCAGAGTACCGTATTGTAAGTATGCCGCGGAACATACACACACCACGTCACTCTGCTTAAGTTACCTATTCCATCATACCAAGGGTCATCCTACACTCAGAAAGGTAAAACCTATCGCTCTGATACCAACTTTGTCACGACCCGAAAGTGTGGAACGTGACTGGCACTTAAATCACGCAACGTCCAGAGGCGTAGCGTAATCTAAGTAAGCCAAAGCCCAGAAATCTAAACCGTTTAAGTAAATAGAGTGAAGAAAATACTTATTTTAAAAAAAGTGGTTTTAACAAAATATAGTTACATTAAACATTTTAAAACATCAAGTTTTCTCGAAAATTTCGGCAGAGTTTCCTTTGTAAAAACTGACCCCAAACGGGTACAAAACATGAATATATATAAAAGCAATGTATAAAGGCATCCCCAAGCGGGAGCTAGCTCTTCGCCGAATGGCTGAACATAACCACATGCAAGATATATCATAATAATGCGAAATAAGCATATAAAAGCAAGAAAATAAGAAAGCACCACGTCGGCTCACTTGAGCTCGACACCAGAGAGCAAAATACAAATCTCACAAGCTCACAGTCTAAGTCACATATACATATGGTCGATAGAGTGTACTAGATACAAAATAAATATACATGGTGGGAACAAATTAATATCCTCCCCAAAACCCACCTATGCGCAAAGTCGCAAGTTGATGCAAAGGGAGCAGAAGAAGAAGTATGCCCGCCGCTACAACGCTGACGGGTCGGACCTGCAAGATACTGTGGCACAACGGGGGTGAGTTGCCAACTCATGAGTAGTAAGTAACATCTAATAAGGCTATCACTAGCATGCACGCAAACGCGTCGCAACCTGTGTATACCACAATGATGGTATGCACTAATATGAATACAACATGAATGAATGATCAAGAACGAAATCTGGTTATATATCTGGTATGAGAAAAATCTGTGCTCTTATCTTAGTAAAACTTTTGTATAATAAAACTAGGGCATCATCAAATGAAATCGACAGAAAACCGTGCCAATATCGACACTATATGTATATACATACATACATATATATATACATACATACATACATATATATATATATACACATACATACATATACATACATACATACATACATACATACATATATATATATATATATATATATATATATATATGTCAAATCTCGGTAGCCGTCTCTCAAATCGGCCATCAAATCTGTCAAATCACACGACTCCAGTCGGTATCCTCCGGATGACCGCCGGGTCAACAATCACTGGTAGGTAATGTTCCCCTGCCGGGCGCAATGCCTTCTTAATACGTCTATCTTGCCCCGGGGTACCTTACCGGGTCTACCATGCACCCGCAGACGGTGCGTCCCCCTCCTCGAATCGGGTATAAGTACATACATGCCTCAAGAACCGAGAAAACTCATGGTGGACGCCACACACATCATATCACAAGAAAACCGCAAATTTCTATTTTGAAATGATAATAAATTTATAAAATTCCTTTGCGGTTTTCTCCAAATCTAGAAATCTCATGAATACGGTCCAAGAAAATCACAATATATGAATATATGAATAACTATGAATGTCCATGATATCAACATGATGCAATGGGATGTATGGTTAGAAGACTACATATGAATGATGATGCAATGGGGTATATATGACTAGCAATTCTACGTATCCATCCTGGTGAAATGAATATACAACTACAAGTTACATATCATATATGATGCAAATGCTTAGATACCGATTTAAGCAAGTTCTATAGTGTTCGTGACATAGCAATTACCAATGGCGTGTGTGTTCGCATAAATAGTGCACGTGCGGCATGTTGGGTTATGCAAGCGCTCCGACCATCAAACCGTGGCCATTGCGGAACAAAATTTTTCAAAAACCGGCGCTAGAACAACCCGATAACCCGGATCGACCCATAAGCCCTAGATAACAAAACATGCAAAGGAGTTAGAATGGTTATACTGAATGATCCGTGTTCTTTGGTCTTGAACCATCTTCCCAAGCTTCTAGAGGCCTCCTTGATCAAGCTTGATCTCCGGTCTCCCTCCATCGAAGATGATCCACCCAAGAGTTTATGAATCGAGCTCCAACCTCATATCCGAGATAACTAGGGTATCTAGATTGCTACACTAGATACCGTAGAAGAAATAGAGAGTGATGAAGGATTAATTTGTCTCAAGACACTCAAGGTTTCTCAACACATGAGAGGGTTTGGGTGGAGGTAGAAAAAGATGCCATGAGGATGAGAGTGTTGTAGGAGAGAGAATGAATAATAGCTTGAATTCATTTTTGTGTGTTGTGAGAATTAATAAATAATGGAGCCATCCCAAATAATATCTCAAGTCTCCAAAATATCTTGAGTCAACAAAAAATATCTCGAGTCAACAAAATTCTCACAACAAACAAAAAACCCTAAGCATGCTTAGAATAGTAATCATGGGTCACTACTAAGCCATGCCACCAAAAATGCAATAAACACTTCATCCTCCACCTCAATAACCTTTTAATCCAAAAGGTTTAAACTATAATGAGGTGTAATCTTCTAAAAGTAATCTTGTAAGAAATTACAAGAATACCTCTCATCCGTATATACATACCCGTATCCGTATTCCGAAGAATAAGAATACAATGAGACGAAAATAATCCAACAATATAATACTAGGATCCAGCATAAACCAAAACCCCCTAGTATTATTCGTCCGAACATCATCCGTGCACAAGTACACGTATGTGATCGAACCCTGCCGTAAAACCATACGGCCTCTACATCGTTTCGTCCGAAGCAGGGAAACCCTCTATGTGGGACTCTAAAGACTTGTCAATATGCTGGCAGTGGGTTTAACCATAAGCACGTTAGCGGCACTAACTATACGTAATAGCTACCCAGGTATTGAGCGAAAGGGAAGCTGACGAGCAAACTCATCCTGAAACCCCTACTGAGCCTGACAGTGACAATATCCGTACAGTTCGGTCCATTCGTCTATGAGTATCGCATATCGAGTCTAGGGGGTGAATAAAGTCAGACCCCTAATAACGCAACATTTAGTGTCGGTATGAAGCCTATCACCCACCGAGAAACTACCGATCCGAATCAGCAATTCTCGACTACATTGGCCAAGGATTTCTGGTGATGGCCACCTGTGCATAACGCGACATCAACCCCCAATACCGTGAGAGATGAATCCCCTGACGATCCGCTCATTGCCTCTATGTGGCTCAGGACTGTACCCAACTAAAACCTGTTTGCACGACTCCTTTGAGCCGTGGCAGGGTAGTAATCAAAGCACAGTGGGAACTCACACAAGACAAATGATAATCTCAGGTCGATAAACTAACATGTACACATGTCACCTGGGAACTGCTATCTGACAATAGGTATAATACCAACTAGCATGTTCCCGGCGAGTCCGTCCGGCGTACTCATAACCCAATGAGCACCTGTATACGTCTCAGGTGAACAAACTAACACCAATGGCTTGTGATACCGGCCACCACCCCTCGTCGGGGTCTCGATCAATAAACTCTAGTCTACTCTGGAGTATCGATGCCCAGTCTCGAAACTCCTACGACCAGGGACGTTTAAGGATGTGCCTATAGACCATCCAGCTCCCACGTATATGATCGCCATCATAATACTAGTAGTCAATAAAGAATCCTATGGGCTCTATCAACATGTAATAGTTATCTGTAATGCCACCTAATACTGTACATGATTATTAAGACAAACCAGATAACATACTATCATCTCGAATAATACGGTTCTACCGGTATAGGTCCTCCCTCAATCATCATAATCACCTGCCTGTGACTATGATAATTGCCTTGAGGGCACTATAGCCAACACGGCATGAACCAATGGTAATGGTGTAAGTGTCCTAGGTAATAACATCATATGTAAGAAGATGCAATGCCACGATATGAATGATTCCAACGAAGTATATGACTAAAAACTACATAACATACATGATGCAAATGCACAAATACCAATCATTAAGCAAGTTCTAAGGTGTATCGTGACATAGCAATTACCAATGGCGTGTGTGTTCACATAAAATAGTGCATGTGTGGCATAAACCATTGGTAATAGTGCAAGTGTCCTAAGTTATAATATCAATGTATATGAAGATGCAAAAGCGACATGAGCATGATATGCGCATATGAAACACAAGAATTATAACTAAATCCTATATATAGGGCGCTTAACAACATCCATGTGATTTCCCCGTAGATGTGTACATCTACTCACCGGGACGCCTCGGCTAATCGAATTCGATCACTGCCTTACCTTTCCTTGCCGCGTCCGACGTCTCCGCGACCGATCCTATAATCGCACAAATAATCCATATGAGGCTAATCAATTAAATAGACGTGAACACATAACGATATGAAGTAACCAATGCGCACTAGCTAAATGCGCATGCACTTGGTGCACAAAATTCGTGCGCGACATCGCTACAAACCACAATTAGGGGTTGCTATACGAAGCAAACACCAAATCAAGAATCTAATCGTACTAATCGTGCATTCATATCACACTAAAATTTTGGAAAAAAATAGGTCGTGGATCATCACAAGCTCAAACTTAACTAAAACCTATTTCTATTAAAAACCTAGTAAGCAACATTAAGCCATTTTAGTGCAAAACTAGAGGGATTAGCAAGCCTAGTAGCCATTAATCATACATGATATCCTAATCAAGCCATGCAACACTTAATTAAATCAAATCTCATATAAACACTCACTAATCATGAAATTAATTGCATGAACTCCTAATTAAGATAATTAAAAGCCATATTAGGAAAGTAATCAACTAGATTATACTTGATGAAGCCATTAGATGTTAACTACAATTAGCTAAATTAATTAAGTGATAAAAACCTTAACTTTAACCCAACCCCTTCTCTTTAAAACTCTATTTTGCAATAAAACTATATTAACACCTAATTAAAATTAGATTAAAGCAAACTAGGATTTGGTTTTATACCTCAAAGATTTTGGAAGATCAAATTTGCTAGCTTTGGCCACCCAAAATGCTAACTTGCTTTAAGATCCAAGCTTAGTTTAGACAAAGAAAATCTTGTGATTATTTAGCTAGAAATTAGAGATGAATTTGTGGATTTTTGATGGGAAAAATGAGGTTTTAGAATGAAAAGAAGAAGGAGAAATAGAGGGGGGCTGCTGGCTGTGGCCGAGCCAAGGAGAGACGGTGAGGGGAAAGTGAGTGAAGAACAAAGCAACATGTTCACCTTACCTCATTAATATGCACCATACTTCTATTCTCATTTTATTTTATTTTATTTTCTATGAAAACTTATCTTAGAAATATCAAGAACCGTGGTCAAACATTCACTTCCAAAAACAACATGTTACAATTTGTGTTTAGTTGTCATGGTGCACTAACATATAATTAACCCATACTAATTGTAATTAACACTAATTTAGTGTGTAAGTGCAAGATTAAAATAATATTTAAAATAAATAATTAAGGAAAATATTTAAGTAAACTAGCAATTTAAATAACTAGTTAAACACTCATACATAAGAAATTACATAATTAAAATAGGTATAATTATGTCTATATGGAAAAATAATTATAATTAGGTTTTACGGAAAACACGTGTTGTATTACTAATTATCAAACAATTAACCTAAACGATTTATAAAGCGTTACAGCAAATCTTATCAGCCCTGGCTAGGGACTTATTGTTATCGCCAATCGAGCATAACGCAATATCAACTCCCTATACTGGAAGAGACGAAACCCCTCCTATCGACTCGAGACTGTACCCAAAATTCACCTGTTTGCACGACTCCTTTGAGCCGTGGTAGGGAGAAAATCAAAGCACAGTGGGAACCACACAAGACACTATGACGATCTCGGGTCTACAGATTAACCTGTACCAGTGTCACCAGAGAACTACTATCTGACGATAAGTGTAGTATCATCTAGGAGTTCTCGGCAAGTCCTGTTCGGTGTACCCATTCTCTAATGAACACCTGTGTACAATCTTTGATGTCAAACACCAATGGTTATGGGATCAACCATCGCCCCCTACAGGGTCAAGAAACGTACACACCAGTCTACTCTGGAATATCGATGCCCTGTCTCGATACTCTCTCGACTAGGAACAGTTAAAAGATGTGCTTGCAGACTACACAAGTCTAAGTAGTATGATCCAATTCATAGTCCTGGTAGTCAAGCAAACATCTTAAGGGATTTATCAACATGTATCAGAGAGATAATATAATAATACAAAGTATACATATTAAGATAAAGAGCAACCAAATAGCATACCATCATGTCGAATAAGAAAGTTCTCTAAATATACGTCCAAGCATCCACTATATCATACAATAATGGCCTATAGGGCATACATATTCCTAACAGTATTTTTTTACCCTTGGATGACAGCCTTGAGTTCGTGAATACTCCTACGGTGGTTGGAGTCCCATTATATGAGTGGGCCCATGTTTTCTTGCCCCTGGATGACAACCTTAGGTTTGTGAATACTCCTGCATTAGATTATACTATCTTGACCTGATCCTGACATGAACCACTTGAATATTTTGAATATCGTGAATCTAATGAGTATCTTGAATCTCATGAACATAACATGTACACTATTTATTATACACACACACAAGTATATATATCTTGTTTCTCATGGTACAGAAAAACCGGTACATTATATATATATATATATATATATATATATATATATATATATGAATCTCGTGTTGCTGTTGTTCCATGGTATTACAGAATATCCTGATTACATAATAAAACTCCGATAATCGAGCTTATATTTATACTTATATTATACTTGTGCTTATGCTTATGCTTATGTTTATATTTATACTTGTGCTTGTACTTATTCTTATTCTTATAGTTACTAGAACTGAAATATCGAATATCGTGATACACTAGTTATATTGTATTGATTAATGCATGCTATTTATTTGACATGCCCACTATCGTTTACTGTTCACAGTTATTCCCAGGTCTATTATTATGTATATCATATTCCGTATCAAATATCGTTTATGATTATATTAATACACCATAATTTAACTAGTATATCAAAAATAATTCTATACTACATTCTTATTAGTATGACATGATACTTTACTAAACTAATTTATTATCAAAAGTAATTCTAAAATAAAATATATCTTATATACTTTTATAATCATGAATCTTTGTATCTTTTTACCATTTGATGATATTAATAGCAATTCTATACATATAGTTATTCCTAAATTACAAAACTTTATTATTACTATTTTCTATAAATTAAACAAATATTATTATTGTGTTACATTTGTTCCAACCGATTGAAACCCTGTATTAAACCTATTAGATTATAAACATTAATAACTAAATTGTAGCTAAAATATAATGTTTCATTGTAAATATTGTTAACATAGAAAAATATTATTTTCTAATAAAAATAGGACTTACCGAACTTTAGTTCGTTGACGGCATTTCTGTTTTCATGTTTTCTTTTTTTGGGAACGTTGTCAGACGACTTTGGGATAGGTGACGAGAATAGGTATGAGGTGGTATCAACCAAGGAGGACAGTCAATATTTTTCAAGTCAGATCGAGTTTTAGTTTTCCTTTTCGGTAAGCATATCTTTTATTGAAGGTTATCTTTCATTCCCAATTCATGAATTTTTCGAACTGTGTTTAGTTAACGTTTGTAGGAATATTATAAATTTTGTTGAATATTTTATAAGTTTTAAAATTCTTGTACTATAATTTCCTTTACTGCTTATATATACGCTTAGCATAGTCATGTCAAGAAAGAGCGTTTCTCGATATGAATACGTTGCGGCCTTATCGCTCTTGTTTCTTATTTTTGGGAAGCGGGACGAGACAAAAATTCTTTAAAAATTGTGTTGGGTTATTCCGTCGGTTACGACCCGACAGAATAACCCAATTAAATATAAAGGGTCGGATTTGATATCAGATCTCCTTTTTCCCAAACAAAAAAACCTAAATCCCAAAACCCTTCATCCTCCGATCCTTAAAGCTTCGACCCCCTCCTCCTCCCATCACCAGCAACGACCGGCACCCTCCTCATCAAAGCATACCCGCTCCTCTTCCTTCTCTTCCTTCAGGCGCATCCCCCTCCCCGTCCCCTTCCAAGCCGCCGACCCCTTCCTCTTCCTCTTCATCCAAGCCGCTTACCCCCTCATCGCCGACTCCTCCTCCAAGCCGACGATCGTGGTAAGCCCTCTCTCTCTGTCTCTCACTCACTCACTCACTCACACACTCTCTTCCGCAGCCGTTTTTGTTCACGTAGTGATGCCGGCCTCCACAATCGCCACCACCATCACCCTCCTTTACTCGTGGTAAGCCCCCCTCTCTCTCGGTGTGGAAAAAATTGATTGTTAAGTTTATGGAATTTGTGATTATATTGAAAAAATTTATTGATTATGTGGAAAAAATTGAATGTTAGATTTATGAAATTTATGATTATATTGAATTTTTTTTGATCATGTGGTAATATTTCAAGATAGAGATAAAATGAGAGAACCTTAATTTGAAACCAAAACCTAAATCCCAAACCCTAAAATTCAACCTTAAAAAATCTTGAAATTGAACTGTAAGTTGTTTTTCGTCACCCCATTGAGATGGGAATGCACGCGCGCATGTCAGGCGCATTACAGATTCCCCCTGCCTAGGGTAGGCAGGGGTTAATTGATAGTGGGGATCCGAATCTCCGGCAGCCGCGGACTAAACTGCCGTTAATTACCCATCGTATTTGGAGTGAGAGAACCTCCGATTGACGGGTTAAACTGGTCATGCGAACTCAATGTGCAGTGTTGTATTTTGAAGAGGTTTTGGATATATCGGGGGCCCCGCAGAGTTTTCACGGGGGTCCCGCAACTCGGATAGCGGGCTGGGGGTCAAGGGGGCTAGCAGCCCCCTTACGGGGTGTAGGGCAGCGCCCCGTTAGAATTTTTTTTAACGGGGGATGTATATTTAGTGTGGAGTGTGTGTGTGTGTGTGTGTGTGTGTAAGGGAAAGGGCATCCAAAGGACGCATGGGAGAAGGCGCCAGCGCCCTACGTGCCGAGCACGCGGGCGTTGTGCGCCAAAGCGCCAGCGTACCACGTGCATGGCACGCGGGCGCTGTGCGTCAAAGCACCAGCCCACCATGTGCATGGCACGAGGGCGCTGTGCGCCAGAGAGCGCCAGCGCACCGCGTGCCTGGCACACGGGCGCTGTGCGCCAGAGCGCCAGTGCACCACGTGTTGGATATGTATGCCCTAAAGGCCATTATTGTATAGTACTGGTTTGTATAATACATTTTGGAGGCTAGGGATATATATACGGGTTTAGGACAGTCTTGTTCAATATAGTAGTATGCTACTTGGTTTGTTTCTATCTTAATATGTGTATATATTTTTTTTAACATATCGCTAATACATATTGATAGAGCCCTAAGGATCTTTGCTTGACTACCAGCGTTGTTGTGGCGATCACACTAGTGGGGGCTGGGTAGTCTATAAGCACATCCTTATACAGGTCCCTAGTCGAAGGATTATCGAGACAGGGAATCGATACTCCAGAGTAGACTGGTGCATATGCTTCTTATCCCTGCAGGGGAGATGGTCTGTCCCACAGCCATCAGTACGTTGTACTGCAGATAGTATGCAGGTGCTCGTTAGGTTACGAGTACACTGGACAGGACTCGTCGGGAACTGTTGGTTGGTATTATACCTATCGTCAGTTAACAGTTCCCAGGTGACATGGGTACAGCTTAGTCCGTTGACTTGACACTGTCACTTCGCCTCGAGTGTGTTCCCACTGTACTTAGATTACTACCCTACCACGGCTCTATTGAGTCGTGCAAACAGGTAGTAGTTGAGTGCAGTCCCGAAGTACTTGGAGGCAGTGACGGTTAGACAGGATTCGTCTCTCCCGGTATTGGGAGTTGATATCGCGCTGTGTCTAGGAGAGCCATTACGCATAGTCGTCCCTGGCCAGGGCAAGCGAGATATACTGGTAGCGTTTCCAGTGTTATCTCAGGGTGTTCTGGGCTACACTCCGACATGACTTGTACCGCTATTATAGGACTGACGTTTACCGCCCCCTAGGCCCGCCATGCGATACTCTCAGATGAACAGACCGGACTGTACGGAGATTGTCACGTTTAGGCTCAGTAGGAGTTCGGATGGGTTCACCTCGTCGGTCTTCTTATCGGCATCTACCTGGGGACCGTTACGTACAGCTAGTACCGCTTGCGGCCTGTGGTTAAACCCACTACCAGCGTAGTGTCGAGTCTTTAGAGTCCCACACAGAGGGTTGTTCGTCTTTGGGCAAAACAGAGTAGAGGTTGCATGGTTTTGCGACGGGGTTCGTTCACATCCGCGCACTTGTGCACGTTTGTCGTCTGGACAGTTATTACTATCGGACTTTGGTTTAAGCCAGATCCTAGTATTTGTTTTGGGATTGGTTTTGTCTCATTGTATTCGTGTTCCTCGGAACACGGATGCGGGTGTGTATGCACAGTTGACAGAGGCAGAGGAATCTCATTAGGGTTTTTGACAGTTGAATTTTTCTAAACCCTAATGAGAATGAGAAATATGATTAATAATATTAATTAAGGATAATTGTGCCATGGTTAGGTTGACCTTTTGACTTTGGTTGACCATTTGACCTTTGTTGACCTTTTGACCATCATCATTTCATTTGCAAGATGCTTCTTGATTCTTGCAAATTGCATTTATTATGAAATGATAATGGTCATTCCAAACTAACCATCACAATTTTCTTTTGTTATTATTATTATTATTATTATTATTTCATATTCTCTCATATGAGAGCATGGTTGTATTATTCTTATCATTATCTCATGCTCTTTCTTTCTCTTGAAAAAGCTCTCCCTCTTCCTCTCTCAAAGCTTTAATCTTTCATGTGTTGAAAATCAAAAGCTCTTGAGACTAAACCATCAAGACTTCTCTTTACTCATTCTAGGGTTCTAGGTTTAGCAAGCCAAGCACCCTCGTTACCTCTTGGTTGAGGTAGGAGCACAAGGTAGAGGCCTTCGGGTAGATCTTTCTTCGGTAAAGAGAAGACGAGGAGGAGGAGTCGTCTACACCACTCCAAGGAGCAAGTAAGAAGGAGAACCACAACAAGAAGAGAAGGAGTTCAAGATCTAGGTATAACTATCTAACCTAGTAGCTAAAACTTGTAGTTGTTTGTTAGTTTTTGTTTGGCAAAGATCCTTCATGGTTGGTCCATGTTACCTTGTGAGAAAATTTTGATTTTTACCTATTCCGCCTTCCCGAAAGAACCGGTGTGGGTAACGTGGACCTAACAGTGGTATCAGAGTCTAGCTAAACAACAACTAGCATGTTAGCAAAGTGTTTAGAACTTCGATCCGAGAAAAAAATCGCAAAACGCACCGAAATCATGCACTTTCCGCCGTTTTTAAAAACTGGTCTAAAAATATTTCCAGAGACCTGAAAAATAGAAGCAGGCTTTTTAGAGAAAACTGTAGAAATTTGGGCGCCTGAATCGCTCAGATGACCGCGGATCCGCGGCTGATCCAAGCGATCCGCCGCGGTTCCGCGGTCGAGTCAACTCGGCTGCGCACCAAATTTCTTCTGGGGTTCTCTGTGTTGGTTTTGTGATTTTTAAGATACTTTGTTTCTGCCCAGATTCTTCTGAGAACAGTATTGTGTTTGGGGTAGTCTCAAATTGAAATTTTGATCGAAGTTCTATAAACTTTAGCTAACTGGTTATATCTGTAATGTGATATATGTACTGAACGTCGACTAATCGCTATACGTCGATTACTGGGGGTTGTACATATTTGTGATCTGTGATATTGGATTGTGTATATGAACTTGTTGGATTGTCACGGATGAATAGCCGGGGTTTGTGAGATGAGAGTTTATTTATCTTTCATTTGATGTAAATTGTAATTTGATGTAGTAATATTATTTTTATGGCCGCACATCCGGGATGAGGTAGCCGCCATTGTATATTATTTCTTTTACTGTTTTTGCTCCTAGGATAGACCCAAGGTGGGGTGCACAAACTACCGGGTACTTTGAAGTGCTGAGTGGCCTACTCACGTTGTTGAGGGAGGCTGCTTCACTTCGGGTATTTGACGGGTAGTTTGTCGCACCCGTAGGGGTCTAGGGTGGGGTTTGGCTATTCATCGCGACCGTGTAATCCGTCTTTCATTGCAGGCTCGAACGAAACGCGGATTCCTAGCATATCCAATGTGTTCATCTGTGATCTGGAATGGCTATCATTGCATCTGACGATTGTATATATCTATATATGATATCTAGTAGGCGTTGCTTATGTTTTGCATCCGCGCTAGTCCAGCCCCCGCTCTGTCGTTAGTTAAGTAACATAACGGGTGATGACGGGCCCCGTGGCGAATGCTGATGCCATAAGCGTATGTCATATTTTCGTTGTTTTCTGCAATGGTAGGATTAATTAATGGGACACATTATTTTAATGCAAAGAAAATAAACCTAAAAGATGTTGTCGGAACAATTTTCAAAAAGCTATTATTGCAAGAACGTTCTCTTTTGTTTTGCACAGAGGTATTCGGTTATGAATGCCCAGCACCTCACTCGACGAGGCAAGGGCCGAGATCCCTTCATCGGGAGTGACCCCTTGGACAGAAATTTGCGTCAGGGTAATAACTTCACTATAGTCGATTATTCTTGCTTTGCGTCGAGGTATTCAGTTTGGAATATCCTGCACCTCATTCAACGAGGAAAGAGCTGAGATCCCTTCACAGGGAGTGACCTCTTTAGCAAAAGTTTTCGCCACTATATATTTTAAAAGGCTATCAGGTTCCTTCAGCGAAATCAAGTTCATTACGTTAACGAGTTTTTCGCCAAAAACCCAGCCGTAGCCCTCCGTTGTTTCAGATAATTAATGCTTAGTATTCGTGCTGCATTTGTTGATTATTCGTCAAAGCACAGTGAACGGTAGTTAAGTAATAATTCTCTGTTGCACTGATAGATGCGATTGGTTAGGACGGTCGCACGATTTTGTTGATTATTCGTCAAGGATCATGCGGGCGGGTCTAATGCAATCCTGGATAACGACGGGTTGAACTTGACTAGGACCTTTTGATTTGTTGATTATTCGTCAAGGTCACTTGGGTCCTAGGGACAAAAACCACATCGGGAGTTTCAAACATACAGGAAACTTGCAGATTCAGCATACCTTCATGAGTGTGGTGACAAGAGTGGATTCCATCTTGGTCGTCACACAATGATAGTTGGATCCCGATCCCACTGATGAGTTGGATTACTCTCGGGAGATTATTTCACCAAACAATCAATATTATAAACCAAGTAGGTGTCTAGAACGGTGTTAGCGGGGCTACGCCTCCTGGGAAAAGAGGTTATATAATTAAGGAACATCGCAAAAGCGTTGGAAAACCTCTCTCGAAGTACCAACACTAGCCTGGCTGAAAGGTTAAGCAAGTATTGTGACGTGCGATTAATCCTGACTAGTTCTTCTTTTAGGGTTTGAAGAAGAATTTGAGGAAACAGTGGGAGCCATCCTGGTTAGATAAATTAATAAACCAATCTAATCTTGCAAGAGCGCACGCTGAGTGTTTCTTTTCTCTCTCTCCAGGTAGCAACCATTTCACGCCCTAATCAAGATAATAAAATGTATCGCTTGACCGACCCGAATTCTTATTCGGGGCTGGGGAACGTCGGTTCGGCTCTAACTTGTGACAACAGTCATAAGTATGATCAAGGGAAATGTAGGGTTCCTAGGCACTCTAGTGAGGTCTCACAAGGCATCAACCATGCCAATTTCAAAAATTACGGTGCCGAGAAACCCTAAACTACGGATCGTTTGCTAGAAATCTAGGCGAAACAATAAACTAGTTAACACTTAACTAAGAGATACGGAAATACAACCTTTGTAGATCCGGTTCTCCACCTCCATAGCTCCGCAATGAAGTCTCCTCGCTGTCCATATCAAGTCCCGGGCTCTAGCGTCGGCTTCATCGGAGAATGGACGGGCTAGGTCATCGATGTCCATGCCGAAGATGATCTACGTCGAGGCATCACTAAATCAAGCTCCGACTTCACCAAGTCAAGAAACTTGTGAAGAAAACACACTCTACTACTTGGCAAGAGGTAGAGGATGAAGAAATAGGAAGTGGGTTCTATTTAGAATTGGATTTCTCACTCTTTATCATCAATCACCATTGATGAATGCAAGCTTCTTTCTTGAAGAAGAAGAAGATGATGATAATTGTTATGATAAGTTATTCCAAAAATGGAAAATAAATGGAATGTTTATCATAATCTAACCATGGTAATGTGTAGAGAATTAACCAAAGTTAGTTGAATGGTTAGGGTTAAGAATGAGATAAGAATGGTGGACTTTGGTCAAAGCTTCATGAAGCTTCAACTAAACTACAAATAAAGCCACCATTCTTTCTCTTTATTCTTATTTATTTCAAAATGAATAAATGAAATAAATAAATGAGAAAAGGAAATGAAACCCTAACCACTTAAGTAACCATGGTTTAATTCTTTACACAAACCCAAACTAGCATGTATCATCAAACATGATACAATCTTGTGTACAAAAGTATATCACATATACAATGTGCACAAAAAGTGAGAAAATCCATTTAAAGTGAACCAATACTAGTTAATGCAAAGTAATATATCAAATATATAATTATGCATTAAATCATTAAATCAATACTTGATTCAATGATCCGGTCATGTCGCACACAACCGACTAGTATACAATGTATCGGCTTATCGAATCAATCCTTGATTCGATAACTAGGTTATATCGCATACAACCATTCGACACATTCATCGCGAGAATGAAATATGGTATCACATACACGCATTATTCTCGTTCCCGCACATATCTCATATGCGCTCCTATTTCGTTTCGCTTGAGCCAGGAAACCTCTGTGTAGGACTCTAAAGACTCGTCAATACGCCGGCAGCAGATGATGATCATATCAAACACCCACAAGCCGCAAGCGGTCTGCTAAACGTAACGGCCACCCGGGTATTGAGCGATCAGAAGATCGACGAGCAAGCCCGCTCACACTCCAGTGAATCCAACCAGTAACACTACCGTACAGTCCGGTCTGATCGTCTGATATGTCGCATATCTCGCCTAGGTGTGATAAACGTCAGACCCCAATAGCTCGATAAGTCGTGTTGATATGAGGTCTATAACAATTCGAGAAACTACTGGTAACACTTACCAGTAAATCTCAGCAACCCTGGCCAGGGATTTCCTGTTATAGCCAATCGAACACAGCGCAACATCAACCCCCTATACCGGGAGAGACGAATCCCCTCCTATCGTTCATTGCCTCCATGTGACTCGGGACTGTACCCAAAAACCACCGTTTTGCACGCCCTCTTGGACGTGGTAAGATGGAAATCAAAGCACAGTGGGAACCACACAAGACTCTATGACGATCTTGGGTCAACAGACTACTCTGTACCAGTGTCACCAGAGAACTGCCATCTGACGTGAGGTATAATACCATCTGGGAGTTCTCGGCGAGTCCGTCCAGTGTACCCAGTCTCCACTGAGCACCCGTATATCATCTCTGATGTCGAACACCGATGGATATGGGATCATCCATCGCCCATCTGTATGGTTCGAGAAGGTATACGCTAGTCTACACTGGTATATCGATGCCCCGTCTCGATACACCCACGACTGGGGACTTTGAAGGATGTACTTACGGACTACCATGTCCCCACTAGTATGATCCGCATCATAGTCCAGGTAGTCAAGTACACATCCTAAGGGCTTTACCAACATGTAACAGAGAGACAATCAGTATACACGTTAAGGTAAAGAGCAACCAGATAGCATATTATCATGTCGAGCAAGAAAGTCCTCCCTATATATGTCCCAGCATCCACTACAATATACATCCAATGTACAGTAATGGCCTCTAGGGCATACATATAACTAACAATCTCCCACTTGCACTAGGGCCATCTGATAGCAGTGGTTGTAGTATCTTATACTCAACCATCCCATAATAATCTCTCTATGGGAACAGGCCTTTGTGAGTGGATCCGCTGTGTTGTCCTCTGAGTCTACTCTCCTGTCCTCGATCCCCTGGAGATCAACCATCTCCATGATCAGGTGATACTGCCTTAGAATAATTCTGGATCACTGATGGGACCGGCGTTCCTCGGCATGAGCCACAACTCCATTGTCACACAATGGAGGAACGCAGTTCATCTCATGAACCAATATACACCCAAACAGCCTCTTTGGTAGCATCTTAAGTAGCGATGTATCCAGCCTTTATCGTCTAGTATGTCACGGTATCTAGCTTGGAACTCTTCCAACATACCGTCCCTTTACTGAGGGTAAAGACAATGCCTGTGACTGACACTCAGTCGTCATTATCACCCTGGAACCATTCCAGTGATTCTCCCCAGGATCAACTGATACCATCTCACTACAACTAGTGAGAATCCTAACATCCAATTAAATCTATCTCATAGATCTAAAACTCAGGATTTAGGAGGTATCATTTTGATCCTATATGGAGAATCATTGTGATAAGCGGAGATTGATCGAGCGTAGCATAGGAAACTCCTTCCCTATCAAGAGTATGTCATCCACGTACTCTATGAGGATCGTCACCATACTCCCTACTACCTTTTTGTTTATACAAGGTTCATATACCATTTTGATGATGTCAAACTCTTTGACTAATTCATCAAAACAGATGTTCCAACTCCGCGATGCCTGCTTTATTCTATAAAGCATCTTGCACACGTTTCCGCTGCTCCCACTGTCTACGAGGCCCTCTGGCTGTGTACTTATAGACGCTCTCTTCTAAAACATCATTTAGAAAAGCTGTCATGACACCCAACCACCAGATATCGTAGTCATGGTATGTAGCCGTGGCAAGTAGGATCTGGATGGACTTAAGCTTGGTTACTTGAAAAAGGTTTCATCACAATCCACGCCTGGTAAATGATGCAAACTTTTAACAAGTCTAGCTTTGAAAGTCTCAACTTTTCGATGTACACCAAGTAATCTTCTCAAGATATACTTGCTCCTGATGGGGATTTAACCCTTCAGATATAGCAACCAAAGTCCATACTTTGTTGGTGTATAAGAAT
This sequence comes from Agapanthus africanus, assembly GCA_030015575.1. Classification (NCBI taxonomy): domain Eukaryota; kingdom Viridiplantae; phylum Streptophyta; class Magnoliopsida; order Asparagales; family Amaryllidaceae; genus Agapanthus; species Agapanthus africanus. Next base: position 42,317,871 of record CM057342.1, read on the forward strand.
TCCATCTCAGATCACTAAGCATCCAGCCATTCTTACAGAGTCTTACCCCCGATGGCCAGCTCGAAACTAGTTGGGTCATCATCTCATGATGCAATCCTCGCTCCCACTGTCATAGAGAAACAGAAGTATCTCTCAGGTGGGTGAGGAACCCTACTAGATCGGCGGAGAGGCTGAGGTTCGTTGGTAACTATCGAATCCTTTGGTTCTTTCAAATCATCAGCTGCAGTTTGTATAGCTGGAACCTTTCCAGTTGTACATTACAGACCTTGCCTCGAGCTTGTCCGGATTTTGCTTTCAGACATAGGCCGGACAACTCCAAATCTTAACTAACTTAAGACATGGGTTCTTCCCATTCCATATCACATATGAAGTGGTAGGCAACTGATTTGATTAGAACCCTATTCAATAGGTATGCAGCTTCTCAAGTGCATAACACCCAAAAGGAAATAGGTAGCTCAGTATTACTCATCATAGAGCACACTTTATCATATAGGGTGTGATTGCTCCGCCCGATATACCATCGTGCTATGGTGTATACAGAGGAGTAATGCTGAGAGAGAATCTCATTCTCCTTTAGAATAGTCCAGTATTTCCGTGCTCAAGTATTCTCCTCCTTGATCACATCAAAGGACATAATACTTATACCCGTATTGGTTCTCTACTTCTAACTTATATTCTATCAATATCTCAAAAGGTTCGGACTTGTGTTTCAACAGGAACATATGTCTCAATCTTGAGAGATTATCAGAGAATGTAATGAAGTACAAAGAACCGGTCTTGGCATGTGTAGACAGGAGACCTACATACATCAACATGTATCATCCCAAGAGTTCACTAACTCTTTCTCTGTTTCCAATAAACAGAGCTAGTGTCATTATATCTTTGTGACATGACTGGAAAGTTTCACAAGATGTAGATTCAAACTGATTTAAATATGCATCTACATGTAACTTCAGCTAGTCGGGTCACATTGATCTGACCTAGTCTACAATACCTTAAGAAGGATTCGTTCATTTCTGAACTCTTCCTCTTATGTGTGTTCCATATACTAAGATCTGTAGTTTGATTTAGAACATCAACGCTTTTAGATAACGTGCCTGAACCGATCAACTTTTGATATAGGAAATGTTCAAAACATTATCCAACAATACAAAATTATATCCTTTCTTTACTACCAAAGAGAGTGATATGATTTGGTATATTAGGTTCGGTATCTAATAACATTCGTTCAGAATCAATGTATTGGTAATACAGGGTGACAGTGACCAACAGACTTGGCTGCAACACTTGCCCCGTTTTCTGCCTCATGAAACTTATCACCCGTTCTCAGTTCTCTACCTATCTGTAGCCCTATGTAACAGATTACATATCTGGGATCCTGATCCGGTATCATATACCCAGGACGTAGAGGAAACAGAGAAACAGTTCTTTGTAATGAACACACTCGAAGATGATGCATCAGCATGCACTCTCTTCGTTTGGGCGGCACGGGAAATCTGGTATTCCCCAATTTCCTGCTCTGTCTTATAACAATTATAAGTTGGAGCGGGACCAACGTTCCCCAGCTCAGAATAACAAGCGGGTTCGGTCAATATTCCGTATTATTATCTTGATTAAGGCGTGATATGGTCGCTACCTGGAGAGAGAGAGAAGAAAACACTCTGCGTGCGCTCTTGCAAGAATAGATTGGTTATAATTTTATCTAATCAGGATGGCTCCCACTGCTTTTTATCAAATCTTCCTTCAAACCCTAAAAGGAAAGACTAGCCGGGATTAATTACACACTACAAGTTCGCCAATCTTTCAGCCAGGCCAGTGTCGGTACTTTGAGGGAGGTCCCCCGTGCTTTCGCACGAACCTAATTAATGTAAACCTCATTTTCCCAGAGGCGTAACCTCGTTAACACCTTTCTAGACACCTACTTGATCGGCTAATTGTAATGTGTAAAACTCTCCCAGGAGTAACTCTTACTCGCAGCGGGTATCGGGATCCAACAATCTCATAGAAGGTATGCAATCTCATTGCAAATTTCAACACTTGAAATTCCCGATAATATTTTGCCCCAAGCGTCCTATGACCTTCACAGAGGTCAACAAACCATAGGCTGCTAGTCAAGTTCAACCCGTCATTTCCTGATTGAAGTAAACCCACCCGCACGACCCTTGACAGAGGTCAACAAGGTCGCACGACTACCCTAAATCAATCACATCATATGCTTATGCAGATAAGCACTAATCAGCTACCGCACACTACGCCTTGACAGAGGTCAACAAACGCAGCACGAATACTAACCAGTACATATCTGAAATGACGGAGGGCTACAACAGGTTTTTCTGAAAACCTATTGCGTAATGAACTTGATATCGTTGTAGAATCAAATGATTTTAAAAATGGAGTGTTTTTGAAGCTTTTCTAGTTTTGCTAAAGGAGTCACTCCCGGTGAAGGGATCGTCGGTCCTTTCCTCGTCGAATGAGGTGCGGGATATATCATATATATCACTGTGCAAAGCAAAAACACTTAAAAGCAATCAAAAGACAAACCGAGTGTGTAGCATCTGCCAGTTATTGCTAAAGGAGTCACTCCCGGTGAAGGGATCTCGGTCCTTTCCTCATCGAATAAGGTGCAGGATATATCACATATACCTCTGTGCAAAGCAAAAACTGTAGCTACCTGTTTTATTTTGAAATTCGATTCTACAACATCTTAGGTTTCTTTTATTTCATTAATCATATTAATGAAGTCCCATCATTTAAATACCTAAACATCACAGATAAATACGACGTACACTTATGCCATCCGCATTCGCCTCGATGTCCCCTCGTGCACCGTTAGGTTAGGTAACTAACGGCAGAGCGGGGCAGGGCTAGCGCGGGTGTAAAACATAAGTAACGCCTATATAATATATCATATATACTATATAATGTATCTATCACAGAACATCACATGATCACATCACAGATATCGCAGCAGAAGAATCATATGAAATATTGGATATACTAGGACGTCCGTGTTTTCAATACGAGCCAGTATAAAACACGGATTCCACGGTCGCGATGAATAGCCAAACCCACACCCCTAGACCCCTACGAGAGCGGCAAGCAACCCTACCAATTCTAGAGTTAGGAGACCCAGACTCGACTCCTCGAGTTGGTCTCCCACTGGACTCCAGAACCCGGTTACTTGTGCCCTCCTCCTTGGGTCTATCCTAGTGCAGAAAAGTAAATAATATACAAACGGTGACAACTTCCGCAACCTGGAAGCGTCCCAATAAAAGAATATTACATACAAGTTTTTACATGAATGAAAATGAAAAACACTCATCTCACATAAAAACCCCCGGCTATTCAACCACGACGATCTAATATAACATATCCAGCAACACATAACATCACATGTCATCAACGTAAGTAAATATGCGCATCCCAATTGTCGTTGACATATAGCAACGAAACCGGCGATATCACATATTACACTTACGGTCACAGAAAAGAAAGTGTAAAACTACAACAGTTGGAATCCGCAACCATCTCAGACATCGCATGCCTGACCAAATGAATTACTTAGACATCACATGCCTAACAATTATAAACCCCGCATTTCAGTCTCATTATCGAAAACTCTTTTCAATATCAAGTCGGGCAATTCAACAAGATTCCCGACATCCTGATCGAATGCTCGTCGCAAACTTCAGTAGGCGGCCGCACCCCCGACGCCGTCGACGAAGTGCACCAAGGCGTAACACCGCTACCGCGAGCACCCAAACGGATGCTTTCGGCGACGGGGTTCTCCTACAGTCACTTGGTCGGGGCTATGGAGTGAGGCTGTCTATTAAGTTTACCCGGCGAATATCCGCGTACGCTACGTGATTGCGACGGACTTTTGATCACATCAAAATTCCGTGGCAACCGATCAAGTGAGACTAAACTGCTATGTTTATAACATTCATTCAGTTATCTCATAACTACTTGTGAATTCCAATTATTGTATCCTATTCCAGATAATTAGAAAATGTTAAACTTTCCGATCGAACATTCAAACACCCAAGTTTTCCCGATACAGATCAACACATGAAACAAGTCTAACAACATTCAGTTCGTGCCTCAGTACCAACGGTCCAGCCGTAGAAGGGTCAAACCAACACCTTACATGTGGCACGCCGTACTGCCCCAAACCCGAAGGTTCAAAGGGCAGTTCAAGACGGTCACATAATCGAGTTAAGGTTTGTTGTCTTCTAGAGGGTCCATCGCGTTACTTGCACTACTTAGAACGTCGTTAAACCACGGAAAAATCCAACACTTGGAAATTTCCCGACAGGGGAAAAGGTGGGTATTTATATCCGGTCGAACTTTTTAACATATTCTAAAATTTATCCGGAAAGCCACACAGACAAAATTTGATAATCCGACCGAACATTCGAATCCCCAAAACAACTCAGAAAATAAAACTCTGAAAAAATATTAAAAATTCCCAGGAAAACCAGGACTGAAAATTAAGAATAAAGGTGCAAATTTCGAAGCACAAAACGACAAATGGGCGGCGGATCCGCCGCATGAGCCTCCTGTGAGGCCGCGGATCCGCGCCCCATTTATGGAACCATGCGCTCGAATTTTGCAGTAAACCTTATTTCTTCCTGCTGATTTTTCTGAATATTTTTAATCTGGAAAAAATCACGATTTTGAAAATTGTCCAGAGAGCTATTTTTGAGTTGGGTTTCGGGTTCGTTCGGGTTTCAAATTCCGTCTAGACTTCGTCTAAGGCTCTAGCTAGGCTCTGATACCACTGTAGGGTTCCTAGGCACTCTAGTGAGGTCTCACAAGGCATCAACCATGCCAATTTCAAAAATTACGGTGCCGAGAAACCCTAAACTACGGATCGTTTGCTAGAAATCTAGGCGAAACAATAAACTAGTTAACACTTAACTAAGAGATACGGAAATACAACCTTTGTAGATCCGGTTCTCCACCTCCATAGCTCCGTAATGAAGTCTCCTCGCTGTCCATATCAAGTCCCGGGCTCTAGCGTCGGCTTCATCGGAGAATGGACGGGCTAGGTCATCGATGTCCATGCCGAAGATGATCTACGTCGAGGCATCGCTAAATCAAGCTCCGACTTCACCAAGTCAAGAAACTTGTGAAGAAAACACACTCTACTACTTGGCAAGAGGTAGAGGATGAAGAAATAGGAAGTGGGTTCTATTTAGAATTGGATTTCTCACTCTTTATCATCAATCACCATTGATGAATGCAAGCTTCTTTCTTGAAGAAGAAGAAGAAGAAGATGATAATTGTTATGATAAGTTATTCCAAAAATGGAAAATAAATGGAATGTTTATCATAATCTAACCATGGTAATGTGTAGAGAATTAACCAAAGTTAGTTGAATGGTTAGGGTTAAGAATGAGATAAGAATGGTGGACTTTGGTCAAAGCTTCATGAAGCTTCAACTAAACTACAAATAAAGCCACCATTCTTTCTCTTTATTCTTATTTATTTCAAAATGAATAAATGAAATAAATAAATGAGAAAGGAAATGAAACCCTAACCACTTAAGTAACCATGGTTTAATTCTTTACACAAACCCAAACTAGCATGTATCATCAAACATGATACAATCTTGTGTACAAAAGTATATCACATATACAATGTGCACAAAAAGTGAGAAAATCCATTTAAAGTGAACCAATACTAGTTAATGCAAAGTAATATATCAAATATATAATTATGCATTAAATCATTAAATCAATACTTGATTCAATGATCCGGTCATGTCGCACACAACCGACTAGTATACAATGTATCGGCTTATCGAATCAATCCTTGATTCGATAACTAGGTTATATCGCATACAACCATTCGACACATTCATCGCGAGAATGAAATACGGTATCACATACACGCATTATTCTCGGTCCTGCACATATCTCATATGCGCTCCTATTTCGTTTCGCTTGAGCCAGGAAACCTCTGTATAGGACTCTAAAGACTCGTCAATACGCCGGCAGCAGATGATGATCATATCAAACACCCACAAGCCGCAAGCGGTCTGCTAAACGTAACGGCCACCCGGGTATTGAGCGATTAGAAGATCGACGAGCAAGCCCGCTCACACTCCAGTGAATCCAACCAGTAACACTACCGTACAGTCCGGTCTGATCGTCTGATATGTCGCATATCTCGCCTAGGTGTGGTAAACGTCAGACCCCAATAGCTCGATAAGTCGTGTCGATATGAGGTCTATAACAATTCGAGAAACTACTGGTAATACTTACCAGTAAATCTCAGCAACCCTGGCCAGGGATTTCCTGTTATAGCCAATCGAACACAGCGCAACATCAACCCCCTATACCGGGAGAGACGAATCCCCTCCTATCGTTCATTGCCTCCATATGACTCGGGACTGTACCCAAAAACCACCGTTTTGCACGCCCTCTTGGACGTGGTAAGATGGAAATCAAAGCACAGTGGGAACCACACAAGACTCTATGACGATCTCGGGTCAACAGACTACTCTGTACCAGTGTCACCAGAGAACTGCCATCTGACGTGAGGTATAATACCATCTGGGAGTACTCGGCGAGTCCGTCCAGTGTACCCAGTCTCCACTGAGCACCCGTATATCATCTCTGATGTCGAACACCGCTGGATATGGGATCATCCATCGCCCATCTGTATGGGTCGAGAAGGTATACGCTAGTCTACACTGGTATATCGATGCCCCGTCTCGATACACCCACGACTAGGGACTTTGAAGGATGTACTTACGGACTACCATGTCCCCACTAGTATGATCCGCATCATAGTCCAGGTAGTCAAGTACACATCCTAAGGGCTTTACCAACATGTAACAGAGAGACAATCAGTATACACGTTAAGGTAAAGAGCAACCAGATAGCATACTATCATGTCGAGCAAGAAAGTCCTCCCTATACATGTCCCAACATCCACTACAATATACATCCAATGTACAGTAATGGCCTCTAGGGCATACATATAACTAACAGGAAAGAGTATTGTATGGATTCCAAGGAGACCCAGTTGGAGAAGAAGCATAGTTTTGCATCTACTTCAGGTGTTCTTGTAATTGAGAACTGCTTTTCGGTCAGCCCTACCTCCTGGGTACTTGATACCGGATCAGGATCTCATATCTGTAACTTATTGCAGGGACTGAGAAAAAGTAGGAAAGTTGCACCTGGTGATATGTCCCTCTGGGTAGGGAACGGAGCATAAGTTAATGCTGCAGCCGTCGGTGAATATCACTTAGTGTTGCCAAATGGCAAGACTATGATTTTGAACAATTGCGACTATGTACCTTCCATGGTTTACAACATCATTTCTGTTTCTTTACTCGATAAAGATGGATATAACTTTGTTCTTGATAGAAATATCATGAACATTTACCTTGATAAGGTACTGGTTGTAGAAGGTATACTGTGTAATGGTATCTATGTTCTAAATCAGAATACAGTTCTCAATGTACAAAACACACGCAAGAGAAAGAGTTCAGATACGAATGAATCCTACTTGTGGCATTGTAGACTTTGTCATATCGGAGAGAAAAGGCTAAGTAAGTTGCATAAAGATAGACTCTTGAATACGTTCGAGGTTTCATCTTATGAAACTTGTCAGTCTTGTCTCAAAGGAAAGATGACCAAATCTCCATTCACCGGACATGGAGAAAGAGCAACAGAGCTCTTGGGACTCATACACGGTGATGTATGTGGTCCAATGTCTATACATACAAGGGATGGGTTCTCATACTTCATCACATTCATTGACTATCTCTCTAGGTTCGGATACGTGTATCTGATGAAACACAAATCTGAAGCTTTTGAGAAATTCAGAGAATTCAGAAACGAGTGGAGAACTAGATAGGCAAAAGTATCAAGATCCTCTGGTCTGATAGAGGAGAGGAGTACTTAAGCACGGAATTCCTAGATTACTTAAAAGAGAATGGCATTCTCTTTCAGCTTACTCCTCCTTATACACCACAGCACAATGGTGTATCAGAGTGGAGGAATCGTACCCTATTGGATATGGTTCGCTCCATGATGAGTAGTGCTGCGTTGCCTCTTTCATTCCGGGGACATGCGCTTCAGACAGCGGCATACCTTTTGAATCAAGTTCAGTCCAAATCTGTGCCTAAAACTTCGTATGAAATATGGAGCAGTAAGAAACCATGTCTTAAATTTATTAAGATATGGGGTTGTCCAGCCTATGTGAAAACACAGAAACTGGACAAGCTTCGGGCACGTTCAGTTCTATGTAAATTTGTAGGATATCCTAAAGATTCACTAGGATATCTGTTCTACCACACTGAGGAATAGAAGGTGTTTGTATCTCGCCATGCTACCTTTTTAGAAAGGGAGTTTCTTGCAAAAGAAACTAGTGGGAGTTCGGTAGAACTGGGAGAATTCCATGAACCACAAAATATAACTGAAGATTTAGAGGAACCACTAGATTCAATAACCCCAGACGAACCTCAGCCACTCCGCAGATCTGGTAGGATTTCTCATCCGCCCGAGAGATACTACGGTTTTCTCATAGACGGGAATCGAGAGGATTGCATCTTGGAAGAAGATGACCCTACCAGTTTCAGGCAGGCCATTATCAAAAGGGACTCTGATAAGTGGTTGGATGCTATGCGATCCGAAATAGAGTCCATGTACACCAATAGAGTGTGGACCTTGGATATTGCTCCACCTGGGGTAAAACCCGTTGGATGCAAATGGATCTACAAAAGGAAACTTGGTGTATATGGGCAGGTAGAAACCTATAAGGCTAGACTCATTGCAAAAGGTTTTCATCAAAGACCTGGTGTGGACTATGACGAAACCTTTTCTACAGTGGCTATACTCAAATCCATCCGGATCCTACTTGCCATTGCTGCCTTCCATGACTATGAAATCTGGCAGATGGACATAAAAACAGCTTTTCTAAATGGCAGTTTGGAAGAGTGCGTTTATATGGATCAGCCAGAAGGTTTTGTAGACAGTAGGAGTAGCGGGAAGGTGTGCAAGTTGCTTAAATCCATTTATGGATTAAAGCAGGCATCGCGGAGCTAGAACATCTGTTTTGATGAAGCAATCAAGGAATTTGATTTCATCAAGAACAAGGATGAGCCTTGTATTTATAAGAAGATTGTAGGATGAACTGTCGTATTCCTAGTCTTGTACGTGGACGACATTCTTTTGATAGGAAATGACATTCCTATGCTACAATCGGTCAAGCAATTCTTATCACAAAGGTTCTCCATGAAAGACCTGGGTGATGCCTCATACATTTTGGGGATCAAGATGTACAGAGATAGATCCAAGAGATTACTGGGACTTTCGCAGTCCAGGTATATAGAGACCGTACTAAAGAGATTTAGTATGGAAGATTCCAAGCACGGTAATATACCCGTATTGCACGGAATCACCCTCTCCAAGAAGATGTCCCCTGAGACTGACGAGGAGAGGGTTCGCATGAGCACTATACCCTACGCTTCGGCGGTAGGATCTATAATGTATGCGATACTATGTACAAGACCAGATGTAGTTTACGCGCTGAGCGTGGTGAGCCGGTATCAGTCAGACCCAAGTGAGAATCACTGGACGGCAGTGAAGAACATTCTCAAGTACCTGAGAAGGACTAAGGAGATGTTCCTGGTTTACGGTAATGGAGACCTCAGGGTCGAGTCCTTTACCGATTCAAGCTTCCAGAGTGACAAGGATGACAGCAAGTCTGTCTCGGGTTTTGTGTTTACCCTCAACGGAGGGGCGGTGTGTTGGAGGAGTTCCAAACATGATACCTTCGCAGACTCGATGATGGAAGCTAAATACATTGCTGCATGCGATGCCGCAAAAGAGGCGGTCTGGATGAAGAAGTTCATTAGTGAACTTTAGGTGGTTCCGTCCATTGTTGACCCAATACCTTTGTATTGCGATAACAATGGGGCTATAGTTTTAGCGAAGGAACCAAAGTCCCATCAGAAGTCCAGACACATCTTAAGGCGGTATCACCTGATCAGGGAGATCATTGATCGCCAGGAGATCAAGGTACGGAGAGTGGACACAAAAGACAACACGGAGGATCCATTCACAAAGGCCCTCCCTCAAACACAGTTCGAGCGACTTTTTGAGCTATTGGGTATGCGGTACGCCAGCAGCTGGCCATAGAGCAGACGTTGGGTATGCGGTACACCAATTACTGGCCTTTAGTGCAAGTGGGAGATTGTTGGATATGTATGCCCTAGAGGCCATTATTGTATAGTACTAGTTTGTATAATACATTTTGGAGGCTTGGGATATATATACGGGTTTACGACAGTCTTGCTCAATATAGTAGTATGCTACTTGGTTTGTTTCTATCTTAATATGTGTATATGTTTCTTTTAACAAATCGCTAATACATATTGATGGAGCCCTTAGGATCTTTGCTTGACTACCGGCGTTGTGATGGCGATCACACTAGTGGGGGCTGGGTAGTCTATAAGCACATCCTTCTATAGGTCCCTAATCGAAGGATTATCGAGACAGGGCATCGATACTCCAGAGTAGACTGGTGCATACGCTTTTCGTCCCAGCAGGGGAGATGGTCTGTCCCACAGCTATCAGTACGTCGTACTGGAGATAGTATGCAGGTGCTCATTAGGTTATGAGTACACTGGACAGGACTCGTCGGGAACTGTTGGTTGTTATTATACCTATCGTCAGTTAACAGTTCCCAGGTGACATGAGTACAGCTTAGTCCGTTGACTTGAAACTGTCACTTCGCCTCGAGTGTGTTCCCACTGTACTTAGATTACTACCCTACCACGGCTCTATTGAGTCGTGCAAACAGGTAGTAGTTGGGTGCAGTCCCGAAGCACTTGGAGGCAGTGACGGTTAGACAGGATTCGTCTCTCCCGGTATTGGGAGTTGATATCGCGCTGTGTCTAGGAGAGCCATTACGCATAGTCGTCCCTGGCCAGGGCAAGCGAGATATACTGGTAGCGTTTCCAGTGTTATCTCAGGGTGTTCTGGGCTACACTCCGACATGACTTGTACCGCTATTATCGGACTGACGTTTACCGCCCCCTAGGCCCGCCATGCGATACTCTCAGACGAACAGACCGGACTGTACGGAGATTGTCACGTTTAGGCTCAGTAGGAGTTTGGATGGGTTCACCTCGCCGGTCTTCTTATCGGTATCTACCTGGGGACCGTTACGTACATCTAGTACTGCTTGCGGCCTGTGGTTAAACCCACTGCCAGCTTAGTGTCAAGTCTTTAGAGTGCCACACAGAGGGTTGTTCGCCTTTGGGCAAAACAGAGTAGAGGTCGCATGGTTTTGCGATGGGGTTCGTTCACATCCGCGCACTTGTGCACGTTTGTCGTCCGGACAGTTATTACTAGCGGGCTTTGGTTTAAGCCAGATCCTAGTATTTGTTTTGGGATTGGTTTTGTCTTATTGTATTCGTGTTTCTCGGAACACGGATGCGGGTGTGTATGTACAGTTGACAGAGGCAGAGGAATCTCATTAGGGTTTTTGACAGTTGACTTTTTCTAAACCCTAATGAGAATGAGAAATATGATTAATAATATTAATTAAGGATAATTGTGCCATGGTTAGGTTGACCTTTTGATTTTGGTTGACCATTTGACCTTTGTTGACCTTTTGACCATCATCATTTCATTTGCAAGATGCTTCTTGATTTTTGCAAATTGCGTTTATTATGAAATGATAATGGTCATTCCAAACTAACCATCACAATTTTCTTTTGTTATTATTATTATTTCATATTCTCTCATATGAGAGCATGGTTGTATTATTCTTATCATTATCTCATGCTTTTTCTTTCTTGAAAAAGCTCCCCCTCTTCCTCTCTCAAAGCTTTAATCTTTCATGTGTTGAAAATAAAAAGCTCTTAAGACTAAACCATCAAGACTTATCTCTACTCATTCTAGGGTTCTAGGTTTAGCAAGCCAAGCACCCTAGTTACCTCTTGATTGAGGTAGGAGCACAGGGTAGAGGCCTTCGGGTGGATCTTTCTTCGGCAAAGAGAAGACGACGAGGAGGAGCCGTCTACACCACTCTAAGGAGCAAGCAAGAAGGAGGACCACAACAAGAAGAGAAGGAGTTCAAGATCTAGGTATAACCATCTAACCTAGTAGCTAAAACTTATAGTTGTTTGTTAGTTTTTGTTTGGCAAAGATCCTTCATGGTTGGTCCATGTTACCTTGTGAGAAAAATTTGATTTTTACCTATTCCGCCTTCCCGAAAGAACCGATGTGGGTAACGTGGACCTAACACCACGTGCCTGGTACGAGGGTGCTGTGCGCCAGAGCGCCAGCGCACTATGTACCTGGCACGCGAGCGCTGTGCGCCAGAGCGCCAGTGCACCACGTGCCTGGCACACGGGCGCTAGGCGTCAGCAGCAAAATGGACTTGGTCCCTGAACTGGAAGCTGTGCTCCTGATTTGACTTATGGAGTTAAACTCCTGACAGAGATTAATTTAGGGAATTAAACTCCAATGGATCTTGAATGGAGTTAGACTACTAAAAAAATTAGAAATGATCAAAGGGGGCTGCTTTGTTTCTCGCTTTGACTCTGGATCTTCCCAAAATGGGATTTCTGGATATGGGTCTCCTTCTTCTTCCTGTCAGTTGGCTGAATCTTGGAGAAATGGTGGGTGAGATTCAAAAATCTCCCATTTTGAGATCTAATGGAAGATTTGAGCTCCCCTTTGTGGGTTTTGTGGTGAAAAACTATTTAGTTTTGGAAAAGGAAGAGTAAAACTCTTGATTTAATTCAAAAGAAAGGAGAAGGTTTAGAACATTGAGAAAGGAGAAGGAGGCACAAAAACCCTAGAGTTTTTAGGGAATGAGAAAATGTATCCTTGTTATTCATCATCATGTTGCTTTTTATAGGCTTACACATTTACATATAGCCCCTTGGGCTTTACAAAATGACATTTTGTCTATCCCATACCTCAAGTGCTATTTCTTTTTGCGCATAAGCCATGGGCTTTACAGAAATTTGGCTTTATGCCCATTTTTCTTACATTCATGCATAAAAAATTACATCAAAATTATTTGTTACATGATTTTTATTTTGGCATGGGGAGGCTGGCTGTGGGCTCGACTTGGGCATGGGCCCGCTTGACCCGAGCTTGGGCCCACCTGGCTTGGGGTTGACCTTGAGTTTGACTTGGTCAACCGGGGTGCAAATTTTGACCCCAACAAAGTGCCCCCATCAATAAATGCACACCGCGCATATGAGTTGTGTGCATGAAATTAATGGATCTTGAAGCCGGAGTTCAAGGTGGAACATCATTCCGGGGGCGGAGCATCCCTCAGGGAGCATGATTCCCGGGGATCGGAGCATCATTCCGATTTGCGGAGCATAATTCCAAGGTCGGACCATCATTCCGAAGAGCGGAGCATCATTCCGAAGGGTCGGAGCATAATTCCGAGAATCGAAGCATCATTCCGAAGAGCGGAGCATGATTCCAGGGGGTCAGAGCATAATTCCGAGTATCGGGGCATCATTCCGAAGAGCAGAGTACGATTCCAGGGATCAGAGCATAATTCTGATGAGCGGAGCATAATTCCGATGAGTCGGAGCATAATTCCGAGGATCGGAGCATCATTCCGAAGAGCGGAGCATGATTCTACGGGGTCAGAGCATAATTCCGAGGATCAGAGCATAATTTCGAGGATCGGAGCATAATTCCGAAGAGCAAAGCATGATTCCAGGGATCGGAGCATAATTCCGATGAGCAGAGCATGATTCTAAAGGGTCGGAGCATGATTCCAAATGGTCGGAGCATCATTCCGGGGATCGGAGCATCATTCCGAAGAGCGGAGCATGATTCCAGGGATCGGAGCATCATTCCGAAGAGCGGAGTATAATTCCAGGGATCGGAGCATCATTCCGAAGAGTCGGAGCATAATTCCAAGGATCAGAGCATAATTCCGAAGAGTAGAGGCATGATTCCAGGGATCGGAGCATGATCCCGATGAGCGGAGCATGGTTCCAAAGGGGTCGGAGCATAATTCCGACGAGCGGTAGACATTCTGACTGAAGCATAATTTTGATGCAGAGGTTGATTTCCAGGGATAGAAGCATGATCCCAATAGGGAAAGCAGATATTCCGAGACGAAGCATGATTTCGACACGGGGTACATTCTGAAACGAAGCATGATTTCGACGCAGAGCTTGTTAGTCGACTTGATTCCGAGGCGGAGCTTAATTCCGACGGGGAGGTCGTTGGTTGACTTGTCCCGAGTCGAAGTATAATTCCGACAGGGAGGTCGGCGGTTGACTTGATTCCAGGGCGGAGCATAATTCTAATGAGGAGGTCGCTGGTTGACTTGATTCCAAGTCGAAGCATAATTCCGACGAGGAGGTCGCTGGTTGACTTGATTCCAGGACGAAGAATAATTCCGACAGGGAAGGCAGATACTCCGAGGCGAAGCTTGATTTCGACGCGGGGTACACTCTAAGACGAAGCATGATTCCGACGCAGAGGTTGTTGGTTTGATTTGATTTAGGTTTACATTAGCGTCGCTATACTGGAATATGGTACCAGGAGCGAATCATCATCTGTCATGAGAGGATTTGGGGATTTGGTTTTGGTTTGGCATCTGCATTGCTGCACTGGAATAATGCCAGGAGCAACTCATCATTTGCCCCGAGAGGATTTAGGAATTGGTGGCTTAGGAGACAGGTTTAGATCCCTATCACCTAAGGCTTTTCAATTTAATGAGCTGTAAGGGTCCCATAAAAGCATTTTCTCCCTACGAGTCGAAAGGATCTTGTAGGTGTATTTTCTCCTTAGGAGTCGTGGGGACTCCTAAGTGTGTTGCTCCTTTGTGAGTCGTAAGGATCTCACGCGGGGATTTTCTTTAAACAAAGTCGTAAGGACTTTGCGAGTGCAATTCATCTCTTTTTTACGAGTTTGCGCCCTTTCGGGTTTTCACAAACTCGCCGGCAGTCCTGCTGTTTTTACTCACGGAGCCTTTTCGAGTTTTCATCCGTGTCCATTTTGCTTGTGGACGTACTATTTTATTTTATTTTACTTTTTTATTTTTGGTGGGACTTTGAATGTGGTCTCACCGGTAGGACTTGGGAGAGATTGAGATTGTTTTACGCCCGTGGATTGTATACGGTTTTGCAGGATGTATGATCCAGACCGTAGGGCCGGAAAAATTTTGGGACATTGTTGGCGTCTGCATCGCTGCACTGGAATATGGTACCAGGAGCGGCTCATCATTTGCCGTTGGGGTATGGGATTTGGAATTTGGTCGGCGTCTGCATCGCTGCACTGGAATATGGTACCAGGAGCGACTCATCATTTGCCACTTGGGGGTTTGGATTTTGGCCGATGTCTGCATCGCTGCACTGGAATATGGTATCAGAAGTGACTCATCATTCGCCATTGCCTATTAGGAAGCGATGGCTTAGGAGACAGGTTTAGATCCCTATCACCTAAGGTTTTTCAATCTTGTGGGCCGTAAGGGTCCTATAAAAGCATTTTCTCCTGGCGAGTCGTAAGGATCCCGTAGGTGCATTTTCTCCTTAGGAGTCGTGAGGACCCCCAAGTGTGGTTTTCTTTTGTGAGTCATAAGGATCTCACGCGGGGATTTTCTCTTCAAGTATCGTGAGGACACATGAGTGGGTTTTTCCAAATGGAGCATAATTCCAAGGGCGGAGACCGGGGGCTGGACGGGTGACTTCAGTGGAGGCATGGGTATGATGAGAATTATTTGAGCCCGTGGATTGTATACGGTAGTCAATTTGGGGACTGGTCGTAGGGCTGGGGGAATTTTGGAAAATTGGATTTTGGTTGGCATCTGCATCGCTGCACTGGAATATGGTACCAGGAGCGACTCATCATTCGCCGTTTTTTTGTTTTTTTGTTTTTGCATTTTTTTTGTTTCACCGTGACTGCTCTATCATTTTAGCTTTTCTTATCGTGAAGGTCGCGATTGCCCTATCATTTCAGCTATTTATTCGCGGTTGCCCTATCATTTCGGCTTTATTTTTTTCTCTTTTTATTTACACATTTTTTTATTTACACATTTTTTTTACATTCCCAGTTTAATGACTTAGAGGTCGAACGTTCTCAGAGAAAACCAGATATCTGAGAGAATCGGTTCACGAAGAACTTCGGTCTCCGTTTGTATGAAATTGGCGGTCGCAGCTGGACTGTTTGTTAACACGCCTTTAAACGGTTCTATCTCTCCTGCCTTGTATTGCTTTTCGACCCAATCTTTGAAGACGAAGCAGTCCTCAATGGCATAACCTATCACTCTGTGATAGGGGCAGTATTTGGGGTCGTCGGTCATATTCGCTTCCTGTGGTCTTTTTGACTCTGGCAGTTGTAGACCGTTCCTCAGGACGTCTTTGAATATTTTACGGATTTGTCCCTTCTGAAGGAATAGACCTTATCTCGTTTCTCTTTCAGTGGAGATTCTCCTCCCTCTCCGAACACTGGCTTCCGAGGCTGGTTGGCATTAGGTCCGCTCATCCCTTGCTTATTTCGGTTACCCGAAGTGTTAAAAGATTCAGAATCGTCTGAATTTCCGCCTTTGCGATTATCGTCCTTTCGGTTTCTCCAGGACCTATTGTTATTTTAGGAATCCGAGGAGGACTCCTTCTTTGAGCGCTCCAACATCTGGACTTTTCTGGTCAGCTCTTGGAATGTTTTGAGACCCGCGGTGCATAGAAACAGGGCCATCCAATTGTTGAGATTTCCGACGAGGAGACTGACAGATTGGTCCTGCTCTATCGGCGGTTCACATTTGACGGAGAGATTGCGCCATCGGGTTATAAAATCCGTGCTGCTTTCGTTATTCTTTGTCTTGGTCTTTACGAGGTCGGCAATGGTGATCTTATCACTGACGCTCATGAACCTCTGCCGAAACAAAGACTCCATTTGGACGAAAGTTGTGACGGAGCCATCCGGTATGCTCGCGTACCAGTCGAAAGCAACATCGGCCAAGCTATTAACGAACTGGCGGAGGAGAAGCACGTCATTGCCCCCAGTATTCCCGCATGAGACTTTAAAATGGGTGATGTGCTGATTCGCATTTCCCGTCCCATCGAATCTTCCGAATTTAGGGATGACATAGCCGCTAGGAAATTCTACCAGATTATACTGAGTAGGATATGGTCTCCCGCTACTCCTAATATCTTTTTGCGCTTCATCTTCGGCTACCAATGTTTTGACTTTGTTGGTAACCAAATCCATGATTTGATCTTGAGTTAGCGGGCTACTGTCATCGGTAGCCAAGACATTTCCCGAGATAGGATGCGACTGACTTTCATGCGGTCCGTCCACCTTTGGATTTGAGGGAATAGGCGTCGGCTGCTTTGGGACACCGTTTCCCGGTTCATGAGCAGAGCCCTGCGGTTGATTGGGCGGCTGAGAGGAAAGTCGAGCCGTGAGTTGCATCACGACATTCATCAAGTTGTCAATTTTGGAGTAGAGTTTGGCCACCTCCTTGCCTTTGTTTCTGAGCTGCTTTCGGAGCTCTTGAAGCAGCTCTTGCTTCGCGGTCCTGGGGCGGAAAGTCGGCTCTTCCTCGCTGCCCGAGCTTGACTCTATATGGACCGAGGGGTCTTTCTGCCTATTATCCTCATTGAGAGGGTTTTCATCATCCAGCGGAGGCGACTGTTCTTGGGAAGCGGCAATCACATTCAATTCAGATTAGATTCGAGATGTGATGGCCCCGTCCTTGCTCTTGCTGCGCGTGTCCACCATGTAGACATTGTGGACCACATATCCAGCCATTTCCTCAGTTTGGCGGGGTAACCCTGTTCTTCGAACCTCATGAGGTTCAGCCTAGCAGGAGCCCTAGCCCTTTTGTTGGCTCTATATCTGAGCCTTTTCTGCCTTAGCTTCTCGATTTTGAGGGCTTGGCGGGCATCCGTCATCCAGGAAGCCATCATGAGCCGATTAGAGGGGAGCTTAGAGAAGACACCCAATTGAGCAGTTTTCATGGGCGCCGTTGGAGCTTGCCCTAGATGCCTTGTTGCTTTGTTGGTGTTGATGGCTTTGCCTCCAGCTGGGGTCAAGGAGAGTCGTTCAAACACCGACTTGCGTTTGAGTTGGGGCGCCTTCGAGACCACCACATTTGACCTCTTGCCTTTCGAGACCGGTTTGTCTTTCACCGGGGCTTGAGGAGCTGGGATGGCGTTAGCTGACACGAACAAAATAGAGCCGAATGGTAGCGGCGGCTCTTCCCATTGTCGCCCGAGACTGGCCGGAAGGACCGTCCTGGCGTCCATCTTTATCGTGTAGGAGATGGGAGCTGTGTCGAGAGCTGAGCTTGTCCTTGGAGATATTTTTGCTGCGACCGGAGATTGCAATTTGAAATTTGTTAACCTGCACAAAGAAGCATGATTTCAGTATAGGGAGTCGATATGTATATTGATTGAGTTTGCATGAATGTTTAACCCGAAATATGGGAGGAGAGAAAAGTCCTACCGGGCGTGCCAGAATCTGTAGGGTGTTATTCGTCACCCCATTGAGATGGGAATGCGCGCGCTTGTCAGGCGCATTACAGATTCTCCCTGCCTAGGGTAGGCAGGGGTTTATTGATTGTGGGGATCCGAATCTCCGGCAGACGTGGACTAAACTGCCGTTAATTACCCCTCGCATTTGGAGCGAGAGAACCTCCGATTGACGGGTTAAACTGGTCATGTAAACTCAATGTGCAGTGTTGTGTTTTGAAGGGGTTTTGGATATATCGGGGGCCCCGCAGAGTTTTCATGGGGGTCCCGCTACCCGGATAGCGGGCTGGGGGTCAAGGGGGCTAGCAGCCCCCTTGCTGGGTGCGGGACAGCGCCCCGTTAGAAATTTTTCTAACGGGGGATGTATATTTAGTGTGGAGTATGTGTGTGTGTGTGTGTGTATAAAGGGAAAGGGCATCTAAAAGATGCGTGGAAGAAGGCGCCAGCGCCCCACGTGCCGGGCAGCGCTCCGCGTGCCTGGCACGAGGGAGCTGTGCGCCAGAGCGCCAGCGCACCACGTGCCTGGCACACGGGCGCTAGGCGTCAGCAGCAAAAGGGACTTGGTCCTTGCACTGGGAGCTATGCTCCCGATTTGACCTATGGAGTTAAACTCCTGACAGAGATTAATTTAGGGAGTTAAACTTCAATGGATCTTAAATGGAGTTAGACTCCTAAAAAATATTAGAAATGATCAAAGGGGGCTGCTTTGTTTCTCCATTTGGCTTTGGATCTTCCCAAAATGGGATTTCTGGAGATGAGTCTCCTTCTTCTTCCTGTCGGTTGGTCGGATCTTGGAGAAAAGGGGTGAGATTCAAAAATCTCTCCTTTTGAGATCTAATGGAAGATCTGAGCTCCCCTTTGTGGGTTTTGTGGTGAAAACTATTTAGTTTTGGAAAAGGAAGAGTAAAACTCTTGATTTAATTCAAAAGAAAGGAGAAGGTTTAGAACATTGAGGAAGGAGAAGGAGGCACAAAAACCTTAGATATTTTAGGGAATGAGAAAGTGTATCCTTGTTATTCATCATCATGTTGCCTTTTATAGGCTTACACATTTACATATAGCCTCTTGGGCTTTACAAAATGGTATTTTGCCTATCCCATACCTCATGTGCTATTTCTTTTTGCACATAAGGCATGGGTTTTACAGAAATTTGGCTTTATGCCCATTTTGCTTACATTCATGCATTAAAAATTACATCAAAATTAATTGTTATATGATTTTTATTTTGACATGGGGAGGCTGGCCGCGGGCTCCGCTTGGGCATGGGCCCGCTTGACCTGGGCTTGGGCCCACCTGACTTGGGGTTGACCTTGATTTTGACTTGGTTAACCGGGGTGCAAATTTTGACCCCAACATGAACGAATAAAAAACTTCAAATTATTGAAAGTCCTAAAAAATCCAAAATCTTGAATTAAAAATTGTCAAAAACCTTAAAATTGAATCTTAAACCACAAAATAATTCAAAAATCTTATACTAAGTGTACGAAAATCGATGATAATATGAAATTTACATGTTATCATCGAGAATCTCACATTCAAAAAACAAAACGCGTTTTAGACCCCGTCTATCAGTTATATACGCAATTGTTTCCATCATACGTGATGGTTGTCAAAACTAAACGTTTAATTATTTGTTTCTGACAACTGTCATATAGTTTATATGAAGAGAAAATTGATCGTACTATAACCGATAGATTTGTTCGGTGTGGACAACTTAAGAATTTATAACACAAACACACCCTGCATTTGTACTTTCATTCGTTTTGAGATTAGTTTCGTTGACATTTTTTGCTGGTTCTCCGTATACAAATATAGAGGGGATGATAATTTCGGTGTTGATATTTAGTATTGAAATGATTATCATTCCTTCTATTGCAGTGTATTTGGAGAGCAGCGAGGAGGTATTGTCGAAATTTTCTCAAAACAAATGAAAGCACAAATGCAATGGTGTATGTATTATAAATTTTTAATGGGATAAAAGCCTTACTCCCGACAGCCGATGTAATGTATTGATAGATTAAACTGAAATTTTAAATCTTAACTACAAGTCATAATCTAAATGTCAAAATGATATGCTAATTATCTAATACATGATGTAAGAAATCAGAAAGTGCAAACACTGATCATTGGTTGGACGGAAGGATGAACTCCTCCCAGTATGGAGTGTTCATGTAAGAACAAATCAAATATTCTGAATGTCTATTTCGTAAACTTGATCTAAATCGAATTTTTGTCTATTTGACAGGCGAGGCAAACGGGAGAAATGCCCAGCCGTGTGGACATTTATGGTATGGGGTTTGCATGTCACTCCAGTTTCTGCAGCTCACAGAAGGCAACTAAATATTACGTAAGTATGCTCCTATACGGGTTTCTTTTAGTTATTTAAATTACTTAATTTCATTTTCAATAATTGACTTAACTTGGTTCATACTGTAATTTCGTACAGTAAGAGATGAGTAGAGGATTAATGAGCTGGTGGCGGATTTTGTTATGGAGCATGACCGAGATCCTACTCCTATTGAGTTTCATGGGATAAACGAGTATGTCATTCAGCGACACAATCTGGATCGTCACGGAAGAGTTCATCTGGGTAGCCAGAGCATTTCACCTATGGTACATCACGCCTATCAGAGTCCGGACTTGCATCCTTCTCAGGTACGCGTAGGGATATTCGTTCAGGATCCTACGCCTGCATCCCCTACGGTCCCTTCTGCACTCCAGTATTTCATGAAGAAGGCTCGTCTTCTCATATCTCCGCGGGTTCTTAAGCACGCAACTTCTCGTCTTCTCATGCATCTGGACCCTCATCGGTTTCGGTTCACGAAGGAGGATGTTAGAACAAGAACTCAAAGGCGCTCTTGAGGCAAGAATAGAGATCATTCGGAGCTTGAGGTCTCAAGGGAAGAAAGTACTGGATGTAAGTTTGATAATGCTTGATTTCAATACAATTTTCATATAATTATCGAGAATATTGTGTACCAATACTTGTCTATTGATAATATTGTAGCACCTGCTCGATTTCCATGACTTTCCGGACGAAGGCGGCGCCGAGTGAGTTCGAGATGGAGTGGAAAAGGGTGAAACACGCGCACTTCGACGAATCACTCCATTTCATATGTTTTTATGTTTAAAGGTTTTGTAAAATATGATTATATGAATGAATTTGCAATTGAATCGAATTGTATTGAATTTGTAATTGAATTGAGTTGCGTTGTGGTTGTTTGTATATCAGTAATTGAATTGAATTTATATCGAATGTTCGAAAACCATGCAAAACTTGCTACTTTTTTCTTTGTATGTAGCTTATTTCGTCTGGTTTTTTTCGACAAAATAACTTATTTTGTCGGAAAAGACCCGATGAAATAAGTCGCTTACAAGGAAATTTTGCCAATTTTGCCCAGTTTTTCCTAATCTATTCCATCGGATAAATTTCGAAGAAATAAAGTATCCAACGAATAGATTATGCACCCGACGAAATAAGTTTATTTCATCGTAATTTATTCCGTCGGACATCAGCCAACGAAATAAGATTATTTCGTCGAGTGTCCATTTATTTCATCGGATGATACTCCATTCTATCTGTCCAACAAAAAAGCAGAGTTATTCTTGTAGTGAGTGCATACTCACGAGGGCTTTTTCACTTAACGATATCAACCTAGGTGGATATTCTATCTCGAGGAGTTAAAAAATAAAGAAGAGAAATTTCATTTAATAATATACTTGATGACTCTTCCACCATTTATGATTCTCCGTAGATATCAATATCAAATGTGAATGTGATAAATAGGGTTGGAATGGAAGTGAGCCATATGGGGCTGTTTGGTTGCAAGATTATGAAATTAGAATTCCAAATAGGGTTGGAATGGAAGTGAGCCATATGGGGCTGTTTGGTTGCAAGATTATGAAATTAGAATTCCAAAATAGTACCGTCAAAAATTTCTGGATTTGGTAATTTGTTGTTCGGTTGGTATTGGATTCCTAGTATTGGATTTGTAGATCCTTGTAATTTTTATTTGGTTGGTGAAAAGAAAGTGGGATTTGGATTTGAGGATTTTAGAGAGAGAAGATAGAGAGAGGATTATTAAATAAATAAAGTACCCGGGTCCTTTCAAATTCTCTAAATTTTTTAGGATTCAAGAATTCTTATTTTGTGGTTGTCCCCCTCCATAAAAAAACAAAGGAATCCTACAAATCCAAATCGCACAATCAAACACAAAATAATAGAATTCTTTCGAAGTTTTGGATTCCACAATCCAATTCTTTCATAATCCTACAATGAAACAGACCCTGCCCAAGGAATGGTGTGTGGCCCTCCTAGGTACCCATGCAAGGGCCTGTCAAAAGGGCTGCGCCTCATAAATCTGACATCAAAGCTTATTGGCTTCAATAAGAAATCTGGTTGTTTCTCAACAATGGCTAGCGCATTGAGCTGCCTCAGGCGAGGAGAAGCATCATTGCCATTATTTGAGCATGAAGCTGCAGCCATTGAAGACTCCCTCTCTCTCTCTTGAGAGGTGGTCCAAAGCTGATTTGGTCTCTTAAGACTAGACTAGGCTCTTATATTATATTGGTTTAGAGCCAGGGATCCTAAGCAACTCCCTGATCAATTTCCCACGTAAAGAAGGGAGATCGTGCAGGAAGGATGGGCTCCTCACTCTTTAGTCAGGTTGTATGGTAAGTTGTTTAGAAAGAATTGCATACGAACTCTTTTCTCATTCCTTTATTGCATGTACATCTTATGTGTGGCTCCTATAGCATCTAGCTATCATCTCTCAATTGATTATTAGCATACTTAGTATATTAGTTTAATTTCAAGAGAAGGGATACCTGGTGCTGCGGTCGACATAGCATTAAACGGGGTGGAGATGGGGGAGGACCCATCTTCGTTTTAGGTTGTATCATCTCCCAGTAATTAGCTGCGGGCGAATCATTTAAACCTAATCTCAGTTATACATATATGTTTCTTTTAAAATTTGTTAAATTTTACAAAAAAGTAGTGAAGAGAAATAAAGTAATCGAAAAATCAAAGTAATTGAGTAAGCTAATTGAAAATTCATAAATTAATTAAACAAGAGTAGCATGTACTTAAGAATGAAAATTGTTACAGCACAATGTCTCTCCTAATTTAAGTCATTAAATGCAAGTGTCACTAGAGCACACCGGTAAAACCTGTTGCTGATATGTATGGGAAAGGTCTAAAGTTCAAATCCAGCACAACTAACTCTGAAAAGAAAAAAAAGATGGTCGGGACCGGGGAGGGGGAGGGGGGCGGCTCATTAAACCAAAAATCAAAAATATGATAAGGGTTGAAATGCAGATCATATCTGCAAATATGGCAACCGTGGAAATATAGACTTAATTACTGTAACATATCTCTCTCATGGAATTTGAATTTGATTGCTCTAATAAAACTATAAGGTCTTGTGTCACGCCCAGCTTCCTAAAGACAGTAGCAGGTACGTGACGGGATCTGCAGCATATTTATACCGAGAAGGGGTCTTTCCCAAAATAAATGCGTTAAACGTATAGTGATCAATATGTATAATATAATAAGAATTAAGCGAGAGAATAAAATCCACGCTACAAGAAATATGGGCTTATTTCGACGGGCATGAAATTTTGACGTTTCCTACCTGTCGTAATAAGTTCAACGGAGATTTTGTTGACTTCGATCAACATATATTTCGACGCAATTCTTGCATCGAAATAAATGTTGACCAAAATCAACAAAATAACATGTGACTTAACCCTTCTTTCCCCTCATACCAAATTATTTCCCCTTTCTAAAATTTTATTTCCACCTTATCCCCTCCTCCCTTATCCGCCTCCTACGATCTGCTCCTCGCCGGCCGCCTACGAGCCCTCCTGCCGCCGCCAAGCCCTCCGAGCCATCTCGACTGTGCCCCTCCACGCTTTCGAGCCCTCAGCCTCCGCACCATCTCGATCGCGCCCCTCCGAGCCCCAGTCTCTCCGATCTACCACCATCTTGCCTCCAACCCCTCCTCTCTGAGACCCGGCCTTCGATCTACCGTTTCCGAGCCGGGCCGCCGCCAAAATCCGTGAGTAATTTAATTAATTTAGTTAATTTGTTAAATTTTATTAATTTTAGGTTCGGTGTTAGGATTAATTTTATGGTTAATTTTAGAGTTTGGGTCAATTTTAGGTTCAGGGTTAGGATTAATTTTAGGGTTAGTGTTAAGGTTAATTTTAGGGTTAGGGTTAATATTTTGTTAATTTTAATTAAATTTAGGGTTGTTTTTATTTAGAGTTAGGACTAATTTTAGGGTTAGAGTTACTTTTAGGGTATTTTATAACAATTCAGTAAATGTATGTGTGTATGTGTGCGTGCGCGCTTGTTTGTGTGTGCATGTGTGTGTGTGTTTGTGCGCGCGCGCTTGTGTGTGTATGTGTGTGCATGCTTGTTTGTGTGTGTATGTGTGTGTGTGTATGACATACACGCACGCACAGGCGCACACACAAGCATACACACACACAACCAAACCTTAATTCATCATCGTTCTCTACAATGAAACTTTTCATATTCGTGTGGTTGTAGAGTTGGCGTCCGTGTCACTGCTCGCACTTTTTTCGTATTCTATACACGTCAGTCTCCGGTACACAACTCTACCATTTTTAATTCCTAACTGCTAAACTTATACTAAGTAATCATTCCTAAATTAAGTCACCAATTAAATATTAATTAAACAAAAAATATAGATACTTGACATGGCATAAACTAATTAGCTATATACATACTTTCTTTCATGAGTTTATTTTCCTTTATGCAATGTTCCTTGTATGGATACGTGTTTATTTTAATGAATCTAGATGCCTCGTTATTAATATTAAATATTTGAACAGATTTACCATCAAAACTGAATAGTTCAATAACCGGCGATACTGAAACGATCAAAACCAATCTAATTAAGTACATAATACTCGACGATGAAAAAATGTAAACTGATATATATTGTTATCGAGTATCTCACATTGAAAAAATATCGCGACTTAGAATCCGTTTATCAGTTATATGCGTACGGTTATTTTTGTGACATAAAACTACGCGTGTGTTGTCAATCTCGAATGTTGATCGTTCTTCGTTGAAAACCATTTCGTAGTTTATACATGCGGCGAGAATACAAGTCGCACTATAACCGATAGATTTGTCCCGTTTTGGACAAGTTAAAAATGTATAACGTATACACTTTCCTGCATACTTATGCTTTCATTTGTTTCGAGATGAGTTTCGTCAGTACCCTTCCGCTGGTTCTCCATATACAAATATAGTTGAGATGATCATTTCAATATTGATAGTATTGAGATACTTATCTCTTCTATTGCAGTATACTCAGAGAATAGCGAGGAGGTGTTGCCGAAATTTTCTCGAAATGAATAAAAGCATAAGTGCAGAGGGTGTCCGCGTTATACATTCTTAATGGGATATGAACCTTTACCCCCGACAGCCGTTACCCCTTGACATCCAAGATATAACCGTTAATATATCCGGTCACGATAAATCACTCAAATGTATTTCTGAGACATTGTTGTTATTCTATTATTTGTCAATAACTATCCCGTTCTTAGCTTTCTCAACGCAGTATAAAATTGTTAATATCGTGTGAGATTCAAAAATGTTTGTTATAATATAATAACTATTTATGAACTGTCTTAGGTTTTATGTATCGGACAAGAATGGATAAGACTTAAATAAATAAGAACAAGTTTGGTCATGAATTCCGTAATGGTGAAGAAGAGTTTATGCAATTCTCATCAAGAATGGGTGGTAGTCGGATTCCTTGTCCCTGTAGAAAATGCTGTAACGGTAGAAGCGATAGTCGAGAAGCGGTTCGAATGCATATACTTACTGACGGATTCTATGAAGGTTACATTATCTGGCACTTGCGTGGAAAGGTCATAAACTATAGAATCGCTGAACATCGTCTGTTGCCGCCTCCTATGAGAACGCCAGCAACCACCGGTTTAAATGATATGATGGACAAGTTGTATGACGGCATGAACGATGATACCCTTTCGGATGATGCGGTTTCAGATGGCGAATATGGTAGTTTTTTTAAGTATATGGAGGATGCTAAGAAACCACTTTACGAGGGTGCGACAATGACGAAATTTGGTTGGATGATTCATATGTTTCATCTTAAATGCAAAAGTTTAAGGAGCAACAAGTCAGTCGATGATCTTCTAAAGATAGAGAATGAGGCTTACCCGAATTCCGATCTGTAACGACTCTGAATTTACTGTACAAATTTTTCAGTTCAATGTACAGAAAGGAGTTTATAAGCCTGAGTACAATTTATAAGTTATTTTTGTTTAAGAACAGCAAAAAATAACTTATAGCTCATTGGTAAAGCCTTACACTGCTGTGACGTAGCCCCGGATTTCGAATCCCATCAGACACATTATTTTTTTGATTTTTTCTTTTAAACTTTTTGGAAACCCAAAAGTTTACACGTGCAATTCACGTAAAAATGAAAAGTCTAGAAAACTAAACATGTGGAAAAGGGTTTAAATACAGAGAGGGACACGTGTCCAAAATCCACCGGCCTTCCCTCACAACTTGACTGGTGAGATGCCAAGAATGGCCGGCGCTGACGGTCCCCCCATGGGAAAAAGTGCTCGTGCTTTGCACACAAGTCCCTTGGCTTACCCCTATCATCCCTGCACTGTTTGATTACTCTGCAATCAGATAGAGACTTCTTAATTCCCCAATTTATCACATTTTAATTCATTCTTTTAATCCCAAAATTCTAATTCCATAATATTAATACTATCCCATGCCTTAGCCCTTCTTCATTCTGAAAATTATAGTCAAAATTCTCAAATTTTCCTAAGTACAAGAAGAGTACAAGTGAAGTTAGCAAGAGCTCGATTTCCGGCGAGGATCGAAGCAAGTTCCGGCAACCCCGCGACGCCATGAAGATCAACACTCTCTCGTCTACCTTTCCTTAGGATAACTAGCTAGTAAGTCCCTCCCAATCTCTCTTTTTTCTCTTTGAAATCTCTTTTCAAAACAAACATCGGTAAGTAGAGTTAATACCGATTTCAATTTTCTAAACCTTAAAAACTCACTTTTTACTTACTTATTGTTCATCCAACTTTTACACAATATTTGTAACACTATTATATATGTTTAGAATAAATTGTAACCTAGAATTCCATGAAAAATCACTTTAAATTAACTTTTATGCTAAAATACCATGAACTTCATACATCATATCTTTTAGTACTTTTGCTAATTATATCTTTAGGAAAATTCACGGGGTAATGACCTACCCCTCACAAATACACATGGTTTTCATAGCACGATACTCTATGAACGTATTTTGTTGTTACACATAAAATATTACAAGAAAATACCATTTAATATAAAAACCCGGTTTTCTTTTGGAATTGTATTTCAAAACTCTTTGCAATTATGCCTCTACAATCCATTTGGGAAACCCGCTATTGGGTGGTGCAGATTATCGAGCGAGATACAGACCTCCTCATGGAGCATTCGGTCTCGAAAATTTTTTAATACGATTTTTAAGAAAAACGCAATTTTCTACTTAATAATAAAATTAATTTTTAATAATTATATAAATATTACAAAATCCATATATTTTCAAAATATAATAACTTTATATTTTTTCAAACGAAAGAATTGCAAGTTTCATCAAAATACCATCAAAATACTAACAAAGGTCAAACTTTACAGTAAAATACCATGAACTATCCAAACCAAGTATTTATCACTAAAATACTTCAAATCTTTAAAATTCACATCCATGAAAACCCTAAATAATATAAATAACTCTCGAGGTTTATTTTGAAATTATATAAAAATATTTTTCATAAAACCCCCTCGAGTTATATAAAACACTGTTAAGGTCTTTAGTAAATATAGGTTTAAGCGGGATAAATTCTCTTGAGCCTCAGGAAGCTGGAGAAGTGAGTGCTTGTCTATTTAAGCTAGAAAAACTTAACGATGTTATCAATGGTAATTGTCTTGGAAAAAGACACAAATCCTGCTGTCCATGTGCAGCAGTTACTGACAACTCCCGAACTTAATTCAGGATCCAAATCAGTTTAAAAGTGTCTGAATCAAGTCTGAGTCTAAATCAAATCTGAGTCTAACTCAAACCAGAATCCAATTCAAACATGAATCCAAACTCTAACATGTATACTTGAACCTGAACTTGAAGACCAGAACAATATCAACATGTAAACATGATTTAACTTGACCGAACCATGGCTATAACTTGATCTGATTACATGACTACTTATTTACATCCTGAACCTACATGAACAACTTGTATCCATGGTCTCGGTAAGTCTGATAATTATAATCTATACAATACATTACGGGGTTTAACAGGGTAGATTGGTACGAAATGTATTAAAAGTGGAATGATGATGGTCACTAAAAGACACCTACATGAACTCTCGTGCCGTTGTCCCGTAGGTTTTGATGGGGCCTTGTACTTACATGTTACCATAGTCCACGGGATAGTTGGACTCCTCTCGTATACACTGATACATTCTATACAAAGCTACAAACAACCATGTTAGAATAATATTCTTATACCTGTGTAATCTACTAGTTTCATTCAACATTACTTGTACTATTCCTTTCTCTCTTTTGGGACTTACCGAGCGCTATTTCGCTGATGACATTACCGTCTCTTTCTTTCTTTGGAATGTTCGTTAGGAGGACCGGACCCTCAGGAGAGTGAGCCCAGCCAGGAGTACCTGGAGCAGATTGAGGCACAGCCAAACTACTAGCTTCCTTGTACTTACTTTTCATTTCATATGCCACTATTTAGGCATTGCTTTATATCATTGTACTTTCCTTTTCAAAGCAGTGTATTGTAAAAATGAATGTTAATAAAAATTTCTGTTCAGTTTATACCTCTTGTCATTTCTTGTACATTTTATATATTGCTTATTTACGCTTGACGTATTTATTTTTGAGTAAATACGTCGCGTCCCTGCCACGTCACCGTCTCCGTACACTGGGAAGCGGGGCGTGGCATGTTTTGTTGGTGGTCCATGCATGTTAGTTCTGCATGGAATCCTAAGCAATATATATCATAAGAATTATAAGAATCAGCAACTATACATTCCTTACATTACAAATTCCTTGAATCTGTCCTAACCTTTTCTTTTCTATCAAGGTCATGGATTCTTTCAATAACACCAACACGAACGTCAATGGAAACACTCCACCACCTACACTACCACCACCAATTACCATTGCGGACTTACTGATAAGACCAATGGCGTTCCTTGAAGCAAGCAGGAGTCTAGTTGAGGGACAGCAGGAGCAGGCTGCTCTCCTTCACTAAGAACTAGTTCGCACTAAGGCAGTTTTGAGGGCAGCTCATGGTTATATCAAGAAGAAGGAAAGGACACCGCCAGTAAAGACTTTCAATTATTGTACGAAGCTCGGACATATGGTAAAGGACTGCAGAAGAGCTAATGGTCTTTGTATGATTTGTGGATCACCTAAACACACTCTAAGAGGATGCTCAAAGTACAGAGTAGACGAAAACCCCACACTAAGAATGACCATACAAGCTCTTACTACCCTCTTAGCTTTAACTGCACTACCTTCGTGAGGACCACCTTTATCTCGTCAGTTCGAAATGTACCAGCGGGCATAGAGAAAAGTGCAAAGAGGCCAGACATTCACGATGCCTGTTGGATAAGACGAAGCCACTGGCCAAGTTATCACTGGTAATTCCCAATTTTTTCACACCTTGTCAATCCATGTATACCATTATATTTTTCTTGTATCTAAAACCAGCCCCACACAATTTAGGTACTATACTAGTAGTCACTCTTCCTGCACTTACACTGTTCGACACTGGGGTGTCACACTGCTTCATATCACAACGATTCATGAGAACGCACGCGATTCCTGTGAACCCACTCATTTCAAGCTGGAAATGTCAGTTCCGGGAATGGAGTCTTGAAGGCAACTATAGGATTTGATCAGTGTCCAGTTGTAGTTTGTGGACGAGAATTTTACGCAAATTTCAAAGTACTAGACATTCCAAATTTCGATGTTGTGTTGGGAATAGACTGGTTGAGAGTTTTTTATGTTACGATTGACTGACGTCAAAGGAGGGTAGTATTCGAGACACCAGATCACCCAGTCTTCTAATTCAAGAGTGGAGATAGAACGTTGGAGCCAGGGAGATACTGTGCTAAACCAAAGGATGCAGAGGTGTTTTCTCTCCCGGCGGTACCAAAATGTACAAGGATCTACGACAACACTACTGGTGGCATGGAATGATGCATGAAGTAGCCAGAAACATAGCCAAGTGTTTAGTGTGTCAGCAAGTAAAGGCTGAACATCACAGAACTGCTGGTCTACTTCAGCCGTTATCAATCCCAGAATGGAAATGGCAGCACATTACCATGGACTTCGTGACTGCCCTTCCTCATAGCACGAAGGGTAACGACGCAGTATGGGTTATTGTGGATTGAATCACCAAGTTGGCTCACTTTATTCCCTTTCGAGTTGGCCAATCTACCGAGGCGTTAGCAAAGAAGTACATGGAAGTAAGCATGAATCTAAAGTAAGATTTAATCTCAAAGTGTACTATATTTGATACTCATGAACTCATACAGGAGATTGTGAGAATACATGGAGTGCCAGTTTGCATCGTCTCCGATCGTGATACCATATTCCGATCGCAGTTTTGGCAGAGTCTGCAAGCTAGCCTGGGATCGAGTCTGAACTTCAGCACAGCTTACTATCCATAAACGGATGGACAGTCTGAGCGAACAATTCAGATTCTAGAAAACATGCTAAGAGCTTGTATGTTGGACTTCAGAGGTTCGTGGGAAGATCACCTACACTTTGTGGAGTTTTCATACAACAATAGGTACCAGGTGAGTATTGGAATGACACCATTTGCAGCACTCTACGGAAGGAAATGTCGTTCACCACTAAATTGGGACGACATCGGAGATCGGGAACTCCTTGGTTTATAAATGATCGTGGCAACTGTGGAAGTAGTTTGCACGATCAGGAAAAGAATGCGCATAGCCCAAGACATACAGAAGCACTGGGCTGATGCAAAGCGCTGACACCTGGAGTTCCAACTTGGAGATCATGTTTTCTTAAAGATCTCTCCAAACCGAGGAGTAATACTTTTTAGCAAGATGTGTAAGCTCAGTCCGAGATACATAGGACTGTTCGATATTCTCGAACGAGTCGGAGAAGTAGCATACCGTTTGACACTTCCACCCTCACTGGAAGGAATGAACAATGTGTTCCACATATCCCACCTTCGAAGATATGTGAGCGACCCCAGCCACATTCTTGATCACTCCGAGCTCACTGTACAGACAGACCTAACTTGTGAGTAACAACCCGTTGAGATCCTGGACCGAAAGGTGAAGACACTGCGCAACAAGGAAGTAAACTTGGTCTGAGTGATGGGAAAAAAAGATTAGCCATAAGAATCAACATGGGAACGAGAAGACAACATGCGTGCAAGATACCCTTACTTATTTGTAATTAGTCCTTATGTAATTGTAAATTTCGAGGATGAAATTTTTATAAGGAGGGTAGAATGTAACGACTTTGAATTTACTGTACAAAATTTTTCAGTTCAATGTATAAAAGGAGTTTACAAGGCTGAGTACAATTTATAAGTTATTTTTGTGTAAGAATAGCAAGAAACAACTTGTAGCTCATTGGTAAAACCTTGCACTATTGTGATGTAGCCCCTGTGTTCGAATCCCATCAGACACATTATTTTTCTGATTTTTTATTTTAAACTTTTTGGAAGCCCAAAAGTTTACACGTGCAATGCACATAAAAATGAAAAGTCTAGAAAAATGAACATGTGGAAAAGGGTTTATATACAGAGAGGGACACATGTCCAAAATCCACCGGCCTTCCCTCACAACTCGACCGGTGAGATGCCAAGAATGGCCGGCGCCGACCGCCTCCCCGTGGGAAAAATGCCCGTGCTTTGCACACAAGTCTCTTGGCCTACCCCCATCACCCTTGCACTGTTTGATTACTCTGCAATCAAACAGAGACCCCTAAATTCACCAATTTATCATATTTTAATTCATTCTTTTAATCCCAAAACCCTAATTCCACACTATAAATACTATACCATACCCTAACCCTTCCTCATTCTGAAAATTATAGTCAAAATTCTCAAATTTTTCTAAGTATAAGAAGAGTTCAAGTGGAGTTAGCAAGAGATCGACTTCCGGCGAGGATCGAAGCAAGTTCCGGCAACCCCACGATGCCACGAAGATTAACACTCTCTCGTCTACCTTTCTTTAGGATAACTAGCTAGTGAGTCCCTCCTAATCTCTCTTTTTTCTCTTCGAAATCTCTTTTCAAAACAAATATCGGTAAGTGGAGTTAATACCGATGTCAATTTCCGGCGAGGATCGAAGCAAGTTCCGGCAACCCCATGATGCCACGAAGATCAACACTCTCTCGTCTACCTTTCTTTAGGATAACTAGCTAGTGAGTCCCTCCTAATCTCTCTTTTTTCTCTTCGAAATCTCTTTTCAAAACAAATATCGGTAAGTGGAGTTAATACCGATGTCAATTTTCTAAATCTTAAAAACTCACCTTTTACTTACATATTGTTCATTCAACTTTTACACAATATTTGTAACACTATTATAAATGTTTAGAATAAATTGTAACCTAGAATTCCTTGAAAAATCACTTTAAATTAACTTTTATGCTAAAATACCATGAACTTCATATATCACATCTTTTAGTACTTTTGCTAATTATATCTTTAGGAAAATTCACGGGGTAATGACCTACCCCTCACAAACACATATGGTTTTCATAGCACGATACTCTGTGAACGTATTTTGTTGTTACACATAAAATATTACAAGAAAATACCATTTAATATAAAAACCCGATTTTTTTTGGAATTGTATTTCAAAACTCTTTGCGATTATGCCTCTACAACCTATTTGGGGAACCCGCTATTGGATGATGCAGATTATCGCACATTCTTGGGCTAGTAGGGTGAGATGCAGACCTCCTCACGGAGCATTCAGTCTCAAAAGATTTTTAATATGATTTTTAAGAAAAACGCAATTTTCTACTTAATAATAAAATTAATTTTTAATAATTATATAAATATTACGAAATCCATATATTTTCAAAATATAATAACTTTATATTTTTTCAAAGGAAAGAATTACAAGTTTCATCAAAATACCAACAAAGGTCAAGCTTTACAGTAAAATACCATGAACTATCCAAGCTAAGTATTTATCACTAAAATACTTCAAATCTTTAAAATTTACATCCATGAAAATCCTAAATAATATAAATAACTCTCAAGGTTTATTTTGAAATTATATAAAAATATTTTTCATTAAACCCTCTCGAATTATATAAAATACTGTAAACTACTTTAGTAAATATAAGTTTAAGCAGGATCAATTTTCTTGAGCCTCAAGGAGCCGGAGAAAGTGAGTGCTTGCCTATTTAAGGTAGAAAAACTTAACGGTGTTATCAATGGTAATTGTCTTGGAAAAAGACACAAATTCTGCCGTCTATGTGCAGCAGTTACCGATAACTCTCGAACCTAATTCAGGATCCAAATCAGTTTAAAAGTGTCTGACTCAAGTCTGAGTCTAAATCAAATCTGAGTCTAACTCAAACCAGAATCCAATTCAAATATGAATCCAAACTCTAACATGTATACTTGAACCTGAACTTGAATACCAGAATAATATCAACATGCAAACATGACTTGACCTGGCCGAACCATGGCTATAATTTGACTTGATTACATGAGTACTTGTTTACATCCTGAACCTGATTACATGAAAAACTTGTATCCATGGTCTCGGCAAGTCTGATAATTATAATCTATACAATACATTATGAGGTTTAACGGGGTAGATTGGTACGGAATGTATTAAAAGTGGCACGATGATGGTCACTAAAAGAAACCTACATGAATTCTCGTTTCGTTGTCCCATGAGTTTTGACGGGGCCTTGTACTTACATGTTACCATAGTCCACGGGATAGTTGGACTCCCCTCGTATACACTGATATATTCTGTACCAAACTACAAACAACTACGTTAGATTAATATTCTTATACTTGTGTAATCTACTAGTTTCATTCCACATTACTTGTACTATTCCTTTCTCTCTTTTGGGACTTACCGAGTGCTATTTTGCTAACGGCATTCCCGTTTCTTTCTTTCTTTGGAATGTTCATCAGGAGGACCGGACCCTCAGGAGACCGAGCCCGGTCAGGAGTACCTAGAGCAGATTGAGGCACAACCAGACTACTAGCTTTCTTGTATTTACTTTTCATTTCATATGCCACTATTTAGGCATTGCTTTATATCATTGTACTTTCCTTTTCAAAGCAGTGTATTGTAAAGATGAATGTTAATAAAAGTTGCTGTTCATTTTATATCTCTTATCATTTCTTGTGCATTTTATATATTGCTTATTTACACTTGATGTATTTATTTCTGAGTAAATACGCTGCGTCCCTGCCACGTCACTGTCTTCATACACTGGGAAGCGGGGCGTGACAGGATCTCCCTACCAATTTTCAAGAGATGAAGAAGATGACTGCCGACATCGGTTTCAGTTATCAAAAAATCGATGTATATCCAAATGACTGCATGTTATTCATGACAGATAATGACAAGAACTTAAATAAGTGTATAACTTATGAGGAATTAAGGTGGATCTTAACTAAAAGGCCCACGAGGGACGAGGAGTCAATTCCGAAAATTCCGGAGAAAGTGTTACGCTTTTTTCTATTAAGAAAAAACTACAGAGGTTATTTCTGTCGTATAAAACCGCCGAACATATGGCATGGCATGCAGATGGTCACATGTAACAACCCTAATTTTCTTATACACTTTTTCCTATACAAATTTTTTTCAAATATTTTTTTAAAAAAATTCATAAAGGGGTATTTATTGCCTGAACACAAGACTTAAGTAATTGGTTAGCAATTTAATTACAAGAAGGAGCTTGTAGCTCATTGGTAATACCTTGCACTGCTGAACCAACCCACTAGAGTTCAAATCCCATGCCCCACATTATTTTTAATATTTATTTTGTTTTAAATTTTATGGAAGCCCAACAGTCCACATAAGATAACTCCAGATTTTTCCACCACACTTTAAAAACTAAATATACCAGAGGCTACACTAGACGACCCCCACCTCCCCACGCCCTGACTCGGCCTGACTCGGGCCGGCGTCACCGGCCGGACTCGTCCGGACGGCCGAGTTCCCTTCTTCAATATTGCGTCTCTTCATCTTCTAAACCCCCCTGTACACTTCAAATTCCTAGATCGGTTTCAGAGACCTTTGAAATCTCCATTTACTCCATTTTAATGATTTTTAATATATTTTTGCATTAAAACCTTTCATATACCCTATTTACTCTAATTTTTAATGATTTTATATATTTTTACATTAAAACCTTTCATATACCCTATTTACTCCAATATTTAATGATTTTATACATTTTTACATTTTTTTAAACCATTCACCTACCCTACCCTATAAATACACCCCCTCCCTTCTACCCTCTCATCCCAAAATCTTAAGCTCACTCTCTGAAAATTTTCCAAGAGTTGTGTACTTTGAAAACAAGCTCGCGGCGAAGCTCCGACGAAATTCCGGCGGAAATTACGGCGACGTTTTTAGGAACTACCGGCAACGACGCAACGCATCGGCAATCCCTTTAGTTTCCCCTCACTCTAGTGTAATCGAAAACCCGTAAGTCCCATTCTATCTCCTTTTCTATTTATCAAAAAAATACGAAATTACAAAACCCGACGGAATCGGAACAAATCCGATTTCCGATTCGGTTTTCTATAAAATTTCACTTCTCATCAATACATTCATGCTTAAACATCTTTATGTTGACTATTAAACATTTAACAATCAATTTGAATAAGTTTCATCACATGAAATGATAACCTTTCCAATTTATCGTATTTTTTCACATAAATACCATAATGTTTCGATTTCACATTTAACCCCTTAACTTTTCTATACGTTTAAAGTAGAGCACGAGGTAATGACCTACCTCCACACACATGCAAATACAACCTAAACGATATCATCAAAACTTAGAATACGATAAAACAACACTTTCATTTAAATACTATTTTCTTAATAAAATCAATTCTAAAAGTTTAGCTTTGATACACTTTTACACAAATACATCTTATTAGGAAAATACGATAAGTTGTGGACATCGATCATTTATCTAAACCTGACTTTGTGGTGTCTAGGCTAGGCAAGTGAGCAAAGGTAACTTTAAAAGGCCCGCCTCACGATTCGTGAGCGGATCCCTCCTTTCCTCATTTGTACTTACCTGGTCATAATTGGCGGTGAAGAGGCGATTTGAGACTTCTAACGACTTGTCGTTTAGACAATTTAGAAATAGACTAGTTGGCTTAGGAAACTCTAGAATCTAAAATACGAAAAATTACACTTTGCAAATAAATACATTTTACTTTATGAAACCGTTTTATAAAGGATTAGTATTTTTCAATCTTTGCAAAGCGCCACTACAACCCACCTTTGGGGAATCCGTTAGGGATAGTACGGTTTATCGTGCACCCCCGGGCTAGTAGTGCGAGATTCAGACCTCCGCAAGGAGCATTCGGTCTCGAAAGGTTTAAAATACGACATCTTAAGAAAATGAGATTTTTGGAATATAAAATATTTATTAAAATTATTTTTGTATAAACATATGTATATTTATCATTTAAATATCTATTTTATTATAATATAATATTCCACTTTTTCTAAAAATCACAAGAATACATTTTACACTAAAATACCATGAACTTCAGATAATCAATATTATAGATAAATACCCTTATTTATAAAACTAGGACATTTTCACCAGAAATGTCATAACATAAAATCCACCCTCATTACAACTCCAAAGACGAACAATGAATACTTGAGGTGTATTTTGAAAAGTATATAAAAGTATTTTTACATAAAACCCCCTCAAGTTTTATAAATTACCCTAAGGACCTTAGCAATTATAAGACTTCGATTCACATTTCTGATTGTCTGACTCGGGTTTGAGTCTGATTAATCTGACTTGAATATGATTCAAATCAATCTATAATCTACAAGTTTCCACTTCAATATGAACTCATGAATTCATGAATCCAATATCAATCTATACATCTTGACTGAACCGAACCATGGATATACCTATTCCTTTTACATGATTCTCAGCTATTCCATTTACATGACTCTATGGTTACAACCGCTTACTGATATCATGGTTTCGGTCAGTCAATCAATCTTACAATCAATACAATTTACAAGATAACAATACAAACAAGACATCGCGGGGTTTAAGGGGTAGACTGGTACGGAATATGTTAAAGGTGGCACGAGATGGTCACTTAAGACGTAATTACATCCATACCGTTGTTCCGTGGTATTATCGACGGAGCCTTGTACTACAGGTTACCAAGTTCCTCGGTGTAAGTGGGACTTCCCTCGTATACACTGGCATCTTCTGTACCAGGCTACAAATAACAGCGTTAATACAACGTCACAATATTATAATACAACATTAAAAGCTACTCTCTCTTTCTTACTCTCTATCTATTTCTCCCTTATCTTTGGGACTTACCGAGCGACCTGTTTACCGATGACATTCTATTTCTTTCTTCTTTGAATATCGTCAGGTAGTTTGGACCCGGCGGAGATCGAGCCATCTCAAGAAGACTTGGAGCAGTTTGCCGAAGACCCTGCACTTTAGTTTCATTTTACACTTTTCCTTTCTGTACTTTTCATTCCCTGTTATGCCACTGTTTAGACATCTTTTTATTTCAGTTGTATTTCCTTTCATGTATTGTACAAAGAATGTTAATAAATAAAAGTTGCTGTTCTTTTTATTTCTTGTCTCTTATGTATTTATTCTATATTGCTTAGATACGCTTAGCGTATGTACTTCTGAGTATATACGTAACGGACCTCGTCGCGTTCCCTTCGCCGTACACTGGGAAGCGGGGCATGACATCATAGGAAGGATGGAGTCTTATGGCATCCCGCTGATAGTGAGGAGTGGCAAAGATTTGACGCTCAATTTTCAGCGTTCGCTGTGGAAGCTCGCAATGTGAGACTTGAATTACTGGCTGATGGTTTGAAACTGTTTAAAGGAGGTACATCTTACAGCGTATGGCCCGTTACACTAGTGGTTTATAAACTCCCGTCATGGATGAGTATGAAACAATCTTACATCCAAATGTCTATGTTGATCCCAAGAAGAAACTCTTCTAGTAATAATATAGATGTTTATTTGAATCCGTTGATCGATGAGTTGAATGAGCTGTGGGAGACCGATATCGTTGCTTATGATGTCCACAGAAAGGAGAGATTCACATTGCGCGCGGCGTTGTTTTGGACAATAAATGATTTCCCGGCATATGCTATATTGTCGGGATGGAGTACGAAAGGTCACCGTGCTTCCCCCTATTTTCAAGAGCACACCGTTTGTGAAACGTCAGTAAGTCGAATTTCCTGTTACACTGGACATCGTCGTTGGCTAGACACTGATAATTGTTATCGATGCAATGAAATCAAGTTCAATGGGGAGCAGGAGCATCGGTCCTTTCCTCTTGAGAAAAATGGGAAAAAGACATTTAAGGACGTAGAGAACATCAAAGTTGTTTTCGGTAAGAAGCATAAGCACACTATTTCAAATGAGATATCAAATAACCGGTGAAAGAGATATATAATTAATGATTTTCTGTATTGACGACTTCTTAATCTTCGTCATAACTTGGACGTCATGCAAATCGAGAAGAATATCTGCGAGCTCTTGCTAGGTATCCTGCTGAATGCTAAATTCAAGAACAGAGACACACTTGCGATACGACAATAGTTTGCTACAAATAATTTACGGCCAGAATTGCATCCAATTTCAAAAAGGAATGATAAATGGGCGATTCCACCAGCAAAGCACACGATGTCCGATAATGAGAAGCGGAGTTTCGTTAAGCTAGTTAAACAAGTAAGGATACCGGATGCATATTCTGCGAACATCGGTAAATATGTAAACTTGAAAAAGAAAACCCTCATCATCCTGAAAAGCCACGGCCGTCATGTGATAATGCAGCAATTGCTGTTAGAGCGTTACCAAATAACGACGTTGTATCAGTTTTGACTGATTTGTGTCATTTCTTCAGAGAGTTACGTTCTAAAGATTTCTCAGCAAATGATTTTAGAATCCTGGAGAATAAAATAGCTCACGTACTTTGTAGAATGGAGATATTGTTTCCGTCTTCTATTTTCACCGTAATGTTGCATCTCACGGTTCACCTTACTCAAGATGCACGTTTAGGTGGCTCCTGGAACTATCGGTAGATGTATCCGTTCGAGAGGTAAAACTAACTTAATAACTCTTTACTGTTCATTATAAATCAAATATTTATAATAAAGCGAATTGAGTTTGTTTGCATATGTCAGGTTCATGTAAAAAATAAAATGGTATATTCGTAACAGGAGTCGGCCTGACAGGTCGGTCGCTGAACGTTTTCTTTTGGAGCAATGTATGACGTTTTGTTCTATGTATCTAGAGGATATTGAAACTGCATTTAATATGCCAAGATGTAATGAGGACATGGTCGACAATAGACCCGTAATATCCGTCTTCTGGGCCCATGGAAAGATACTGGGTAAAGTGAAGTCGGGTCACATTGCGTTTGAGCAGTTCGGTATGATTCACCGTTACGTTTTATTCAACTGTTCAGTGATGAACAGTTTTATCAGATAAGTATTTATTACTTTTTCCTTAATATAATTATAGAAAATTTTCAAGTCTGTAACGACTCTGAAATCTCTGTATAGAAATTTTCCTGGTAATATACAGAAAAGAGTATTACAGCCTATGTATGAGTTATAAGTTACTTTTTTTTAAAATAAAAGCAAGAAGCCACTTGTAGCTCACTGGTAAAACCTTTGCACTGCTGTGACATATCCTGTGTGTTCTATTCCCATCATACACAATTATTTTTTCTGATTTTTCTTTTTAAATTTTTGGAAGCCCAAAAGGTTGCACGTGCAATACACAGGGAAATGAAAAGTTCAGAAAAATCAAACATGCGCAAAATGGTGTAAATACAGAATTAATCATGTGGCACGAATCTCAAGGCCATAGATTCATATGTGACCGGCCAAACTTGCCCTAGGGCCGGCGGGGACGGTTCAAATGTGGCCATTTTGCTTCGTGCTTTGCACACTTATCCCTTCAGCTCCTATTAACTCCTCTGCACTGTTTGATTTTCCTGCAATCAAATAGAGACTTTTCATTTCAACAATTAACACCATTTTAATATTTTTAATCCAAAATTTTAATTCCCAAACCCTAATTCTCCACTATAAATATCACCCCATAGTTTAGCTCAGCACCATTCTGAAAATTCTAGCAAAAGTTCTCTCAAAAGTTCCTAAGTGCAAATGGAGTAAAGTGGAGTTAGCGAGCAAGCTTGTTCCTTCGAAGATCGAAACCGACTCCGGAGCTCCCACAACACCACGAAGTTCATCCCCTCTTCCTTAACCTCTTCTTTATATATTCAAACCGTAAGTCCTTCCCAACTCTCCTCGTTTTCATTGAAATTTATCTTTAAA
Organism: Agapanthus africanus; assembly: GCA_030015575.1. Lineage (NCBI taxonomy): Eukaryota > Viridiplantae > Streptophyta > Magnoliopsida > Asparagales > Amaryllidaceae > Agapanthus > Agapanthus africanus. The sequence continues at coordinate 42,359,023 of CM057342.1, forward strand.
TCTTATATCGGTAAAATGGAGTTATTACCGATACTTTTTTTCTAAACCCTAGAAACTCCCTTTTCCTTTATATATTGGTCAACCTAATTTTACCACATTACTTGTAAGCTTAAATACCAATGTTTAGAATCAAGTTTAACCAAGAATCTCATGTGAAACAACCATAATTGAACTTTTTCATTAAAATACCTTGAACTTTATTATCACCTCTTTTCGTTTTTTTTAAAAAATATACCTTTAGGAAAAACTTCACGGGGTAACGACCTAATCCATACGCACACTTTGGTTTCATAGCACGATGCCTATTTGTATGTATATTTGTTTCGAAAAATAATCTTTACAATAAAATACCACATATTTAAAAACCGGGTTTCTTTTAAAGCGGTATTTCGTATTCCTTTGCAATTATGCAGCTACAACCCTCGTTAGGGGACCCGCAAATGGATGGTGCAGATTATCGCATATCCTGGGGATAGTAGAGCGAGATGCAGCACTCCTCACGGAGTATTCGATCTCGAAAAGATATAAAATACGGTTTTAAGAAAAACGAATTTTCTAAATAAAACTAATTTTTAAATTATATAAAAATTATAATTCCATATTTTCAAACAATATGAAAATATATTTTTCTAAAAAGGAAAGATTAAAATATGTTAATAAAATACTATCAAGTTATCAAAAAGGCAAGTTTTCAATAAAATACCATAAACTTTTAAAAACTAAATATTTATCATTAAAATACCCCAATACTTAAAATACATGCTCATAAAAACCCTAAGTAATACTAATCACCCTCGAGATTTATTTTAAAACTATATTAAAATATTTTTCACAAAACCCCCTCGAGATATACAAAACAATATTTTAAGGATTCTAGTAAATATAGGTTTAAGTGGGATCAATTCTCTTGAGCCCCAGGGAGCCGGAGAAAGTGAGTGCTTGCCTATTCAGGTTAGAAAACTTAACGGAGTTATCAATGGCAATTGTCTTGGAAATAGACATAAATCCTTCCGTCCATGTGCAGCAGTTGCCGATGACTCCCGAACCTAAGAAGTTCAAGAGTTAAATCCATTTACAATTGTCTGACTCAAGCTGAGTCCAAACTCAAACCTGAATCCAACATCAAACAAGAACTTGAATACTTGATCATGAACATGCATACTTGAAATCAATATCAAACTCAAACTTGAATACTTGACTTGACTTGACCGAACCATGGTTATAACTTGACATGAACTCAACATGACTACTTGAACATCTGATTACATCCTGGACATGAACTTGAACATTTTGTATCCATGGATTCGACCAAGACTTGTAAATCTAATCTATACAATACATTATGCGGGGATAAAGGGGTAGATTGGTATGAAACATATATCGTGGCATGAGAGGTCACTTTAAAAGACACCTACATGAATTCATGTGCCGTTGTCCCGTGGGTTATGACGGGGCGTTGTACTACATGTTACCATAGTCCACGGGGTAAGTTGGACTCCTCTCATATACATGAATATCTTCCTTATCAAACTATAAACAACCACGTTAGAATAACTATCATATATCAGTAAACAATCATATACAACTTTACCTGTTCATTTAAGTTTATATACTATCTTCTCTTTCTTCTTTTGGGACTTACTGAGCGTTAGTTCACTGATGATATTCCTTTCTGTTTCTTTCTTTAGAATGTTCGTCAGGAGGACCGGACTCTGAGGAGATAGAGCCGAGCCAGGAGGACTTGGACTAGCTTATCGCTCAGCCTGACTACTAGTTCCTCTGCACTTACTTTCAGTATGCCATTGTTTAGGCATTGCTTTGATCATTGTACCTTTTATTTTCAAACAGCTGTATATAAAGTTGAATGTAAATAAAGTTGTTGTTTCATTTTATTCTCTTATCATTCTTGTTCATTTTTATATATTGCTTAATTACGCTTAGCGTATTTATTTCATAGTAAATACGTTGCGGCCTGCCATGTCACCGTTTCCGTCTACTTAGAAGCAGGGCGTGACAGGTTTCGTTTGCGGTCCATGCAGGTCAGCTCTGCATGAAGTCTTAAGTAATATATCATAAGAATTATAAGAATCAGTAACTATACATTCTTTACATTTCAAATTACTTGAATCTATCCTAACCATTTCTTTTCTATCAAGTTAATGGACTCTCCGAATAACACCAGCATGAACGTCAACGAAAATACTCCACCGCCTACTATACCACCACCGCCTACCATTGTGGCTCCTATCAATGAGCAAACGGTACTGCTTGAAATGATCAAGAGCCTCTTGGAGGGTCAGCAGCAGAATACTGCTATCCTCATGCACCGCCCCGAAGCCAAGGCATCCGGAGTCAAGCAATTTCGGGCACTGCACCCAAAACACTTCTCGGGGAAAGAGATCCCACTTAAGGCAGAAGAATAGGCTCAAGTGATCGAAGATGATCTGGCAGCATCTCAAGTGCCAGATATTTCCTGGGTGAGAGTTGCTAATTTGCAACTGACCGACAATGCAAGAGTCCGGTGGAAGGCTGAGGAAAACTGTCTCACCCAACCCATAGAGTGGAAAACATTTCGCTATCTGTTCGATGCGAAATCCTTTCCCGAGACTGCTCGATTTGAGATGGAGCAACAGTTCATTCACCTTCAACAAGGTTCTATATGGGTAAAATCGGTGGATGAATATGATGCCGAATTCATCATGGTTAGCAGGTAAAGAATTCATATCAAATACTGTTCCGTTAAAACACATCACTATCCTGACATCACATCTTATCAGGTTCGCGACACATTTGATCCCGACTGATGAGATTTGGGTTAGACGATTTCAACAGGGCTTAGACCCGGAGATTCAGGCGGCGTTAGCCACAGGAGATTACCTGACTCATGAACTCGCCCTGAAGGCAGCTCGCCATTATGAAGCTGTGGTGAAGAAGAAGGGTAAGCCCCAAACAGCTGGAATCAAACGCCCTGCCGCACAGATGTCAGGAGGAGCCTCTTCTAGGCCGACCTTTGCACCCAGTGGACCGGGAGGATCATTTAACCGGTCCAGTCTAGATTTCTATTTCTACTGCAAGAGAACTGGACACCTGGCGAAGGACTGCAGGCGTGCAAATGGCCTGTGTTTGGTTTGTGGCGCATCTACTCACTCTATAGGAGCATGCCCATATCGTTTTAAGACAGCACCACCACCCAGACCGACAATCACAGTCCCGCAGAGGCCAGCCATTCAGGCTCCTGCACCCCGCCTAGCTCTCCCTGCACCAGCTCTACGTGGACCACCTGCACAACCTCAACGTTAATTCCATCAGACACAGAGAAACATGCCTCAAGGGCAGAGAAACGTGCCCCAAGGACAGAGGAATGTGCCTCCGGCAAGGAGGAATGTACCAAGACGTCAGGCTTTTACAATGACGGTCGAGGAGGCCAAAGCCACATCACAAGTCATTATTGGTACAATACTAGTAGCCACCCTTCCCGCACTTACACTTTTCGACACTGGAGCTTCACACTGCTTCATGTCGCAACGATTCGTGAGAACGCACGCAATTCCCGTGAAGCCACTCATTTCAAGCTGGAATGTCAGTTCCGGGAATGGAGTCTTGAAAGAAACTTTGGGGTATGATCAGTGCCCAGTTGTAGTTTGCGGACGAGAATTCTACGCAAATTTCAAAGTACTGGACATCCCAAATTTCGATGTTGTGTTGGGAATGGATTGGCTGAGAGTATTCTATACTACTATTGCCCGCCATCAAAGGAGGGTAATATTTGAAATACCAGATTACCCAATCTTCTATTTCAAAAGTGGAGATAGAACTTTGGAGCTAGGAAGCTGCCGTGCTAAACCGAAGAATGCAGAAGTATTTTCTCTACCAGTAGAAGAAGAAAGGCCTGAGGTAGTTCGAGAGTTCGAGGATGTGTTCCATGAAGATGTATCAGATTTGCTTCCCGATCGAGCTCTTGAGTTTAGTATTGATTTACAACCTGGTGCGCAACCTGTAATCAAAGATCCATACCGGTTAAGTTTGGGAGGATTGAAGGAGATCCGTATTCAATTGGACGAATTGCTGAAGAAAGGTTGGATCCGACCCAGTACTTCAAGTTGGGGATCTCCGGTGTTACTCGTGAAGAAGAAAGAAGGTTCTTACAGGATGCGTGTGGATTATCGAGCTCTAAACGAAGTAACGATTAAGAACAAGTATCCACTACTACGCATCGATGATCTTTTCGATCAGTTATGTGGGTCTTGTGTATTTTCAAAGCTAGATTTTCGTTCGGGTTATCATCAGGTGAAGGTTAAAGAGTCCGACATTCCGAAGACGGCATTTAGGACTCGATATGGTCATTATGAATATCTCGCAATGCCATTTAGAGTGACCAATGCACCTGCCATATTTATGAACCTGATGAACCAAGTTTTCCGAGAATACTTAAACAGGTTCGTTGTCATCTTCATCGACGACATCTTGGTGTATTCAAAGAATCGGAAAGAACACGCCGATCACTTATGGATTGTCCTGGAGACATCGCGACAACATCAGCTTTACGCCAAGTACATCAAGTGAGATTTTTGGCTAGATTAAGTCAGATTTCTCGGACATATTTTTTCAGGCGAAGGAATCTCTGTAGATCCAGCTAAGGTGTAAGCTGTCAGTGAGTGACCGATACCAAAGACGGTGAAAGATATATGAAGTTTCTTAGGATCAGCAGGATACTACTATCACGCCCCACTTCCCAGTATACGGAATCGGTGACGTGGCAGGCCGCAACGTATTTACTAAGAAATAAATATGTTAAACGTAATAAAGACATATATATATATATAATGCTAAGAATGATAAGTGATATAAAATGAACAACAACTTTTATTAATATTTATCTTTATAATACAACTGCTTTGAAAAGGAAAGATACAATGATATAAATCAATGCCTAAACAGCGGCATACAAACTGAAATAAGTACAAGATGAGCTAGAAGTCCGGCTGGGCAGTGAATTGGTCCAAGTCCTACTGGCTCGACTCGATCTCCTGAGAGTCCGGTCCTCCTGACGAACATTCCAAAGAAAGAAATAGACAGGAATATCGTTAGCGAACTAGCGATCTGTAAGTCCCAAAAGAAAGAATGGAATAGAACAAGTAATGAGAAATGGAACTGGTAAGTTGTACATGTATAAGCTTGTTATTCTAACGTAGTTGTTTGTAGCTTGGTATAGAAGGTATTTGTGTATACGAGAGTAGTCCATCTCACCCCGTGGACTATAGTAACATGTAGTACAAGGCCCCGTCAAAACCCACGAGACAACGACACGAGAGTTCATGTAGGTGTCTTTTAGTAACCATCTCGTGCCACATTAATACATTCCGTACCAATCTACCATGTTAACCACGCGTAATATATTGTATAGGTTATGTTTTATAAGTCTTGCCGAGACCATGGGTACAAGTTGTTCATGTAGTCAGGTTCAGGATGTAATCTTGTAGTCATGTCAAGTTATAGCCATGGTTCGGTCAAGTCAAGTCATGTATTTGGATTTGATATTGAAGTTTGAATTCAGGTATTCAGGTTCATGTTCAAGTATTCATGTTAGAGTTTGGATTCTTGTTTCAATTGGACTCTGGTTTGAGTTTGAATTCAAGTTTGATTTAGACTCAAACTGAGTCAGACACTTGTAACTGATTTAGATCCTGAATTAGATTCGGGAGTTATCGGTAACTGCTGCACATGGACGGCAGGATTTATTTCCTTTTCCAAGACAATTACCATTGATAACACCGTTAAGTTTTCTACCTTAAATAGGCAAGCACTCACTTTCTCTGGCTTCTTGAGGCTCAAGAGAATTGATCCCGCTTAAACCTATATTTACTAAAGTCCTTAAATATTGTTTTATATAACTCGAGGGAGTTTTATGAAAAATATTTTTATAATTTCAAAATAAACCTCAAGAAGTTATTTATATTATTTATGGTTTTCATGGATGTGAATTTTAAGGGTTTGAGGTATTTTAGTGATAATTACTTTAGTTTGCAAAGTTCATGGTATTTTACTGTAAAGCCTATCTTTTGTTGGTATCTTGATGGTATTTTAGTGAAAATTATAATTCTTTTATTTTGGGAAAAAGTAAGTTTATTGTATTTTGAAAATATGGATTTTGTAATTTTATATAATTATTAAAAGTTAAATTTTATTTATTTATTTAGAAAATTTCGTTTTTCTTAAAAACCGTATTTAAAACCTTTTGAGACCGAATGCCCCGTAAGGAGGTCTGCATCTCGCTCTACTAGCCTAATGATATGCGATAATCTGCATTATCCAATAGCGGGTCCCCTAAAAAGGGTTGTAGAGGCATAATCGTAAAGGAATTTAAAATACAATTTAGAAGAAAATCCTGTTTTTATAGTATATGGTATTTTAATGTAAAATCGTACTCATAACAAAAATTCCAACAAATATGTATCGTGCTATGGAACCATGTGTGTATGTGAGAGGTAGGTCGTTACCTCGTAAATTTTCCTAAAGGTATGTTTAAGCAAAATAATAAAAGATAATATATACAAAGTTCATAGTATTTTATTGTAAAATTTAAGTTAAAGTTATTTTGCATGATATTTTTGATTAAAAGTTGGTTCTAAACATTGGTTTTATGATTGCAAGCATGGTGTAAGAATATCAATGAGCAATTTTTAAGAAAAAGTGGGATTTCTAGGGTTTAGAAGAAGATGTCGTTATTAACTCCACTTACCGACATATGTTTTGAAATAAAAATTTTAAAGGAAGAAGAAGAGAGATTGAGATGGACTTACAAGCTAATTAGCTTATGAAAAGGTAGAAGAGGGAGGATTGATCTTCGCGGCATCACGGGATCGTCGGAAAATCTTCGATTCTTCGCTGGAAGTTGACCGCTTGCTAACTCTTCTTTTACTCCACTTGTACTTAGAAAATTTTGAGAGTTTTGGCTAGAATTTTCAGAATGATGAAGGGTTAGAGCACGGGGTACTATCTATAGTGTGTAATTAGGGTTTTGAAATTAAAATGGTGAATTAAAAAGCATTAAAATGATGATAAATGGGGAATTGAAGGGTCTCTGTTTTGATTGCATAGTGCAGGGGAGTTAGGGGTAGGGGAAAGGGTTTGTGTACAAAGCACGGGCATCATTTTCCATGGAGGGACCGTCGGTAACGGCCAAAATGCCTGTTTGGCCAATCGATTTGGTGAGTGGGGCCATCGGACTCTTGCCACGTGTTCAAGTCTGTATTTAAATCCTTGTGCACATGTTTATTTTTTTTGTCTTTTCGTTTCTGTGTGTATTGCACATGTAAACTTTTGGGCTTCCAAAAAGTTTAAAAAAGAAAATCAGAAAAAATATTGTGTCTGATGAGATTCGAATACAGGGGCTATATCACAGCAGCGCAAGAGCTTTACTAGTGAGTTACAAGTTAATTCTTGTTGTTCTTAAACAAAATTTACTTATAACCTGTACTCAGGCTTGTAAACTCCTTTCTATACATTAAACAGAAAAATTTCGTATAGTAAATTCAGAGTTGTTACAACTACCGACGATTCATCGAAGGATTTTCAAATATCTTTGCACCCCTGACCAAGCTCATACGTAATGATGAAGCATTCGTGTGGTCAGAAGCATGTGAAAAAAGCTTTTTTAGAACTCAAGTCAAGATTGACCTATGCTCCTATTCCGTAATACCGGATCAATCTGGAGGATTCATTGTGCATTATGATGCGTCCGGTAAAAGATTAGGATGTGTTCTACACCAGCAAGGAAAAGTTATGGCTTTTGCATCAAGGCAGTTAAAGGTCCATGAACGCAACTATCCAACACATGATTTAGAATTGGCAGCTGTCATCTTCGCACTTAAGATTTGGTGCCATTATCTTCTGGGAGAACAAGTGAATATATACACTGACCATATGAGTTTGAAGTATTTATTTACTCAGAAGGAATTAAACATGCGGCAGAGAAGATGGCTAGAACTGATGGTGAACTTCGACATCATCCTACAGTATCATCCTGGCAAGGTGAATGTAGTTTTTGATGCCCTTAGTCACCAGCCATTATCAATGAACCTTCCCGCTCAGTGGAAGCTACAACAAGAATTGCATGGATTGGAGATCGAAGTAGTTGTGCCAGGTAACGCTTCATATTTGATGAACTTACAAGTCCAATGCACTCTTGTAAATCAGATTAAGACAGCTTAAGCAAATGATGCCAAGCTACAAAAGATCCGAGAACAAGTAGAAAGTAGATTTCGAACTGACTTCATCATCCACGAAGATGGATCCTTGCGATATGGAAGTCAATTATGTGTGCCAATCGGCCCTGTTCGAGAAGAGTTGATGAAAGGAGCTCACAGCTCTTCTTATTCTGTACACCCCGGTGGCACAAAAATGTACAAGGATCTACGACAACACTACTGGTGGCATGTGATGAAGCGCGAAGTAGCTATAAGTGCAGCAAAGTGTTTGGTGTGCCAGCAAGTGAAGGATGAACATCACAGAATTGCTGGTCTACTTCAGCCATTACCAATCCCAGAATGGAAATAGCAGCACATTACCATGAACTTCATGATTTCCCTTCCTCGCAGCACGAAAGGTAATGATGCAATATGGGTTATTGTGGATCGACCCACCAAGTCGGCTCACATTATTCCATTTCGAGTTGGCCAGTCAACCGAGACGTTAGCAAAGAAGTACATGGAGGTAAGCATAAATCTAATGTAAGATTTAAACCTTCAATGTGTACTATATTTGATACCCATGAACTCATGCAGGAGATCGTGAGATTACATGTAGTACCTGTTTGGATCGTCTCCGATCGTGATGCAAGATTCCGATCATAATTTTGGCAGAGTCTGCAAGCTATCCTGGGAACGAGTCTGAATTTTAGCACGGTTTATCATCCACAAATGGACGGACGGTCCGAGCGAACAATTCAGATTCTGGAAGTTATGCTAAGAGCTTGTATGTTAGACTTTGGAGGTTCGTGGGAAGATCACCTACAACTTGTGGAGTTTTCATACAACAACAACCATCAGGCAAGCATTGGAATGGCACCAATCGTAGCACTCTACGGACGTAAGTGTCATTCATCGCTAAGTTAGGACGACGTTGGAGATCGTGAACTCCTTAGACCAGAGATGAACGTGGCAACTGTGGACGTAGTTTGCACGATCAGGGAAAGAATGCGCATAGACCAAGATAGACAGAAGCATTGGGTAGATGCAAAGCGTCGATATCTGGAGTTCTAACCTGGAGACCATGTATTCCTGAAGATCTCTCCAAACAGAGGAGTAATCCATTTTGGCAAGAGGGGTAAGCCAATTCCAAGATACATAGGACCGTTTGACATACTCGAACGAGTTGGAGAAGTGGCTTACCGTTTAGCACTACCACCCTCATTGGAAAGAATACACAACGTGTTCTACATATTCTAGCTATGACGTTATGTGAATGACCCCAGCCACATACTTGGTCACTCAGAGCTCATAGAAAAAACTGACCTGATCTGGGAGCAACAACTAGTTGAGATACTGGACCAAAAGGTGAAGACATTGCGGAACTGTTGGGTTACACTAACGCCCTGGCCATCATCCGTGGCCGTTTGGGAAACAAAATTTTTTATATGAGTTTAAACCGGCGCTAGAATAACCCATAAACCGGATCTACCATAAACCTAACTAGCAAGCTAAAGGGTTCTATCTACTATGATAGAAATATATACCTAAAGGCTCAAGTCCTTCGCGTCTTCACTCCTCTCCTTTAGCTCCTTGAAGAGTGTACGGATCGCGCTTGATCATCGGCCTCCTTGCGTCAAGGATGATCCACCCGAGAGTGTCTACTTTGAGCTTCTACCTCTAAACCAAGATAACTAGGTTACTCAGTATGCTAATCTAAGTAGCCTAGAGGCTGTAGAGAGTGGTGATGGATTGCTTTGTCTCAAGAACCCTAGGTTTCTCAATACATGAGACTATTAGGGTTTGAGGTAGAAGAAGAGAGTTTGGAGGAGAGGAGAGTGTTGTAGTGAGCATAGAATGAAGAATGGCTAACACTTGTGAATTATTAAGCATATAATAATTCACCAAAATATCTTGAAGCCACTTTGCCTCAATAGTAAACCATGAGTTACTATATGAGTCACTACATGAGTCACCAAGTAGCCATGCTTTGTTTAATACAAATGAACACCTCATACCTCTACCTCATTAACCATTTAACTAAAATGGTTAAAACAATAATGAGGTGTTTTCTTCTAGAAGCACCCTTGTAACAAATTACAAGAATACCCCTCACCGTATATACATACCCATATCTGTATTCCGAAAAATACGAATATAAAGAGACGAAAATAATCCAACAATATAATACTAGGATCCGGCTTAAACCAAAGCCCACTAGTATTATCCGTCCGAATCATGATCCGTGTAGCTAGTACACGTATATAATCGAACCCCTGCTGTAAAACCATACGGCCTCTATATCGTTTCGCCCAAAGCAGGGAAACCCTCTGTGTGGGACTCTAAAGACTCGACAGTATGCTGACAGTGGGTTTAACCACAAGCACGTCAGTGGTACTAGTTGCACGTAACGGCTACCCAGGTACCTATCGAAAAAGAAAGGCCGACGAGCAAACTCGTCCGAGCTGTTACCGAGCCTATCCGTGACAATCTCCATACAGTCCGGTCTCTTCGTATAAGAGTATCGCATACCGGGTCTAGTGGGTGGTAAACGTCAAACCCTAATAACCCGATAATTCATGCTGATGCGTCTCAGGACCAATCCGGGAAATTACTGATCAACCTATCAGTAAATCCCAACTGCCTTGGCCAAGGTCTTATGGTCCTGACCAATTGAACACAGTGCGATATCGACTCCTTATACCGGGAGAGACAAATCCCCAACAATCACTCACTGCCTCCATGTGGCTCAGGACTGTACCCAACCAAAACCTGTTTTTACGACTCAGTAGAGCCGTGGTAGGGTAGTGATCAAAGCACAGTGGGAACTCACACGAGATAAATGACGATCTCAGGTTCGAAGACTAACCTGTACACATGTCACCTGAGAACTTCCATCTGATGATAGGTATAGTACCATCTAGAAGTTCTCGGCGAGTCCGTCCAGTGTACTCACACCCAGTGAGCACCTGTATACGATCTTAGGTGCATCAGACCAATGGCTGCAGGACCAACCATCGCCCCTCATCGGGGTCTAGAAACGTATACACTAGTCTACTCTAGAGTTTCAATGCCCAGTCTCAATACTCACGCGACTAGGGACCATTTAAGGATGTGCTTATGGACTACCAAGCTCCCACAAGTTTGATCTCCATCATAACGCTGGTAGTCAAGCAAGATCCTACGGGCTTTATTAACATGTAACCACCATATGTAATATCGAGTATAACATATGCATATGTTAAGATAAAATCAAACCATAATAGTATACTACTGTATCAAGTCTTTATCAATATGTGCAAGCAAGATAAGTATCAATAGAAACAAATACACATATCAAGATAAAGACAACTCAAATAATATACAATATAACTGAGCAAGATTGTCATGTACATACATATCCCCAGCATCTACATGTATACATATACAATAATGGCCTCTAGGGCATACATATCCAACAATCTCCAACTAGCACTAAGGCCATATATTGGCGTATCGAATACCCAACGTCTACTCTAAGGGTAGTTGTTGGCGTACCGCATACCTAATATCTCAAAAAGTCACTCAAACTGCACTTAAGGGAGGGCCTTTGTAAATGGATTCGCCGTGTTGTCTTTTGTATCCACTCTCCGGACCTCGATCTCCTGGCGATCTATGATCTCCCTGATCAGATGATACCGCCTTAAGATGTGTCTGGATTTATGATTGGACCGTGGTTCCTTCGCTAAAGCTATAGCCCCATTGTTATCACAATACAAAGGTATCAGATCAACAATGGACGGAACTACCTGAAGTTCAGCAATGAACTTCTTCATCCAGACCACTTCTTTTGCGGTATCGTTCACAGCAATGTATTCAGCCTTCATCGTCGAGTCTGCGGCGGTGTCCTGTTTGGAGCTCCTCTAACACACCGCCCCTCCGTTGAGGGTAAACACAAAACCCGAGACAAACTTACTGTCATCCTTGTCACTCTGAAAGCTTGAATCGGTAAAGGAATCAACCTTAAGGTCTCCATTACCGTATACTAAGAACATCTCCTTAGTCCTTCTCAGGTACTTGAGAATGTTCTTCACAGCCGTCCAATGATTCTCATCCGGGTTTGACTGATACCGGCTCACCACGCTAAGCGCATATGCTACATCTGGTCTGGTACACAGTATCACATACATTATAGGTCCTACCGCTGAAGCGTAGGGTATAGTGCTCATGCGAACTCTCTCCTCATCAGTCTTGGGAGACATCTCTTTGGAGAGGGTGATTCCATGCAGTGCGGGTATGTTACCGCGCTTGGAATATTCCATACTAAATCTTTTTAGTATGGTCTCTATGTACCTGGACTGCGAAAGTCCCAATAATCTCTTAGATCTATCTCTGTAGATCTTAATCCCCAGAATGTACGTGGCATCACCCAGGTCTTTCATGGAGAACCTTTGTGACAAGAACATTTTGACCGATTATAGCATATAATACCGTTTTCTATCAAAAGAATGTCGTCCACGTACAAGACTATGAATACGACAGTTCGTCCTACAATCTTCTTATATATACAAGGTTCATCCTCGTTGTTGATGAAGTCAAACTCCTTGACTGTTTCATCAAAATAGATGTTCCTGCTCCGTGATGCCTACTTTAATCCATAAATGGATTTAAGCAACTTGCACACCTTCCCGCTGCTCCCACTGTCTACAAAACCTTCTGGCCGATCCATATAAACACACTCTTCCAAACATCTGTTTAGAAAAGCGTTTTTACGTCCATCTGCCAGATTTCATAATCATGGAAGGCAGCAATAGCAAGTAGGATCCGAATGGATTTGAGCATAGCCATTGGAGAAAAAGTTTCATTATAGTCCACTCCTGGTCTTTGATGAAAACCTTTTGCAAAAAGTCTAGCCTTATAGGTTTCCACCTGCCCATCTACACCAAACTTCCTTTTGTAGATCCATTTGCATCCAATGGGTTTTACCCCAGGTGGAGCAATATCCAAGGTCCACACTTTATTGGTGTACATGGACTCCATTTCGGATCGCATAGTATCCAGCCATTTATCATAGTCCTTACTGATAATGGCCTGCCTGAAACTAGTAGGACCATCTTCTTCCAAGATGCAATCCTCTCGATCCCCATCTATGAGAAAACTGTAGTATCTCTCGGGCGGATGAGAAATCCTACTAGATCTGCGGAGTGGCTGAGGTTCGTCCGGGATTATTGAATTCTCTGGTTCTACCAAATCTTCCGTTATAGTTTTTCCATCTGGAATTTCTTCCAGTTCTACCGCGCTCCTACTAATTTCTTTTGCAAGAAATTCCTTCTCTAAAAAGACGGCGTGGCGAGCAACAAACACCTTCTGTTTCTCGGTGTGGTAGAATAGATATCCTTGCGAATGTTTAGGATATCCTACAAACTTACATATGACTGACTGTGCCTCAAGTTTATCCGGGTTCTGCTTCTTTACATAAGCTGGACATCCCCATATCTTAACAAAATCAAGGTATGGTCTTTTACCTTCCCATGTTTCATATGGGGTGGTAGGCACGGATTTGGTCGGAACTCTATTTAATAAATATGTTGCAAAGTCTAGCCATATCCCTAGAATGAAAGAGGAAACTTGGCGTTACTCATCATGGAGCGAACCATGTCCAATAGGGTACGGTTCTTCCGCTCCGATACACCGTTGTGCTGTGGTGTATACGGAGGAGTAAGCTGAGAGAGAATTCCATTCTCTTTTAGGTATTCAAGGAATTCCGTTCCTAATTACTCTCATCCTCTATCAGATTAAAGGATCTTGATACATTTGCCAGTCCGGCTCTCTACTTCGTTTCTGAATTCTTTGAATTTCTTAAAAGTTTCAGATTTGTGTTTCATAAGATACACATATCTGAATCTAAAGAGATCGTCAGTGAATGTGATGAAGTACGAGAACCCACCCCTTACATGTATAGACATTTGTAACATTTCAAAAAAATAAAATATTATTTTTGGGAATTTTCATAATTTAATATTAATTTTTAATGAATATTTTAATATTTCGGTATAGTTAAATACCGATAAATGGGGAAAATTCTGGAGAAAATTATGGAAATTCTAAAATAGGTTATTTTGTGGAAATATGCCATTTTTAAGTTTTTATGGTTAAGTATATGCTATTTTAGTGTTAATCGCGATTAAAAATCGCTAATTAGATTTTTGGCTTTTTGTGCAAAAATGTGCACATAACATTTTTCACACTTGTCACACTTGTTACATGTTTTGGATTCATGGTAGCCTAGGGTTGAACCAGGCTTAGATGACCAAGGTGGTCTAACCCATTTGGTTAGGTTAATTAGCTTTATTAAGGGTTTTTTTTTAACTTTGTTAATGGTGATTAGAATGGGGGTTGACTTGTGTAGGGAGAGAGTGAGCCATGATGGCTTGTGCAAGCTAGCGTGTTTTAGGAGAGAGAGAGGATGGTGGCTTAAAGCAAATGTCACACCCCACTTCATATTAAAACCTTTGCTTCCCTCTCACACTCAAAAACCACAACAACAACAGCATCATTATTTGCTGCAACAGCAGCTGATGTAAAACATCAGCCCACCATCCGCACAACTTCAGCCCCAATTTTCATCAACATCAGCTGCAACAGCATCATTCAAACAACACAACACTACCACATCACTCACACTTCACCCTACATCAGCCCCAAAGCTATCACAACATCATAAGCATCAGCTGCAGCTGCTACAACTACAGCAACAAGCTGCTGTTAAAAACATATTCTGCATCAGTTGCAACAGCAACTTCAGCCCAGAACTGCAGCAGCAGCAACACTTGAAGCTGCTACAGGGCACTTCAGCAGCACCACCCCACTTCCTCCTTCTTCCCTTCTCCCTCACCCTAGGATCTCTTGAGGTATAATCTTGCAATCTAACTCCTTTCTTGTTAAGTTATAGTTGTTGAGCTGAAATTTAGTATTATTATGTAGATTAGTGCTAGTTTAGGAAAATTTGAGTGAGATTTGGCCAAGTGTTGGTTTTGAATGTTTATTAGGTGTATTTGAGACCAGTTTAACCAAGATTACCCCAGATTTCCAGTTAGTTACCTGAAAGTTTTGACTTGGCGTATTTTAGCGATTTTGTCGATTTTGGGACCTTTCTGGAATCTGCTACAACCCGAGATACCCTAAAATAATATTGACTTGGCAGTGAGGTATGCAGGAAGATAGAAACCAACACCCAAAACCTTAGCCCCCAACTCATTTCCATGGCCGCAGATTTAATCCCCCTGGCCGCAATTTGCGGCCAGAGCATGGGTTCTGGGCTCCATTTTTGTTCTGTAGCTTGTTACCCTGTAGACTTGACCTTGAGTATATCTAGTTTTGACTGATTCCAGTTAGGGAAAAATCTGGGTTGATTTTCATGAGTTGGCGCATGATTTACGACTTGTTTAGCATGGATTTTTAGTTTTCGATGATTCGTTTCTGTCGGATGGCGTTCGAATGCCAACGCCAGAGGGTTATTGGCTGTGTTTGCACGCGAGGCTATAGGTTTTTACCTATTGGCGCAGCGTGTATCTTTTTTGTTTCTGACGTGGTTTTTATGTGCTTTAGCATTGGTTATATCCTTGTAGGTACCCCACGTGGCGTCGAGGCATTGGAGATGCAAATGGCGACATCGGCATCGGAACACAAGAAGCAAGGTGAGTAGATTTATATCTACGGGGAGAAGTCGGGTGGATGGCGTATAGCACCCCCGCAGTCCGATGTCTAGTGTACCATATATACTATAGATATATATGATAGCTTATGTGTGACTTGGTTGTCAAGGATGTGTTAGGTGTGTTGTGCATAGATTAGGGTTAGAAGTAACTAGTGTAGTTCCTAGTCGCGAACCTAGAATAGGTTTACCCCTACACGCACACACGTGCATATTTGCTATGTTATACTGTGATGATGATGATATTGGATGACATTGGATATGAGTCGATGAGATTGGGCATAGTGTCGTGATATCGGTGATGTGATGTGATTCGTATTTGGGATACGACATGTGACTTTTAGCAGGCCTTTGGACATGTGTTTCACAAACGCATTCATGCTTATATAGATGGTATCGATTGGTACTAGACTTAGATCAGTACCCCAGATGATGTGATGTAATGATAATGATACCTGTTATTGATGAGAGGAATGTGATATTGACTCGTACCCAGCTCATGGGATGCTGTACGACGCTTTACCGTACGAGCTTCATATTGATGATAGATCCGTGATTGAATTGATTTAGCGTGCTTGTGCTTTCTAAAAGATAGATCAAAAATATTTGTAACCGCAATCAAGAACGGCGTCGCTTTGCAGCTAGCCGGTGAGTACGGGTCAGTCCACAGGGATGTTGTGAATTTTCTAATCGCGCTAACGAGTTAATTCCGAAGGGTGTTCGGATTGATTATTAAATCTAAAAATTGAAGTTGTATGATACTAGGATTAGAAACTTGCTAGGATTAGGTTTAGGGAAAATTTGGTAAACAAAGATCTACATCTCTTTCCATTGCCTTTAATTAAAGATATCATATTAGTATTATGGTAAATCTTAACAAAGGGGATTAGGATGATTGGGAAGATTGATTCTTCCTCTAGATCCTTGTCCTTCCTTTCTTAATCTTTACCCTAACCTCCATGGAAAACCTTAAAATCCGGGCCTTTAGACTACGGAATCACCGTTACCTCGAGGGTAGAGTGCCGTAGGGAGCGGAATAAGAAGGTATGCATGGAGTTCTAATTTTCATAAAAGATTGGCAAAGAAAAGAGATGAGAGATCTTCGTCTCTCAAATCCTTCCCCATTCCTAACCCTAACAAGCGAGAAAACTACCCACTCATTAGGGAATTGAAGAACATTTATCTAGGGCAGAGAATAAAAATTACCTAGGGCAAGAATTGAAATCTAAACTAGAGCAATGAATTAAATCTATTTACAGATACATCTCTCCAATCATCAACGCAGGGTTGTCAGATCTGAATTCATGAATTGAAAAGAAGCACCGATGCTCTCCATAAAGAATTCTCGATTTATTATTAAAAGGAGGCATGAAAAGAATACAATGATTTGGGCTTCTATTTATAGGAGATAGAAACCCTAGGTTACAATTGATTTGCATGTCTACATTTACCAAAATATCCTTAGGAAGACCTAGTCAAATTAGACTTCAAGCTTTGGTAAAATTTTATGTCTCTTTAAAAGAAAGTATTGGGCCTTGGATCTTTGGGCTTCCTTATTATTTGGTTCTTTATTAAAATAGCTTATATGTTTCTTCCAGATCTCCAGTGAATAATTGCGGTGGGCTTTTAACCGTTCGCTTTGTAATCTTGGACCTTGCATTGCCTTGTACTTTGTGAATTTTATCTTTGATGTAGGCTTGATCAAGAGTCTTCTGCATCGTCTTTTCATCATTTTCACTGTTTTCTGTCCAAGAACCTGTAACCTGTAATATGTAGCAGACATGCGTCAAAAGCACCTGTTTATTTATAAAAAGAATAAGAATGGGGAATATAATAATGCAATATTATCGTATGAACAAATACCCCTAAACTTATCTTTTGCTCGTCCTCGAGCAAACTTATTTTTATTCACTAAAATCCTAACCGCACTTTCGCAGGGAAACGCGATTGCACTGAGCATGTGCAACAAGCCGTTAAACCTCTAGGTGTCCCTAGTAGGAGGAGTGTTGTCTCCTGAGGGTTTTCAGCGGATTACACCCACAAAATCCTATCAACTCAGCCCATTGACTTTTGTTCTCCAATTAGGTTTTCTAACAAGGAATTCTATTATCTTTTGACTTGTAGACTATCCACCCCATATTCTTCACACTTCCTCATTATCTAACTTAAGATTATATATGTTCTATAGACTTACTTAGCTTTCGGCATCTCTTAAGTTTTCCTTCTAGGGTTCCATCTCCATTTAGGAATTTTTATCAACTCTACTAAAGATACAAGTTCTATTCTTCATTCCTTTCTCTCATCTAAACTCCAATCACATATCCCTACGTGTGTGTATAAGTCACCCCTACACTTGGAAATTCAAATCAAGCAATCATACCCTTGTCCATTGTCCAAAGCACTTATTAATTGGTGAATTTTTAATTGAATTTTTGCATACACATTCTTCATGCGACCGTTAATACTTCTTGAGGTACCAACAACCGATTACAAGATGCGTTTGCACTTTAAAGCGTACTTCCTAGTCTTGTAACACCCAAGGCTTTAGCAGTGACTCCCAAACCAGTTGGTCTAAGGCACTAGGTGATGAAGCACCCTCGCTAAATATTTTTCTATTTTTACAGCCTTAAGTAATCACAAAAACCAATGTCCATTTTTTTTTCTTTATTCACTTTTTTTTTCATTTTCATTGTACTAAGGACTTTAGACAAGAGCATTTCAAGGTCTCTTCTACTATTCCAAGTTTCAAGGTGCGTGATTATACAAATTGTAGGGTATATATTTTCAGAATCTAGACTTAAGCTAGGAACTATTTTTCAAACTTATACTCTAAATAGAACATCAATACTCTTCCGTTGTTTCGACTTAGCCCAAGAAGTGAATCTAAAATTTGCCTATTTCTAAATAAACTACAAGGCATATACTTTCTACTGTTAAACTTTAAGGAAGGTTATTTATAGGGTTTTTAATTTACTAAGTCTAAGATCTAGTTGTTCTTAACCAGTTAACCTATTCGTCAAACTCAAGTCAATTAGCCAATATTGAATACAATAATTTTTATAATTTTTGAAAATTTTCAATTTTTATGGGTTTTCAAATAAGTATGCAAATGCAAAAATATCTACAAATGAATGCGAAGGAAGAAGACGTACCGAGCATACCCCCAAACTTGAACTTGACAGTGTCCTCACTGTCATGCTAAACCAAGAGGGTCAAAATACCGGCACTCCCCTGTTTATTTATTTATAATTTATATATTTTTAATGTTTTGAATTTTTTTTTATTTTTTTATAGAAAAGAAAACAAAAAATATATACATATATACAAAGATTCCCCCAACCTTAAGCTTGGCCTTGCACAAGCCAAAAGTTAGCACCAACCATTCAAAAATCTTATCATGGAAATGGTATAGTTGGTGCAAGAAAATGAGAAGCACGCGAGACCGTGTGGAAAGAAGAATGGTAGAATATAGTCTCGGTGGAGGAGAAGAATGGCGAAAAGAAGAAGGAAGTGGAGTACGATCTTGAGAGTGTAAATTGAGTGAATAAATTAGCGCAATATGTGATGACCGATATGTTATAAGCGATTGCGCTAACATATCTACTCGTCGAGAAATGGGATCAAATCCCTTAAGATTCGCAAGAAAACATGGGTACGCCGAACTTGGTATAGGAGATGAAAGCGTAACGGTTTCTTGTTCGGTCGGAACAATAGGAGAGACGAAAGGGAGTGAATTAGGGATAGTCTCTTTCTCACCGTAGTAACCTGTCTCGAACTTGAAAGATTCTATTAATGGTTCGAAACAACTGTAAACAACCGAGTCTGATGGTTCAACTAACTCATCTGAAAATGTAAAGGACTCAAACTCGGGCGGTGAGTCATCGACATCGTCCGAAAAAGTGAAACACTCGTACGTGTTATTGGCTGTAAGAACTGTGTCAGATTCAAAGGAAAATTTTTCAAGCTCACAGTCTTCAAGTGTGGTCGGAAAGATGGAAAGGAGGGAGGGTGATATAACAGTTAAAGGTTCAGGAGGATGAATTGGAAAATCAGACACATTAAACAAAAATGGTTCAACCTCAATATGATCCTCAAAACTCTCCTCAATACTATCCTTATAATTCTCCTCAAAATTCAACTCATCCATGCCATTATCATCAAAATCCAGACGCATATGAAGTTCGGGAGAAACATCTAATGATTCGGGAAGATGAATTTGACACAATATTTCAATCAAATCTACGGGTTCATCATCCAAAATTTTCCCGGCGTCTATATCCTCAATCAAGTGAAAGTCAATTTCTTTAGACACTTCCTCAAAAGCATGGATGTTTATCAATGTAGGTTCTAGAGTGGAAGTGTAAAGGTCAAACGGATTAGGTGCTGTTTCACTCGAAAGGGGTTCCTCACAATTTGGCAAATCAAACACTACAAAATCACACAACTCGTTTTTATGTTGAACAGGTGAACCATTTAGGGCAATCGATGGAAAACCGGAGTTGTGGGTTTCAATTGGGTAAGGGTAGGTGTGATTTGGAAATCCTCTCACATTCTCATTCTGTCTAACCGCCTCCTCATGCATTGAAAAATTTGGGGTTAGCGGGAAACTAGCTACCGGTTCAGCAGGTTGCATAAGGGCGGCTACGGACGCTTCCACATTCCTAACCATTTTATTTGTTGCTGCGATATATGCCTCCAACGCCTCTTCCAAGATAGACTTGGGTGGTAAGGGGGTTTCGGTAAAAAATTCGAAATTGTTTGGATATGTGAAACTCCCTAATGGCTGTGTCGAAGCAGTGTCTAGTGAAGGTGGTAAGGTCGGGTAGGACTGGTAGGAAGTGGGAGATTGGACAGGGGTAGGGTCAACATGTGGATAAAAAGATGAATAATCGTGCGGATCCCTAGAACTAGATGAGTGGAGAGGGGTGAAAGATCGGCTGCGAGATTGAGCAATATGTTCAGCAATGGACATCGGCTTAGGAGTGACAGAAGGACTTGAAAAAGTGGTATCAACATATGGAGGTGGTAAAGATTGACTTGGTTGACACAAAGTGGGTTGAAAAGTCGAATTGTTTCTCCTAGACGCCTCTATTTGATCTTTTAAAGATATTTTAGGCATGGAAGGATCATCTTTAAATTGATCGAACAAATTGCCGAACGACGCAAAATTAGGTTCGGGATAACAAAGTTCGGCAAGTGATTTATTATGTGGGGTACCCATGTTTTAAGAGGAAAGGGTGAAAGAAGGAAGGTTGGTTGGTGCAAGGATTTATTGGCGGCAAAAGATTGCAAGTTTTCTATAAAAGATTTGTCCCTTTTCTTTTTCTTTTATTATTTGGAAATTGTTGCAAAAAGATTTTTGATAAAAGATATGCAACAGAAAAATATTACTTGCAATCAATTATTATTTTAAGCATATCACAAAGAATCTTTATTTGGAAAAAATTGTTGCAAAAAGATATTCGAGAAAAGATATGCAACAAAAAAGATTACTTGCAATCAATTTCTATTTTAAACGAGGCGCAAAAATCCTGCAGAAGATTGTTATTTGGAAAGAGAAAGATTTTTAAAGCGCATAAAATCTTGCAGGAATTTTTCAGAAAATATATGGAAATTTTTGCAGAGGAGGAACAGAGAAATTTACAGACCTTTTTTTCTTTTACGCTCTGAACCGACCAGGGCGCGGCGGTTCCGCGGCCAGAAGCTGGGTCGCGCGGCGGTTCCGCGGCCGGAAAGGTAGCGTCGTTTTTTTTTTGGACCAGATTACCGCAATTCTTCTTGTTGACTCGGTCCTCCAAATTTCTTCTGTTCCTCGGTTGTTGTGATCTTCTGTTATTCCGATCTGTTTTTTTTTCTGTTCAGCTTTCTGTAGATTTCCAGATCCGAATTTGTGCGTAGATCCTGCAAAATTCACACAAAGGTACCCTTTCCAAAAATAACAGATGATATATTTTTATATTTTTTTTTGGATTTTTTTAGATTTTTATGATTTTTTAAATTTAGATTAACCCGAAATTGCAAAAAGGAAAATTCTACGCCATCCCCGGCAACGGCGCCATTTGATTGAATTGATTTAGCATGCTTGCGCTTTCTAAAAGATAGATCAAAAATATTTGTAACCGCAATCAAGAACGGCGTCGCTTTGCAGCTAGCCGGTGAGTGCGGGTCAGTCCACAGGGATGTTGTGAATTTTCTAATCGCGCTAACGAGTTAATTCCGAAGGGTGTTCGGATTGATTATTAAATCTAAAAATTGAAGTTGTATGATAATAGGATTAGAAACTTGCTAGGATTAGGTTTAGGGTAAATTTGGTAAACAAAGATCTACATCTTTTTCCATTGCCTTTAATTAAAGATATCATATTAGTGTAATGGTAAATCTTAACAAAGGGGATTAGGATGATTGGGAAGATTGATTCTTCCTCTAGATCCTTGTCCTTCCTTTCTTAATCTTTACCCTAACCTTCATGGAAAACCTTAAAATCCGGGCCTTTAGACTACGGAATCACTGTTACCTTGAGGGTAGAGTGCCGTAGGGAGCGGAATAAGAAGGTATGCATGGAGTTCTAATTTTCATAAAAGATTGGCAAAGAAAAGAGATGAGAGATCTTCGTCTCTCAAATCCTTCCCCATTCCTAACCCTAACAAGCGAGAAAACTACTCACTCATTAGGGAATTGAAGAACATTTATCTAGGGCAGACAATAAAAATTACCTAGGGCAAGAATTGAAATCTAAACTAGAGCAAGGAATTAAATCTACTTACAGATGCATCTCTCCAATCATCAACGCAGGGTTGTCAGATCTGAATTCATGAATTGAAAAGAAACACCGATGCTCTCCATAAAGAATTCTCGATTTATTATTAAAAGGAGGCATGAAAAGAATACAATGATTTGGGCTTCTATTTATAGGAGATAGAAACCCTAGGTTACAATTGATTTGCAAGTCTACATTTACCAAAATATCCTTAGGAAGACCTAGTCAAAGTAGACTTCAAGCTTTGGTAAAATTTTATGTCTCTTTAAAAGAAAGTATTGGGCCTTGGATCTTTGGGCTTCCTTATTATTTAGTTCTTTATTAAAATAGCTTCTATGTTTCTTCCAGATCTCCAGTGAATAATTGCGGTGGGCTTTTAACCGTTCGCTTTGTAATCTTGGACCTTGCATTGCCTTGTACTTTGTGAATTTTATCTTTGATGTAGGCTTGATCAAGAGTCTTCTGCATCGTCTTTTCATCATTTTCACTGTTTTCTGTCCAAGAACCTGTAACCTGTAATATATAGCAGACATGCGTCAAAAGCACCTGTTTATTTATAAAAAGAATAAGAATGGGGAATATAATAATGCAATATTATCGTATGAACAATCCGCACTCGTGACCTGAGGACGTCATATGATATACGGTATCGTACACGATACTATTGAGGCGGGATCACCGACTATTATATTTATATTTACATTTATATCGACTCAGATTTAGGTGGTTTCCATACCCATCCCGATTGACATGATAGTTAGATCAGTAGTTAGTATAGTAGATGTTAGACTAGACCAGAGTCATACCTATTTTCAAGAACTAACGAATCGGGAGTATTTAAAGACAGGAAAAAAGGGATTCTACGGATACTTTTAAAAGGCGCATCTTTTCTTAAAAACACCGTAGCCCTTATTTTACTAAAAATCCCGATTCGTCTTATTTCAAATGGCATAACTGCATGACATATACATATCGATGTAGATTCTTCACTGTTGTGTCGGTTATTCGTTTTTCGCATATTCATGCTATTCGCATAGCTTTCATGTGTTTATTTCTATATCACCATCATGTTGTTAGGATACCAGCACCATTATCGATGTTGCGTATGTTCCACGTACACTTGCTTACCGGCTCACACACTTCATCATCGATAATTGCCATGTCATTACACTGTAGTACTGTCGCATCAGGATATGATCTCTTACTGGCACACTTGTGCACATACTTACTATTTATTCATACCAGTGCACACACATATTGTACGCTTATACTTGCGCACATACTTACTGTTTATTCATACCAGTGCACACATACATTGAACGCCTATACTTGTGCACATAGTTCTGTACACTCATACTTGTACACATACTTATTTGCACATACATAGATGATATTTCTAGATTTGGGAACCGCAAGATACTCTTTAAAACTGATTCATTTTAAAAGAGCGGTTTCCTTTAACATGTGCATATTAGTATTCCAGGTTGCATGATAGACAGATGTGCTTGCATTTCTTTTATATGTCGCATACATCATGCTTTTGATTATACGCATTGAGATATGTTGTTTCCGTGATATTTCTGGATTTGGGAACCGTGGATATTTCAAAGAAAATATGTAATTGTTTTAAAAACCTGGTTACCCTTGATATGATATTTCAATGCGTCCACCATGAGTTTTCTCGGTTCCAGAGGGCTTGTATGGGTATACCCGATTCGAGGAGCGGTAGGCACCGATTGCGGGTACATGGTGGACCCGGTGGGTACCCCGGGGCAAGAAGACTCGTATATGCTAGACGGTGAGCCCGGCAGGGGAGTACTACCTACCGGTGATAGTATTTAGGACCCGTCGCTTATCCGGAGGATACCGACCGGAGTCATGAGATGGATATGAGGGTCGACCAGGGTGGGCGGCGCCTGAGATACATGAGGATTTACGTGTCGATACTAGGCACAGATTTTCATGATGTTTTCGAGTGTCGATGCTAGGCACTCAGGTTCCATGGTTTGATTATATCCTCGTATTTCCATGCATATGCTTTACGATATTTACGTGCATGATGCTTATTTGTCATTGGGTGACACGTGGACGGGATCCACCTATTTACAGACGTTGATTACCTACTTGGAAGATATCCACATACTACTAGACCTTATGTTATAGCTGACATTGATTCATATTGATTACATCGATTATAGCTCATTTGTATATATGATAGTGCATGAGGACGCTGTTATATATACTCTTACACCAATATTAGTGGAATGGGACGCTAATATATACGTATTGATATCAATTTAGATACTTTATCATATTACTTCATGCAGACATACCTCATATTTATGACATGTTGTTACCTGAGGCACTGGCACGAGCACTTGGCACTACATACATGTATAGATATTACATTGCCACTTTAGCTTGCTTCAGACTTATTCATTTGAGGTTTATATATATTGATCGTATTACCTAGGATTGCGTCATACATGCGATTTTCTGTTCGTAGATGTTTTTCTACTCATGAGTTGGCAACTCACCCCCGTTGTGCCCCAGTTTCTTGCAGGTTTGCCGTACGGATTCCATTACGGCTTTGCTGGCACTACTTCCATTTCCGGGTGATTTGTTAGTAGGTGGGTTTATTTTGTATCGTACCCATCAGTATACTTTGTATATTATTATTCAGTTGTATCTAGAAGTTCCATCAACCAAACATGTATTTATTTCAGATAGAGTGTTGTTTATTCATTTGACCTTAGAGTCCCGCGTTATATTTCTTTGGGTTCCATGCCGTTGTGTTTCCTTTTCCGTTGTGATCCTCGCCTTCAGGCGTTGTATATTATATGGCTTGTGTGGTTGTGACCGTCGATTGACGAAGAGCTAGCTCCCGCTTGGGGATGCATTTTTCATTATATATTCTTTATCAGGTTTGTACCCGTTTGGGGTCTGTTTTTACAAAGGAAACTCTGCCGAAAATTTTAGAAAAGATTTGTGATTTTAAAATGTATATTTCGGCGTATGTTGCAAACTGTTTGATTTAAATGGTTTTTGCTACACTCTACCATTTTTCTTGGTTTGGATTTCTGGGTTGCGGCTTACTTAGATTACGTACGCCTCGAGACGTTTCGTAGTCTAAGTGCCGGCCATGTTCCGTACTTTCGGGTCGTGACAAAGTTGGTATCAGAGCGTTAGGTTTTACCTTCGGAACTGTTCAGTTGATAAAACTGCACATTTAATATGACATTTTTCCTACTATTTCTATATAATGAAAGGTGTTTATTATAATATATGATACATATGAGGGTTTATCTGTAAAAATACTATTTTCATGTGTTTATATATTATAATTAACATTTGGTAGGAAAAAGTAAGCATATAATATCCATGTAACATTTGGCCCATTTAAATATGCTTACCTTATTAATACCTTTGACCAATTCTTAATGGTTAAGTTAATATCTCAATAAAACAAACTCTACTAATATTGTTTGTTGAGTTATTGTGTAGAATTTTCAGGGCTGAAATCAAGGAAATCAAAGTTGGCAAATCAAATCTACCAAACATATTCAAGAAACTAATTCTGGTAGAAATGTAGAAAAGATTTTCAAAGTCTAGATACTCAAAAGATTACCAAGTGTTACAGATATGAAGCTACAAAAATTAGAGGCCATGATCTCACCAAAAGAGGGCGGATCCGCGGCCAAACCTATCCAATGGCCGCGGTTCTGCCGCGGATTTGAAGAGTTGAGATATGGGATTGTGGTGGTTAGGATCCTAACAACCAGTTTCCATATTAGGAAACTAAGGTTCTGGCTTTGTGATTATAAATAAGAACCGAGAGCCTCTTGGAAAAATTATCAAGTCAACGAGATCACGAAGTCCAAGACGGCTCACGCATCCAGGCTGATCATCAACTGTTCATCTACCTCCTTAGAAGAGATCGAGAAGCAAACTAGATTTTTGTAATCATTTTTTAAGGAATCAAAATGTACTTGATCTTGTTGATTAATAAAGGTAGTTCTTTTTCTTATTCTATTTCTTCGTAGTTTAATTATGCATTTTCTCTCCATCTCTTTTTCTCCCAACATGCGCGAGTAATTCTCCGCTTGTAAGGGTTCGTAAGATTAGGGTAGGTTAATGGATGATGAAGATCCTTAAACTCTTTTTAAGTCCTATAAAGTTTATAAACTTTATCAAAAGAATCATTAACATCCTAATCGGGCGCGCTAACAATTCTTTGTTAGTTCCGACCGCGATTAGAGATTAGATTAATGATTGTTTTGGTAAAGGCTAGATATGAACGGAGTTCCGTGTCGAGATAGGGGTTAAGAGTGGGATTCCTTTTCCCTCCAGAAACCCTAATCTACACGCATCACCGTCATTCTAGTTATAAATCTATTAAAGGATAAAAAGGGTAAATTTTAATTAATCGTTCATGACTACTAAATCGTAACGAACCCTACAAGCCCTTCTATTATATTAACCACATTCCTAAAATAATCTAGATCTATATTTTTGCATTCTTGCTTAACGTAGATATAGAAACTTTTCACAAAATTCTTTATTCCTCCTCTCTTTTTCAACACATCTAAAGTAAAAGTAAAAGATTCAACGTTTTCCTGAGGACGACCCGTACTCACCTCGGTCTAGCTACACGCGACACCGTTCTGATTGCGGTTACTTTAACTACCAAAACACTTTTTTGAAACAATCAAATGGCGCCGTTGGCGGGGATACGTGCGTAATTTTTTAGTTTTACTATTTGTGTTGAATTCTTATATGATCTATATCATAATAAAACAAAACTGCAAAATGCATATTTAAAGATTTGTGTGTGAATTTTGCGAGGGAATCTGGAATCACGGACTTGAGGAAACAGGAGATCTAGGGTTCCGAAATTCTCTGGTATCTTTCTTAACTCCTTCTCTCCCCTCTCAAATCCAATAAAATCTATTTTCTGCAGGATTCTTTGCCAAATAGCGCCGCTCAAAAATCTTTTTGCAAAAGTTTTGTGATTGGTTTTGTTTTGCATATTTTAATACGGACTTTAAGGGGCAAAGACCAAATCATGATTAGGTGGGGATTTCATCACCCTTCCTAAGCCCCACAAATCACAAACCGAGCATCTAGATCAACCCTTCATTAATTTAAAAAAAATCTAGACCAGACTCTAAGGACTGTCGCGCTCATTAAGGACAGAGGAAGGTCGTGGGTAATCTATCGTTTATCCGCATTACTTTTGTAGTGCCTTGGCAAGTGTGTCAAAGGCTAATGGTTTTTAATTAGGTCCACTACCGTGGTTCCTTCCCACTTACCTGGCACTTACCTGGCTACAAGGGTAGTACGGAGGCGGTAGAGGATTTATCCTGCGGCTTGTCCTTTGGAAGTCTAGGAGCGGTCTAGAGACTGACCTAGGTGACCTTAGTTCTAGGGTTGCTTGTGCATCTTAGGGTGATTTGTCTTGAGTCCCATATTTTTTAAAACAAGCCAATTTTAAATCACACACACGCTGCCACTTGCACTAAACCCGCTTAGTGTATGCTCGGCTGGACACGGGATCCTAGTGCCCGTCTTGTCCGCGTTCCTGCTATCGACGCCGAAGTCGGTACTTCTTCATCTTCTTTTCCCCCACCACACACCACAACGACCGAGATGGACGGCACTCCATCAGAATATAACACCACGCTGCCACCGCCCGAAGGAGCGCAGAATCCACCGCGCATCTCTCTCCAAGAGAGATGCTATCCTATCCGTGGTCCCCTTTCTACTTGTCTATCTCTTCCACCACCTAACGGGGATAATTTCGAAATTAAACCCCACTACATCAATCTGCTGCCCAAATTTCACGGTCTTGAGTCGGAAGACGCGTACGTTTTCATCACCAAATTCGAAAACGTATGCGCAATGTTGGGTACTTCACAATTGACTTTAGATGCTATGCGCTTACGTCTTCTCCCATTCACACTGTGCGACTTGGCAGAAAAATGGCTTTACAATACTGCCGCACACTCTATCACTAATTGGGATGAATTCGTCATAGCATTTCTTAAGAAGTTTTACCCAAACCATAAGACTGCCCGTGTCAGAAGCGAGATCAACCAGTTCACCCAGCTTCCCAATGAACCATTTTGGAAGTTCTTTGAACGTTTCAAAGATCTGCTTGTCCAATGTCCTCATCATGGAATCAATAGATGGGATTTATGCCGAATTATTTATGAGGGCATTAATCCAGCGACAAAGCAGATGCTTGAAACAATGTGTCAATGCAATTTCATGTCTAAAGATGACGGTGAAGCATGGAAATATCTGGAAGACCTTGCTGAACACACGTTGCAGTGGGAAAGCGTAAGACCACCTTCAACTAAGGGAGGTATTCACCAGCTCGATATTTCTATCGCAGTGAAAGCCGAAATGGCAGCGATTCCGAAGAAACTCGATGCTATTGAAAACAAGTTCTCAACATTCTCCCTAAATCAGGTCACGCTTCCTAAGATCGTCTGTGGTTGCTATTCGGATCCTTCACACTTAACGGAAGAATGTCCTATGAATGCATCGTTTCAAGCTAATGCTGCTTTTCAGCAGCGATCTAGAAACGACCCTTATTCTTCCACGTACAATCAAGGATGGAGGAATCATCCTAATTTTGCTTGGAATCAAAACCAACAAAGCAATTATCAAAGACCTCCTCCACAGCAACCACAACCACAGAATCAGCCCCCCTTTCAGTCACAGAATTTCAAAAATCCGGCCAACATTTCTACACCACAAGTGGCCGGTACTGAC
The DNA here is from genome assembly GCA_030015575.1 of Agapanthus africanus. Lineage (NCBI taxonomy): Eukaryota > Viridiplantae > Streptophyta > Magnoliopsida > Asparagales > Amaryllidaceae > Agapanthus > Agapanthus africanus. The sequence continues at coordinate 42,388,439 of CM057342.1, forward strand.
AACTCACTTGCACAAACTTTGGATATATTCATGAAACAATCCATGCAAATTTCGGCTGAGATGAGGTCTTCTATTGATACCATAATGAAAAACTCCGCCTCCCATGGTGAGAGTATTAAATCATTAGAAAACCAAAGCGCACAGTTAAACGCCGCAATGAGTGCGAGAGAGAAAGGGAAACTCCCATCTCAACCCCTACCGAATCCTGGCCATTCACAAAGTTATAATGTGAGTGCTGTTACCACGTTGAGATCGGGAAAAGTGCTGAATAACCGAGTGGGTGAGCAATGTGATGATAGTGACACCAATGATACCCCAGCTTCTTCTTCTTTCCCTAATTCGTCTAATCTCCCACATTCACCCGAGCCTATTCTCCGTTTTCCCTAAGGCTCGAACATTTCGCTGAATCTATCTAAGTCGATTCCCACTCCAATTTTGGGATCGAATCCGTCCACACAGTCTTCTCCACAAACGTTGAACCCAAAACTTATTGATCAAGCACCTTATCCAAACAGGTTAAGGGGCAACAGACCAAGTCCACAAATGGAGAAGATTGTGGAAATTTTTAAACAAGTTAACATGAACATTCCTCTCCTAGATGCTATTCAACAAGTTCCGTCATATGCGAAAATCCTAAAAGACTTGTGCACTAGGAAGAGGAAAGTTCAAGTACCTAAAAAAGTTTTCCTTGCGAGTAATGTGAGCATTGCTTTTACATAACAACTATGCAAGAAACGAAAGGACCCCGGAAGTCCTATAATTTCAATTTCCATTGGGGGTAAAAATATCAATCGTGCTCTACTCGATCTAGGTGCTAGTGTTAACTTGCTTCCGTATTCTGTTTATGAGCAATTAGGGATCGGAGAGTTAAAGCCTGCGCATTGCACTCTTCAGATGGCTGATCGATCTATCACCCAACCAAGGGGTGAGCTAGAGGATATGTTAATCAAAGTTGGGGAATTCATATTTCCTGTGGAGTTTATCGTTATTGATACACAACCTGTGGCAAACCCACGCAATCAAATCCCGGTGATACTCGGTCGACCCTTTTTAGCCACTTCCAACACAGTAATCAATTGTAGAAACGGCTCTATGACCCTATCCTTTGGAAAGACGTCAATTGAGCTTAACATTTACAAGTTGGGAAGTGAACCCTCTGAACCCTATGCTCATGTGTGTTCTGTCGAATTAATGGATGTCGACAGCAGCAAATATGATCAACCTCATAATTCTGACTCTTTTCATATGCTGCTGCTTGACACGGATTCTTCCACCGAGTTGTCCGGGTCAACGTCTAACGCTGATAAGGAACTTTTTATAGAGTCTGACGATCACCCCATTTTTTCTAATGACATTATTTTTCGGGGTATCGATAAAAACTTTGAGGAAATTTTCACTGATGAGCTCGCATTTTTACAAGACACGGGTGTTGAGATGAATCAACTCCAAGATGAAGAAATTGGACCTCCACCCCTTCTTTTGGACAATCATGATAATGCGAGTAATCCATCATTACTATCACTGTGTCGTCTCTCCAAATTGAGACGCAATCCTTTTCCATTACACCTCTTATCACCTCCCCACTTCTTCATGTCGAAAGGTGACATGTTCTTCCACCAACCTTGGTGCTTCATCGATAAAATTTTTGAATGGTTGGTGTTGACCTTCGGTCTATGCAAAGCTTGGCATTGACCAATAACCTTACCCCCCTCGTGTGATTTTAAAAGATTAACATTGTTTAACTCAAGTTTGGGGGGGGGGGGGTATATTTTGGCTCTTGAAAGAAAAAGAATTTTTATAAAATTGTGAGCCAAAAATAAGTTTGGCGGAGGATTTCACTTGCATATATTCTTGCCCCCATTAATAATTTCCTCCCAAATTTACAGGTTTTTGAGCTTAACGGATGACATCAGTGAGGACACTGCTGTAAACAGGTTTGGGGGAGGTTTGTGCTTATTTACACATACTTTGCATTATACTATATTTAAGCATAAAAATTTTTGATAATAAAAGAATAGAAAGTGAAAAATTACATATGAAAGATAGGAATAGTTTAAGAAAACCAAGAAAATTAGAAGTTTTTTTAAACAAACTAGTAATAAGTAGTTATGAGCTGTTGTCCCAAGGGTTAGTAAGATGAAGGAAGTCACTACTCTGAGGATAAAAATAAGTCTGAAAAATAATTTCTATTCTGGAAGCTAAACATTTGAATGTTGATACCCTACTATATGCACTTATACACGTCTTGAAACCCGGGATAGTAGAGGATACCTTGAAATGCTCTTGTCTAAAAGCCAAAGTATGAAGGAAATGAAAAAATAAAAAAATGAAGAAAATATAAAAATGGTGAAAAGAAAAAAATGAACACCGGTTTTGTATCGCCAAGGCAGCAACAAAAAAATATAGTGAGGGTGCCTCTTCACCTAGTGCCCTAAGGCCAACTGGTCTGGGAGTCACTGCTAAGCCTTAGGTGGTGCAAGACGAGGAAAATATTATCACCTAATCAGCAAGCACATGAGTAATCGGTCGGTTAGTACCTCAAGAAGTATTAACGGTTGCATGAAAAGGAGTGAGTAAACCTAAGTATTCATCAAATTAAAAAGTACTAAGGTAGATGGACAAGAGTATGATAGCTTGAATTGAATTCTCCGAGTGTGGGGATGTCATTTCACACACGTAGGGGTATATGATCAATGTTTGGAAGAAAGGTAGGAATGAAGAATAAAGACGATGTTTTGTTGAGGGATAATATGATTTCTAACATCTTTTCATGACTATTAAGATATGGCTCATGACAACTAAAAAGCTAGTGTAGTTGGAAACTTTTATTTTCAAAGTCTTTCTTTTATGGTTTTTATCTTTATATGTAAATTTCACCATCTCTATTTTATTATAGGATTTTGTGGGTGTAATCCGCTGAAAACCCTCAGGAGACAACACTCCTCCTACTAGGGACACCTAGAGGTTTAACGGCTTGTTGCACGCGCTCAGTGCAATCGTGTTGCCTACGAAAGTGTGCTTAGTTTTCTCCTTTCTTTTTCTCTTTCTCTTGAATAAACTAGTTTGCTCGGGACGATCAAAGATAAGTTTGGGGGTATTTGTTCAGTCGATAAAACTGCACATTTAATATGACATTTTCCCTACTATTTCTATATAATGAAAGGTGTTTATTATAATATATGATACATATGAGGGTTTATCTGTAAAAATACTATTTTCATGTGTTTATATATTATAATTAACATTTGGTAGGAAAAAGTAAGCATATAATATCCATGTAACATTTGGCCCATTTAAATATGCTTACCTTATTAATACCTTTGACCAATTTTTAATGGTTAAGTTAATATCTCAATAAAACAAACTCTACTAATATTGTTTGTTGAGTTATTGTGTAGAATTTTCAGGGTTGAAATCAAGGAAATCAAAGTTGGCAAATCAAATCTACCAAACATATTCAAGAAACTAATTCTGGTAGAAATGTAGAAAAGATTTTCAAAGTCTAGATACTCAAAAGATTACCAAGTGTTACAGATATGAAGCTACAAAAATTAGAGGCCATGATCTCACCAAAAGGGGGCGGATCCGCGGCCAAACCTATCCAATGGCCGCGGTTCCGCCGCGGATTTGAAGAGTTGAGATATGGGATTGTGGTGGTTAGGATCCTAACAACTAGTTTCCATATTAGGAAACTAAGGTTCTGGCTCTGTGATTATAAATAAGAACCGAGAGCCTCTTGGAAAAATCATCAAGTCGACGAAATCACGAAGTCCAAGACGGCTCACGCATCCAGGCTGATCATCAACTGTTCATCTACCTCCTTAGAAGAGATCGAGAAGCAAACTAGGTTTTAGTAATTATTTTCTAAGGAATCAAAGTGTACTTGATCTTGTTGATTAATAAAGGTAGTTCTTTTTCTTATTCTATTTCTTCGTAGTTTAATTATGCATTTTCTCTCCATCTCTTTTTCTCCCAACATGCGCGAGTAATTCTCCGCTTGTTAGGGTTCGTAGGATTATGGTAGGTTAATGGATGATGAAGATCCTTAAACTCTTTTTAAGTCCTATAAAGTTTATAAACTTTATCAAAAGAATCATTAACATCCTAATCGGGTGCGCTAACAATTCTTTGTTAGTTCCGACCGCGATTAGAGATTAGATTAATGATTGTTTTGGTAAAGGCTAGATATGAACGGAGTTCCGCGTCGAGATAGGGGTTAAGAGTGGGATTCCTTTTCCCTCCAGAAACCCTAATCTACACGCATCACCGTCATTCTAGTTATAAATCTATTAAAGGATAAAAGGGTAAATTTTAATTAATCGTCCATGACTACTAAATCGTAACGAACCCTACAAGCCCTTCTATTATATTAACTACATTCCTAAAATAATCTAGATCTATATTTTTGCATTCTTGCTTAACGTAGATCTAGAAACTTTTCACAAAATTCTTTATTCCTCCTCTCTTTTTCAACACATCTAAAGTAAAAGTAAAAGATTCAACGTTTTCCTGAGGACGACCCGTACTCACCTCGGTCTAGCTACATGCGACACCGTTCTGATTGCGGTTACTTTAACTACAAAAACACTTTTTCGAAACAATCAGGAGCGTAGGATGACCCTTGGTTGATGGAATAGGTGACTAAAGTAGAGTGACGTACCGTGGGTATGTTCCGCGGCATATTTACGATACGCCACTCCACTTAAGAAGCCTAAGGATGTATATTTCTTTGTTCAGCATTATATTCCTTCCTATGATCTAGCCCCATCAGTACCAGCTATGGTTTTGCTGCCACGATTACGGGCAGGGAGAGCTACAGCTAGAGTTGCGGTCAGCACGAGCTCGTTACAGACGAGGACTGACCAGGGCGCAATTCCGGCGACACACGATTGCAGAGATGTGTCTTTTGATTGTGTTTTTGCGCTACGAGCGTTGGATGGATCGCTGTATGAGATTACTCGAACGTGCAGATCAGCACCGGAGGATTGAGCCACTGACAGAGGCCAGCCAGATTTTGATGACCGTTGGTGTATTGCTTATTCATGATGATTGATGCACTGTTCAGCGTGCAGGCGGGTGGGCCAATTGTTGCTGCGAACGATGAGATATCGCCCTAGATGTTGGAGCTATTGCAGTACGGGTTATACTAAGAAATGATAGAAGGTTGCTAGTCACCGAGGATGAATGACTAGGACATATGGATCGTTCGCTACCCCGATGCGAGGTCATCAGATAGATTGATTCCAGCTAGAGACGACTTCACGCGGAGATGTTGAGAGTCGACAGAGACGATCGAAGGTCAGAAACCTATTATTCCAAGTTTAAGGTATTCGAAAAGACATGCAGGCAATTCTATGGTCCCTCTGGAAGAATGAAACCCTAACTCGACTTAATGACCATGTGAAAACCTTTGAACCTTAGGGTTTGCAGCTGTTCTGCGGCGCCATTAGTGAGGCTTGGGTTTGCCCTTCTACGGCTGGACCACCGATGCTGTGGTATGTACTCGATACTATTATACTGTACCCAAGATGTTGAGCTCTTGGGGGATTATGAGGTTTTGACGAATCGATCGGATGACTCGACTTCATTCGGATACTAGGTGATGAGATGCATTTTTTGGGAGACTCCAGATACGAGGATAGCCATTGGAGCTCAGTCCATGCAGCCACGACGAGACGAGTCCGAAGCAGTCGACATTAGAGAGGTAGAGTAAGTGGTTCGTGCCAGATCTGGACAAGATGACGTTCCACTCCGCCGACATCAGAGATGCGATGAGCATACCGAGGCATAGTACTTGGATATACCTTCCAGAAGGAGTCGCGATGAGTATGCAGCCGTTTCGGAACAAAAAGCAGATATAGTACAGGACGATGACTCCGGGACAATAGGCAGAGATGAGACTTGGAAGAGACCTTGAGAAGGATTCCTTCCAGGACACTGCTGCAATGAGATTTGCACCCAAGATCAGATGTGTCACGTGCATTCAGAGAGCCAGAGGCCGACGCCAGTGACATGCTGCCTTACGAGTGGTCGCGATGATTGACCGAGAGATGACCAAAGAAGTGCCAAAACGGAATCGTCCCCGTTAGCACGTCTGACAGGGCCGATGAGCCGATGGATCGTGAGATTGATAATCCACAGAGAAGACTTGGACCCAGGAGTGGTCATGTTACGCACACGGGCAGGCCAGAGTTCAGGATCGTCGACGAGACATGTTCTGAGTGACCACGACAGTTGGACAGAGATTCTTGGAGGATGTGCTTGAGCGGAACTATTCCGCCATACTTGATTTCGGTATTTTGACGATTTATTTGCATGATTTGATTTTGATGATTGAGTTTCAGGATATTTGTTTCCATACACCATGGTTGCACCTATTGAGTATTTGCGATTTTGCACGGTTGTTGCACGGTTGTTGCACTTGATATTGTTTTTGTGCCTTGGTTTCACATGTTGGTGATTTTATGGGTTTTAGACAGCGGAGTTGATTTCGTGCGTATGCACGCGCATGATGTGGTTTTTGCACTCGGTATAGTTCACATATGCTGCAGTGCAGTGATTCGTATTTTGTGCACTTGGATGCACTGGACTTCGATTTCGATGGTGATGCTCGATATTTGTTTTGTGCACTTATGCGCCTGATTGGATTTTGCGTGTATTCAACACTTGGTATTGGATTTCATGATTTCGTGCAAGATGGATGCACTGGATTTGGATTTTAGTGCATGTTGGGCGCATGTTACGAGATGCGATTTGGTGCGCACCAGATGCACTAAATCGAGATTTTTTTTCTTTCGTGCATGTCAGATGCATCAGATTTTGCTGTCAGGCACACACGTTGCCTGTGACCGATGTTGTGTGCACACCCATTGCACCTTGATGTCATTTTGTGCACCTGCTTGACACATGTATGGATTTTGATTTCCGTGAGCACCGAACGCACAGAGTTTTCATATGCACTTTTGGATTGATTTCTATGGAGCGGTACGTTTTTATGATATTGTGATTTGTTTTCGTACTGAGCAGGACTAGTCAGATGACAATACCTGAGTGTGTTTTGCATGCATTGATAGATTTCAAAGGGATTCCAAAAAGCGAGCTATAGTCTCATTAATTACATACGTGTACGATACGACATGAAACTTTTAAAAACAGGGAACCCTTCTAAAAGTGTTTTCAAAACGGCGGATCGTGCATACTAAACAAAAGATATATAAGTATATGACTATTTTCTTATAGAAACGTCCGCCACTGTGCAGTGTTATGCGCATTGCAAATTGACTTTAAAGAATTTGGCATGGATTTCCTTCAAGATATTTACATGTACAGATTTGATATTTACATGTATAGTTCCGATTTATGGCATATCGGTTTTGCTTTGGATTTGGCGTTCGTGTTTTCACCTTAACTCCGATGATTGCGGGATGCTTGACGGAGTTTTGATTTCGAGTTATCTACTCATTACTTATGTACATGTATTGCGCTACAGTGTGTTTTATGTATCGATGATTTCGGAGCCCCGTTGACTTGGGCATTTTATTGAAATGTTTTAGAATTTGGGGGTTTAAATTTAAAATTCGGGGACCGAATTTCTTTAAGGGGGAAAGACTGTAACATTTCAAAAAAATAAAATATTATTTTTGGGAATTTTCATAATTTAATATTAATTTTTAAAGAATATTTTAATATTTCGGTATAATTAAATACCGATAAATGGGGAAAATTCTGGAGAAAATTATGGAAATTCTAAAATAGGTTATTTTGTGGAAATATGCCATTTTAAAGTTTTTATGGTTAAGTATATGCTATTTTAGTGTTAATCGCGATTAAAAATCGCTAATTGGATTTTTGGCTTTTTGTGCAAAAATGTGCATATAACATTTTCCACACTTGTCACACTTGTTTCATGTTTTGGATTCATGATAGCCTAGGGTTGAACCAGGCTTAGATGACCAAGGTAGTCTAACCCATTTGGTTAGGTTAATTAGCCTTATTAAGGGTTTTTTTTTTAAACTTTGTTAATGGTGATTAGAATGGGGGTTGACTTGTGTAGGGAGAGAGTGAGCCATGATGGCTTGTGCAAGCTAGCGTGTTTTAGAAGAGAGAGAGAATGGTGGCTTAAAGCAAATGTTACACCCTATTTCATATCAAAACCTTTGCTTCCCTCTCACACTCAAAAACCACAACAACAACAACATCATTATCTGCTGCAACAGCAGCTGATGTAAAACATCAGCCCACCATCAGCACAACTTCAGCCCCAATTTTCATCAACATCAGCTGCAACAGCATCATTCAAACAACACAACACTACCACATCACTCTCACACTTCACCCTACATCAGCCCCAAAGCTATCACAACATCATAAGCATCAGCTGCAGCTGCTACAACTACAGCAACAAGCTGCTGTTAAAAACACATTCTGCATCAGTTGCAACAGCAACTTCAGCACAGAACTGCAGCAGCAACAACACTTGAAGCTGCTACAGGGCACTTCAGCAGCACCACCCCACTTCCTCCTTCTTCCCTTCTCCCTCACATTAGGATCTCTTGAGGTATAATCTTGCAATAAAACTCCTTTCTTGTTAAGTTATAGTTGTTGAGCTGGAATTTAGTGTTATTATGTAGATTAGTGCTAGTTTAGGAAAATTTGAGTGAGATTTGGCCAAGTGTTCGTTTTGAATGTTTATTAGGTGTATTTGAGACCAGTTTAACCAAGATTACCCCAGATTTCCAGTTAGTTACATGAAAGTTTCGACATGGCGTATTTTAGCGATTTTGTCTATTTTGGGACCTTTCTGGAATCTGCTACAACCCGAGATACCCTAAAATAATATTGACTTGGCAGTGAGGTATGCAGGAAGATAGAAACCAACACCCAACACCCTAGACCCCAACTCATTTCCATGGCCGCAAATTTAATCCCCCTGGCCGCAATTTGCGGCCAGAGCATGGGTTCTGGGCTCCATTTTTGTTCTGTAGCTTGTTACCCTGTAGACTTGACCTTGAGTATATCTAGTTTTGACTGATTCCAGTTAGGGAAAAATCTGGGTTGATTTTCATGAGTTGGCGCATGATTTACGACTTGTTTAGCATGGATTTTTAGTTTTCGATGATTCGTTTCTGTCGGATGGCGTTCGAACGCCAACGGCAGAGGGTTATTGGCTGTGTTTGCATGCGACGCTATAGGTTTTTACCTATTGGCGCAGCGTTTACCTTTTTGGTTTCCGACGTGGTTTTCATGTGCTTTAGCATTGGTGATATCCTTGTAGGTACCCCACGTGGCGTCGAGGCGTTGGAGATGCAAATGGCGACATCGGTATCGGAACACGAGAAGCAAGATGAGTAGATTTATATCTACGGGGAGAAGTCGGGTGGATGGTGTATAGCACCCCCGCAGTCCGATGTGTAGTGTACCATATATACTATAGATATATATGATAGCTTATGTGTGACTTGGTTGTCAAGGATGTGTTAGGTGTGCTGTGCATAGATTAGGTTAGAAGTAACTAGTGTAGTTCCTAGTGCCGAACCTAGAATAGGTTTACCCCCATACGCACACACGTGCATATTTGCTATGTTATACTGTGATGATGATGATATTGGATGACATTGGAGATGAGTCGATGGGATTGGGCATAATGCTGTGATATCGGTGATGTGATGTGATTTGTATTTGGGATACGACATGTGACTTTTAGCGGGCCTTGGGACGTGTGTTTCAGACACGCATTCATGCTTATATAGATGGTATCGACTGGTACTAGACTTAGATCAGTACCCCAGATGATGTGATGTAATGATAATGATACCTGTTATTGATGAGTGGAATGTGATATTGACCCGTACCCAGCTCATGGGATGCCGTACGACGCTTTACCGTACGAGCTGCATATTGATGATAGATCCGCACTCGTGACCCGAGGACGTCATATGATATACGGTATCGTACGCGATACTATTGAGGCGGGATCACCGACTATTATATTTATATTTACATTTATATCAACTCAGATTTAGGTGGTTTCCATACCCCTCCCGATTGACTTGATAGTTAGATCAGTAGTTAGTATAGTAGATGTTAGACTAGACCCGAGTCATACCTATTTTCAAGAACTAACGAATCAGGAGTATTTAAAGACAGGCAAAAAGGGATTCTACGGATACTTTAAAAATGCGCATCTTTTCTTAAAAATACCGTAGCCCTTATTTTACTAAAAATCCCGATTCGTCTTATTTCAAATGGCATAACTGCATGACATATACATATCGATGCAGATTCTTCACTGTTGTGTCGGTTATTCGATTTTCGCATATTCATGCTATTCACATCGCTTGCATGTGTTTATTGCTATATCACCATCATGTTGTTAGGACACCAGCACCATTATCGATGATGCGTATGTTCCACGTACACTTGCTTACCGGCTCACACACTTTATCATCGATAATTGCCATGTCATTACACTGTAGTATTGTCGCATCAGAATATGATCTCTTACATGGCACACTTGTGCACATACTTACTGTTTATTCATACCAGTGCACACACATATTGTACTCTTATACTTGTGCACATACTTACTGTTTATTCATACCAGTGCACACACATATTGTACGCTTATACTTTTGCACATAGTTCTGTACACTCATACTTGTACACATACTTATTTGCACATACATAGATGATATTTATAGATTTGGGAACCGCAAGATACTCTTTAAAACTGATTCATTTTAAAAGAGCGGTTTCCTTTAACTTGTGCATATTACTATTCCAGGTTGCATGATAGACAGATGTGCTTGCATTTCTTTTACATGTCGCATACATCATGCTTTTGATTATACACATTGAGATATATTGTTTCCATGATATTTCTGGATTTGGGAACCGTGGATATTTCAAAGAAAATATGTAATTGTTTTAAAAACCCGGTTACCCTTGATATGATATTTCAGTGCGTCCACCATGAGTTTTTTCGGTTCCAGAGGGCTTGTGTGGGTATACCCGATTTGAGGAGCGGTAGGCACCGATTGCGGGTACATGGTGGACCCGGTGAGGTACCCCGGGGCAAGAAGACTCGTATATGCTAGACGGTGAGCCCGGCAGGGGAGTACTACCTACCGGTGATAGTATTTAGGACCCATCGCTTATCCGGAGGATACCGACCGGAGTCATGAGATGGATATGCGGGCCGACCAGGGTATGCGGCGCCTGAGATATATGAGGATTTACGTGTCGATGCAAGGCACAGGTTTTCATGATGTTTTCGAGTGTCGATGCTAGGCACTCAGGTTCCATGATTTGATTATATCCTCGTATTTCCATGCATATGCTTTACGATATTTACGTGCATGATGCTTATTTGTTATTGGGTGACACGTGGACGGGATCCACCTATTTACAGACGTTGATTACCTAGTTGGAAGATATCCACATACTACTAGACCTCATGTTATAGCTGACATTGATTCATATTGATTACATCGATCATACCTCATTTGTATATATGATAGTGCATGAGGACGCTGTTATATATACCCTTACACCAATATTAGTGGAATGAGACGCTAATATATGTGTATTGATATCAATTTAGATACTTCATCATATTACTTCATGCAGACATACCTCATATTTATGACATGTTGTTACCTGAGGCACTGACACGAGCACTTGGCACTACATACATGTATAGATGTTACATTGCCACTTTAGCTTGCTTCAGATTTATTCATTTGAGGTTTATATTTATTGATCGTATGACCTAGGATTGCGTCATACATGCGATTTTCTGTTCGTAGATGTTTTTCTACTCACGAGTTGGCAACTCACCCCCGTTGTGTCCCAGTTTCTTGTAGGTTTGCCGTACGGATTCCATTACAGCTTTGCTGGCACTACTTCCATTTCCAGGTGATTTGCTAGTAGGTGGGTTTATTTTGTATCGTACCCATCAGTATACTTTGTATATTATTATTCAGTTGTATCTAGAAGTTCTATCAACCAAACATGTATTTATTTCAGATAGAGACCAGTGTTGTTTATTCATTCGACCTTAGAGTCTCGCGTTATATTTCTTTGGGTTCCATGCCGTTGTGTTTCCTTTTCCGTTGTGATCATCGCCTTTAGGCGTTGTATATTATATGGCTTGTGTGGTTGTGACCGTCGATTGACGAAGAGCTAGCTCCTGCTTGGGGATGCATTTTTCATTATATATGCTTTATCAGGTTTGTACCCGTTTGGGGTCTGTTTTTACAAAAGGAAACTTTGCCGAAAATTTTAGAAAAGATTTGTGATTTTAAAATGTATATTTCGGTGTATGTTGCAAAATGTTTGATTTAAATGGTTTTCCCTACACTCTACCATTTTTCTTGGTTTGGATTTCTGGGTTGCGGCTTACTTAGATTACGTACGCCTCAAGACGTTTCGTAGTCTAAGTGCCGGTCATGTTCCGTACTTTCGGGTCGTGACAACATTGGACAACATACATCACTGTGTATGAGTCCCAAGAGCACTGCTGCTCTTTCTCCGTATCCGGTGAACGGAGATTTGGTCATATTTCCCTTAAGACAAGACTGACAAGTTTTATAAGATGAAAATTCGAATGTATTCAAAAATCCATATTTATGCAACTTACTTAGTCTTTTCTCTTCGATATGACCAAATCTACAATGCCACAAGTAGGATTCGTTCATTTCTGGACTCATCCTCTTACGTGTGTTTTGTATATTGAAAACCGTATTTTAATTAAGAACATAGATACCATTACACAGTGTACCTTCTGTAACCAATACCCGATTAAGGTAAATATTCATGATATTTCTATCAAAAACAAACTTATATCTCTCTTTATCAAGTAAAGAAACTGATATGATGTTGTAAACCATGGAAGGTACATAGTAGAAATTGTTCAAAATCATAATATTGCCTTTTGGTAACACTAGGTGATATTCACCGACGGCAGCAGTATCAACTTATGCTCCGTTCCCTACTTTGAGGGACATATCACCAGGTCCAACCATCCTATTTTTTCTCAGTCTCTGGAATAAATTACAGATATGAGATCCTGATCCAGTATCTAGTACCCAAGAGGTAGGACTGACCGAAAACAGTTCTCAATAACAAAAACACCTGAAGAAGACGCAATAGTGTACTTCTTCGTTGGGGTCATCAAGGAAATCATCCAATTCTCTTTCCCTTGTTCATACTTATGACAACTGTCATAAGTTAGAGCCGAACCGACGTTCCCCAGCCTCGAATACGAATTCAGATCGGTCAAGCGATACATTTTATTATCTTGATTATGGCGTGAAATGGTTGCTACTTAGAGAGAGAGAAAAGAAACACTCAGCGTGCACTTTTACAAGATCAGATTGGTTATTAGTTTATCTAATCAGGATGGCTCCCACTGTTTCCTCGAATTCTCCATCAAACCTTAAAAAGCAGAACTAGTCAGGATTAATCGCATGTTACAATACTTGCTTAACCTTTTGGCCAGGCTAGTGTCGATACTTCGAGAGAGGTTTCCCAACGCTTTCGAGAAGTTCCTTAATTATATAACCTCTTTTCCCTTGAGGTGTAGCCCCGCTAACACCATTCTAGACACCTACTAGGTTTATAGCATTGATTGTTAAGTGAAATAATCTCCCAAGAGTAATCCTACTCATCAGTGGGATCAGGATCCAACTATCATTGTGTGATAACCTAGATGGAAGCCACTCTAGTCACCATACTCCAGAAGGTATGCAACACCAGTAAGTTTCCTGTATATTTGAAACTCCCGATGTGGTTTTTGCCCCAGGTGTCTTATGACCTTGGCGGATGCCAATAAATCATAAAGTGCAAATCAAGTTCTACCCATCATTATCCGGATTAATTTAGACCCGCCTGTACTCGCCTTTGACGGATGCCAACAAGGATGTACGACTGTCCTAAATTAATGCATCTCAATGCTACAAATAAGTATCATTCAGCTACTGTACACTATGCCTTGACGGATGCCAACAAACACAACACGAATACTAAATGCTACTTATCTGAAATGACGGAGGGCTACGACTGGGTTTTTGGCGAAAAACCCTTTAACGTGATGAACTTGATATCGTTGAAGGAACCTGAGAAGATTTGAAAAGGAGTGGTTTAGGTTCCGCTTTTAAAAACTTGTGGTTTTCAAGAAATTCGAGTAATCTATAGTATAAACTCTTGCACAAGAGGTCACTCCCCACGAAGGGATCTCGGCTCTTGCCTCCTGGAATGAGGTGTTGAATATTCACGACCGAATACTGATTATTGTAAAAAATTGTAAGTTTACCGCAATCAGAACGGCGTCGCTTCGCAGCTAGCCGGTGAGTACGGGTCGATCCACAGAGACGGGTAAATTCCTTTTATGTGTTTTAACGAGTTGATTCGATTTGTCGTTTTGGTTGGTTTATGAAAATCTATAAAAACGGATCTAATTTATCTAATTAAAAGTCTTGCTAGGGTTAGGCTTCGGGAAAGTTTTGGAGATTAAATGTTTTCCTCACCGCTTTCATTGCCATATTTTTAGATCTGTTAGATGTTACGGTAATTATCGATAAAGTGGATACGAATCTTTTGGGAAGATATTTCTTCCTCTAGGTTCGTATCCTTCCTTTATCGTTAATTACCCTAACCCCCATGGAAAACGCGCGCAACCGGCCCTTTATACTGCGGTTCACCGTTACCTCTAGGGGTAGGGTGCCGCAGGGAGCGGTTGTGCGCGCATGCATGGAGTGCTAATTCTTTAGTTTAATATGGCATTGAAAGGGGTGAGAGATTTCATCTCTCAACCCTTTCCCTAAGGCTAACCCTAACAAGCGAGGAGACTACTCGCTCATTAGGGGATGATAAAACATTAAAAGAATAAAAAAAAAGTACTTACTAATTTGACGGCTCCCTCCAAGCGATAAAGAACAGATCTGAATAATCACTCCCAGAAATTCTGAATTTTTATTGATTGAAAAGAGGCATAGTTTTTACAGATCTAAAATTACAATTTATAGGAAAATAGGAAACCTAGGGTTACAGACTCTCGCACATGCGCAATTACTGATTTGACCCCTGAGAATCCCAACACCAGAACAGTCGCGGCAACAGAAGAAAAATCGACCGACACGTGTATTATACGGCCGCGGATCCGCGGCAATAGATGGCTTGGGCTGCGGATCCGCGGCCCATTGGTGGGATTGGCTCACCAAATTTTCTGGGGTCCTTTGTGGTTGTCTGGGCTTCTTAGTTTAATACTTCTTTTTCTCTGTTGGCTTTTCACTCTTCTCCAGATCTTCAGTGAAGACTTGTATTGGGCTTTTTTAACCGTTTCACCTTGACATTCGTTGCCTTGCTTGACTAGGATTCGTCTAATTGTTGGTCAAAAGTCCCTTTTCTGTTGTTTTGTGTCTTTTTCACTGTATTTGCTCCAGAAACCTGTAACCTGTAATATGCAACAAACGTGCGTCAAGAGTACCTGTTTATTTATAAAACGGATAAGAATAGGGGAATGAAAAATGCAATATTATGGTCTAAACAAATACCCCCAAACTTACCTTTTGCTCGTCCTCGAGCAAACTTATTATTTTATTCTCTAAAATCCTAACCGCACTTTCGCAGGGAAACGCGATTGCACTGAGCACGTGCAACAAGCCGTTAAACCTCTAGGTGTCCCTAGTAGGAGGAGTGTTGTCTCCTGAGGGTTTTCAGCGGATTACACCCACAAAATCCTATCAATTCGGTCCATTAACTTTAGTTCTCCAAATAGGTTTTCTAACAAGGAATTCTATTATCTTTGACTCGTAAATTATCCACCCATATTCTTCACGCTTCCTCATTATTTAACTTAAGATTATATATGTTATGTAGACCTACTTAGCTTTCGGCATTTCCTAAGTTTTCCTTCTAAAGTTCCATCTCCACTTAGGAATTTCCATCAACCCTTACTAAAGATACAAGTTCTATTCTTCATCCCTTTCTCTCATCTAATTCCAATCACATATCCCCTACGTGTGTGTATAGGTCACCCCTACACTTGGAAATTCAAATTAAGCAATCGTACTCTTTGTCCGTTGTCCAAAATACTAATTAGTTGGTGAATTTAAATGAAATTTGCTTACACATCCTTCATGCGACCGTTAATACTTCTTGAGGTACCAACGACCGATTACAAAATGCGTTTGCACTTTAAAGCGTACTTCCTAGTCTTTGCAACACCCAAGGCTTTAGCAGTGACTCCCAAACCAGTTGGTCTAAGGCACTAGGTGATAAGGCACCCTCGCTAAATATTTTTCTATTTTTACAGCCTTAGGTAATCACAAAAACCAGTGTCCATTTTTTTTTTCTTTATTCACTTTTTTTTCCTTTTATTTTCATTGTACTAAGGACTTTAGACAAGAGCATTTCAAGGTCTCTTCTACTATTCCAAGTTTCAAGGTGCGTGAATGTGCAAATTGTAGGGTATACATTTTCAGAGTTTAGACTTAAGGTAGGAACTATTTTTCAAACTTATACTCTAATAAGAACATCAATACTCTTCCCTTGTTTCGACTTAGCCCAAGAAGTGAACCCAAAATTTGCCTATTTCTAAATAAACTACAAGGCATATATTTTCTACCGTTAAACTTTAAGGAATGTTATTTTTAGGGTTTTTAATTCACTAAGTCTAAGATCTAGTTGTTCCTAACCAGTTAACTTATTTGTCAAACTCTAGTCAATTAGCCAAAATTGAATACATTAATTTTTATAATTTTAAAATTTTTTCAAATTTTTATGGGTTTTCAAATAAATATGCAAATGCAAAAATATATACAAATGTATGCGAAGGAAGAAGACGTACTGAGCATACCCCCAAACTTGAACTTGACAGTGTCCTCACTGTCATGCTAAACCAAGAGGGTCAAAATACCGATACTCTCCTGTTTATTTATTTATAGTTTTTTTTATAGTTAAGAAAAACAAAGATATATACAAAAAGACCCTCCCCCAAACTTCAATTAAACTATGTTAGACATTACTGCCAAACTTTGCATCGGCCAAAAGTCAACACCAACCAGTTGAAAAATTTATCAGTAAAGAATATTGGTTGGTGGAAAAATAAGTTGTGGTGGTCCGCAAAGAATTGGGGAAGATAGAAGTAGTGGTATGGGAGGTGTGGAGGTAAATATACAGGTGATGGTGATGCATCGAAACGAGAATGTAAATGATCAGCAATCAGTGGAGTGTTGGCATTCTCGTACCTTATTAAAAGAAATGGGGGTATTTCAACTTCTAAGGGAGGAAGTTGACTCACCACAATACCCCCAAGATGTTCCTGTAGGTCCTCTATTGACATGGCATCATCCATCAATTGTGTATGATATTCAATTATGAGGGAACTTATCTCCTCGATGTCCGCCATAGTCCAATCGAAAACTTGCCGCCTATCTTGTAAGACTTTTAAAATAGCGTTCTCTTGCTCGAAGTCTAGAGAGGCTGATATGATAATGGGAAAAGTCTCATTTTCACCTATGTAAGCATATTTAAGGTGAGGCGGTAAGGACATTAGTTCGAGTTTCGGAGGTGAAAGAATCATTGCGGAATCTACCTCGAACTTAAAGGACTCCAACACAGGTTCGAAATCACTGCAAACAACCGATTCGGATGGTTCGACTAACTCATCCAAAAATTCAAAAGACTCATATTCGGGCTGTGAGTCGTCGTCATCCGAAAAAGTGAAACATTCATAATCAACTTCGGTTGTGTCAACGGTAATAGGCTCAAGGAGGGACGCACTAGTGGCGTCAAAACTGTTTTCATCAAATAGAAATCTTTCAAGCTCGCAGTCCTCCTTCGTGATTTCGTGAACAGAGCAAACTTCTCGTGTACTAGTTTTTGGCACGGGGGGCAGACTTCCCATCTTATAAATATTGAACTCACTAGACCTCTTCCCGAAGGATAGAGTCATGGAGCCATTGCGACAGTTTATTACGGCATTGGAAGTGGCCAAAAATGGTCGACCGAGAATCACCGGAATTTGGTTTCTTGGGTTAGCAACAGGTTGTGTATCCATAACGATAAAATCAACGGGGAATATGAACTCCCCGACTTTGATCAACACATCCTCTAGTTGACCCCTTGGATAGGTGATTGATCGATCAGCCATTTGAAGAGTGCAACGAGTGGGTTTCAACTCTCCAACCCCTAATTGTTCGTACACGGAGTAGGGAATCAGGTTAACACTAGACCCAAGATCTAAAAGTGCTCGATTAATTTTCTTATCCCCAATTGTAATTGATATCGTAGGACAGCCGGGGTCCTTTCGTTTTTGGGGTAAGGTTTGATGGTGGTTAATAGCATTGCTCACTGCACTAGCCACTAGCACTTTCTTGGGTACTTGAGATGCTTTTCTCTTTGAAGTGTATAATCCCTTTAAGATTTTCGCGTATGAAGGGACTTGTTGGATAGCATCTAAGAGAGGTATATTTATTCTAACCTGCTTAAATATCTCCACAATCTTCTCCACTTGTGTATTTGGTTTATTAGGACTCAACCTGTTTGGAAATTGTGCATTTTGAAAATTAGTTGAGTCAAATGTTTGTGGAGCAGACTGTGGATTAGGAACGGATCCCGGTGTAGATGTGTTCGTATTGTGAGAAATGGGTCCGTTAGAGCTAGAAGAAGTAGAGCCGTGTGAAGGGTGGAGAATAGGCTCTAAAGAAAAAGGTGAAGAAGGAAGTGAAGAAAATGAAGAAGGGGAAGAAGAACCACCGGTGGGGATGTCATCACTAGTTTCCACATTATTTTGCAACTCTCTTCCGGATCTCAACGTGGTCACCGCATTTACATTGTGATTGTGATATGCGTTTAGTGCGTGACCGGGATTGGGCAATGGTTGAGATGGAAGCTTTCCCTTTTCTCTCTCGCTCAACGCAGCAGTTAATTGTGCAATTTGTGCCTCAATAGATTTAATACTTTGATCGTGTGAGGCATTGTTATTCATTAAAGATTGCACATAACTTTCAAATCTTGCTGCGGATTCTGTAGTTTGCTTAAGAAATGCATCTAGACTTTTTTCGAGCGAGGTAACCTTATCATCATTTGGTTGAACTAAATTGTTCGTTTGATTTGTATAAGGTTGTTGTTGGAAAGGTTGCTGGTTTTGAGTTTGTAAGGTTGCTTGTTGTTGTTGTGGAGGAGGTCTTTGAAAATTATTGTTCCCTTGGACTTGTTGATTTTGGTTCCAAGCGAAATTCGGATGACTCCTCCACCCTTGGTTGTATGCCGAAGAGTACGGATCATTTCTTTGTCGTTGCTGAAATGCAGCATTGACTTGATCCTGTCCTTGAATGGGTGCATTATAAGGACACTCTTCGGTTAGGTGCGACGGGTTCGAACAACAAGCATAAACAGTTCGTGTGGGTAGAGTAGGGGCAGGAGAAGACGACGAGATTTTTGTCTCAATGGCTTCTAGCTTTTTCATAAGTGAGGCCATCTCGGCCTTCATAGCTATCGACATATCTATTTGATGTATGCCTGCCCTAGATTGACCAACTGAAGAAGATGATGTGGTCTTGGTACTCTCCCACTGAATTGTTTGCTCACTTAGGTCCTCAAGAAACTGCCAAGCTTCGTCGCTAGACTTGGAGAGAAAATGACCTTGACATATTATTTCTAGCAACTGCTTCGTTGCTGCGTTCAATCCCTCGTATAATGTTTGGCAAAGTTGCCAATTTTCTATCCCATGATGAGGACATTGAACGAGTAGGTCTTTAAATCTCTCGAAGCACTTCCAAAATGGTTCGGAAGGAAGCTGTGAAAATTGTATAATTTCGTTTTGGATTCTAGCAGTTTTGTGATGAGGATAGAACTTTTTCAGAAAAGCTCTTACAAACTCGTCCCAATTTCTAATGGAGTGTGATGCGGTGCTATATAGCCACTTCTCGGCTAAGTCACATAAGGTAAAAGGAATGACCCTTAGCCTTATTGCGTCATCACTTAATTGGGTTGTCTTCATCATGGCGCAAACGTTTTGGAATTTATTAATGAAAATATATGCATCTTCGGATTCCAAACCATGAAACTTAGGCAGCATATTGATGAAGTGTGGTTTTATTTCAAAATTATCCCCATTTGCCGGTGGGGGTGAAAGACATGTGGGTAAAGAAGTGCGGACGGGGTAGAAGAGATCCTGGAGCGCGACTCGTGCGGGCGCTACAACAGGCGGAAGATTCGGGTTATTCGCACCTGGCGGAGGTGGAATCATTCCCGTCGGTAAGGTATCGTTGGGGTTGAATCCCGACATACCTTCGAAAGAAGAATTTAAAGGTGGAGGTAAGGAAATGGAGGGGATTTCGACGAAGGGTTCGCCGAAGGGTTCGTTGGTCGGTACCAACGAAACACGGACTAAGCGGGCGTTAGTATCCCCAGTCCAAAATGACATACACTAAAGGGTAGTGCAGTCAGAAAAAAGAGAAAAACAGAATGTGGGGGTAAGATAACGTCAGTGAGAAGAAGTGGTGGAAGTGAGTTTGCAAGTTTTCATTAGCGGCAAGTTGCAAGTTTTTTAAAAGATTTTCCTTTTTCTTTTTCTTTTATTTATATGAAGGTTTTGCAAAGAGGTTTTAGGAAAGGGACTCGTGACACCAATGTGTCAACTACACATGCACAATCAGGCCTAGATCTAGGGTCGCCTAGGTCTGCTAGACAGCTCCTAACTAGGGCTAGAAATAGACCTCAAACCGCCTCTTCACGGACAAATACGGCCAGGTAAGTGGGAAGGAACCACCACTACAGTGGGCCTAATTAATAACCACTAGCCTAGACACCGCAATGTCGGTTAGGATAAACGGCCGATGCCTACCCTAGTCCTTTTCCTATTGAGCTCGCTGTCCTTAGGTCTGAATCTAATCTTTTTTAATTAATTGTGGTCGATGCAAAATACTTTAGGTGTTTTCTGGGGTCCTAGGAAGGGTGATGAAATCCCCACCCAATCTGAGTTTGGTCAAATAGCCCCTTAGAGTCCGGTTAAATTATGCAAAACAAATAAAATCACTTGCAATCAAAATTTTTAGCGTGGCGCAAAGAAACCTGCAGAAAATCTGTTATTTAGAAGGGGGAGAAAGACTCTTTACGCAAAGAATTCCTGCAGAAAATTTTTTACAGAGAGATATATTGTAGGTTGCAGAAGGGAGGAAAAGGGAACAAACAGTGCAAATCTGATGCGCTGACGTGACAGCTAGAGCGCGGATCCGCGGCGGGAACCCTGTTTATGCGGCGGAAGCGCGGTCAGGGGGTGGGTTCAGCCACTGGAAAAAATTGTGTTGCTCTGTACTGATAGTTCCTCTCTGTTCTTATATGTAACTTTCTGATTTGCGCTCTGTAAAATTTCAGATCTTCGCTATTCCTGCAAGATTCAAAAATAAACCCTTCAAACAGATCAAAATTGATAATTTTTATATTTTTTTTATATTTTCAGATTTTTATAATTTTTAAAATTTATATCAACCCGAAAATTCATAAAAAAAAGAAATATTACGCCGTCCCCGGCAACGGCGCCATTTGATTATTGTCAAAAATTGTAAGTTTACCGCAATCAGAACGGCGTCGCTTCGCAGCTAGCCGGTGAGTACGGGTCGATCCACAGAGACGGGTAAATTCCTTTTATGTGTTTTAACGAGTTGATTCGATTTGTCGTTTTGGTTGGTTTATGAAAATCTATAAAAACGGATCTAATTTATCTAATTAAAAGTCTTGCTAGGGTTAGGCTTCGGGAAAGTTTTGGAGATTAAATGTTTTCCTCACCGCTTTCATTGCCATATTTTTAGACCTGTTAGATGTTATGGTAATTATCGATAAAGTGGATACG
The DNA here is from genome assembly GCA_030015575.1 of Agapanthus africanus. Classification (NCBI taxonomy): domain Eukaryota; kingdom Viridiplantae; phylum Streptophyta; class Magnoliopsida; order Asparagales; family Amaryllidaceae; genus Agapanthus; species Agapanthus africanus. Next base: position 42,410,295 of record CM057342.1, read on the forward strand.
AATCTTTTGGGAAGATATTTCTTCCTCTAGGTTCGTATCCTTCCTTTATCGTTAATTACCCTAACCCCCATGGAAAACGCGCGCAACCGGCCCTTTATACTGCGGTTCACCGTTACCTCTAGGGGTAGGGTGCCGCAGGGAGCGGTTGTGCGCGCATGCATGGAGTGCTAATTCTTTAGTTTAATATGGCATTGAAAGGGGTGAGAGATTTCATCTCTCAACCCTTTCCCTAAGGCTAACCCTAACAAGCGAGGAGACTACTCGCTCATTAGGGGATGATAAAACATTAAAAGAATAAAAAAAAAAGTACTTACTAATTTGACGGCTCCCTCCAAGCGATAAAGAACAGATCTGAATAATCACTCCCAGAAATTCTGAATTTTTATTGATTGAAAAGAGGCATAGTTTTTACAGATCTAAAATTACAATTTATAGGAAAATAGGAAACCTAGGGTTACAGACTCTCGCACATGCGCAATTACTGATTTGACCCCTGAGAATCCCAACACCAGAACAGTCGCGGTAACAGAAGAAAAATCCACCGACACGTGTATTATACGGCCGCGGATCCGCGGCAATAGATGGCTTGGGCCGCGGATCCGCGGCCCATTGGTGGGATTGGCTCACCAAATTTTCTGGGGTCCTTTGTGGTTGTCTGGGCTTCTTAGTTTAATACTTCTTTTTCTCTGTTGGCTTTTCACTCTTCTCCAGATCTTCAGTGAAGACTTGTATTGGGCTTTTTTAACCGTTTCACCTTGACATTCGTTGCCTTGCTTGACTAGGATTCGTCTAATTGTTGGTCAAAAGTCCCTTTTCTGTTGTTTTGTGTCTTTTTCACTGTATTTGCTCCAGAAACCTGTAACCTGTAATATGCAACAAACGTGCGTCAAGAGTACCTGTTTATTTATAAAACGGATAAGAATAGGGGAATGAAAAATGCAATATTATGATCTAAACAAATACCACCATGCAAAGCGAAAGAATATAACTATAGTTTTTTGAAATTTGTTTCAACAACATCTTTTAGGTTTCTTTTCTTGCATTAATCAAAATTAATACGGTCCAATCAATTAAACCTATCACACCAGAAAAGAACGAAAATACAATGTACATATATGCCATCCGCATTCGCCATGGGGCCCCGTCATGCACCGTTAGGCTACTTAACTAACGGCAGTGCGGGGGCTGGACTAGCGCGGGTGCAAAACATATACAACATCTATTAGTATATATATAAATATATACAACATTCGTCACAGGCATGATATAAGAAATATCACAGAATCTCAGCAAGCAACACAAAATGGTGGATAATCTTGGAGCCTCGAGTTTCATTTGAGCCGCAAATGAGACCCGACGTTCCCGGTCGTTTGGATAGCCCGTGCAATGAAAACCTGGACCCATACGAGCATGGCAAGTTACCTACCAATCCCAGAAGTGAGGCAATCCCAATCAACAAAGTGAATGGGCCACCCAGCACTTCAGAGGATCCAGTAACTTGAGCGCCCCTCCGTGGGTCATCCTATACCCCCTACGAGTGTGGCGAATAGCCCGCCAATTCTAGATTGAATCCCCCTCCATCTCAACACCATGAGATGCGGGCTCGTTGCCCTCTAGAACCCGGCTATTCGAGCACTCTACCGCGAGGTAATCCTAGTACAAAAAATGAAAATATATTTACAAGGGTGACATCGTGCTCAACCCGGTCGTGCCCTAAACAAATAGTATACAACATGGTAGAAACGATGGTCTACAAGTCGGACGCTCGCTCCGCAATAACAAATATACAAATGAATCTCAACTATACTACTACCATTGCACCGCAAGCTATCCATCACGACAATCCAATCACAACCACAACACAAATACATAATATCAACGTGAATGTCATGTTCATAAACCCGTCTAATAGAACATATAGCAGTTAGACGGGTTATACCGCTCGAATGACATTCACAGTCGCAGATAGTAATGTATGCAATGAAACTTATAAACGACATTAAAATAGCGACTTCGAAATACTCTGTATTGCCCCAATACCAAAGATAACAGAATATCCAACCTGGGCAAAAACAAAGAACACCTAAAAACAAATATTCAAGAGTACATAACATCATAAAAAACCTAAGATCCGAAACCTCCAAAGGGCTGGCGACACCGGGAATTTTAGTAGTCTCGCCGGCCATGTCTTGGAGATTGGGTCTCGTTTTTTAATTGTGTTCTAGTTATCACAAAAGTAGTCTTCTGCAATTGTTTAAAAAAAATTTAGATGCCTATTTGAAATTGACAGAAACTTGAATATTTTGGCGATTGTTACGGAGTTGTTTCGGTTTTGTTATTTAAACATCGTTTAAAACTGTTAGTTAGGGATTTATGGGCTGGCTCTGATACCATGTTGGGTTACACTAACGCCCTGGCCATCATCCGTGGCCATTTGGAAAACAAAATTTTTTATATGAGTTTAAACTGGCGCTAGAATAACCCATAAACCGGATCTACCATAAACCTAACTAGCAAGCTAAAGGGTTCTATCTACTATGATAGAAATTTATACCTAAAGGCTCAAGTCCTTCGGATCTTCACTCCTCTTCTTTAGCTCTTTGAAGAGTGTACGAATCGTGCTTGATCGTCGGCCTCCTTGCGTCAAAGATGATCCATCCGAGAGTGTCTACTTTGAGCTCCTACCTCTAAACTGAGGTAACTAGGTTACTTAGTATGCTAATCTAAGTACCCTAGATGATGTAAAGAATGATGATGGATTGCTTTGTTTCAAGAACCCTAGGTTTCTCAACACATGAGACTATTAGGGTTTGAGATAGAAAAAGAGAGCTTGGAGGAGATGAGAGTATTGTAGTGAGCATAGAATGAAGAATGGCTAACACTTGTGAATTATTAAGCATCCAATAATCCACCAAAATATCTTGAAGCTACCTTGCCTCAATAGTAAACCATGAGTCACTACATGAGTCACCAAGTAGCGATGCTTCATTTAATACAAATGAACACCCCATACCTCCACCTCATTAACCGTTTAACTAAAATGGTTAAAACAATAATTAGGTGTCTTTTTCTAAAAGCACACTTGTAACAAATTACAAGAATACCCCTCACCGTATATACATATCCGTATTTCGAAAAATACGAATACAAAGAGACAAAAATAATCCAACAATATAATATTAGGATTCGGCTTAAACCAAAACCCACTAGTATTATCCGTCCGAATCATGATCCGTGTAGCTAGTACAAGTATATGATCGAACCCCTGCCGTAAAACCATACGGCTTCTACATCGTTTCGCCCGAAATAGGGAAACCCTCTGTGTGGGACTCTAAAAACTCAACAGTACACTGGCAGTGAGTTTAACAACAAGCACGTCAGTGGTACTAGCTGCACGTAATGGCTACCTAGATACCTGTCGAAAAAGGAAGGCCGACGAGCAAACTCATCCGAACTCCTACAGAGCCTATCCGTGAAAATTTCCGTACAGTCCGGTCACTTCGTCTAAGAGTATCGCATACCGGGTCTAGGGGTGGTAAATGTCAGACCCTAATAACCCGATAATTCATGCTGATGCTGCTTAGGACGAATCTGGGAAACTACTGATCAACCTATCAGTAAATTCCAACTGCCTTAGCCAAGGTCTTATGGTCTTGACCAATCGAACACAGTGCGATATTGACTCCCTATACTGGGAGAGACAAATCCCCAATAATCACTCACTGTCTCCATGTAGCTTGGGACTGTACCCAATCAAAACCTATTTACACGACTCAGTAGAGCCGCTGTAGGGTAGTGATCAAAGCACAGTGTGAACTCACATGAGACAAATGACGATCTCAGGTCCGAAGACTAACCTGTACACATGTCACCTGAGAACTACTGTCTAACGATAGGTATAGTACCACTTAGAAGTTCTCGGCGAGTCCGTCCAGTGTACTCACACCTAGTGAGCACCTGTATACGATCTTAGGCGCATCAGACCAATGGCTGTGGGACCAACCATCGGCCCTCGTCGGGGGTCTAGAAACGTATACACTAGTCTACTTTGGACCAATAATGCCCAATCTCGATACTCACGCGACTATGGACCATTTAAGGATGTGCTTATGGACTACCCAGCTCTCACAAGTATGATCACCATCATAATGCTGGTAGTTAAGCAAGATCCTACGGGATTTATCAACATATAACCGCCATATGTAATATCGAGTATAACATATGCATATGTTAAGATAAAGTCAAACCGTAATAATATACTACGGTATCAAGTCTTTATCAATATGTGCAAGCAGGATAAAGTATCAATAGAAACAAATACACATATCAAGATAAAGACAACTCAAATAATATACTATATACTGAGCAACATTGTCCTATACATACATATCCCCGGCATCCACATGTATACATATACAATAATAGCCACTAGGGCATACATATCCAACGGGAACATGGAAGTAAATTTGGTCCGGGTGATGTGGAGAAAGGATTCGCCAGGAGAGTCAACATGGGAATGAGAAGAAAATATGCGTGCAAGATTTCCTTACCTCTTTGAAAATTAGTTCTATGTAATTGTAAATTTCGAGGATGAAATTATTATAAGAAGGGTAGAATGTAACGACTCTGAAATCTCTGTACAGAAATTTTCCTTTTAATATACAGAAAAGAGTATTACAGCCTGTGTATGAGTTATAAATTACTTTTGTTAAATAAAAGTAAGAAGCCACTTGTAGCTCACTGGTAAAGCCTTTGCACCGCTGTGACGTACCATGCGTATTCGATTCCCATCAGACACAATTATTTTTTCTGATTTTTATTTTTAAATTTTTGGAAGCCCAAAAGGTTACACGTGCAATACACGGGGAAATGAAAAGTTCAGAAAAAATGAAACATGCGCAAAATGGTGTAAACACAGAATTAATTATGTGGCAAGAACCTTGAGACCAGAGATTCATATCTGACCGGCCAAACTTGCCCTAGGGCCGGCGGGAATGGTTTAGATTTGGCCATTTTGCTCCGTGCTTTGCACACTTGTCCCTTTAGCTCCTATTAACTCATTTGCACTGTTTGATTTCCCTGCAAAAAAATAGAGACCTTTCATTTCAACAATTAACACAATTTTAATGCTTTTTAATCCAAAATTTTAATTCCCAAACCCTAATTCTCCACTATAAATACCACCCCATACTTTAGCTCAGCACCATTCTGAAAATTCTAGCAAAATTTCTCTCAAAAGTTCCAAAGTGTAAGTGGAGTAAAGTGGAGTTAGCGAGCAAGCTTGTTCCGTCGAAGATCTAAGCCGATTCCGGAGCTCCCACGACACCATGAAGTTCATCCCCTTTTTCTTAACCTCTTCTTGATATATTCAAACCGTAAGTTCCTCCCAACTCTCCTCATTTTCATTGAAATTCATCTTTAAATCTTATATCGGTAAAGTGGAGTTATTACCGATACTTTTTTTCTAAACCTTAAAAACTCCCTTTTCCTTTATATATTGGTCAACCTAATTTTATCACATTACTTGTAACCTTAAATACCAATATTTAGAATCAAGTTTAACCAAGAATCTCATGTGAAACAACCATAATTGAACTTTTTCATTAAAATACCTTGAACTTTATTATCACCTCTTTTCATTTTTGTTAAAACTATACCTTTAGGAAAAACTTCACGGGGTAGCAACCTACCCCACACGTACACTTTGGTTTCATAGCACGATGCCTATTTGTATGCATATTTGTTTTGAAGAATAATCTTTACAATAAATACCGCACATTTAAAAACCGGGTTTCTTTTAAAGTGGTATTTCATATTCCTTTGCAATTATGCATCTGCAACCCTCGTTAGGAGACCCGCAAAAGATGGTGCGGATTATCGCACATCCTGGGGATAGTAGTGCGAGATGCAGCACTCCTCACGGAGTATTCGATCTCGAAAGGATATAAAATACGGTTTTTAAGAAAAACGAATTTTCTAAATAAAACTAATTTTTAAATTATATAAAAATTATAATTCCATATTTTCAAAACATTATGAAACTATATTTTTCTAAAAAAGAAAGATTAAAAACTGTTAATAAAATACTATCAAGTTATCAAAAAGGCAAGTTTTCAATAAAATACCATAAACTTTTAAAAGTTAAGTATTTATCATTAAAATACTCCAATGCTTAAAATACATGCTCATGAAAACCCTAAGTAATACTAATTACCCTTGAGATTTATTTCAAAACTATATTAAAATATTTTCATAAAACCCCCTCGAGATATACAAAACAATATTTTAAAGATTCTAGTAAATATGGGTTTAAGAGGGATCAATTCTCTTGAGCCCCAGGGACCCGGAGAAAGTGAGTACTTGCCTATTTAGGTTAGACAACTTAGCGGAGTTATCAATGACAATTATCTTGGAAAAAGACACAAATCCTGCCGTCCATGTGCAGCAATTGTCGATGACTCCCAATCCTAAGAAATTCAAGAGTTAAATCTGTTTACAAGTGTCTGACTCAAGCTGAGTCAAACTCAAACCTGAATCCAACATCAAACAAGAACCTGAATACTTGATCATGAACATGAATACCCGAAATCAATATCAAACTCAAGCTTTTATACTTGACTTGACTTGACTAAACCATGGTTATAACCTGATATGAACTCAAAATGACTATTTGAACACCTGATTACATTCTGGACATGAACCTGAACATTTTATATCCATGGATTCGGCCAAGACTTGTAAACCTAATCTATACAATACATTACGCGGGGATAAAGGGGTAGATTGATACGGAACGTATATCGTGGCACGAGAGGTCACTTTAAAAGACACCTACATGAATTCACGTGCCGTTGTCCTGTGGGTTATGATGGGGCCTTGTACTACATGTTACCATAGTCCACGGGGTAAGATGGACTCCTCAAGTATACATGAATACCTTTCTTATCAAACTACAAACAACCACGTTAGAATAACTATCATATACCAGTAATCAATCATAAACAACTTTATCTATTCATTTCACTTTATATATTATCATCTCTTTCTTCTTTTGGGGCTTACCGAGCGTTAGTTCACAGACGACATTCCTTTCTGTTTTTTTCTTTGGAATCTTCGTCAGGAGGACCGGACTCTGAGGAAATAAAGCCGAGCCAGGAGGACTTGGACCAGCTTACCGCTCAGCCTAACCACTAGTTCCTTTGCACTTATTTTCAGTATGCCATTGTTTAGGCATTTCTTTGATCATTGTACCTTTTATTTTCAAACAGTTGTATATAAAGTTGAATGTAAATAAAGTTGTTGTTTCATTTTATTCTCTTGTCATTCTTATTCATTTTTATATATTGCTTAATTACGCTTAATGTATTTATTTCATAGTAAATACATTGCGGCCTGCCACGTCATCGTTTCCATCTACTGGGAAGTGAGGCGTGACAAAGTCAAAATTAAATGTTTATTTCTATATATACAATATTTGTAATGCTCAATACCATCCACCTACTAAACGACCTTGACAATGGAATATCGATAAGAAGCGACATAAACAATTTCCCGTTTGGTTGAAAGCCTGTGTAAGTTGTAATTTATAAAATCCAAACTATAACTCATGTTGATACACACACACCTGAATCTGTTTTATATTAATAGGTTGAAAGAAATCCCAATGATAGAGCTATATCAGAAGATATAAAAGGACTAGCGTATGATCCAGATGAAAAAACCCAGTACCTCTCCGGTTACGTTGTTAACGGGTTTAGATTTCACACCAGAAAACGAGATAAAAATAAAAAGTTTTAGAATTTGGGCGTCTGTGTCACATCCACCGTTACTGGATATTCATTTTCTAAAGATTCAAATCCAACCACGGGAAAATTAGACTATTACGGGATGCTTAAAAATAGTTCAGGTGCTTTATCATGAACAAACAGTTGTCTTGTTCAAGTGCTTGTGGTACGATATCCATCATCGACATATTGGGTTCAGAGTGGAAAATGACCTACTTTTACTCAATTCATTGAAACTCACTTTTGGTGAAGAGCCTTATATGCTCACCAGCTAAGCCCTCCAATGCTTTTACGTTGCAAACTCTAGGGATGCCCAGTAGGATGTTACTGTTGTGATGAATCCATGAAATTATTACAACATGGGTGAAAGTGATGTAAGCGAGATTAGTTGTCCTACAACCCCGGTTATATAAGATGAGGATATTCCTCTCGAATTCGACAACACCAGTTTTGTTAGTTATATGTATGCCCTAGAGGCCATTGCTGTACATGTAATGTATATTGTGTGGATGCTTGGATATATATAGAGAGGACATTTGATTGGTAGAGATTATGCGTGTTCAAGTTTTAGTTAATTACCGCAATCAAGACGGTTTCGCTTGTAGCTAGCCGGTTGAGTACGGGTCGTCCGTAGGGAGATGGGAATCTTTTTCTATGTGCTTTAACGAGTTAAGTCCGGTTTTCCAGATTTGTTTGTGATTATCTAAGTGTTAAAATGATATGTAAAGAGAGCTTGTTAGGGTTAGGATTAGGTTAGTTTGAGTTAGGAGTCGCTCACTTCTTTCGTTGCCACTCTTAATATCGGTGTTACGGTAATCGGCAACAACGGGGATTAGCACGACTAGGAAGGAACTTGCGAGTATAAGCTAGGCTTTCCAACACTTAAGTTCTTCCTTTTGGTGCTTGTCCGTCCGTTCTTGGCTCTTAGCCATAACCTCCGGTTAATTCAACCACAACCGGTCTCACTACGGAATCATCGCTATCATGTAGGATAGGGTGCCGTAAGGAGCGGATTGTGGTTCAATTAACGGGAGTCGATTTAAGATGTTGGGCAAGGAAAGAGTGAGAGAGATTTCCTTCTCTCAAACTTCCCTTATCCTACCCTAACAAGTATGAAACTACTCACATATCATAATGAAAAGAAAACAAAACACAAGAGGAAGATAGAAAGAAGGAGATTAGAAGATAACAACTAGCTATTTGCGACCTCACCTTGGCAAGGATCAAGCGTAAGCGTCATGGTTGTTTAAGGATAAAGGAAAAGAGAAAAGAAAGAAACAACAAGAAATAACAACAACTAAGTTAACAAATGAAAATTACAAGCAATAATAATTTAACTAAAGAACAAGACAAGATATAATAACAAAAGGAACTTCTTTATTCATCATTCTTCACTCAAAAAAGCTCACTACAAGTTTTTCAATGGAGAAGAGATGAGAAGAGGAAGAAGAAACAAGTATTCTAAACCCTAGGAAAATACAAGATTATGCACCATTGGCTTTGGCAAGTTCTGGACTATTTATAGGCAGGAAGCTAGAAATCTAGGGCAACATTCAGAACCTTCATGAAAAGACCCAAATACCCCTGAAGTATGATGTTCTGCGGAGGCCGTACGGCCGCGGTTCCGCGGCCTAAGCATGCTTAGGCCGTGGTTCCGCGGCCATAGTAGGGAGTTAGGCCTTCGTATTTTGTGGTTTTTCCTGGTTTTCTTTGTACTTCAGTATGGTATGTGATTTTTCTCAGAAACTCTTCACAATTTCTCCAGAATTTTAGCACATCAAAAGGTGATTGGATGTGGATCTTTTTGTCATGATTTCCTCGAGCTCCGCGTAGATTTCTTGGATTTTGTGTTGCCATTGAGCCTTGTGCACGAAAATGACAATCGATTTGCCATTTTGTCTCTTAAACTGGTGTGTGGCAACAGACGGATAAAGAGCGGAGATCCGTGTTTTATCTGTGGTTGGCAGGAACCCGGGTTTTGTCGTGTTTTTCCATGAATTTCACCGTTTAGAGCCGAGAACCTGTATCCTGCAATTGACTAGCAAACACGGCTCAAGAGTATCTACCGATATGCAATGTGATAAAAATTGGGCGGTATGAAAATGCAAAAATCTGATATGAACAAATACCCCCAAACTTATCATTTGCTCGTCCCGAGCAAAGCCAATTTTATTCACAAAAAATTTCCTAACCTCACTTTCGCAGGGAACGTGATTGCACTGAGCATGTGCAACAAGCCGTTAAACCTCTAGGTGTCCCTAGTAGGAGGAGTGTTGTCTCCTGAGGGTTTTCAGTGGATACTACCCACAAAATCCGGTCAAACTAGTTTTGTAAAATAACTAAGATTCAAACCCTAAAGTTTTGTTTCAGAAAATAACAATTCTATTATCCTAAGTCTAGACTATCAAACCTTTATTTTTCACACCTCGCTTCTTATTTAACTACAGATTTTATATGTCTTTACGTGTAGTGCAAATAGTGTCGTTAAGTTTCCAGAAGGATCGATTTACGTTATCATGTCAATAAAGCCCAGATAAAATTTTTGAAAGGATCACATAAGTTTTATAAAGAGTTAAGCATTTTTCAAGTTTCGTTTTCCAGTAAAGTTTCAACTTTAGAATTTCTATCTTCCTTAACAGGAAACTAGGTCTTATTTTTCACTCCACCTTTTTCTTGTTTTCATTTCATACACACCTCTGTGAACGTGCAATAGTCTTTATCATAGAATAAAACCTTCATATCTCCGCTAAAATTTTTATAAAAGTCTGTCTTTCATCAAGATTATTCTCACACAAAGAACCGTTAGGAATTTTAACTCGGAGAGAACACTTGCTTGACTTTGTTTTAATCTGGATTTTCTAGGCTTCTTAGCGAGCTTTGGGCCAATGCTCCCAAACCAGTTGGTTTTAGGGCATTAGGTGTAGAAACACCCCAGCAGACTTAATTACTCAAGTTACCTAGGTCCAAAAACAAAAGACAGTTTGGCGTGAAAATCATGATGATTTAATACGAACGGAGATATAACCGGCAGTTCAATTATTTTTTTGGATAAAAGACGTGTTTAGTGGGTTCGGTGTGTAATCATTCCAATCAAGTTTCAGATGGGTTATTTTTCAGACTTAGTTCCAATTAAGGCATCAATAACATTCCTTCATATTCACTTACTTCATAAACTATTCTTGATATTACTTATTTCAGAACAAACCTATTTGATCCTCAGAAAATCATTTATCTATTTAAAAGTTTTTAAACATAAAAGATTTGTCATCTAATTTCCAAAACTCACGACACGTGTAGTGTGATGTAAAGACGTATATCAGCTATAGTTAACTTCAAAGGAGAGTTATTTTTCATGTTTTCAAAATCTAAACATAAGATTTAGTTATTCTTATTTTATCAAACAAAACCGTCGAAATGTTGAATCAGAGTCCTCCCACTAGCTAACTTGACAGAAAAGTTTTTATGTTTTTAGAAGATTTTCAGATTTTTATGGATTTTAAGGATTTAAATATGCAGATGCAAAATATACATATGAATGCGAAGGTAAGAAATGCATACCGAGCGTACCCCCAAACTTAAACTGGACAGTGTCCTCACTGTCATTGCATGAAGAGATCATTTGAAGGGTCAAAATTGTCGGTTAGCGATACACAATTTTTTTGTTTTTTTTAAAGAAAAAGAAAAAGAAAAAGAATGGAAAAGAATATTCACAAATATATACAAAATGGTTTATACATACCCCCAAACTTATTTGGAACAGTGTCCACTGTTCTTGGCTGGATAACCGAAGTTTGGTAGTAGACAGAAGAAGATTATGCAGCGTAAACCGGCTCCTGTAAGACCAGGAGCTCCTCTGTTGGTTCGGCGTTAAGGAACGGTTTTAGTCGGTGTCCGTTCACTTTGAAAAATGAACCGTCCTTTGGATTCTCCAAATCCACAGCGCCTTGCGGATACACATTCCGCACAAAATACGGCCCTTTCCAGCGAGATCTGAGCTTTCCTGGATGGAAGTGTAGCCGGGTGTCGTAAAGCAGTACCTGCTGACCAGGTACGAAGGTTTTGCGCAAAAGGTGTTTATCGTGAAACACCTTCGTTCGATTCTTAACGACAACCGCGTTATCGTAAGCCTCATCCCTAAGCTCGCTTAATTCGTTCAACTGCAGCTTCCGATGGCTGCCCGCATCTTCGAGAGACAGATTCAGCTCCTTTATCGCCCAAAATGCGCGATGCTCTATTTCGACAGGTAGGTGGCAGGCTTTTCCGTACACAAGCCGATAGGGAGACATGCCAAGGTCGGTCTTATAAGCGGTTCGAAATGCCCAAAGGGCATCAGTGAGTTTCAGCGACCAATCCTTACGGTTCTTGGAAACCGTCTTCTTCAGTATCTGCTTGATTTTCCGATTTGAAACTTCGGCCTGTCCGTAGGTTTGGGGGTGGTAGGGCGTAGAGAGCTTATGATTAATGGAATACTTCCGCATCAAGGCCTCGAAAGTCTTGTTGCAGAAATGACTTCCATTGTCGCTAATGATCGCTCGGGGGTGCCCAAAACACGAGAAAATGTTTTCTTTAAGAAACTTAACGACAACCTTGTTGTCATTAGTCCGGCTGGGCACAGCCTCGACCCACTTAGAGACGTAATCAACAGCGAGAAGGATGTACAAGTTCCCAAAAGAGCTGGGAAACGGCCCCATGAAATCTATCCCCCAAACATCGAAAATCTCCACAACCAAGATTGGTTGGAGCGCCATCTCGTTCCTCCGGGATATCCGGCCCAAGTGTTGGCACCGGGAGCAAGTCTTGCAATAGTCGTGAGCGTCTTTGAAGAGTTGTGGCCAGTAGAAACCACATTGCAAGATCTTCTCAGCTGTCTTTCTGGGCCCAAAATGCCCGCCACACGCTTGATCGTGGCAAAACGACAGCACACTCTTGAATTCCTCGTCAGGGACACACCAACGAATAATCTGGTCGGGACAGTACTTGAACAAATAAGGTTCGTCCCAGTAAAAGTGTTTTACTTGGGATAAGAAGCGAAGTCTGTCCTGACTTGACCATTCAGTCGGTAGTAATCCCGTGGCCAAATAGTTCACAATATCTGCGAACCAGGGTTCGCAAGATACTGTCAAGAGCTGTTCATCCGGGAAAACGTCGTTGATCGGAATTTGAAGCGAAGGCGAAGAAGGAAGTCGTGAGAGATGGTCGGCAACTACGTTTTCACATCCTCGTTTGTCCTTAATGACAAGGTCAAACTCTTGAAGCAAGAGGATCCAACGTATTAACCGAGATTTTGCATCTTTCTTCGCAAAAAGATGGCGCAGAGCAGAATGGTCTGTGTAGACAATGACTGGAGAGCCGATGAGGTAGGGCCTGAACTTTTCTAAAGCAAATACGAAAGCCTTCTCAGTTGTTGTATAATTGAGTTGGGCGTCGTTCAGGGTTCGGATCGCATAATAGATTACATGCGGCATCTTGTTGATGTGTTGTCCAAGGACAGCACCAATGGCAAAGTCGGATGCATCGCACATAATCTCAAATGGGTGCGTCCAGTCAGGTGAAGAAAGAACGGGAGCAGAAGTGAGTGAGCTTTTCAATGACTCGAATGCAGTCACACAGCTCGAGTTGAAGTCGAATGGCGTATCCTTGGCCAGCAAAAGAGTCAAGGGCCTAGCAATCTTGCTAAACTCCTTGATGAACTATCTATAGAAACCGGCATGGCCAAGGAAGGCTCGGATATCTCTGACGCATCGGGGTGGAGGTAGATTGGAAATGACCTCAATTTTTGCTTTGTCAACCTCTATGCCATTTTGCGAGATGATATGTCCTAAGACAATACCTTCGCGCACCATGAAGTGGCACTTCTCCCAATTCAAAGTGAGATTCTTGTCCTTACATCGGGTAAGGACAGCGTCAAGATGCAGCAAACACTCGTTGAAGGAGTCACCGAAGATGGAGAAGTCATCCATGAAAATCTCCAGAAATTTTTCCACCATGTCTGAGAAGATTCCCATCATACACCGCTGGAAGGTAGCGGGCGCATTGCATAACCCAAAGGGCATGCGACGATATGCAAACGTGCCGAAAGGACAAGTGAATGTGGTCTTGTCCTGGTCTTTTTCGGCGATGGGAATCTGATTATAGCCGGAGTAGCCATCAAGAAAGCAGTAGTACTCGTGTCCGGCCAATCGTTCAAGCATTTGGTCAATGAAAGGTAGCGGAAAGTGGTCTTTCCGCGTTGCGGCGTTGAGTTTTCTGTAATCAATGCATACTCGCCACCCAGTTTGGGTGCGAGTAGAGATTAACTCGTTCGCCTCGTTGGTTATGACCGTTATACCTGATTTCTTGGGGACAACGTGAATGGGGCTAACCCACTGGCTATCAGAGATAGGGTAAATGATACCACTATCCAGACATTTTACGATCTCCTTCTTCACAGCCTCTTTCATGACTGGATTGAGACGTCTTTGTGGATCCCGGGCTGGTTTGGCATCATCCATCAGATGAATGTGATGCTCAACGATCAGGGGACTAATCCCCTTGATGTCCGCCATGGACCAGCCAAAAGCTTGCCTGTTGCTATGCAAGACCGCAAGAAGGGCTTTCTCTTGCTCTGGAGCTAGAGAAGCCGAAATGATGACAGGGAGGGTCTCGTTCTCACCTAAGTAAGCATACTTAAGATGAGACGGCAAAGGCTTGAGTTCGAGCGTTGGAGGTGAAACGATGGAAGGCAAGATTGGTGAAGCGGTCTCGAACTCAAAAGATTCCATCAAAGGTTCAAAATGAGTGTAAGCGACCGAGTCGGATGGTTCAGGTAACTCATCCGGAAATTCGAAGGATTCAAACTCGGGTTGCGAGCGGCTAAGATCGTTCAAGAACGTGAAACACTCGTAGTCGTTGTCGGGCGCAGAAACAGCAGCAGGTTCGAAGAGGAACGCACTAGTGGCGTTAAGATTATCGTGATAAAAAAGAAACTCCTCGAATTCACACTCTTCTGGGGTGATCTCCTGGATCGAGCAGACGTCCAGTATATGAGCATTAGGTTCGGCGGGCTGATTCCCCAACCTAAAAATGTTGAGTTCAATTGTCATGTTTCCAAAAGAGAGGTTCATCGAACCATTGCGACAATTGATCACAGCATTTGAGGTTGCAAGAAATGGGCGACCGAGTATCACCGGAATTTGATTCCGGGGGTTAGCTACAGGCTATGTGTCTAATACAATGAAGTCAACGGGGAATATGAAGTCCCCGACTTTGATTAACACATCCTCTAGCTCACCCCTAGGATGGATGATCGATCGGTCGGCCATTTAGAGAGTGCAGTGCGTGGGTTTCGGCTCTCCTACGTCTAATTGCTCGTATACTGAGTACGGAAGCAGGTTAACACTGGCACCAAGATCTAATAGTGCGCGGTTGATGTTCTTATCCCCAATGGTAATTGAAATCGTAGGACAGCCAGGGTCCTTCCATTTTTGTGGTAAAGATTGGGTAAGGGCATCACTCACAGCACTAGCCAAGAAAACTTTCTTGGGTACCCGAGACTTCCTCTTTTTCGTACACAAGCCCTTTAAGATTTTCGCATAGGACGGGACTTGTTGGACAGCATCTAAAAGAGGAATGTTAATGTTAACCTGCTTAAATAACTCCAGAATCTTCTCCATTTGAGGATTTTGTTTATTAGACCTCAACCAGTTTGGAAATGGGACGTTTTTAAAATTGGTTGAGTCTAATGCTTGTGGAGGAGATTGTGGAGTTGGAACGGATCCCAGAACAGGTGTTTTCGTGGAGTGAGAAGTGGGTCCATTCAGAGCAGAAGAAGAGGAAGGAGAGCCTTGTGAAGAACGGAGAATAGGCTCAGAAGACGAAGAAGCAGGAGAAGAAGAAGAAGTAGTAGAAGAAGAAGAAGTGGCCGGGGTGTCATCGTTGATCCGTGTGCCGATGTTGTTCTGCAGCATCCTTCCCGATCTCAATGTGGTCACGGCACTCACATTATGATTCTGTTGTTCAAGAGCAACATGTACATTATGTGGGTGACCGGGATTTGGGATTGGCTGGGATGGGAGCTTCCCCTTCTCTCACTCGCTTAAGGCCGCATTCAGCTGTGCAATCTGGGCTTCGATGGTCTTGATGCTTTGCCCGTGAGCGGCAGTGTGTTGCACTAAGAATTGAATGGAAGACTGGATGTTGGCTGTGGATTGTGTCGATTGTTTAACGAACGCCTCCAGACTTTGTTTGAGCGAGGAAACCTTATCGTTGTTTGACGGAACAAAGTTGTTTGGTGGAAAAGAATTGTTGGGTACAAAGTTGTTCGTCTGATTTTGGAAAGGTTGGGGTTGGAAGGGCTGCTAAAACTGCTGTTGAGTTTGTTGTTGCGCTTGTTGTTGCGGCGGAGGGGCCCTTTGGAAATTGTTGCCTTGGAATTGATTCTGATTCTGATTCCAGGCGAAATTGGGGTGGTTCCTCCAACCGGGATTGTAGGTGGAAGAGTATGGATCATTCCTCGGTCTTTGCTGGAATGCAGCATTAACCTGATCCTATCCTTGCGATGGTGGATTGTAAGGACACTCTTCGGTTAAGTGAGAAGGATCGGAACAACAAGCACAGATGGTACGAAGGGGAAGAACAGGGGCAGGAGCAGGAGAAGAAAATTTGCTCTCTATTGCTTCAAGCTTTCTCGTTATTGCAGCCATTTCAGCTTTCATCGCAATAGAGACATCAAGTTGGTGAATTCCTACCCTAGACTGACCGGTAGAAGTGGAGGTAGAAGAAGAAGAAGTCGGTCTGGTTCTCTTCCATTGTAGTGTTTGCTCCGCAAGGTCGTCAAAGAATTGCCACGCTTCCTCGTCAGATTTTGATAGGAAGTGGCCCTGACAGATGGTTTCCAACAACTGCTTCGTTGCTGGGTTCAGGCCCTCGTATAAGGTTTGGTAAAGTTGCCATTTCTCTATACCGTGGTGAGGACACTGAACAAGAAGGTCTTTGTATCGGTCAAAGCATTTCCAGAAGGGTTCAAAAGGAAGCTGAGAGAATTGGTTGATTTCATTACGAATCCTTGCGGTTTTATGATTCGGATAGAACTTTTTAAGAAACGCTTTAACAAACTCGTCCCAACTGGTTATGGAGTGGGAAGCGGTGCTATACAGCCATTTTTCAGCAAGATCGCATAAAGTGAACGGAATGACCCGTAGACGTATAGCATCGTCCGACAGTTGGGTAGTTTTCATCATGGCACAAACGTTTTGAAATTTATTGATGAAGATATAGGCATCTTCAGATTCAAGCCTATGAAATCGCGGAAGCATGTTGATGAAGTGGGGCTTAATTTCAAAATTATCGCCATTGGCCGGTGGAAGAGAAAGGCAGGTGGGAAGTGCAGAACGGGTGGGATAGAAACGATCCTGGAGCGCGATTCGCTGTGGCGCTACAACAGGCGGTGGTGGTGGGTTATTGGTCTCCGTAGGAGGTGGAGCCAATCCAGGGGTAGTCAAAGAGATGTTCGGATTAAACCCTGACATCGCGGAAGAAGAGGTTGGTGATGGTGAAGGTGAAGATGTATGAACAGAATTCCGGTCAACGTCGGAGTTGGCCGGCAAAGGAAGGGGTGAAAGAGGAGTGGACGGAGTTTCGACGTCTGAGTCGATCGCGTAGTCGGTAGCGACTAACGTAACGCAGACTAGGCGGGTGCTAGTGTCCCGAGTCCAAGCGGACATACACTAAACGAGTTTAGTATAGTCAAAGCGGAGAAGGTGAGGGTAAGAAAACGTCAATGGAGAAATATGATGGGTGGTGGGTGAAAAATAGATTTGGCGACAAAGGGCAAGTTTTTATAAAAGTTTTTGATTTTTTCCTTTTTTGTTTTTTTAGAAAGAGCTTTACAGAAATATGTACGGACTTACGGCTTTGAGTAATCACAAACAAGATATGCACAATCACACCTAGATCTAGGGTCACCTAGGTCTTCTAGACAGCTCCTAACTGTTCCAGAGGGCTAGAAATAGGACCTTAAACCGCCACTTCTCCGTCTAATGCGGCCAGATAAGTGCAAGGTAAGTGGGAGGTTGTCCAACGCTTTCGTGAAGTTCCTTAATTAAATAACCACTTGCCTTCGTCACACTTGCCTAGGCACCGCAAAAGTCAGATAAGATAAACGGCCGATGCCTGTAACTAGCCCTCTGTCCTATTGAGCGCGAAGTCCTTAGGGCTGAGTCTAGTATTTTTTAGTTAACAATGGTCAATGCATATGCTTTTTGTGATTTCTAGGGTCCTGGGAAGGGTGATGAAATCCCCACCCAATCTGAATTGGTTTCAAGCCCCTTAAGTCCGTATTAATGAATGCAAAGCAGTAACAAATCAACTGCAAACAATCTTTATTTTAGCGCGGTGCAAAGAATCCTGCACAAGAACAGTTTATTGGAAGGGGGAAGAGAGTTTGCGCAAAGAATGCTGCAGAAAACACAGTTTAGTGGAGTCTAGAGGAGTGGGGAAGAGAAAAGGAAGAATTACCCAAAATTTAGGCTCCTGAAAGCTTTAAACCGGCGCGGTTCCGCGGCCTTAGTGTGCTAATGCCGCAGTTCCGCGGCTCGAAGGTGCCTTCGGAGCATCATTTTTCTTGTGGGTGTTCACTTTGCTGTCCTCTACTTGTCTGTATGTCCTGAATCTTGATTTGTTCACTGGAACTGCTCCAGAATCTTACAGTAGACCGTTTGCTTCGTTTTGATCCGTTGCGGTGTAGCCGCGAAATGTGGGTCTATCTTCCCACGTCTTTGGCACTGAACTCGAACTCCGTATTGTTCTGCACACTTGCACAAAAACTAATCAAAAATAACAAGATGATTTTTTTACAAAGTATATTTTTTTTGTTTTGTTTTTCGGTTATATTTATATTCACAAGTTAACCTGAAATTACACAAAGAAATAAACTACCGTCTCCCCGGCAACGGCGCCATTTGATTGGTAGAGTTATGTGTGTTCAAGTTTTAGTTAATTACCGCAATCAAGATGGTTTCGCTTGTAGCTAGCCGGTTGAGTACGGGTCATCCGCAGGGAGATGAGAATCTTTTTCTATGTGCTTTAACGAGTTAAGTCCGGTTTTCCAGATTTGTTTGTGATTATCTAAGTGTTAAAATGATATGTAAAGCGAGCTTGTTAGGGTTAGGATTATGTTAGTTTGAGTTAGGAGTCGCTCACTTCTTTCGTTGCCACTCTTAATATCGGTGTTACGGTAATCGGCAACAACGGGGATTAGCACGACTAGGAAGGAACTTGCGAGTATAAGCTAGGCTTTCCAACGCTTAAGTTCTTCCTTTTGGTGCTTGTCCGTCCGTTCTTGGCTCTTAGCCATAACCTCCGGTTAATTCAACCACAACCGGTCTCACTACGGAATCACCGCTATCATGTAGGATAGGGTGCCGTAAGGAGCGGATTGTGGTTCAATTAACGGGAGTCGATTTAAGATGTTGGGCAAGGAAAGAGTGAGAGAGATTTCCTTCTCTCAAACTTCCCTTATCCTACCCTAACAAGTATGAAACTACTCACACATCATAATGAAAAGAAAACAAAACACAAGAGGAAGATAGAAAGAAGGAGATTAGAAGATAACAACTAGCTATTTGCGACCTCACCATGGCAAGGATCAAGCGTAAGCGTCATGGTTGTTTAAGGATAAAGGAAAAGAGAAAAGAAAGAAACAACAAGAAATAACAACAACTAAGTTAACAAATGAAAATTACAAGCAATAATAATTTAACTAAAGAACAAGATAAGATATAATAACAAAAGGAACTTCTTTATTCATCATTCTTCACTCAGAAAAGCTCACTACAAGTTTTTCAATGGAGAAGAGATGAGAAGAGGAAGAAGAAACAAGTATTCTAAACCCTAGGAAAATACAAGATTATGCACCATTGGCTTTGGCAAGTTCTGGACTATTTATAGGCAGGAAGCTGGAAATCTAGGGCAACATTCAGAACCTTCATGAAAAGACCCAAATTCCCCTGAAGTATGATGTTCTGCGGAGGCCGTACGGCCGCGGTTCCGCGGCCTAAGCATGCTTAGGCTGCGGTTCCACGGCCATAGTAAGGAGTTAGGCCTTCGTATTTTGTGGTTTTTCCTGGTTTTCTTTGTACTTCAGTATGGTATGTGATTTTTCTCAGAAACTCTTCACAATTTCTCCAGAATTTCAGCACATCAAAAGGTGATTGGATGTGGATCTTTTTGTCATGATTTCCTCGAGCTCCGTGTAGATTTATTGGATCTTGTGTTGCCATTGAGCCTTATGCACGAAAATGACAATCGATTTGCCATTTTGTCTCTTAAACTGGTGTGTGGCAACAGACGGATAAAGAGCGGAGATCCGTGTTTTATCTATGGTTGGCAGGAACCCGGGTTTTGTCGTGTTTTTCCATGAATTTCACCGTTTAGAGCCGAGAACCTGTATCCTGCAATTGACTAGAAAACACGGCTCAAGAGTATCTACCGATATGCAATGTGATAAAAATTGGGCGGTATAAAAATGCAAAAATCTGATATGAACAACATTCTTGCTCGACATGATAGTATGCTATCTGGTTGCACATTATCTTAACATGTACACTTATTGTCTCTCTATTACATATTGATAAAGCCCTTAGGATGAGTACTTGACTACCAGGATTATGATGCAGATCATACCAGTAGGGACATGGTAGTCGATAAGTACATCCTTCAAATGTTCCTAGTCGAGGGAGTATCGAGACAGGGCATCGATACTCCAGAGTAGACTAGCGTATACGCTTCTCGACCCATATGATGGACGATGGATGATCCCATATCCATTGGTGTTTGACATCAGAGAAGGTATACGGGTGCTCAGTGGAGACTGGGTACACTGGACGGACTCGCCAAGAACTTCTAGATGGTATTATACCTATCGTCAGATAGCAATTCTCTGGTGACACTGGTACAGGTTAGTCTGTAGACCCGAGATCGTCACAGAGACTTGTGTGATTCCCACTGTGCTATGATTTCCACCATACCACGGTCAAGAGATAGTGAAAAAAAGGTGGTTTTTGGGTACAGTCCCGAGTCACATGGAGGCAATGAGCGATAGGAGGGGTTTTGTCTCTCCCGGTATTGGGAGTTGATGTTGCTCTATGCTTGATTGGCCATAACAAGAAATCCCTAGCCAGGGTTGCTGAGATTTACTGGTAAGTGTTATCGGTAGTTTCTCGAACCGTTATGGACCTTGCATCGGCATGACTTATCAGGCTATTGGGGTCTGACGTTATACCACCCCAGGCTGTGATGTATGACATATCAGACCAAGAGACCGGACTGTACGGTAGTATTACTGATTAGATTCGCAGGAGTATGAGCAGATTTGCTTGTTGATCTTCTGATCGCTCAATACCCGGATGGCCTTTACGTTTAGCAGACCGCTTGCGGCTTGTGGGTGTATGATATGATCATCACCTACTGACGGCGTATTGACTAGTCTTTAGAATCCTACACAGAGGTTTTCTGGTTCATGCGAAACGGAGTAGGAGCACATATGTGATATGTGCGGGACCGAGATTAATGCGAGTATGTGATACCGCATTCTATTCTCGTGACTTATGACATTGGTCGGTTATATGTGATATAACCGGGTTATCGGATTAAGTGTTGATTCGATAAGTTGTTGCATTTGATATTAGCCGGTTATATGTGATATAGCCGGATTATTAAATCAAGTGTTGATTTGATAATATAATGTATAATTATATATTTGATATATTAGCATACATTAACTAATATTTGCTCACTTATGATTTATCTTTTTTCACTTTATGTGTGCATAAAGTATATACACGATATATATTTTAGTGTACATATTTTTGTGTCATGCATGATGATACACACTACATGGGTGTATGAGACTTACACCATAACCATGATAATTGAGGGTATTTATAAAACAAATTAGATGGATATTTTTCTCATGGTTGTTGCTTGGAGAAGCTTGTAGAACCAAAGACTAAGTCCATTTTTTTAGTTGACCTAAGATATTTATTAACCCAACCATTATCATTTAACATATGGTTAAGTCTCTACATGAGTTAATGTATGACACTAACTCACCCATAGCTGTAATTCTCACTTCAAGAGTTTCATTATTCTCATCTTCATTTTTGATCTTCTTCTTCCTCTTGAAAAATGTTTTCTAGGGTTTTGAGAGGTGATGAAATATCGTGAGAAAAATAAATCTAAAGTGAGCCCACTTCCTATTTCATCATCCTCTACTATTAGCCATTTAGTTTAGGGTGTTTGCTTCACTAATTTCACCATTAGTGAAGAGGTAGCATGAGCTCGAGTCTCCTCGACGCAGATCATCTTCGGCCTCGAAGACATTGAGCAAGCTTATTTGTTTCTTCTAGTGAACCCTCTCTAGAGTCCGGGAGTTCACCATTCGCAGCGAAGGGACTACAACATGGAGCTTTAGAAGTGAAGGACCGGTCAACAAAGGTTGTATTCCCTCATTCACTTAGATGTAAAGTGTTTACATATCATTTCGTAGGATTTTCTAGTTACGATTCTAGGGTTAGGGTTAGCTAGAACGACAAATTTTTGAAATTGTCATGGACGATGCCTCCCCAAAACCTCGCTGCCGTGCTGTAACATTTCAGAAAATATAAATTATTATTTTTGGAATTTAATATTAAAATAATATATTTCGCGAAAACTATCCGATTTGCGAAATTGGGGTTTTCGTAAAATGGTATAAATATATACCAATATTTGTGAAATAATTGGAAATTAAAATAATTTATTCATTTAAAAATATATTTATCGGATTTGGAAATTTATAATTTATTATATGCAGATTTAAAATTAAACCTGATTAGTGCACTACTAATCGCGATTAAGCCAAATCCGTATTTCTATAGTTTTCCATGGCTAGTGCACCATGTCATGTTGCATTTTGGTTTCCTGTTGTGTTCTTGAGTTGTTTTTGGGGTATTATGTGGTTTGGGTTTAAAAAAAAGAAAAAGGGAAAAGGGTAAAAGAGAGAATGATTGGAGAGAGAGAGAGAGTGAGTGAGAAATGAGTTGAGAGAGGGTGAGAATAAGAAAGAGAGAGGGGGAGGCTGCCCATTATTTCCTCCCCATTATTTTCTTCGTCTTCTTCCTCCTCATCTCCCTCCACTTTCACCCCCAAGATCTATCTCCAAACCTTTATCAAAATCCTATACCCCCTTCACAAAAGTTGATCCCCAGTTCATCCTCAACACATTGGACCAATCAAAGTTGGATTTTGAAGACTTTGGAGAGCTAGGGTTTTTTTTGAGTTGCCCAAGTGAGGTATATCTTCTCCCATCTAGTTTAGTTTGAGTTTTCTTGTATTCTAGTGTAGTTTAGAGTTAGACAAGTGTGGATTTGATCTTGGAATATTCCCAAGTTGCTGTTGAGGGATAAGTAGAGGTGCAGTGAGTGTTTTAAGACCTTAGGGATTGATTTCAAGACCTGGATATGATATTAGAACCCGAAATACGAACTTAGAATTTTCCCGACGTCGGAATTGTGACAGATTGTGATGGTGTATGAGAATCTGGGATGACCCGGGACCATTATAAATAATGTTCCCTTGACAGTAATACGAGCAGGCAACCTAGAAACCACACCTAAAACCCTATCCACTAATGCATTATTCCGGCCGCAGATTTATTCATTGTGGCCGCAAATTGTGGCCACATTTTGGTGGAATTAAATGATTTTTGGTTGGTGAGTCCCTTAGGTGATATCTAGAGCAACCCTATATACAAAATTCCCTAGTTTGGCTTAGGGTGAAATCTGGGAGTGATTTCCTTCGTTGCTGCATTTGGTATTATCGATTTATGAACTTCGGTTTTGATATTGATATTTTATTTGGTTGTAAGGCGTTTGTATTCCAACAACAAGGATTTGTTTGGTTGTTTTGCACGCGTAAGCTACAGGTTCTAACGTATGAGCGCACCGTGTGCTGTATTGATTTTCCGGACTTGATTTTAATAGCATTGCGACTATGTATTTATTGTAGGTACCTTCACATGGATTCTGAGGCGACGGAGCATGGTGTCATCGACTTCGGCAAGCAAGGATCAAGGTGAGTAGATCTATATCTACGAGGGAAGTCGGGTGGATGGCGTATAGCACCCCCGCAAATTATAATGGAAATTGATCTATAAGATACAGTGGTAGAAACCTAGGGATATGGTTAAAAAGATAGTTAGAGATGATATTTGTGATTGAATATGTATATTGAGATATGAGATGAGAACTTAGGGATATGAAAAGTGAATGTGAATCACGACTTATTGATATGTAGTTGCACTAGAATAGGTATAAGTTTTAGAGTAGCATGGCATTTGATGTATAAGATAGAATGTATATATAAAATTGACTTGATGTAAGATGACTTAATGTGATGAAAAGAATATACGATGTGATATGATAACTTGATTGATATGTCGATATACGGATGCGATTCGATAAGAGAGGATTGAAACCTTTGCCGGCCCCCTTATATGAGATTGTATGGATGTGACCTGGGATATAGGCATATAGAGATTTAAAATGTTGTGAATCGTGTGTGATAAGTTGTACAAGACGTTAGGTCCGTATCCTCATTGTCATATAGGTTGATAGCATCCCCAATTGTTAATGCCGCCGTACGATGATGTACCGTACGTGATGAGTTTTATGACGATTGATCCATACCCTTGACTAGAGGATACCGTACGAGAGATTATACCGTACGAGATGTTGTGAAGATTGATGCCGATTGATAGATTCACCGACTCGGTCATGTTAGATACGTATACCTTATAGCATTTAGCTGACGATTTACTTATGTTATGTTCATGTCATTCTCATTGCATTCCATACACCTGTGCTAGTACACCTACACACTTATCGATAATGTGTATGTTATACTTACACAGATTGGCCGGCTCACACGCTTCATCATCGATAATTGCTATGTCACTCACACAGTAGAATTTTTATATCATGCTATTATATTGCTATGCTCACATTATTGTGATATGTCCATGCTCACATCACTGTTCCATATTGCATGGTATACGGATATGCTTACATTCTTTTATATGTCGCATACATCATGCTTTATGATTATACGCATTGAGATATGCTGTTTTCATGAGATTTCTGGATTTGAGAACTGTGGTTATTTCAAAAGAAAGTATATATTATTGTAAAAATCCGGTTTCTCTTGATATGATATTTCAGTGCATCCACCATGCGTTTTCTCGGTTCTGAGACGTGTGATATGTGAAACCCGATTCGAGGAGTTGGATGATCCGTTTGCGGGTTCATGGTGGATCCGGTATAGTACCCTAGGGAGAGAATGGATAGTTGTGCGGTAGACAATGAGCCTGACAGAGGGACTACTACTTACCGGTGATAGTATTTGAACTAGGCGGTTATCCGAAGGATACCGACCAGGGTTATAAGATGGATATGGGCCGACCCGTTCTGCCGGAGTGTAACATTTCAGAAAAATAAAATATTATTTTTGGGAATTTATATAATTAAATAATAAATACTATGAATATTTTAATGATGCGGTATAATTATATATCGATAAATTAGGATATATTTGGAAATTTATAAGAATTACTGAAATGAGAGTGTTTATATGATATGTGCATTTATAGATTTTTAAGTACTCATTTTGAAATAAGGTTAAGTGCTAATCGCGATTAAATATCACTAATCATGCATTAAGCTTGATTTGTGCACATGACATGCACCATGTCATATTTCACATTTTTAAATTTTCCACTATGGCTTTTTCATTATTTTTCATGCATGGTTTGGTTTTAATGAGAGGAAAAGAAAAGGAAAGAAAAGAAAAGAAAAAGGAAAAGAGTAAACAATAGGGTATGGGCATGAGAGAGAAGAGAGAGAGGTGATGGGTCATTTGACTTGTCTCCCATTTGTTTCCCTCCATTTTATCTTCATCATTCTCGCTCCCTCTTAACCCCATGTCTGCCCTCCTCCCTCCACCACTTCAACCCCTCATAACACCACCAAAAATACATCAAAACACTTCACCCTCTTCACTAAAAACATGCACAATCTCACCACAAGCATGATGGACCAAGAAAAATTGGATTTTGAAGACTTAGGGGCAACACAAGAATTTTCTTGAGTTGCCAAATAAGGTATTTTCTTCACCATTAGTGTAGTTATCCACTTACTTTAGCATATATACATGTTTAGAAGTGTTTTAGTGGAGTTTAGTAGACTTAGAAAATTCCTAGAAGTGCTTTGAGGGACTCTTGAATTGAGATAGTGCAATTGAGGTTAGTAGAGGCCATACAACTCCTATAGTGATTATATTCTGGACAAAACCAGAGACTAGAACCCCTTAACCCAAACTTAGAAACTCCGATATGGGAAAATTGTCGGATTTGTGATGATATTTAGGAATCTGCTATGACCCGGGGCACCTGAAAATTTTATAGCGATCACAGAGAGTCATGCAGGCAACCTAGAAGCTGCCACTGAAACCCTAGCCCCTATATCCTTACTTGGGCCGCAAATAAATCCCTTCTGGCCGCAAATTGCGGCCATGTTAAGTGTTCGTGGCCTCGTGCTTGGTCTGTGGTCCCTTTATCTGCTAAATAGACCCTCCACATGTGCAAAATTGGCTAATTTCACCTGAATCAAAATCTAGGAGTGTTTTCCATAGTTTCTGAATTCGATTTGCTAATTCTGTTAACTTGAATTTTGGATATTGTGTTTGTCTCGATCACTTGACGTTTATACGTCAATATCGGGAGTTGTTTGATTATTCTCGCATGTGTAGACCAAAGGTTTTAACCTATGGGTGATACGTGTACCGTTTTGGTTTCGTGCGTGAATTCTGTTTACGATGCTATATGTGTATATATATAGTTACCCTCAAGTGGACTTTGAACGATGAGGAAGAGAATGGCGATATCAACTTTGGCAAGTAAGGATCAAGGTGAGTAGATATATATCTACGGGAAAGTCGGGTGGATGGCGTATAGCACCCCCGCAGTTCGTAGTGTGGCCTATGATATATCATGTATATATACGATACTATATGTTACGTGAAACGTTTATGATTATCAAGATAGGATTTATGTGTTAAAGGGTTAGTTTTAGTGTAATTAGATGTGACTTAGTTTAGCTTCTTAATCGCGAAACCCTGGAGAAAAGTTTTGCACACACGCGCGCGCACACACACACATACATTTGTTTTACTTGTGCATATATGGGGATATATACATGTATATACATATATGTATGTGAGTATTTATATATATATATATATATATGTATACATATACATGGATAATGAGGATAGTATATGGTACTTGGAGATGAGTCGATGTGATTGGGCATGATGCCACGAGATCGGTGATGTGACTTGGTCCGTATTATGGGATACGACATGATATTATAGCAGGTCTTTAGGCGAGGTGTTTTCATACACACGCATATATATATATATATATATATATATATATATATGTTGATGGTATCAGTATGTACTAGACTTTAGATCAGTACCCAAATTCAGGATATGATGATAATGATACCGGATGAATAATGAGATAAATGTGATATTCGACCCGTACCCAGATTTGGGATGTTGTACGATAGATTTACCGTACGAGATATAATTATGATGATAGATCCGCACTCTTGACTCGAGAATGTCATATTATATATTGTATCGTACATGATACTATTGAGGCGGGATCACCGACTACTAGATATGGATATCGACTCAGACTTAGGTGGTTTTCCTACCCTTTCGATTAGTCTGTTAGTTTAGTCCTGTAGCTTACTTAGTAGATGTTAGACTGGGCTCGAGTCATACCTATTTTCAAAACTAACGAATCGGGAGTATTTTAAAGACAGGCCAAGGGATACTACGGATATTTCAAAGGGCGTACCTTTTCTTAAAAACACCGTAGCCCCTATTTTCTAAACACCCGATTCGTGTTATTTCAAATGTCAAAACTGT
The DNA here is from genome assembly GCA_030015575.1 of Agapanthus africanus. Lineage (NCBI taxonomy): Eukaryota > Viridiplantae > Streptophyta > Magnoliopsida > Asparagales > Amaryllidaceae > Agapanthus > Agapanthus africanus. The sequence goes on from CM057342.1 coordinate 42,438,089, forward strand.
ATGACTCATACATATATGTATATTCTTATATGTCACTTTATTATTCATGTTTCGCATATCCTTACTGTTCGCATCGCATTGTATGCTTATTTGTGTTTTCATTAGTTATTATTAAAATCATGCTGTCAGGACACCCGCACCATTACCGATGATGCCTATGCCCTACGTACACCTGCTTGCTGGCTCACACGCATCATCATCGGTAATTTCCATGTCACGTACACATTAGAAAACACTATTTCATTGTATAAATTGCTGGCTGATAGTTTCAATATAGTACTAGTGCGCTTGCTGTTATATGCTAGTTTAATTATTGCATTCTTTGCTTGATATCCCATGCATTGATATACTCATTTGTCATGCAATATTATATAGCATATTGACGGTATATCCTTGGTTATTTACTCTTGAGATTGGGATTTCGGACATGAGATTTCTGGATTTGGAGAAACCGCAGGGATTTTATAAACTTATTATCATTTTAAAGACAGAAAATTACGGTTTTCTCATGATATGATTTGAGATATGTCCACCATGAGTTTTCTCGGCTCTTGAGCGATATCATACACCCGATTCGAGGAGGAGGAGGAACCGTCTGTGGGTGCATGGTGGACCCGGTGCGGTACCCCAGGGCAAGATGGTCACAGATGATGGAGTTGAGCCTGGCGGGGGAGCACTACCGACCGGTGATTGTATTATGACGCGAAGGATATCCGGAGATTACCGATCGGAGTATAGGCCAGTTCGGATTGCCGGAACCTGAGGTATTGAGATTTGATGTTACGGGACGGTCCGAATTGCCGGAGCCTGAGATATTGAGATAGCGAGATATATATTTTGTGTCGATGCTAGACACTGTTTTTCTATTGATTTCATTGATGATACCTCGATTTATATATACGGAAATCTTACTAAATTAAGAAAACAGTTTTCTCATTTATATGTATTCTGTTTTCATGCATTCATACATCATATATATGATATGTTGTTCCTTGAGGCACCGACACGAGCACCTGGTGTTACACTTATGTATATATGTTTACCTTACCCTTATATTATGCTTCAGGCTATATTATTTTGAGAATATTATTATCGTTTGAGCTAGGATTGAGTCATACATCCGATTTCTGCTCGGTGATATTTTCTACTCACGAGTTGGGAACTCCCCCCTGTTGTGCCACAGTTTCTTACAGGTTTTGCCGTACAGGTTTTCTTGGCGGCTTTGCTGGCATACTGTTTCCTTCCGGGTGATTGCTTTGGTAGGTGGGTTCACTCGTATCGTGACCACCATTGTACTTTTATTATTTCAATTGTATCTAGTAACTCCATCAACCAGAGTTGTATATTTATTAGACTTAGAAGACCAGTTGTATATTCTTTCGATCATAGAGTCGCGCGCTGTATTATTATGGTTTTCTTGATGATATTGGTTTCCTTTTGAGTTTTGATCCTCGTCCTTCGACGTTGTATATTATATTGCTTACGTGGTTGTGACCGCCAATTGGCGAAGAGCTATCTCCCGCTTGGGGATACCTTTATTCTTATTATTCATGTTGTACCATTTTGGGGCCAGTATTTACAAAGGAAACTCTGCCGAAATTTTCAGAAAAGACTTGAAGTTTTAAAAATGCAATACTTCGGCTTATGTTGTTAAACTACTTGCTTTATAACTAAACTTTTTCCTTCTCTCTCTTTTCAAATGGTTTAGATTTCTGGGATTTTGGCTTACTTGAATTAGATGGGGTCCTATAAACTTCATATGATTTAAATGCCAGTCTCATGCCATTTCGGGTCGTGGCATGGAGCTCGCGGGCCGATTCCGCAGACGGAGTCGAGATATGAGAGGATTTACGTGTCGATGTTGGACACGGGTTTCATGATGTTTCGAGTGTCGGTGTTGGACACTCAGGTTCCATGATTTGATGTGTCATTGATGGACACACATTCTTGATATCCTCATATATTCACATGCATATGCTTTTATGATGTTTTGAGCGGATGAGATCCACATGCATACATGCATTGATTATTATATTATTGGCACATATTTACTTACGGTCACCCTAGATATCATAGTATTACCTTCATGATATAGTTGACCTAGGAAATCGTTATTTTATTCGATTTCTACTTGATGATATTTTCTACTCACGAGTTGGCAACTCACCCCCGTTGTGCCACAGTTCTTGCAGGTTAACCGCATGGATCAGTAGCGGCATCGCTGGCATATAGCTGCATTAGGGTGTTTTGCTTTGGTAGGTGGTACATGTTAGATCGTACCCCGATTGTATTAATTATTCCTATTGTATCTAGTTATCTCCATCAAATCAGAAACTAGTATTTTGTATATGTAGTAAGGCTTAGTGAGACTTGTAGTTGCGAGACTTAGAGCGGGGGTTTATATTCGCTTATTGGGTTGATGTCTTACTTTATTCATTATCCTTTGTGTTGATCTTCGCCGTTGGGCGTCGTATACTTATTTTATGATTTGCTTGGTTGTGAATCCGTCGTTTGGTGAAGAGCTAGCTCCCGCTTGGGGATGCCTTTATCGTTTTTATGTAAATGTGGTTTTGGATCAAAATATACAAAGGAGGTGCTGCCCAAATTCTTAAAAGAAAAAACATGTTTTTCAACTAGTGAAATAAACTTGAATTTTTCATGTTCCTTTTTCTATGCATTTAAGAAAACATTTGATTTTATCATACATTTATTTCAAAACTTCAGCTCTTCTATTTTCTTTAAAATGGTTTTAGATTTTTGGGCTTCGGCTTCCTTAATTTACGTTACGCCGTTAGACGCGGTGTGATTTAAGTGCCGGTCATGAGCTAATATTTCGGGTCGTGACAAAGTTGGTATCAGAGCGCTAAGTTTAACCTTAGTTCGAGTCTAGGTTTGACTATGTGGAGTCTGGGGCGTAAATTATTTCGGAACTTAGGCTTGATCTTACGGAACTTAACTTTCGTTTTATTGGTTGACCCTGATTGATGGAGTAGGTAACTTGAGTAGAGTGACGTACCGTACGTATATTCCGCGGCATATTTACGATAAGATACTCCACTTAAGAAAGCTTAGGATGTGCATATTTTGAGATCTGTGATTCTCTTCGTCCCCATGATTATACATCCATTTGAGATCCTTGATTCTATTCGTTTCCATGATCATACTCTCATTGATTCCGTTCCTTCTTATGATCATATATCCATTCTGGATCTGTTGATTCTTTTCATCCCTTTGATCTATTCTCGTCGATACTTGATTGAGGTTCCTGTCACCATGGTTAGAGCGCAGATTGAGCTGCTGCTAGTGATACGGTTAGGGCTAGCTCATCATAGGTGAGGACTGACCATCATGTTTTTTGGTGACATGGGAATGTATCGAGTTAGTGTTGGTGTTGTGACCTCTCGTGTGAGGTGAGTGTTTGGTCTTGCACCATGTGATCGAGCCATTGTCAGAGGCTGCCTGTTGTGAGAGGACTGTTGATGTACAACCTATCTCAGAAATCATGATGCCGTCTACCTTACAGACAGATGACCCAGCTGTTGCTGAGATTAATGAGATGTCGCTTCCTGAGCTTACGAGCTGAGATCGCTGGAGCTTCCAGGCAAAGATGCGACAGGTGATAGCTAGTCTATCTTGAGTTGAGAGACGAAGGTGATTCGTCAGATTTGATGCGCCGACTGTTCAGTTGATAAAACTGCACATTTGTATTACATTTTTCCTACCATTTTCATATTAAAAAAGGACTTTATTATAATATATTATACATATGAGGGTTTATGTGTAAAAACATTATTTTCCATGTGTTAATATATTTTAATGATCATTTGGTAGGAAAATATATGCAAATAAATCTATTGACCAAATCCTAGTAGAACTAAGTCTACTAAATATTATTTGAGATTATGGTGCAGAATTTTCCAAGTTGTTATGCAGGATTTAACAAACAAATCAATTTGTTGAAGAAAACTTGCCAAATTAAGAAGCAAAACTTGGAGGCCAAGTCTGGAAGCAACCGAAAGAAGATTTCTGAATTCTAAAAATGCCTAGGATTGCCAAATGTCAAAATCAGAGAGCCAAAGAAAATTGATCAAAAGATCCCAACCCTTGAGCGCGGATCCGCGGCCAAACCCACCCTGGGGCCGCGGATCCGCCGCAATAATGATGAGTTGGAAGGAAATATTTTAGGAGATCGACAACTGCTGAATTTTACCAACTTCTCAACAATAAGATTCTGGGTTTGCACTATAAAAAGGCACCGAGAGCCTCTTGGAAAAGGCATCAAGCCGAAGAGATCACGAAGCTCCCGACGCTCACGCATCCAGGCTGATCATCGACTGTTCGACTACCTCCTTAGGAAAGATCGAGAAGCAAATCAAGTTTTGTAATCATTTTCTATGGATTAAAAGTGTAGTTTGAAGGAGTTGATTAATAAAGGTAGTTTTTTTTATTTAATTGTTTGATTTTTTTACATTATGTTCTCCCTCTCTTTCTTTTCATCTTTTTCTCCCAACATGCGCGAGTAATTCTCCGCTTGTTAGGGTTCGTAGGATTAGGGTAGGCTAATGGACGATAAAAATCCCCAAACCCTTTTTAAGTCCTATAAAGTTTATGAACTTTATCAAAAGAATCATTAACATCCTAATCGGGCGTGCTAGCAATTCTTTGCTAGTTCCGACCGTGATTAGAGATTAGATTAATGATTGTTTTGGTAAAGGCTAGATAATGAATGGAGTTCCGTGTCGAGATAAGGGTTAAGAGTGGGATTCCTTTTCCCTTCAGAAACCCTAATCTATACGTATCACCATCGTTCTAGTTCTAAATCTATTAATGGATAAAAATGGTAACTTTTAATTAATCGTCCATAACTACTAAATCCTAACGAACCCTACAAGCCCTCTTATTATATTAACCACATCTTTAAAATAATCTAGATCTATATTTTACATTCTTGTTTAACGTAGATCTAGAAACCATTCTATAAAATTCTTTATTCCTCCTCTCTTTTTCAACACATCTAAAGTAAAAGTAAAAGGTTCCACGTTTCCCAGAGGACGACCCGTACTCACCTCGGTCTAGCTATGCGCGATACCGTCCTGATTGCGGTTAACTACAAAACAAACACTCTCTTTCATACCAATCAAATGGCGCCGTTGCCGGGGATACGTGCGTAATTTTTTATTTTTACTATTTGTGTTGAATTCTTAGACGAGTCATATCATTATTAACACAAAACTGCAAATTGCATATTTAACGATTTGTGCGTGAATTTTTGCAAGGAGATCTGGAGTCACAGAATTAAGGGAAATAGGAAACAGAGACATTTTTAGAGATCCAGAGGAGCACAGAGGGCCACAGAAAAATTTTCAGCAACTGAACCATCCACATTGCGGCGGAACCGCGGCACAAAGGAACATCTGCGGCGGAAACGCGGCCTGACAAGGGGATCAAGGTCTCAAACTCCTCTGGTAAGATTCTCAACTCTTCCTCTCTCCCCTCAAATCCAATAAAATCTATTTTCTGCAGGATTCTTTGCAAAATTGCGCCGCTCAAAAAAAAATCTTTTTGCAAAAGTTTTGTGATTGGTTTTGTTTTGCATATTTAATACGGATTTTAAGGGGCAAAGACCAAATCAAGATTAGGTGGGGATTTCATCACCCTTCCTAAGCCCCACAAATCACAAACCGAGCATATAGATCAACCCTTCATTAATTTAAAAAATATCTAGACCAGACTCTAAGGACAGTCGCGCTCAATAAGGACAAAGGAAGATCGTGGGTAATCTATCGTTTATCTGCATTACTTTTGTAGTGCCTAGGCAAGTGTGTCAAAGGCTAGTGGTTATTAATTAGGCCCACTATTGTGGTGGTTCCTTCCCACTTACCTGGCACTTACCTCGCTACAAGGGTAGTACGGAGGCGGTAGAGGATTTATCCTGCGGCTTGTCCTTTGGAAGTCTAGGAGCGGTCTAGAGACTGGACCTAGGTGACCTTAGTTCTAGTGTTGCTTGTGCATCTTAGGGAGATTTGTCTTGAGTCCCACATTTTTCAAAACAAGCCAATTTTAAATCACACACACGCTGCCACTTGCACTAAACCCGCTTAGTGCATGCTCGGCTGGACACGGGATCCTAGTGCCCGTCTTGTCCGCGTTCCTTCTATCGACACCGAAGTCGGTACTTCTTCATCTTCTTTTCCCCCACCACACACCACATCAACCGAGATGGACGACACTCCATCTAATTATAACACCACACTGCCACCGCCCGCAGGTGCGCAGAATCCACCGCGCATCTCTCTCCAAGAGAGATGCTATCTTATTCGTGGTCCTCTTCCTACTTGTCTATCTCTTCCACCACCTAATGGGGATAATTTCGAAATTAAACCCCACTACATCAATCTGCTGCCCAAATTTCACGGGCTTGAGTCGGAAGATGCGTACGTTTTCATCACCAAATTCGAAAACGTATGCGCAATGATGGGTACTTCACAATTGACTTTAGATGCTATGCGCTTACGTCTTCTCCCATTCACACTGTGCGACTTGGCAGAAAAATGGCTTTATAATACTACAGCACACTCTATCACTAATTGGGATGAATTTGTCATAGAATTTCTTAAGAAGTTTTACCCAAATCATAAGACTGCCCACATTAGGAGCGAGATCAACCAGTTCACCCAGCTTCCCAATGAACCATTTTGGAAGTGCTTTGAACGTTTCAAAGATCTGCTTGTCCAATGCCCCCATCACGGAATACAAAGATGGGATTTATGTCGGATTATATATGAGGGCATTAATCCAGCGACAAAGCAGATGCTTGAAACAATGTGTCAATGCAATTTCATGTCTAAAGATGATGGTGAAGCTTGGAAATATCTGGAAGATCTCGCAGAAAGCACTTTGCAGTAGGAAAGCGTAAGACCACTTTCAACTAAGGGAGGTATTCACCAGCTCGACGTTTCCATCGCAGTGAAAGCCGAAATGGCAGCGATACAAAAGAAACTCGACGCTATTGAAAACAAGTTCTCATCTTTCTCCCTAAATCAGGTCACGCTTCCTAAGACCGTCTGTGGTTGCTGTTCGGATCCTTCACACTTAACGGAAGAATGTCCTATGAATGCATCGTTTCAAGCAAATGCTGCTTTTCAGCAGCGACCTAGAAACGACCCTTATTCTTCCACGTACAATCAAGGATGGAGGAATCATCCTAACTTTGCTTGGAATCAAAACCAACAAAGTAATTATCAAAGACCTCCTCCGCAGCAACCACAACCACAGAATCAGCCCCCCTTTCAGTCACAGAATTTCCAAAATCCGACCAACATTTCTACACCACAAGTGGCCGGTATTGACAACTCACTTGCACAAACTTTGGATATGTTCATGAAACAATCCATGCAAAATTTGGCTGAGATGAGGTCTTCTATTGATGCCCTAACGAAAAACTCCTCCTCCCATGGTGAGAGTATTAAATCAATAGAAAACCAAATCGCACAGTTAAACGCCGCAATGAGTGCGAGAGAGAAAGGGAAACTCCCGTCTCAACCCCTACCGAATCCTGGCCATTCACAAAGTCATAATGTGAATGCCGTCACTACGTTGAGATCGGGAAGAGTGCTGAACAACCAAGTGGGTGAGCAAGTTGATGATAGTGACACATTTGATACCCCTTCTTCTTCTTCTTCCCCTAACTCGTCTAGTCTTCCACCTTCGTCCGAGCCTATTCTCCGTTTTCCCCAAGGCTCAAACATTTCGCCAAATCTATCTAAGTCGATGCCCACTCCAATTTTGGGATCGAATCCGTCGCCACAGTCTTCTCCACAAACGTTGGACCCAAAACTTATTGATCGAGCTCCATTTCCAAACCGATTAAGGGCCAACCGACCTAACCCGCAAATGGAGAAGATTGTAGAAATGTTTAAGCAAGTTAGCGTGAATATTCCTCTTCTAGATGCTATTCAACAAGTCCCATCTTATGCAAGAATCCTTAAAGACTTGTGCACTAGGAAGAGAAAAACTCAAGTGCCTAAAAAGGTTTTCATGACGAGTAATGTTAGCACAGCTTTTACCCAACAAATACCAAAGAAACGTAAGGACCCCGGCTGTCCTACAATCTCTATTTCTATTGGGGGTAAAAATATAAATCGTGCTTTACTCGATCTAGGCGCTAGCGTCAACTTGCTTCCTTATTCAGTATACGAGCAGTTAGGAATTGGAGAGTTAAAACCCGCCCATTGTACTCTCCAAATGGCAGACCGATCTATCACCAAACCTCGGGGCGAACTAGAGGATGTGTTAATTAAAGTCGGGGAATTCATATTTCCCGTGGACTTTATTGTTTTAGATACACAACCTGTGGCAAACCCACGCAATCAAATCCCGGTGAAACTTGGTCGACCCTTCCTAGCAACTTCTAACGCTGTGATTAATTGTCGTAACGGTTCTATGAACTTATCCTTCGGGAAAATGACAATTGAACTTAATATTTACAAGCTAGGAAGTCAGCCATCAGAACCTTCTGCTCAATTGCTGGATGTTTGTTCCATCCACGAGATAGCTTCCGAAAGCTGCATGGATGAGGAGCTTTGCTTTGATGTTCTCGACAACATTAATGAGACATCGTTTGATCTTGCACCACTTCACAGTGAGGATATGTTCAATGAGTCCGACCTTGAGATTGAACCCGTTGACTCATTGCAAAAGTCAGCAGCACTTTCCGAGTCAATATCTTATGCAAGTTTTGAACCTCTTAGGGAGTCCGAATATCATTCGCTTACCCCACCTTCTATTATCTCTCCGCCAATTCTTGATCTCAAACCGCTACCTTCTCATCTTAAATATGCATATTTAGGAGAGAATGAGACTTTGCCAGTGATTATTTCCGCTTCTCTAGCCTTAGAGCAAGAGAATGCACTTTTGGCAGTATTGAGATTGAATCTGGAAGCATTTGGTTGGACTATGGCTGACATCAAAGGGATTAGTCCCTTAATTGTTGAACATTACATACATCTGATGGATGAAGCCAAACCAACCCGAGACCCACAAAGACGGTTAAATCCCGTTATGAAGGAGGCAGTAAAGAAAGAAATCGTCAAGTGCCTTGATAGTGGAATAATTTACCCCATATCTGATAGCCAATGGGTAAGTCCAATTCATGTGGTTCCTAAAAAGTTTGGCATCACGGTCATCACTAATGAGGGTAATGAGTTAATCCAAACACGCACCCAAACTGGGTGGCGCGTATGTATCGATTACAGGAAACTCAATGCCGCGATGAGGAAAGATCACTTCCCTCTACCTTTCATTGACCAGATGTTAGAACGATTAGCGGGACACGAATACTACTGTTTCTTGGACGGATACTCTGGTTATAACTAGGTCCCCATCGCCGAAAAGGATCAAGATAAAACCGCTTTTACTTGTCCTTTCGGAACTTTTGCTTATAGACGCATGCCCTTTGGGTTATGCAACGCTCCCGCTACATTTCAGCGGTGCATGATGGGGATATTTTCAGATATGGTGGAAGATTTTCTGGAAATTTTTATGGACGATTTCTCCATTTTTGGGGACTCCTTTGAGGACTGCCTTCGTAATCTTGACGCTGTTCTTACCCGCTGTAAGGATAAGAATTTGACTTTGAATTGGGAAAAATGCCATTTTATGGTCCAAGAAGGTATTGTACTTGGACATATAATTTCACATAAAGGCATTGAGGTTGACAGAGCTAAAATAGACGTCATTCAAAACCTCCCTCGTCCCAATTGCGTCAAAGATATACGATCCTTCCTTGGTCATGCAGGATTTTATAGGAGATTTATTAAGGACTTTAGCAAAATTGCTAGACCCTTAACCCTTCTATTGGCCAAGGACACTACTTTTCACTTCGATTCGGATTGTGAGGCTGCTTTTGAATCGCTTAAAGAATCACTCACTACAGCCCCCGTTTTATCATCTCCGGATTGGAACCACCCGTTCGAGCTTATGTGTGACGCATCAGATTTTGCTATTGGTGCTGTCTTAGGACAGCACATTGATAAGATGCCACATGTAATTTACTATGCAAGTAGGACCTTGAATGATGCACAAATAAATTACACAACTACCGAGAAAGAACTCTTGGCAGTTGTATTTGCATTAGAGAAATTCAAGCCCTACTTGATTGGCTCGCCTATTGTGGTTTATACAGATCACTCCGCCCTACGACATCTTTTATCGAAGAAGGATGCGAAGGCCAGGCTAATACGTTGGATCCTATTGTTACAAGAATTTGATCTTGTCATCAAAGACAAGAGTGGATGTGAAAACGTTGTAGCCGACCATCTTTCACGCATCACTTCTTCGCCAACTGTGACTGTGCCGATAAATGACTCATTTCCCGACGAACAGCTCTTGAATGTATCTTACGAACCTTGGTTCGTGGATATCGTGAACTATCTTGCGACGGGACGCATACCTAGCGATTGGTCGAAACAAGACAAACTTCGATTTTTATCCCAAGTAAAATATTTTTACTGGGATGAACCATATCTATTCAAGTATTGTTCCGATCAAATCATTCGCAGGTGTGTCCCTAAGGTTGAATTCAAGAGCGTGTTATCATTTTGTCATGATCAGGCATGCGGCGGTCACTTTGGACCTCAAAAAACGGCGAAGAAAGTTTTACAATGTGACTTTTATTGGCCAACATTATTTAAAGATGCATTTGAACATTGCAAAACTTGTCCGCGATGTCAGCATTTGGGTCGGATTTCACGAAGGAACGAGATGCCGCTCTAACCTATATTAGTTGTGGAAATATTTGATATTTGGGGTATTGATTTTATGGGCCCTTTTCCCAACTTCTTTGGGAATCTATATATCTTGTTAGTGGTTGATTATGTCTCGAAGTGGGTGGAAGCTATACCGTGTCGCACTAATGACAACAAAGTTGTCATTAAGTTCCTTAAAGAAAACATCTTCTCGCGATTCGGACACCCTCGCGCTATCATTAGCGACAACGGGACACATTTCTGCAATAGGTCTTTTGAGGCCTTGATGCGGAAATATTCAATCACTCACAAGCTTTCTACACCCTATCACCCCCAAACAAGCGGGCAGGCTGAGATCTCAAATAGGCAGATCAAACAGATATTGGAGAAGACGGTTTCCAAAAACCGTAAGGATTGGTCAACCAAATTGACGGATGCTCTTTGGGCATTCCTCACCGCTTATAAGACCGATCTTGGTATGTCTCCATACCGTCTTATGTTTGGGAAGGCATGCCACCTCCCTGTCGAGATTGAACATAAGGCAATGTGGGCTATTAAAGAGCTTAATTTTGATCTTGAGCATGCAGGCAGCTATCGGAAGCTGCAATTGAATGAGCTAAGCGAACTCCGCGATGAAGCTTACGATAATGCGGTGATAGTAAAGAACAGGACTAAAGTGTTCCACGATAAAAATCTTTCTAGAAAAACCTTCACATCGGGGCAACAAGTCCTTCTTTACGATTTCCGTCTCCATCTTCATCCGGGTAAGCTTAAATCTCGTTGGAAATGACCTTTTGTGGTGCGGTATGTACACCCGCACGGAGCAGTTGAAGTCGAAAATTTGAAAAACGGTTCGATTTTTAAAGTGAATGGGCATAGATTAAAACCGTATTTTTTGCTGACCCCGCGGAGGAGCTCCTGTTTTTACAGGAGCCGCTTTATCAAAACTAAAATTCCTCCGCCTCACCTCCATGTTTTGATAACTTTTTCACATTTTAAGAATGGAGGTGAGTAAAAAAATGATTTGATTGAATATCTGTGCGTGTCAAAGAATAAGTTTGGGGGAATTTTTCATTTCACTATTATTTTACCCCTTGTATCTCTCCCTTAGTATACAGGTCCATGTTCTCAAAAGGCTACATCAGTGAGGACACTGCTGAAAACAGGTTTGGGGGGGAGGTTTGTATTCACTGAATTATCTTTGACACCGGGCATTAAAGTTTTTTTTATAACAAATGAATAGAAAGTGAAACATTACATCCAAAAGATAGGAATAGTTTAAGAAAACCAAGAAAATTAGAAGTTTTCTTACACGAACTAGTAATAAGTAATTATGAGCTGTTGTCCCAAGGGTTAGTAAAATGAAGGAAGTCACTAATCTGAGGATAAAAATAAGTCTGAAAAATAGTTTCTATTCTGGAAGCCAAACATTTGAATGTTGATACCCTACTATATGCACTTACACACATCTTGAAACTCGGGATAGTAGAGGATACCTTGAAATGCTCTTATCTAAAAGCCTAAGTATGAAGGAAATAAATAAAAAAAAATGAAGAAAATATAAAAATGGTGAAAAGAAAAAAAATGAACACTGGTTTTGTTATCGCCAAGGCAGCAATAAAAAAATATAGCGAGGGTGCCTCTTCACCTAGTGCCCTAAGGCCAACTGGTCTGGGAGTCACTGCTAAGCCTCAGGTGGTGCAAGACGAGGAAAATATTATCACCTAATTAGCAAGCACATGAGTAATCGGTTGGTTAGTACCTCAAGAAGTATTAACGGTCGCATGAAAATGTGTGAGCAAATATTTAATATTCATTAAAATAAAAAGTACTAAGGTAGATGGACAAGAGTATGATAGCTTGAATTGAATTCTCCGAGTGTAGGGATGTCCATTTCACACACGTGGGGTTATATGATCAATGTTTGGAAGAAAGGTTGGAATGAAGAATAAAGACGATGTTTTATTGAGGGATGATGTGATTTCTAACATTTTTTTTCATGACTATTAAGATAGGGCTCATGACAACTGAAAAGCTAGCATAGTTGGAAACTCTTCTTTTCAAAGTCTTTCTTTTATGGTTCTTGTCTTTATATGTAAATTTCACCATCTTTCTTTTGTTATAGGATTTTGTGGGTGTAATCCGCTGAAAACCCTCAGGAGACAACACTCCTCCTACTAGGGACACCTAGAGGTTTAACGGCTTGTTGCACGTGCTCAGTGCAATCGTGTCTGCCTACGAAAGTGTGCTTAGTTTTCTCCTTTCCTTTTCTCCTCTTGAATAAACTAGTTTGCTCGGGACGATCAAAGATAAGTTTGGGGGTATTTGTTCAGTTGATAAAACTGCACATTTGTATTACATTTTTCCTACCATTTTCATATTAAAAAAGGACTTTATTATAATATATTATACATATGAGGGTTTATGTGTAAAAACATTATTTTCCATGTGTTAATATATTTTAATGATCATTTGGTAGGAAAATATATGCAAATAAATCTATTGATCAAATCCTAGTAGAACTAAGTCTACTAAATATTATTTAAGATTATGGTGCAGAATTTTCCAAGTTGTTATGCAGGATTTAACAAACAAATCAATTTGTTGAAGAAAACTTGCCAAATTAAGAAGCAAAACTTGGAGAGCAAGTCTGGAAGCAACCGAAAGAAGATTTCTGAATTCTAAAGATGCCTAGGATTGCCAAATGTCAAAATTAGAGAGCCAAAGAAAATTGATCAAAAGATCCCAACCCTTGAGCGCGGATCCGCGGCCAAACCCACCCTGGGGCCGCGGATCCGCCGCAATAATGATGAGTTGGAAGGCAATATTTTGGGAGATTGACAACTGCTGAATTTTACTAACTTCTCAACAATAAGATTCTGGGTTTGCACTATAAAAAGGCACCGAGAGCCTCTTGGAAAAGGCATCACCGACGCAGGCCCAGTCGAGTTGAAGATTTCCAGTGTGGAGAATCTTATTCAGATCTAGGGTAGATTGATTCAGATATGACGTTGTTTGTTGGATGATCTAATAGGAGATCAGTGAGTGGACCAGTTTCGGATAGAGGACTTTACCCAGATGCGTTGTGAGTTGATCGAGAACGGATGAATGAAGTATATTCCTCCGATGATATGGACGAGTTCCCGAGGACGTGTTCGGCTAGAGATCTTCTACAGAGTGATGAAGATACCGAGTTCGCAATTTCGAGTCCATGTGAGAGATTCCGGATTAAGTGTAGCCGAGAACAATTGCAGTACGCAGATAGAAAGACGTGACGTCGAACTGGGAGATAATAAAGACGAGTAGAACAAAAGGTTCGTGCGAGATGCTAACAAGCTGTTGTTACTCCCCGTTAAGATTGGAGATCTGATATGTGTACAAAGGCGTGAGATATGACCAGTTCCCGATGAAATGCTGTGCTAAGAACGCAAATGTCTAGAAAGCGAGAAAAGATTATGCAAGAGTACCAGCCTCCGTATAGTTCGGCATAGGCAAGATCAAAAGAGACCCTGAGCAGGTTCCTTCTAGGACACTGCTGCAATAAGATTTGCACCGAGGATCAGATGTGTGACATGTATTCAGAGGACCAGAGGCCGACGCCAGTGACGTGCTGCTTTATGAGTGATCATACTAATTGGCCGAGAGTTGACCAGAGAAGTGCCAGAGCGGAATCGTTCCTGTTGGTACACCGGACCGGACTGACAAGCCGACGGATTGCGAGATTGATAATCCACAGAGAAGATGAGTACATAGAGACAGAGGATGCCGGACCGTAAGCAAGAGGCAAGCAGATGTTCTTGCCCCGCCAGTTTGGGCGCACCGACACATTTTTCGATATTGTAGGAGGTGTACTTCAATGTCATTTGTTACGATTTGCTTTTGTGATCCGAGTATCACGCTTATATCGCTTGGAGTTGAGTTTTGATGATTGAGTTTCATGATATTGTTTTCGTGCACCATGGCTGCACCTACTGGGTATTTACATTTTGTGCATAGTTATTGCACTTGTTATATGTTTTTATATACCGTTGTGTTGGTTTATGATTTGTGCATATCTATTGCACTTGATATTGATTTTATGCCTTGGCTACACATGTTTATGATTTCATCGATTTCATACAGTTGCTTTGATTTTGTGCATGTGGTACGCACTAGATTTGATTTTTGCGCTCGGCATAGCTTACATGTGCTTGCAGTGCGTTGATACGGATTTTGTGCATATAGTTGCACATGTTTTTGATTTTAAACACCTTGGTACACTCGGTGTTGCTTTTTAGGCATTTGAGTTATTGATTATATTTCTTACATTTATTGCACTAAATTTATACGTCGTGCATTGGTTGCAACGTATTTGTATTTCATGCATTTGATGCACCAGGTCTATATTTTGTGCACTTGATGCACCAGATTAGTATTTTTGTACATTGTTGCACTAGATTTGCATTTCATGCGTTTGTTGCACCAGGTGGGTATTTCGTGTATTGGTCACACTATAATTATACTGTAATAACCGAGTCCAATTCTACAAATTTCTGTTACCGTATGTATGTTGTGTGGTATTTATTTCTTTTATCTTAATTGACTGTTGCTAGTTATAAATTTTACCCTGACAATTCAATTCTGCATATACCAATTTAAGTCATCTAAAATTTAATTAAAAATATTCGACATGGCCTGCTTGACACCCCTAACCCTGTGGTAGCGTCCTCGCATCGTGTTCTCGTCCCGTTCAGTGAAACGGACGTGCTTGGGCGGCTACGCGCACGTGCGTGCGGTCGTTCTTGGGGGTATGCTTTTTAATTATAAAATCCTTCATTTTAAATTTTGGAACCCGCCAATAATTTTCTTTTTTCAAATTCAAATTTTTGGACCCGACCCGGGCGCAATTCTGAAATATTTTGCATTTGCGCCAAATCCTATTTTTTCTAATATTTAAATCCAGCGAAATCTAAAATTCACAATAACAGAAAATATTTTTCCCCCACTTTTAAAATCCTTTTAAAATTTTCCTAACCCATCAAACCCAACACGTTTCACTTAATTTTATCTTTTTTCCTTTTCTTTTCTTCCTTTTGGCCACGAGCCAATCGCAGCGCTCCATCCTTTCGCCGTGGGCCCTACTGTATCCCTCTCTCTTCCTTCCTTTCTCTTTCTCTCTCTCTCTCTCCTCCCTATTCATTCACTAAAATCCAATCCTATCTCTCTCTTTCCTATCGCGAGATCTTCTCTCTCCTCTCGCGAGAGAATCTCTCTCTCTCGTCTCTCTCTATCTCTCTCTCTCTATCTCCTCTCTCCTTTATATTTTTCTCCTTCTTCAGTTTCTTTTTTACAGAACCCATCTCGATAAAACCCTAGCCGCCTTCCTCCTCTCGCCGTGGCCCTTGCGACGACACCATCACCACCGTTCCACGCCGCTGCTCGCCCTCGTCACTTCCACCTCATCTCCTTCCTCCTCTCCCCGAGCATCCTGCACGAGCACCGCGCACCCACCTGCATGCCGCTGCACATCGTGGAATCACCGCCGGCGATCTTGATCCGTTCCCTGGCCTCGTGCACCCCTCTCGGTGAGCATGATCTTCTCCTTCCCCTCTTTCCTTCTCCTCCTTTCTTTCTTTCTTCTTCTCCTTTCTCGGTTGGTTTCTTTAACTGCCGGAGTCGCTGCAGGTACCTTATCGGAGCTCCGTCAACGCGGCCGACGATCGCAACCCCTCTACAGATCATCGTGAGCACCCTCTTCTCAATCCTCCTTCCTTTCTTTCTTCTTAATTTTCTTTCTCTTTTCTTGTATGCATTCTTGTATCTTGGATGTTCACTGTTTTTGTGTTAGCCGGAATCCGACCGTGCCGACGACGTTTCCCGACGATCCAGCGAGGAACCCTGACCCGTGTGGCACCACTGTTCTTCGTTTGGGTTCTTTCCGCGAACTGTGCGCACGTCGCGAGTTTTCCCCGCCGACGTGTAACGTTCCGTTTTCCGTTTCGTGACCCGTCGAGGCAAGTGAAACTTGCTACATGCTATATTAAACTATTCATATGATAAATTACTTATTTCCTGTTAAATCTCTAGTTAGAATTGAAAGAAATGGATTTCAAGTTAACCGTGTAAAGTTCTGTTATACATTTCATGATTCCAAACGCGAAACTTAATCTTGCATCTAATTATTTACATCTAACAACCCCCTGTACATGATAGATCACATTGTGTATTGCTATGGTACCCTTTTTCTAGTTTAGCCTATCAGACATCCATGTGCAACTTTAACCGGTCTAATTACAACTGCATGCATTAAATAGATTATACATGTCGTCGCATCCATGAATCACTCAATATTTATTAACCCGTTTTCAGCATTTACATCTACCATACTGTATTCACATAAAGCTGACATTGTCTGTTAAACACAACTGATAAAACTATACTGCTAATTAATTGAATCTGCTTTATTGTGTAATTCATTGCTTAGAGTATATTGTTAATAACCATACTTGATTACTTGTAGCCATGATCATACTAGCTGTTTATGAGTACCCACATGTTATCTTTTACACCCTGACCTGACTTGCTACGCATATATCGTCTGACCGACATGGTATCGTACACTACCTGACTTGACCTGTTGTACCATGGATTGACCCGTTACCTGATCTTGTGTCTAATGCCAACAAACCTGACATGTAGTCCTCATGGACCGTTCCTATTGTCTATCCAGACAAACCTGCTCTTACCTGATCCTGTGTTGGCATTAGTTCTTGATTACTGAATACCTGACTTGACATACACATATAACTTGGGGATATGGGAAAATCAATGATGAAATCTGACTTGTAACTCGACAGTGTACTACCTTTACCGATCAGTTTTAGAGGCTAGGCCAGCCTTGGGATGATGCTGCTGACATCATTCATCTGTACATATTTCCTATTTTAGTGCCTAGCGGCATGTCTCGGATTCAGCCTGAGAATCTGGATCGTGGTCCCGGGTATGCACGGGATACTATTGAGTTACATCGATGATTCATCAATTTGATTTCAAAGACTTTAGAACAGAAAACCTGATAGAACAGTTTAGTTTACTCAATGCACACTACCCTGCACTGCCCTGATTTATATTACTGTTACACCTGCTTTTCATTCATGTTTATATTTGCATTGTCTGTTACCCTGTTTATATTTTATTACTTGATAACATGACGTGCTGACGTCTGGGTTGTGCATGGCCCAGATTCTGTACCGCTGCTGTAGTCCGAGCTGGAGTACTTCAGCCAGCAGGCTGAGCTGTGAGGTGTCAGCAGTAGTTAGTTCTTTTATTTCCTGCATTTTATTCCTGATGTGAGCCTGCATTATGGGACATACATTCCAGTTATTTTGTATTGGATCTTTTGCTTCCGCATTTTATTATTCTTGACTCATGTTATCTTGGCTTATGGACATGTTTTAGATAGTTTTATTTTGTTCTTGATACCTCTACAGCCGTAATGTGACTGTGGATGGATACTTCCTACCCACAGGTAGCATAGTTGGCTATGTCACGTGCCCATTGTTAGCGTACCTCTACAGCCGTAATTTGATTTCAAAATTCAACTTGTATACAGATGCGAGTTGATAAGAGATGATTGATACCTTTGCCGGTCCCCTGATATGAGATTGTATGGATGTAACCTGGGATATAGGTATATAGAGATATAAAATGTTGTGAATCATGAGTGATAAGCTATACAAGACGTTAGGTCCGTATCCTCATTGTCATATAGGTTGATAGCATCCCCAATTGTTAATGCCGTCGTACGATGACGTACCGTACGTGATGAGTTTTATGATGATTGATCCCTACCCTTGACTAGAGGATGCTGTACGAGGGATAATACCGTACGAGATGTTGTGAGGCTGGATGCCGATTGATAGATTCACTGACTCAGTCATGTTAGATACGTATACCTTATAGCATTTAGCTGACGATTTACTTATGCTACGTTCATGTCATTCTCATTGCATTCCATACACCTGTGCTGGTATACCTACACCATTATCGATGATGCGTATGTTATACTTACATAGAATTGCCGACTCACACACTTCATCATCAATAATTGCTATGTCACTCACACAGTAGAATTACTACATCATGCTATTATATTGCTATGCTCACATTATGATGATATGTCCATGCTCACATCCTTGATCCATGTTGCATGATATACGGATATGCTTACATTCTGTTATATGTCGCATACATCATGCTTTATGATTATACGAATTAAGATATGCTGTTTTCATGAGATTTCTGGATTTGAGAACCATGGTTATTTCAAAAGAAAGTATGTATTGTTTTAAACACCCGGTTTCTCTTGATATGATATTCCAGTGCGTCCACCATGCGTTTTCTCGGTTCTGAGACGTGCGATATGTGAAACCCGATTCGAGGAGTTGGATGATCCGTTTGCGGGTTCATGGTGGACCCAGTATGGTACCCCGGGGAGAGAATGGATGGTTGTGCAGTAGACGATGAGCCTGGCAGAGGGACTACTAACTACCGGTGATAGTATTTGAACTCGGCGGTTATCCAGAGGATACAGACCGGAGTTATGGGATGAATATGGGCCGACCCGTTCTGCCGGAGCCTGCGGGCCGATCCCGCAGACGGAGTCTAGATATGAGAGGATTTACGTGTCGATGTTGGACACGGGTTTCATGATATTTCGAATGTCGGTGTTAGAATCTCAGGTTCCATGATTTGATGTGTCATTAATGGACACACATTCTTGATATCCTCATATATTCACATGCATATTCTTTTATGATGTTTCAAGTGGACGAGATCCACATGCATACATGCATTAATTATTATATTATTGGCACATATTTACATACGGTCACCCTAGATATCATAGTATTACCTTCATGATATAGTTGACCTAGGAAATCGTTGTTTTATTCGATTTCTACTTGATGATATTTTCTACTCACGAGTTGGCAACTCACCCCCGTTGTGCCACAGTTCTTGCAGGTTAATCGCATGGATCGGTAGCGGCATCGCTGGCATATAGCTGCATTCGGGTGTTTTGCTTTGGTAGGTGGTACATGTTGGATCGTACCCATCTTATATTTATTATTCCTGTTGTATCTAGTTAACTCCATCAAATCAGAAACTAGTATTTTGTATATGTAGTAAGGCTTAGTAAGACTTGTAGATGCGAAACTTAGAGCGAGGGTTTATATCCTCTTATTGGGTTGATGTCTTGCTTTATTTATTATCCTTTGTATTGATTTTCTCCGTTGGGCGTTTTATACTTATTTTCTGACTTGCGTGATTGTGAATCCGTCTTTTGGCGAAGTGCTAGCTCCCGCTTGGGATGCCTTTATCATTTTTATGTAAATGTGGTTTTGGATCAAAATATACAAAGGAGGTGCTGCCCAAATTTTTAAAAGGCGAAACATATTTTTCAACTAGTGAAATAAACTTGCATTTTTCATGTTCCCTTTTCTATGCATTTAAGAAAACATTTGATTTCATCATACCTTTATTTCAAAACATCACCTCTTCTATTTTCTTTTAAAAGGTTTTAGATTTCTGGGCTTTGGTTTACTTAATTTACGTTACGGCTTTAGACGTGGTGTGATTTATGTACCGATCACGAGATAATATTTTGGGTCGTGACACGTGCTAGGCAACCATGCAGTGGTATCAGAGCCATGATAGAAAATTAGACGATATTTGCTAGGATTACGAAACCGAAACTACTCCGAAACACCTTATACGATAACATAGTTTCTATCGATTTTAAAAAGTCTTCAAAATTTTTTTAAGCAACTGCAGAATGTTATATGTTATATGACATGAACACAGAAGAAATTCAAGGCAATTTGGAGAAAATTGGGCCGGCCACATGCATGGAAAATCTGGTGTGCTCATTATTTTCATAGGCATTTGGCTTCAAATTTCTCCTGTGTTCCAATCTCTAGGTTTTAGAGTTTCAGGTGTTATTTGTTTTTTCTAAATTTGCATGTGATGTTAACCTTCTGCAAAGGCAACTCAGAGTGTTTCGTAATCATAATTCTAACATGTATTTGGGTTATTTAGACGACATTAAAATGTTCGTACGGATATCAATAACCTAATTTTTCCCTCGCAGAAATTTTCCAAGAGTTGGATTTTTCCGAGTTTAAAATTTTCAGAAAATCTTGCAAACGATTTTGTGGACCCTATAGAAGAACGAAACCCTAACTCGATTCTATGACCGTCGGAACTGCCATCAAATCTTAGAGTTTGTGGTAGTTCAGCGGTGCCACAGGTGAGGCATTGGTTGACCCTTCTACGGCTGGTTCATAAGAGCTGTGGCAGTTTCTGGGTACTTTTTTGAACTCCGCTCAAGTGTTGAGCTTGTTGGGAAATTTTGGGTGCTTGATTATTCAATCGAAAAGTTTAATTTCGTCTAGCTATCTATGATTGTGATACAATAGTTGGAATCTACAAAATTAGTTATGTGATAACTAGTTTGAATTTTATAAATCTATCAGTTTAGTCTCATTTGATCGGTTGCCACGGAATTTTGATGTGGATCAAAAGTCCGTCGCAATTACGTATTGTACGCGGATACTCGCCGAGTAACCTTACTAGATAGCCATGCCCTATAGCCCCGACCAAGTGACTGTAGGAGAACCCCGTCGCCAAAAGTATCCGATCGGGTGCTCGCGGCTGCGGTGTTCCGCCTTAGTGCACTTCGTCGACGACATCGGGGTGTGTGGCCATCTACTAAAGTTTCCGACGAGCATTCGATCAGGTTATCGGGAATCTTGTTGAATTACCTGACAGGTTATTGGAAAATGTTTTCAATATCAAGACTAAAATGCGGGGTTTATAATTGTTAAGCATGCGATGTCTAAGGAATTCATTTGGTTGGGCGTGAAATCCAAAGTATGTGATACATTGGGTTTATGATGTCTAAGATGGTTAAGGATTCCAATTGTTATAGTTTTTCACTTTCTTTTCTGCGACAGTAAGTGTAATATATGGCGGATCGCCGTATCTTTGCTATATGTCAACGACAATTGGGATACGTATATTTACTTATATTGATGACATGTGATGTTATGTGTTGCTGTGATATGTTATATTGGATCGTCGTGTTTTGAATAGCCGGGTTTTTTATGTGTGATGAAAGTTTTTCATTTTCATTCATACAAAAGCTTGTATGTAATATTCTTTTATTGGGGCACTTCCGGGTTGAGGATGATGTCACCATTGATGTATATTATTTACTTTTCCGCATTAGGATAGACCCAAGGCGGGGAGCACAAGTAACCGGGTTCTAGGGTCCAGTGGGAGACCATCTCGAGGAATCGAGACCGGGTCTCTTAACTCTAGAATTGGTAGGGTTTCTTACCGCTCTGGTAGGGGTCTAGGGATGTGGGTTTGGCTATTCATCATGACCGTGGAATCCGTGTTTTATACTGGCTTAATTTAAAACACGGAATTCCTAGTATATCCAATATTTCATATGTGATTCTTCTACTGCTGATATTCTATGATGTGACCACTTGATATGTTCTGAGACGAATGCCTATATTATATATATGAGACATAATAAATATTGCTGTTTTCATTTCTAATGTGATACTTGGGAAGCATAATTTGATGGGAATTCATTAATGAGATTAATGAAATAAAAGAAACCTAAAAGTTATTGTAGAAACTTGTTTAAAATTGGCAGCTCTAGTTCTTGCTTTTTATACCGGTATTTCTTATAGAATATCCAGCACCTTATTCGATAAGGAAAGAGCCGAGATCCCTTCACCGGGATGACTTATTTAGCGAAACTGGCAGATGCTACAACCCACTCGGTTTGTCTTTTGATTGCTTCTATAGTTTTTGCTTTGCATAGTGGTATTTGTGAAATATCCTGCAACTTATTCGATAAGAAAAAAGACGAGATCCCTTCACCGGGAGTGAATTCTTTAGTAAAACTAGTAAAAGCCTCAGAAACATTCCTTTTAAAATTCACTCGATTCTACAACGAGATCAAGTTCATTACACAAAGGGTTTTCTTAAAAACATGTCGTATCCCTCCGTCATTTCAGATAAGTACTACTTAGTATTCGTGCTATGTTTGTTGGCATGTGTCAAGGCGTAGTGTGCAGTAGCTAACTAGTGCTTATCTGCTGCATACGATGTGATTGGATTAGGGTAGTCGTGCGACTTTGTTGGCCTGCGTCAAAGGTCGTGTGGGTGGGTTTAATTCAATCATGAAATGTACGGGTTGAACTTGACTAGCGGACTATGGTTTATTGGTCTGCGTCAAGGTCATAGGACGCTAGGGGCAAAATATTATCGGGAATTTCAAGTGTTGAAATTTGCAATGAGATTTCATACCTTTTATGAGATAATTGGATCTCGATACCCACTGCGAGTAAGAGTTACTCCTGGGAGAGTTTTACACATTACAATTAGCTGATCAAGTAGGTGTCTAGAAAGGTGTTAACGGGGTTACGCCCACGGAAAAATGGGGTTTATTTTAATTAGGTCCGTGCGAAAGCATAGAGAACCTCCCTCAAAGTACCGACACTGGCCTGGCCGAAAGATTGGCGAATTTGTAGGGTGTAATTAATCCCGGCTAGTCTTACCTTTTAGGGTTTGAAGGTAGATTTGACTAAAACAGTGTGAGCCATCATGATTAGAAAAACTAATAACCAATCTAATCTTGCAAGAGCGCACGCAGAGTGTTTTCTTCTCTCTCTCTCTCCTGGTAGCGACCGTGTCACGCCTTAATAAAGATAATAATATGGATGCATTGACTGAACCTGCTTATTATACTGAGCTAGGGAACGTTGGTTCCGCTCTATCTTATAATTGTTATAAGTCCGAGCAGGAAATAAGGGAATATCCGGATTCCCATGCCACCCAATCGAAGAAAGTGCATGTTGATACATCTTCTTCGGATGTGTTCATTACCGAGAACTATTTTTCAGTATCCTCTACGTCCTAGGTATGAGATACCGGATCAGGATCCTACATATGTAAGAATTACATGTGCTACTGAAAGGTAGAGAATTGAGAATGGGTGATATATCTCTAAGAGTTAGAGAATGGTGCAATTGTTGCAGCCAAGTCAGTTGGCAAATATCACCTTGTATTACCAAATAGTTAATAGATTGATTCTGAACGAATGTTATTACATACCGAACCTGATATACAATATTACATCGGTTTCTTTAATGAGTTAAAGAAGGATATAATTATGTATTGGAGGATAATGTTGTGAACATTTTCCTGAATCAAGAGTTGATTCGATCAGGCACGTTATATAATAGCATATACGTTCTAAATCAAACCACAGTTCAAAGTATTTAGAACACACACAAGAGGAGTAGTTCAGAAATGAACTAATCCTTCTTGTGGCATTGTAGACTAGGTCATATCAATGCGACACGACCAGCTAAGTTATATAAGGATGAATATGAGAATCTGTTCAAATTTTTATCTTATGATACTTGCCAGTCTTGTCTCAAAAGTAAAATGACCAATACTCCATTTACTGGAAACAGAGAAAGAGTTAGTGAACTCTTAGGACGCATACATAATGATGTATTCGGTCTTATGTCTACAAATGCCAAGGTTGGTTCTTGGTACTTCATTACATTCATCGACTATCTTTCAAGATTCGGACATGTGTTCCTGTTGAAACATGAGTCTGAAACTTTTGAGAAATTTAAGGAATATAAGCTTGAAGTTGAGAACCAAACGGGTAGAAGTATTAAGTCCTTCGATATGATCGAGGAGGAGAATACTTGGGAATGTGGTTCCTGGATTTTTTAAAGGAGAATGTGATTCTCTCTCAGCTTACTCCTTCGAGTACACCACAGTACAACGATGTATCGGGATGGAGGTATCGCACCCTATGAGATATGATGCGCTCTATGATGAGTACTGCTAAGTTACTTGTTTCCTCTTAGTGTTATGCACTTGGGAAGCTGCATACCTATTGAATGGGGTTCCATCCAAATTAGGGCCTACCATTACATATGAGATATGGAATGGATAGAGACCATGTCTTAAATGAGTTAAGATATGGGGTTGTCCGGCTTATGCTGAAAAGCAAAATATGGACAAGCTCGAGGCAAGGTCAGGACTGTATAAGTTTGTTAGGATATCCCAAGCATTTGTGAGGGAATATCTTCTACCAATCTGAGGAGCAAAAGGTGTTTTGTTTCTCAGCATGCCACCTTTTTAGAAAAGGAATTTCTTGTGAAGAAATTAGTGGACATGAGGTAGAACTGGAAGGAGTTCCAGCTAAACAATCTAACAGCTGATGATTTGGTGAAACCAAAGGATTCAATAGTCTCTAATGAACCTCAGCCTCTCCACGAATCTGGTAGGGTTCCTTATCCACTTAAGAGATACTATGGTCTTCTCGGTGACAGTGGGAGCGAGAATTGCATCATGAGATGATGGCCCTACTAGGTTCAGGCAGGCCATCACGAGTGGCGACTCTGTGAAAAGGCTAGATGCTATGCGATCAAAGATGGAATCCATGTACACCAATAAAGTATGACTTTGAATGTTGCACCTGAAGGGGTAAAACCCATTGGGAGCAAATGGATATTGAGAAGATTCTTAGTGTAAATGGAAAAGTTGAGACTTTCAAAGCTATGCTTAAGTCCATCAGGATCAATGCAAGCATCGCAGAGTTGGAACATCTGTTTTGATGTTGCCATCAAAGAGTTTGACTTCATCAAAAGGTAGATGAACCTTGTATATAGAAGAAAGTTGTAGAGAGTGAGGTTGTCTTCCACATAATGTACGTAGATAACATACTCTTGATAGGAAATGGTTTCCTATGCTACACTCGGTCAAGCTCCTCTTATCACTGGGATTCTCAATAGAAGATTTGGATGATACCTACTATATCTTGTGGATTATGATCTATGGTGATAGATCTAAGTGGATGTTGGGAGTGTCCCAAATCCAGGTACATTAACACCATACTAAAGGGATTTAGTATGGAAGATTCTAAGCGTGGTGGTTCGCCCATGTAACAACCCTAAATTTCCTGTACAATTTTCTGTACAAATTTTTAAAAAATACAGAAAGGGGTATTTTTTCCTGAGCACAAGTTATAAGTTTGTTTTGCTTTTTAATAGCAAGAAGGAGCTTGTAGCTCATTGGTAAGACCTTACACTGCTGAACCAAAGCACAAGAGTTCAAATCCCATCTCCCACATTATTTTTAATATTGTTTTCTTTTCAATTTTTAGAATCCCAAGAGTCTACACGTGCATAACTCGTAAAAACCCCACTACACATATAAAACAAAATAGCCCAGGAGAATCACCGACCGACGAGCGATCCACGGCAGCGAGCCCCGGCCGGACTCGCCGTGACTCGGCCGGCGACTCGGCCGACTCGGGCCGTCGCCGCCGGCCGAGTTGAGTCGAAACACCGAGGTGTCTTCTTGGATTCTGTGCCTTTTTGTATTCTTAACTCCCCTTTATAGTTTAAATTCTTAGATCAGTAACAGAGTCTTTAATAAATCTATTAAACCATATTTTTAATATATTTTCAATTCACCCTTTCACCTATCCTAACCATATAATTACCACCCCTAAACACCCCCTCACTCACAAATTTTGTCCAAACTCTCAAGAAAACTCTATAGAAATTTTGTGTACAAGTGGAGTTAGCAAGGGGCGAAACTCTGGAGAAATTCTGACGACGACCCTAGGAACTCCCGGTGACGAAACGACGCACCGTCACCTCCTACCACTCCTTCTTCCTCTTTTCTTAGCTCTAAACCAGTAAGTCCCACCTCCCTCTTCTCCATTCTTTTCTAAAAACATGTATTTCTAAATACCGACGGAATCGGAGTCAATCCGATGCCCGATTCGGTTCCTCCTAAAAATCTCACTTTTTCTTAAATACAATCATACTAAAATCTTATATGTTGGCTATTAAACATTAACAAGTCATATTGAACTAGTTACAAATCAAAAGGATTTCTATTTCAATTTTTATCGTATTTTTTCACTATAATACCATGTAGTTTAATTTCGACATTTATAACATCACAATCTTGCTATACCTTTTAGTAGATCACGAGGTAATGACCTACCTCCTCACACACTCATATGCAATATAGCACAATACCTTTCGGGAACATAGAATACGGAAAACGAAACTTTACACATAAATACCACTAACTATTAAAACCGTTTCTATAAGATTACGTATTTTATAAATCCTTCCAAAGCGCCGCTACAACCCATTTTGGGGAACCCGACTGGAATGGTGCGGATTATCATACATCCCTGGGCTTAGTAGTGCGAGATGCAGACCTCCGCAAGGAGCATACGGCATCGAGAGATTTAAAATACGAAAATCTTAAGAAAAAGAGATTTCTAGAAATATAAAAATATATTAAAAATTATATATATATATGTGTGTGTGTGTGTGTGTGTGTGTGTGTGTGTGTGTGTGTGTGTGTATGTATGTATGTATGTATGTATCATTAAAATATCTATTTTGTGATAATATAAATATTCCAATTTTTTTCTAAAATTACAAGGATCACTTTACATTAAAATATCATGAATTCCATACAAATTCAATATTATAATTAAATACCATGTATTATGAAAAATATGTTTATTTACTAGAAATGTCACAAATATAAAAACTCTAAAGACGATAATAAAATACTTGAGATATATTTTGAAAACTATACAAATTATTTTTACATAAAACCCCCTCAAGTTCTATAAATTACCCTAAGGATCCTAGTAAATATAGGTTTAAGAGAGACCCGTCTCTTGAGCCTCAGGGAGCCAGAGATATGGGTGCTTGCCTATCTAAGGTAGATAACTTAACAATGGTGTTATCAACACGGTAATCGTCTTGAAAAAGACACAAATCCTGCCACCCATGTGCAGCGGTTGCCGAGAACATTAAAACAATCAGGACTTCAATTTCTTTGCTAATTGTTCTGACTCAGATTGAGTCTTATATTAAATAATCTAACTTGAATATGATTCAAGTATCCAAACTACAATTCAATATGAATCCACGAATCCATATATTCAAACTATTCAATCTATATAATCTATACAACTTGACTGAACCGAACCATGGATATACTTTCATTTACATGATTCTCCAGTTACATCCATTTACATGATTCTCCAGTTACATCCATTTACTGATATCATGGTTCGGCAAGTCATCTATACAATTTTCAAGACAATACAATACAATACCATCAATACAATCATTACTATCAATACAATAAATACACGGGGTATTGGGATAGTTCATTCGTGAATCCAACAGAATCTCAAGAGTCCCCCTAAATCATGAATCTATGTCTACTAACACAAGCAAGCTATCATGAGGGCCCGTGTTTCCATACTCCTGGATTACAGCATGTTGAGTTTGGAATACTTCGACGACGGTCGAAATCCCTTTACTAGCATTTGATTCGGGCCCGTGGTTCCCTACCCTTGGATTATAGCCTGTTGGGTTTGAGAACACTCTTGAGATTGGTTTTCATTCACCCTTGAACTTACGTTAACAACAACATTAATACTAAATACAACAGTATAACTATTTAAATACAACTTTAAAAGCTACTTTCTCTCTCTGTCTATTATATTTCTTCCTTATCTTTGGGACTTACCGAGCGATTTGTTCGCTGACGACATTCTCTTTCTTTCTTCTTTAAATGTCATCAGGTGATTCGGACCTTCCAGAGATCGAGCCCAGCACCGAAGACTTGGACCAGTTTATAGAAGATCCCGAGCTATAGTTTCACTTATACATTTTCCTTTTCATTCCAGTACTTTATATTTCTGTTATGCCACTGTTTAGGCATCGCTTTATCCCATGTATTTACTTTTCCATATATTGTAAAAAGAATGTGCATAAATAAAGTTGCTGTTCAGTTATACATTTTGTCTCTTGTGTATATTTCTTTTATATTGCTTAGATACGCTTAGCGTATTTACTTTAGAGTAAATACTTAGCGGCCTCGTCGTGTCCCCTTCGCCGTATACCGGGAAGCGGGGCATGACAGGTTTTGTTGGTGGCCCATGCAGGTCAGAGTTGTATGGAACCCTATCATGCAGTTCTGTTCTGCGTGAACAACCTAAGCAATATAACACAAGAACCACCAACTAAAACATTCTTTACAATTCATACTCCTTGAATCTTATCATTTCATATTCTTTGAATCATATACTTTGAATCGGTCCTAACCTAAATTTTTCTTTCAAGGTTTTGGATTCCCCAAACAACACCAGCACCAACTTCAACAATAATCCACCACCACTACAAATTACACCTGCCGTAGCTGCTCCGATCAAAGAGCAGACAGTTCTGCTTGAGGCAATCTGCAGCCTTCTGGAAGGACAGCAGCAGCAGACTGCTATTCTCTTGAACCGTCCAGAAGCAGAAGCATCTGGGGTGAATCAATTCAGGGCTTTGCACCCCAAACAGTTTACAGGAAAAGAGAGTCCTCTGGAAGCTGAGGAATGGGTTTAGAGCATCGAATATGATCTGGCAGCGGCATAAGTGCCAGAGATAGCTTGGGTTCGTGTTGCAAAATTACAGCTCACGGACAATGCACGGGTCTGGTGGAAGGCGTAAGAAAGCCGTCTTGACCAACCTATCGAATGAAAGACTTCTCGCGACATGTTCGACGCAAAGTACTTCTCAAAGACTGCTTGGTTTGACATGGAACAATAGTTCATCCATCTGCAACAAGGTTCGATATGGACCAAGTCAATAGATGAGTATGACGCTGAGTTCACCATGCTCAGTCGGTAAGATATGTCTCAATGTTCGATTTTATATCACATACTACACAACTAACACAAGACCGTAACAGGTTTGCAGCCCATCTCATACCGACTGCTGAGATCAGAGCTAGAAGATTTCAGTAAGGGTTAGACCCGAAAATCCAAGCTGCATTAGCTACAGGGGATTTCCCAATCCATGATATGTCTTTGAAAGCTGCCCGAAGATATGAAGCAGTGGTGAAGAAGAAGGGCGGACCTCAATCTGCCGGAGTGAAGCGCCCTGCCAACCAGATGACAGGAGAAATCGCATTAGGACCACCGTTTGTGCTAAGGAGACCGGGAGTACCAATCAACAGGCCCAGCCCAGCCTTTTGTACCTACTGTAAGAGTGATGGACATCTGATGGAAGATTTCCGACGAGCAAACGGTCTTTGCCTGATATGTGGATCATCCTCACATACCATAGGAACTTGCCCTCACAACCGAACTAATCCTAATTCCGCAGCTAGACCAGCTATCCAAACTCCACCTACTCGGTAAACTCTTCCAGTTCCACCTCCACTTGACCACCTTTACCTCGACAACCAGCGATGTACCAGCATGCACGAAGAAACATGCCGAGATGCCAGGAATACAATTTGGCGGCTGTAGAAGCCGAGACAGTTGACCAAGGTAACACTAGTAAGTCTCTTTCACATTTTTAAAACCCTTACACCACCTTTTTATTTTTCATACACCGTCAGTACTTCAGTCACTAGACTTTTCTTGAATCCGTTACACTTTCTTTTTAAAAATTTCGAGGACAAAGTTTTTATAAGGAGGGTAGAATGTAACAACCCTAAATTTCCTGTACAACTTTCTGTACAAATTTTTCAAAAATACAGAAAGGGGTATTTTTGCCTGAGCACAAGTTATAAGTTTGTTTTGCTTTTTAATAGTAAGAAAGAGCTTGTAGCTCATTGGTAAGACCTTGCACTGCTGAACCAAAGCACCAGAGTTCAAATCTCATCACTCACATTATTTTTAATATTGTTTTCTTTTTAATTTTTAGAATCCCAAGAGTCTACACGTGCATAACTCGTAAAAAACTCACTACACATATAAAACAAAATAGCCCAGGATAATCACCGACCGACGAGCGACCCAGGGCAGTGAGCCTCGGCCGGACTCGCCGTGACTCGGCCGGCGACTCGGCCGACTCGGGCCGCCGCCGCCAGCCGAGTTGAGTCGAAACGTCGAGGTGTCTTCTTGGATTCTATGCCCTTTTGTATTCTTAACTCCCCTGTATAGTTTAAATTCTTGGATCAGTAACAGAGCCTTTAATAAATCTATTAAACCATAATTTTAATACATTTTTTAATACATTTTCAATTCACTCTTTCACCCACCCTAACCCTAGTTTTACCCTATAAATACCACCCCTAAACACCCCCCTCACTCAAAAATTCTGTCCAAACTCTCAAGAAAACTTTATAGAAATTTTGTGTATAAGTGGAGTTAGCATGGGGCGAAACTCCGGCGAAATTCCGACGACGGCCCTAGGAGCTCCCGGCGATGAAACGACGCACCGTCACCTCCTACCACTCCCTCTTCCTCTTCGCTTAGCTCTAAGCCAGTAAGTCCCACCTCCCTTTTCTCTATTCTTTTCTAAAAACACGTATTTCTAAATACCGACGGAATCGGAGTCAATCCGATGTCCGATTCGGTTCCTCCTAAAAATCTCACTTTTTCTTAAATACAATCATACCAAACCCTTACATGTTGACTATTAAATATTAACAAGTCATATTGAACAAGTTCCATATCAAAAGGATTTCGATTTCAATTTTTATTGTACCTTTTCACTATAATAACATTGAGTTTAATTTCGATATTTATAACATCACAATCTTGCTATGCCTTTAAATAGATCACGAGATAATGACCTACCTCCTCACACACTCATATGAAACATAACACAATACCTTTCGGGAATATAGAATACGGGAAAACGAAACTTTACACATAAATACCACTAGCTATTAAAATCGTTTCTATAAGATTACGTATTTTATAAATCTTTGCAAAGCGCCGCTACAACCCATTTTGGGGAACCCGACTGGGATGGTGCGGATTATCGCACATCCTTGGGCTTAGTAGTGCAAGATGCAGACCTCCGTAAGGAGCATACGTCCTCGAGAGATTTAAAATATGAAAATCTTAAGAAAAAGAGATTTCTAGAAATATAAAAATATATTAAAAATTATTTATATATATATATGTATCATTAAAATATCTATTTTGTGATAATATAAATATTCCAATTTTTTTTCTAAAATCATAAGGATCATTTTAAATTAAAATACCATGAATTCCATACAAGTTCAATATTACAATTAAATACCATGTATTATGAAAAATAGGTTTATTCACTAAAAATTTCACAAATATAAAAACTCAAAAGACGATAATAAAATACTTGAGGTGTATTTTGAAAACTATAAAAATTATTTTTACATAAACCCCCTCAAGTTCTATAAATTACCTTAAGGACCCTAGTAAATATAGGTTTAAGCGGGACCGGTCTCTTGAGCCTCAGGGAGCCGGAGATATGGGTGCTTGCCTATCTAAGGTATATAACTTAACAACGGTGTTATCAACACGATAATCGTCTTTGAAAAAGACATAAATCCTGCTGTCCATGTGCAGCGGTTACCGATAATATCAAAACAATCAGGGCATCAATTTCTTTGCAAATTGTTCTGACTCAGACTGAGTCTTATATTAAATAATCTGATTTGAATATGATTCAAGTATCCAAACTACAATTCAACATGAATCTATAAATCCATATATTCAAACTATTCAATCTATACAATCTATACAACTTGACTGAACCGAACCATGGATATACTTTCATTTACATGATTCTCCAGTTACATCCATTTACATGATTCTCCAGTTACATCCATTTACTGATATCATGGTTCAGCAAGTCATCTATACAATTTTCAAGACAATACAATACAATACAATACCATCAGTACAATCATTACTATCAATACAATAAATACACGGGGTATTGGGATAGTTCATTCGTGAATCTAACAGAATCTCAAGAGTCTCCTAGATCATGAATCCATGTCTACTAACACAAGCACGCTATCATGAGGGCCCGTGTTTCCGTGCTCCTGGATTACAACCTGTTGAGTTTGGAATATTTCGACGACGGTCGAAGTCCCATTACTAACATTTGATTCGGGCCCGTGGTTCCCTACCCCTGGATTATAGCCTGTTGGGTTTGAGAACACTCTTGAGATTGGTTGCCATTCACCCTTGAACTTACGTTAACAACAGCATTAATACAAAATACAACAGTATAACCATATAAATACAACTTTAAAAGTTACTTTCTCTTTCTTTCTATTCTATTTCTTCTTTATCTTTGGGACTTACCGAGCGATTTGTTCGCTGACGACATTCTCTTTCTTTCTTCTTTGAATATCGTCAGGTGATTCGGACCTTTCAGAGATCGAGCCCAGCACCGAAGACTTGGACCAGTTTATAGAAGATCCCGATCTATAGTTTCACTTGTACATTTTCCTTTTCATTCTAGTACTTTACATTTCTGTTATGCCACTGTTTAGGCATCGCTTTATCCCATGTATTTACTTTTTCATGTATTGTAAAAAGAATGTGAATAAATAAAGTTGTTGTTCAGTTATACCTTTTGTCTCTTGTGTATATTTCTTTTATATTGCTTAGATACGCTTAGCGTATTTATTTCAGAGTAAATACGTAGCGGCCTCGTCGCGTCCCCTTCGCTGTATACAGGGAAGCGGGGCGTGACAACCCACTTACTCATGGATCACTCTCTCCAAAAAGATGTCTTCCAAGACTGATTTGGAGAGAGCTAGCGTGCAAGGGATACCTTATTCTTCGGTAGCAGGCTCTATCAGAGCATGCGATGTTATGTATCAGACCAGATGTAGATGACTCACTAGGTGTAGTGATCAGGAATCAATCGGATCTTGGGAGAATCACTGGACAGCTGTGGAGGACATTCTTAAGTACTTGAGAAGCACTAAAGGAATGTTCTTGGTTCGAGCTTCCAGAGTGATAAGGTTGACTGAGAGTCAGTCACAGGCATTGTCTTTACCCTCGATGCAAGGACGGTATGTTGGAAGAGTTCAAAGCTAGATACCGTGACATACTAGACGATAAAGGCTGAATACTTTGCTACCACTGATACTGCCAAAGTGGCTGTCTGAACATTTCTTGTTCATGAGATGAACATGGTTCCTACCATTGAGCATCTAATAAGTGTTATTGTGACAACAATGGAGTTGTGGTTTAAGCCTAGGAACACCTGTCCCATCAGCGTTCCAGACATATTCTGAGGCAAGTATCACCTGATCTGGGAGATGAGATCTCCAAGGTATCGAGGTCAGGAGAGTAGACATGACGGATAACACAGCGGATCCACTCACAAAGGCCTTACCTCTAGAGAGACTTCTATGGAATGGTTGAGTATGAGATACCACAACTACTGCTACATTGTTGGGTATTGGATACTACAACAGATGGCCTTAGTGCAAGTGGGAGATTGTTAGTTATATGTATGCCATAAAGGCCATTACTGTACATGTGATGTATATTGTAGTGGATGCTTGGACATATATAGGGAGGAATTTCTTGCTCTACATGATAATATGCTATCTGGTTGCACTTTATCTTAACATGTACACTTATTGTCTCTCTATTACATGTTGATAAAGCCCTTAGGATGAGTACTTGACTATCAAGATTATAATGCAGAACATACTAGTAGGGGCAGGGTAGTCGATAAGTACATCCTTCAAATGTTCCTAGTCGAGGGAGTATCGAGACAGGGCATCAATACTCCAGAGTAGACTGGCGTATATGCTTCTCGACCCATATGATGGACGATGGATAATCCCATATCCATTGGTGTTTGACATCAGAGAAGGTATACGGGTGCTCAGTGGAGACTTGGTACATTGGACGGACTCGCCGAGAACTCCTAGATGGTATTATACCTATCGTCGGATAGCAGTTCTCTGGTGACACTGGTACAGGTTAGTCTGTAGACCCGAGATCATCACAGAGACTTGTGTGATTCCCACCGTGCTTTGATTTCCACCATACCACGGTCAAGAGATCGTGGAAAAAGGTGGTTTGTGGGTACATTCCCGAGTCACATGGAGGTAATGAGCGATAGGAGGTGTTTCGTCTCTCCCGGTATTGGGAGTTGATGTTGCGCTATGCTCGATTGGCCATAATTGGAAATCCCTGGCCAGGGTTGCTGTGATTTACTGGTAAGTGTTATCAGTAGTTTCTTGAACCATTAAGGACCTTGCATCGGCATGACTTATCAGGCTATTGGGGTATGACGTTATACTACCCTAGGCTATGATATGCGACATATCAGAAGAAGAGATCGGACTGTACGGTAGTGTTACTGATTGGATACATAGGAGTATGAGCAGGCTTGCTTGTTGATCTTCTGATCGCTCAATTCCCGGGTGGTCGTTACATTTAGCAGACCGCTTGTGGCTTGTGGGTGTATGATATGATCATCACCTACTGCCGGCGTATTAACGAGTCTTTAGAGTCTTACACAAAGGTTTCCTGGTTCATGCGAAACGGAGTAGGAGCACATATGTGATATGTGCAGGACCGAGATTAATGCGAGTATGTGATACCGCATTCTATTCTCGTGACTTGTGATATTGGTCGGTTATATGTGATATAGCCGGGTTATCGGATCAAGTGTTGATTCGATAAGTTGTTGCATTTGATATTAACCGGTTATATGTGATATAGCCGGATTATTAAATCAAGTGTTGATTTGATAATTTAATGTATAATTATATATTTAATATATTAGCATTCATTAACTAATATTTGCTCACTTATGATTTATCTTTTCTCATTTTATGTGTGCATAAAGTATATATGTGATATATATTTTAGTGTACATGTTTTTGTGTCATGCATGATGATACACACTACATGGGTGTATGAGACTTACACCATAACCATGATAATTGAGGGTATTTATTTATTTAAGGTAAAACAAATTAGATGGATATTTTTCTCATGGTTGTTTCTTGGAGAAGCTTGTAGAACTAAAGACTAAGTCCACTTGTTTTGTTGACCTAAGATATTTATTAACCCAACCATTATCATTTAAGCTATGGTTAAGTCTCTACATGAGTTAGTGTATGACACTAACTCACCCATGGTTGTAATTCTCACCTTAAGAGTTTCATTATTCTCATCTTCATTTTTGATCTTCTTCTTCCTCTTGAAAAATGTTTTCTAGGGTTTTGAGAGGTGATGAAATATTGTGAGAAAAATAAATCTAAAGTGAGCCCACTTCCTACTTCATTATCCTCTACTATTAGCCATTTAGTTTAGGGTGTTTGCTTCACTTATTTCACCATTAGTGAAGAGGTAGCATGAGCTCGAGTCTCCTCGACATAGATCATCTTCGGCCTCGAAGACATTGAGCAAACTTGTTCGTTTCTTCAAGTGAACCCTCTCTAGAGTCCGGGAGTTCACTATTCGCAGCGAAAGGACTACAACATGGAACTTTTGAAGTGAAGGACCGGTCTACAAAGGTTGTATTCCCTCATTCACTTAGATGTAAAGTGTTTACATATCGTTTCGTCGGATTTTCTAGTTACGATTCTAGGGTTAGGGTTAGCTAGAACGGCAAATTTTTGAAATTGGTATGGACGATGCCTCCTGAAACCTTGCTTCCATGCTAGGCAACCCTGCAAGTTTATCAAAGACTGACAAGAACCGGAAATAGTCTCTGATGTGCCATCGGCGGTCGTGGAACCAGAAGTCTAATTAAGACTTTAAATATTTTGATAAATTAACTTGCTCTTGTATGATATTCATAATTTAAGTAATGTGAAACTTATAATTTATTGTATCTTTGCGACATTCAACAATATATCCTATATTTCATCTACTTTTTCGCATATTATTTCCACCATTTATTGTTCCTGTATGATATTATTTTCAGGATTAATTATTATTATTATTTTGTTCTCTAACATACTGAACTATATGCCGTGAAACTGATTTAGATATGTCAGGTTCTGATAGTAGGATCAATCGATCTACGGGGGACGGGGGGCAGTTCTCCTAGAAACAGACAGGGGATAGGAGAGGACCCGCATGGGCCAGTAAGATCTGTAGAAGGATGCCGCATGGCCCCGACAAGACGATTGTATACCTTTCGTTCACAGTGGACGTTGTAACAGGAGTCAGCAAAGACGTGAAGAAAATGATGTCGTCTATCGTGAACAGCGAGGATCGCATGCCCATGTGATCGAGGACGAAGATGGCAAGTGGGTAGTCTG
Organism: Agapanthus africanus; assembly: GCA_030015575.1. Taxonomy (NCBI): domain Eukaryota; kingdom Viridiplantae; phylum Streptophyta; class Magnoliopsida; order Asparagales; family Amaryllidaceae; genus Agapanthus; species Agapanthus africanus. The sequence goes on from CM057342.1 coordinate 42,474,994, forward strand.
AGATGGGGAAAGTGAAGAGTTGGTGCGAAAGAAGCAAGTTGTTATATGGGAGATGATGGTAAGATTTGTTTATACAATGCAATACTGAACTTTTTTTTTATATGCACACATACACACACACATACGCGCATATCACACACACACACATATCACACACACACACACACACATACACATACACACATATCACACACACACACACACACACACACACACAGAGACACACATACACACATTTACTAAATTACTATACAATACCCATATGATGATGAATTATCCTGTTTCGCGGGCACGGTTCGACTTCCGGTAGTATAGCGTAGAGGGCCCCTATGGGGTTTGCGATGAACGCACGGTTTACAAAAAGTTGTGTAATTATATGGCGAAGAATTAGAGAGGCCAAAAGCACAATTTCTTAAGTAAGCTTGAAGACCGCGCTACACTGGATGAGAAGCATGCGATTAAGTTGGATCTAGGTTGGTCTGACGTATACTGGTGTGTCTTGGTTGAGCATTACTTGACTGAAGAGTTTAGGGTATGTCTTTAACGATACCTTTTTACTATTTTGTAGTGACTTAATAAAAAATATTTGATGTAACTGTCGGAGAAGTACGAGCGAAGCAAAATATCTCGCGCTCAGCTGCATGATTTATACAAGGGAGGGAGCAAGAGTTCTCAGCAGGTTTCAATCGAACACGTAAGTATCGTATTTGATATTAATACGTTAAAAAATATATTAGAAATTTATGTTTTAACTTCATAAATATAATATGCAACAAGAAAGCCGTGGTGGAGAGCCCCTTAATCGGATCGAAATCTACCGAGCTTAATTTGTACAGGACGATGGCGCGGCTGCATCGATTGAAGCCATGCGCTATATATAAAACTCTACTAATGTCGTGCTTCATAATTATTTCAGAATAATTATTGTGTAGCTATTAGAACGACAGTAATATGTTTCTTTTACAAACAGGTGGCGATGGCGGCCGAGAGAGATCAATTGATTCTGGCGATGGAGGCGGAGCAGGGACACCCGGTTGATGACGCGTAGAGAACATTCACCATAGATAGGGATTTCACAGCGTATAAGCCGAATCATCATGAGAGAGTACAGTGTGTGTCCTCTAAGATCTCTCCGCGCCAGTATAACGCTCATTTCCAGCCGACCGGGCATCCACCCCTTGTTCACCGCCGGAAACAGAGACGAACTGGGATGCATCGTCTTGCCTGAATCTGGGGGCAGATGCTATTTGGATTTATCCGTCCACCTCTCCGAATATACCAAGTTAATTTATGGCACCATATATCGGAGGTTTAGACGGATGCGACCGTTGTAGCAGACATTATTAGATTCCCCCTCATTCTATGAGGGGTTTTTGATTGTGGGGACGCTCTTCCTTGCAGGCGCAAGCCCCTACAGTTAATTACGTTACCGCATTGCGATAACCACTTTCTCCTGCTCCGGAAGTTCACTTCGTGTCGTGTGTGTTTTTGTTTGTTTAGCTTTCCCGTGGATTGTATACGGAGACTAGTTTATGTCGTCGCCTGTAGGGCACGGATTAGTCCAAATCTGTATGTTTTAGATTTGGGTGTGATTTATTTAAGGACTGTTAATCTAGTTTAAGATTAAGATCGACTTAAATATACGAGCATTTAGGCTCAATTTATTTTTAGCCAAGGATATGTTAGCCATATTTGAGACTAAGCTAAACTTAGCAAACAAATGACCATATGGGCTCAATTATTTTAGTTTAAGGACATCACGGTCCAACATTCCCTATTTTGGACGAATGCTAGTTTAAGGACGTTTCGGTCCATTATCACCATGTTTGAGGCGAGTATTTGAGGTATGCACGTCAATTTCGAAGCGCATCAATGTATGATGAGAAGAGTTGTTGGTTGTCAGGACCTGCTACCTCTCTGAAGACATTGAGGAATTACAACGACATATATCAGAGCTGTGTAAAGATGTACCCTCGAACCAAATCCCGTATTTGAGGGGAAAAAGGGGCTGTGGTGGACCTAAGAATTGTTAGTCATATTTGAGACTAAGATTAAATTAGGAGATATATGATGAATATCATTTTTGATATCATCAATAAGAGATCATTAATCATGTTTGAGACTAAGATCAGTTTAATAATGTTTTTTAAGGATCTTTTTTATTTAAGATCCATCAAAAGAGCATTTAGGCTCAGCTGCAAGAAACTTCAGAGACTTAGCCAATTTAGACTTAGTCTGCCTACTCTCTTTTTCTTTTTTCATTCAAAAAGTGCTAAGCACTTATTTGGGCTCTGTTTGTTCAGCCCTTTTATTTTATGCAAAAATGCTAAGCACTTATTTGACGCTCTGACACTTACATAGGTCTCATGTGAAGCATTTAATTATGGGCGCCGCCCAATGAGCGCTAAGCACTCTACCATTTTGGCTGTTTATGGAGTGCGAGGAACTTTTCTCTCTTCTTTTCCTTTTTGGTGGCGCCCACGTGAGGAGCACGTCGGGTGCTGGACGCTGCCCAATCAGTGCTAAGCACGCAGCCGCTCTTATTATTTTTGTGGCCCCTACGTGAGGAGCATGTGAGACGCTGGGCGCTGTCCAATCAGTGCTAAGCACTCAGCCGTTTTGGCCGTATGTGAAGTGCTAAGCACTTTTTATATGGCACCCATGTGAGGAGCACGTGAGACGCTAGTTTCTTTTATATAGAGATTTAATCTCTGTTGATGTTTCTCTATTAATGGTATTTTGACTAATAACGACCGCTGAGATCATTATTTTGAGGATCTGGGCTCATGTTCTTTAAGAACTAAGTTCTTGATTTGAAGGAACTGAGTTCCTGGAGTATTGTGGACTCCATATTCATTCTCTTTAAATTTATTCTTCCCTGAATTTTTTATTCTCAAGAACAAGATCTTCCCGATGAGAATTAAATTCTCAACTTGTGGGAGACTTGTCTTGTAGATCTCAGATCCAGAGAAAAAACTAAGTTCTTTTTTAAAGAAGAGGGCTAAACCCTTAGATGTGATGTTGTAGAGATATTTTGATCTCTTTTCTTTACCAAGAGTTTCGAGAATGAAGCTCTTCTTCTTTTCTTGAGAATTGAGTTCTCTGTTGTTTTGGAAGCTTTCTGTGTTTTTTCAAAAGTTTATGGGGGGTTACCTCTATGTGTGTTTTTCTTTCTTTTTTTCTTCTTCTCTCTCTCGGTCTATCTGTCTGTGTGAGACTTGAAGTCTCGGGTCCTTTATATAGTGAAGGTAAGTTTGTTGCTTAATTCTGAGAAAATCTCTCATTGAGAGATTCCAATTGATTTAATTGGACTCAAAATTGAGTTGGGGAATTTTAGCCACCATTGGATCTTTGATCCAAGGACTTCTGTTTTTACAGAATATGATTTTTGTTTTTAACGAGATTGGTGTTCCCTCATATAAAAAAAGAAAGAAAGAAAAGAAGAATGAAAAGGGGAAAATTCCTCACTGTTCAAGTCTCATGTGTTAAACAAGTGAGCGCCTATATGTAAAGCATATGGACGCTGTATAAGTCTCACGTGTTAAACACATGAGCGCCTATATGTAAAGCATATGGGCGCTACATAAGCCTCACGTGTTAAACACGTAAGCGCCTATATGCAAAGCATATAGGAGCTGCAATTATAACAAATAGGCTAAAAGAGCCACACGTGTTAAACACGTGAGCGTCTATATATAAAGTACAGCGCTGCATTTAAATAATTGGCAGGCCAAACATGCCTCACGTGTTAAACAAGTGAGTTTTCGTGCTGCATTCTAATGCAAGATAGAATTAAATTCTATATGGGAAATATTTTCCTCATCTTTCTAATATGGAAAGATTTTTCTCTAACAGAGAATCTTGAATTTAAAATCCAATTGTGATAATATATCACCAAATGAACTATCTGATAGAATTAAATTCTATGTGGAAATATTTCCTCAATCTTTCTCAAACTAGAAAGATTCTCTCTGTTAAACAGAGGACTCTTGGATCAACGATCCAATGGTGATTATAAAATCACCCATCGACCATCTGATAGAATATAATTCTATCCTAGGAAAAATATTTCCCAATCTTGTTAAATAAACAAGAAAACTTCTCTATTGAACAGAGAACCTTTGGATTAAAAATCCAACAGTAAATAAAATTCACCAATTGATCCAAAAGATCACTTTGGATTGATCATGATCTCTTAATCGGAGATTCTCTTAACAAGTTTTTTCACTTCTCCTATAAATAAGAGCAAGGAGATTAAAGAAAGAGACGGAGATAGTTCAAAAAAGAAAAGAAGAAGAAGAAGGGAGAGAGATACACACAGAGACTTCCCATAAGCTCTTGAGAGAAGGGAGAATTTAATTCTCAAACAAAAAAAAGAGAGAAAGATTGCCATCGTTGAAACTTTTGGTAAAAAAACCCTAGAGACTATACCATCTCTCCTTTATCTAAGGGTTTAACCCTTTATTTAAGAACACGGTTCTTTCCCAAGTTGAGATTTGCAGAAGCAAATCTCCCCACAAGTTGAGAATTTAATTCTCATCGGAGAGATTTTGCTCTGCAGATTCAAAACTTAGGGGAAAAGAATTAAGTTATAAAAAAAGAAGAGAGAAGAAGAACGAGAACATATAGGAATTTAATTCCTCCAAAAATTAGGGTTTAACTCTCTATATATAAAGAACTTAGTTCTTCCATAGAAAAAACAGTGATGATGATCCAAAATCTTAAAAACCAGAAAAGTTAGTGCTTAGCACTATTTTGAGGCTTCACGCGTTTCCCACGTGAGTGCCTCAAACGAAAGAAGAGAACAACTGAAACTGCCTCACGTATTTCCCACATGAATGTTAAAGCACCCCAATATAAAAAAGAGAGACATCCACGTACTTTGCACGAGAACTCTAGCCATATGGGCAGCACCTATATTTGTGGTGCCTCACATGTTTCACACATGAGCGCTACAAGAATCAAGTGCTTAACACTTATATAAAAGCGGGGAAATAAGACCTTATGGGCAGCGCCCATATTTGTGGTGCCTCACGTGTTTCATACGTGAGGGCCACAAGAATCAAGTGCCAGCACTTATATAGAAAAGGGAAATAAAACCTAATAGGCAGCGCCTATATTTGTGGTGCCTCACGTGTTTCACACGTGAACACAATAATAATTTAGTGTTTAACACTAATCTAATGCCCATGTGAAACTCACGCGAGCACTGTATGTCCCAATGCTTAGCACTGTTGGGTAATTATAGAAACTCAATCCCAGCCCAAATTGGCTAAAGTTTCCTGAGGTTAAACCCCTGTGATTTTAAATCAACCGAGCTCATATTGCTCATGGTTTCCCAAACCGACCTTAGTCTCAAAAATAACTAGTGGTCTCTCATTGATGATATCCCAAAGGATATTCATCTTATATCTCCTAAGATAATTTTAGTCTCAAACATGACTAACATCTCTTAGGTCTACAACAGCCCCTCCCTCATTTCCCCTCAAATATGGGATTTGGTTTAAGGGTATATCTCTCCACACCTCTGATGTATGTCATTGTAATTCTTCAACGTCTTCCGAGAGGTGGCGGGTCCCAAAAACCAACAAGACGTTGATGCACATCCAAACTGACGTACACACCTCAAATCGGATCGTACTCCAAATTGGTTGCATTCCATATCATCATCGTTTAATTTACCACGTAAAAATACACGTGCGCGCAAGTCGAACTTTGGACCGAAAAGTCCTTAAACTAATTTTCGCCTCCAAAATGGCGATAACGGACCGAAATATCCTTAAACTAATATTCGCCTCCAAAATGGCGATAGTGGACCGAAATGTCTCTAAACTAAAATTTCGTCTCAAACATGGCAATAATGGACCGCGATGACCTTAAACTAAAAATAATCGAGCACAAATGCTCATACGTTTTAAGTCGATCTTAATCTCAAACCATATTAACGATCCTTAAATCAACCCAAACCCAAATCTAAAAATATACGGATTTAGACTAATCCACGCCCTACAGGCAACGACATAAATTAGTCTCCGTATGCAATCCACGGGCAACCCAAAATAAAAATAAACATACACACAACACGAAGTGAACCTCCGGAGTAGGAGAAAGTGGTTATCGCGATGCGGTAACGTAATTAACTGCAGGGGCTTGCACCTGCAGGGAAAAGCGTCCCCACAATCAAAAAACTTCTCGCAAATGAAGGGGAATCTGATAAAGTCTGTTACAATGGTCATGTCCGTCCAAACCTCTGATATACAGGGCCATAAATCAACTTGGCATTTTCGGAGAGGTGGACGGATAAGTCCAAATAGCATTTGCCCCCAGGACTCAGGAAAGACGATCTATCCCAGTTCGTCTCTGTCTCCGGCGTTAAACAGATTCCGGCACGCCCGGTGGGACCTTTTCTACTCTTCACTCCATACTTCGCGTGTCGTATCTCGCGAACAAAATCACGGTTCGCTATGGTTGCCCTTGGATTCGAGGCACTAAGATTTGGTGTCTTGTTCCTGTGCAGGAAGAAGAAGAAAAAGATCAATGGCTTCCAGCTGCAAAACCTGCAACAACAACTCCCGCTCCGCCCCAACTGGAGGAGTGACTTATGGGCCCAACACGGCCTCCATTTTTTCAATGCCGGTGGGGCAAGTAACAGAAGCCAATACTGGATTGTTCTTCGGGACCATGCTTCCACCAATGAGCATCGGTGCCGCAATGCCGCAACCCGATGTTTCCAAGAAGTCGGTCCTCCACCGACTGATGACAGCAACGGTTCCTCTCAATGAGCCATCCAAAAAGGGGGTCTCGGTCTTTAATAGGCTGAGCTAAAGCTCAAGCGGGCCCGCAAAGAAGCCCATGATTCCTGAAGGGATTAATGAAGCCATCAAAAGTGCTTCACCAGTCAGAAGATTGGTCCTCGAGAGGCTGATCGTCTCCAATCAAATCTTGCCAAGGATGTCGGTCTTTAACAGGCTGACAATTGCTGGAGCTCTTCAACAAAACCAGGGGCAAGCCACAGCCGCTTCCAAAACTTAGGCGGTCCCGTCTGCGAGGCATGCTCAACGTCACCACTGGCGCCGAGTGAGAAAAGATGGGGGCAACTTCCCCTCTGGATTCACTCCGCCGGCTCCAATGGTGGAAGTTGACGTTGTTGTTCTAACCGGGAACAGCTTTGATCTGCTTAGGAGGGTGCGAAAGAACTCTCCAACCACGGTGCTTAAGAAATCATCCCCGCCTGCAGAACCCATGATGTAGAAAAAACCGAAGTAGTCCCACCAACGGCTCTCCTCCCAAATTCACAGGGTCTGGCGGAAAGTCCAAGACTCTATAATCGACAAAGACTACACTCGCTGACTGAAGAAAATGAAGGTTCAGCAAGAGAAAGACCATCCCTCCATCATACAGCAAGGGGTGTCTTCCACACAGGTGCATGTTATAACGGCTCCTTCAACTTCGACTTCCCACAAAAGGATGAGGCTGGAGAAAATTCCACCGCCAGCGGCAAATTCCAAAGGCGCTGGACCCAAACGCCTCAAGTCTGGGGGAATGATCGTACACACGGTTTACATGGCTTCCGGAAAAGAGGAAAGCCGTGCTTCCATGGCTCATCGACCGCGAACTCGGTCGTTAACAAAAGCTCAGGAGAAACAGCAAAAGCTCTAGGAAATGCTGATCAAAATGTCAGCATTTACCGGGGAGAAAGAAAGCCCGGAATCGGCATCTGAACAGTGTCAAGAGCAGGAGACCAATACAGAGTTCCTGCGAAGGGTGCTTGAAAGGAAGGATAAGGAGGCTGCGGAACAAGCTGCTAACATAAAGCAGATGGTGCTTCTGTTCCAGCATATGGTAGGAATGATGATCCGACCAGAACCTCCAGCCGAAAATCCACCGATAATCGTCGAGAATGACAGAGGGAAAACATTAAACTCTCTTCCAGCTCTATCAACAGCTAAGGAGCAAACAATCTCCAAGGCTGCTCTCGATGACTATATAGCTCAACAAATACAAGCTCATCAAGCGAATGAAGCGGCTGGCTAAATCGTCAGAACTGGACGACCGTATCCAGGCTGGTATGATCAAATCATGTACCCGCCGGGATATACGATCCCTAAATTCCATGTGTAAAAGGGGACAGGAAATCCACACCAGCACGTCGCTTAGTTCAGAGCTTTGTGCGGCAACACTGGAGGCGACGGCAAACTGTTGCTTCGCCAGTTCATTGGCAGCTTGTCAGAAACGGCTTTTGAATGGTACTCGAAGCTCCCAAATGACTCCGTAAGAACATTCATATAAATAGAACTGCTGTTCACACATCGGTTTGCCAGTGCAAGCGAGCGCACCCTAATCACGGCATTAATCAATGCCAGGGTAAAGCCGGGAGAAACCTGGGTCTAATACGCGATCCGATGGCGAAACCTATGGTCAAAGTGCGAACAACGCATCAAAAAATCCCCTGCCGTGGGCATGTTCATCGGGACCCTAGATCCGCAAATTACTGTGTGCCAGTTCATGATGTTCTTCAAGACGACTACCTTCCAGGCCCTGATCGACAAGCTGGTCCAAGTGGACCAGATGGGCTACGAGCCTTTCTCTTCAAAAATGGACCCTCGATATACCAAGGGTAAAGGGAAAGCGACCTTCGTTTCCAACACTCAACAGCAACCGAGTGATCCGAAACCGGTTGCTCGCCAAAACAGCATGCGTCCGCGCCTATACCTGGAAGAAAGGCTAGGACGTGCATACTCGTTTTCCCGTGACAAGACGAGGAGACTGTTCGAGCTGGCAGTGCGCAACAAACTCATCATATTGCCAGACCCACGGCGTCCACCACAACCCGGCGATGTCAACAACCCTAACTACTGCTCTTATCACAGAATGGTGAGCCACCCAATTGAGGATGCTATGTCTTCCAAAATTAGGTCGAAGACTAGTATCAACAGGAGAAATTCACGTTGTCTGAGAACTGGAGGGTGAACCCGCCACAGAAGCACACTCCCAAAAAGGTGGATGCATCGGGGGCATCATGCTCACTCATGGAAGAAGCTCCATAGGAAGTCGTTCTCTCAGCTAAAATCAAAAGAATGCAGAAAGATCTCCAGGTATGTCCGGTAGTCAGGTGGAGAAGCCCACTTGAACCGAAAATCATTGAAGGGATGCTGAAACTATGTCATGTACCGAAAACTATCGATAAAGGGAAAAATCCCTAAGTCAAGCCTTCAAAATCTTCAAAGAAAAAGAAGACGACCAAGAAGCCTGTGCAGTCTGCCGAGTATGACGACAAGCGCACAAACACATAAAAGTACATTGACGCGCTGGAGGAGTACAACCAGAAGGTGCGGACACAAGTCACCCTCGATGAGTTTTTCAAGCATATTCTTGAGAATGAAGAGAGTGAAAACGGCGAGAAAATTACTCATCAGAAACTGAAGACTATGTAGCAAGTTGCCACATAGTTTCCCATTCATCGTTAAATGACGAAGAAGCTCCCTCGGCGTCAGAAAACAACGCAGAGGAACTAGGGACAGGATCGGCGTCAATATCCCTGGAACTATCGGAAGACCGAATCGATAGACTATTAAACGAAGCCTTTCGAAAAAGCAAAGTTGACCGAGAACGCGAAACAACCATATACGAAAAGGCTAAGCGTCAGCGTTAGGATGAACAAGCTGCGGCAAGAAGGAGTCGTAAAGTACTCCGACCAGACCAAAGCATACTTGCGGCAAACAAGAGAAGAATCAAGACAGAGAAGCGGTTCGCCAAAGCCCTATTAGTAGGAATGAAGCTGCCACCTCTCAAAGGAAACATACCCGGGGTCATAAGCCTCAATGGAGAGGACTCATATCCAAACTACTGCCTATATCATCGGAGGGTTACTCATCCCACTGAAGAATGCAGTGCCTTCACGAAGTGGTGGCAAGGATACGTTTCCCATCAACAACGCTTCATGAGGATGAAGCGTGAAGCTCGTCGACAGCGAAAAAGTGCGATGAATGCGCGTGCGAAAATGACTGGCAACTGTTATATGGTTGATCCCAATTCGGAAAAGGTAAAACTCTAAGTTCTTACCATCGGGAGCGACTTTAAGGACGAAATGACCTTCAGCCCTCTCTTCAAAGACTCCACCTTAGAAAAAGAAGAGGGGGAGAAGAACTGTGGGAACATTCAGCTGCGTAACCGCACGCTGCCTGAAAAGAACTTCGGACCTACAAACAAAAGTTCGAGCAAAAGCGACAAAGGGAAAGAGAAAATCCTTGAGGAAATTTCCCTCGATGATCGAGTTGTCAAAGAGCTCGCAGCCAAGGACCCGTCTAAGAAAAATAAGGTGGATTACAATGTCTTAGCACATCTGAGAAAAATGCCCTTACAATTGAGCATACTGGATGCTCTCCTCCTGTCCAAAAAGGCACAAGATTCCCTGATCAAGGCATTGCAAGAGCTTGATCTCCAAGCTTTCTTAGCTGAAGAAAAGATGAAGGACGAGCTGGCAGAGGTTCATACAGATGTCATCACATTCAGCAATGAGGATCTCCTCCTCGGAACGTGTGAGCACAACCGTCCTCTATACGTCACCGGGTATTTCCATGACATCAAGATATGCAAATTTTTTGTCAACAACAGATCCTCCGTCAACCTTCTCAACGTGAAAATGCTGAAGGAGATCTGCATGAATGTTCAACACCTATCCCGAGACAAAATTACCATCTCTGGTTTCGACTCACAGTCGTCACGGACGCTGGGGTCCGTAATACTGACGTCACACTTCGGATTGCTCGTCGCTGACATCAAATTTCACGTCATTGACGCCAAGACTTGCTATAACGCTTTGCTCGGCAAGCCCTGGTTGCATGAGTACAACGTCATACCTTCTACACAACATCAATGTATGAAGTATTTCAAAAACGGATTGGAATACACCGTCACAGGGGAGCTAAACCCGTTCTCGGTAAACGAAGTATGGAAATATGAAGACGCAAAGTACTTCCTACCAGACTTCGAAGATACAAAGAGGTGTGATAAACCGAAGGATAAACGGAAGTCCGTTGCCACCATCCCGATCTTTGGGAGAGACACCAAGGAAGATGATGAAATAGTCTACTCAGGGCAACCCCAATACAACAGGCCTGGACCATCTACGCATATTCCGGTCTTTGGGAGTGACTCTGAAAATGAAGCTAATGTTGTTTTCTCCATCCGCCCGTCGGTGCAAATTCTCTCCAGAGCGGATCATAGCCTGCAAATCACAATGGCTCCCCCTCGGCATTATAAAGAACTTGATGCACTCGATACATATAGCGTACATGAACTACAGACTTTCTACGTTCCTCCCAGGCGAAGAGGTGAAAAGGCGATCCTCTTCCACCAATATACGGAGACCAGAGTAGAGAAAGAAGTCTGGCACGGTGCCGATTTTACACTTGATAGGCTTCAACCAATCCGTCTGCCAATATACTACACGGATGGATTGAAAAGACTATTAAGATGCCAAGGTGTACCACTCGAACAAACTGTTCGACAAGCCCAATTCTACAAAAAAATTTGGGATACTCCCAGGACTCAGCGAAAGATGCCTAACGGGAAGATGGAGATAACCGGGCTCGGATACGTTCGGTCCAGGAAACGAGAGCATTTCCACAGTTGCCGCGCTATAAATAGCTCTGGTGAAAAAGAGAACTCTCTTCCAAATAGCTGTGATGTTGAAACAGAACGAGACCCCGCTCTAAGAACGTTAAGCCCATTGTTCGAAGAACAAGTTGACAAGCTAATAAAAGAAACCTGTCAAAAGATTCAGGATAACTACAGTCGCGAAATGGCTATTTATGAAAAAACCAGGGCGCAACGCCACAACCAACAGTCCACGGAGAAAGAAGACTACAATACCCTTCATCCTCAGGCAGATGTACGTTCTTGCCTCGAAGGAAAATCCAGAAATAGAGGCAAAAACAAGGCGAAGAAAGCAAACAACGCCCGAAAACAGCAAAACGAATCCAAGAAGCCGTACACTCGAGGAAAAACCAGCTGGAACCCATCCTTTATGAAGAAGACGGGCCGGAAATACTCTTTCCCTCAAGACAAGACAAGGAAAATATTCAACCTTGTCATGAAGCACCAAATGATGGCACTTCCGAAGTCTCGGCACCTTGAAAAAATAAACGAGGTCCATCATCCGGATTATTGCTATTATCACTGAGCAATAGGCCATCCCTTTGAAAACTGCTTCACCTTCAAAGACTGGGTTGAAGTCCAGTATCAATAAGGCAGGTTTGCTTCCACCACAAAAGTATAAGCCAAAGAAAACATATATCGCAAGGATAGAACCAACCCAGCATCAAGAATGGAAGCAGACTCGTACCTACCATATGATAACACTTTCAGAAGGGGAAGGGCATGAGACTATGGATGACCTTTTCAAATGTTTCACAAATGAAGACGAGGATGAGGTGATCTTAGAATTTCCACCGGCACCAAAAGAGCTGGAAGACGGGATATACACCGCGACCGACAACCGAAGAAAAATTGACTTAGGAATAGAAAACGATCTGAGACCAATGTTCATCAGTGAACTGCTATCTAGAAAATAGGTAGCCACGTTAAAAGGCGTGCTCATGCAATATAAAGACTGCTTCACATAGAATTATTCCGAGATGCCGGAATTAGATAAAAAAAGTAGCAGTACATAAACTAGACATATCTCCAGACATCAAGCCAGTCAAGCAAGCGCTAAGAAGAATGCAGCTCGAACTCGAGATGAGTATGAACGCCGAAGTTAAGTAACTAATTGACTTCTGCTTCATCTAAGAAGTTCAATATCCTGACTGGATCGCTAACATCATTCCGGTGATGAAGAAAAATAGGATGATGCGCATCTGCATGGACTTTCGGGACCTCAACAAAGCTAGCTCGAAGGATGATTTTCCAGTACCTGTTACCGAGCTGATGATCGATAACACGTCTATCCATGAGGTCTTCTCCTTCATGGATGGATCTTCAGGATACAATCAAATAAAGATGCATCCCGAAGACCAAAAGCATACTGCCTTCTGGACTCCGCTGGGCATATTCTGCTATAAAGTGATGCCTTTCGGTCTGAAGAACGCTGGCGCTACCTACCAGAGGGCCATGACGAAGATCTTCGATGACATCATCCATGAGATTTTTGAATGCTACATCGACGAACTTGTGGTGAAAAGCAAGTCATACGAGGAACATTGGGAACATCTAAACACAGTGTTTCAACATCTTCGGAAGTATAATCTGAAGATGAACCCTCTAAAATGCGCGTTTGGAGTCTCATCTGGCAAATTTCTAGGATTCATCATACGGCACCGGGGTATCGAAATTGACCCCTCAAAGATTAAGGCAATTACGGAAATGCCCACGCCAAGGACTCCCAAGCAATTGCGATCCCTTCAAGGAAAGCTCGTGTATATCCGATGGTTCATAGCTAACCTGTCAGGAAAATGCTGTCCCTACAGTCATCTAATGAAGAAGGGGACCCCGTTCGTCTATGATCAAAAGTGCTAAAACAGACTAAATGAAATCAAATAGTACTTACAAAATCCGCCGGTACTGACCGCTCCGGTGAAGGGAAAACCCCTCATCATGTACACAACAGCCCGTGAAGGTTCTCTAGGCGCGTTATGGGCACAGAAGAACGGCCAGGGATAGGAAAGAGCTCTATACTATTTGAGTCGAGTTCTCCTGGGGGTAGAAAACAACTACTCCCCTATCGAAAAGAATTGTCTGGCACTAATCTTCGCGATAATGAAGTTTAGCACTACACCTTGGCACATGAGGTCCATCTAATATCAAAGATGGATCTTCTCAAATTCTAATGTCAAAGGACATACTAACAGGAAGGCTCGCTAAATGGGGCCCACCTCCTGATGGAGTTCTCGATAACGTATCGACCTCTCAAAGCAGTGAAAGGCCAGGCCATTGCCGATTTTCTTGCAGAGTATCCGATACTAGCCGACTCCCTCCTAAATTGTGAGTTGCCAAATGAACATGCGTTCAACGCCATCGAAGGAGAGAAGGAGGAAAATGATTCCCGATAGGAACTTTACTTCGATGGAGCATCGTCCATAAAGAGGCGAAAGCAAAAAACCACATAATCAAAGCCGTGGTTGGCCTTGTCTTCGTGACTCTACAAGGAGGAATAATGCGTTACGCCCTTTCCTTAACGGAGCCGAGGACTAATAACAAAGTTGAATATGAAGCTTTGATTGCAGGTCTTGAGATCGCTGTCGACATGGGAATCAAAGACCTCCTCATATATGGAGACTCCCAGCTGATCGTTAGCTAAGTAAATAGCGACTATCAAATGTACAAGCCAGAGCTGATAACGTATGGAGAAAGAGTGTAGCAACTGCTGACACAAATCCACTCCTACATCCTGGAGAGTATACCGCGTGCAGAAAATAGCAAGGCGGAAGCATTGGCCAATCTGGCCAAGAAATTGGCCGATGAAGACCTCGATGACGTAAGGATCATCGTGCAAAGCCGCATGGTTCTCGCGCCAGCAGAAATATCTTAGGAGGATTTAACAGAGCCATCTGAAGGAAAAGAAATAATCGAACAAGCAGCACTCCAAATAGAGGATGAAGAAAAGGTCAAGGATTGGAGGGAAGTCTTCATAGACTACTTCAAATCCCAACGAACGCCCAAAAATGTGTCATCTGGACATCAGCTCATGAAACGAGCTCTGTCTTTTGCCTTCGTCAATGATACTCTATACAAGAGATCGTTCGACTGCCTGTGGCTAAGATGCTTGGGACTAGAAGAAGCAAACAGAGTCGTCCAAGAAACTCATGATGGACTTTGTGGTTCTCATCAAGCTGGGCCAAAAATGAAGCTGAAAATCAAAAGAATGGGTTATTATTGGCCCACAATGATTCGGGACTGCCTTGAATATGCGGGGAAGTGTCACTCGTGCTAAATTCATAGGGACTTCATCCACAATCATCCAAACCCACTACACCCAACAGTAGCTAGCTGGCCATTCGAAATATGAGGAACCGATATAATCGGCCCCATTGAACCAGCATTATCCAAAGGACACTGGTTCATACTGGTAATGAATGACTACTTCTCCAAGTGGGCAGAAGCAGTACCACTAAGGGAAGTGAAGACGGAGAATATCCTCCATTTCTTCAGGACACATGTCATCTATCGATTCGGCACTCCGCGACGAATTATCTCGGATAATGGACAAGCTTATAAAAGTCATAACATCAGTCGCTTCGCACAGCAGCATAAAATAGATTGGAAATACTATTCGGTCTACAATCCTCGTGCCAACGGTCTAGCTGAAGCTTTCAACAAGACCCTGACGAAGATTATAAAGAAAACGGTGTCCAGAAACAAAAAAGATTGGCACGAAAGGCTGCATGAAGCTCTCTGGACGTACCGAATGACGTTCAAAACATCAACAAATACAACACCATACACGTTGGTATTCAGCAAGGAAGCCGTGCTTCCCCTGGAAGTGGAACTCCCTTCTGTACGAGTAGCGGATCGATATGAGCTGACAGATGAAGAAAGTGCTCATCTCCGGCTTGAGGAGCTCGACGCCCTCGACAAAACTCACCTCATAGCGCAGCAAAACCTGGAAGCTTATAAGGCAAGGATGACGCGGTCATATGAAAAACTGACTGGGACGAGAACATTTTGTTAAGGCAAACTCTTGCTAGTCATCAAAAGACCTATGATCCCCAACCGTGCAAAACGGGAGGAAATTCGAGCTGAACTATGAAGGCCCGTACATCATAGCCAAGGTCTACCAAGGTGGAGCCTACCTGCTCAAGGATATACATGGCAAAAGACCCTTCCGGCCAATATACAGCCGGTTCCTCAAAAAATACTATACTTGACGAGTCATGACTTAGGTCAATGATAGATGATGACGCTTGTGTCCGCTCGCTATCTTCCTGAGTCAAAAACTCTGAATTGTATGTAAAGAAAACCGGTCATCTCAAATATGGCGACATCGGATCGAGATGTCCTTAAACTAAAACTATCTCAAAAATAAAAAAAAAACGTGATGCCGGACCGAGATGTCCTTAAACTAGAATCTCGCCTCAAATATGGCGACATCGGACCGAGAGGTCCTTAAACTAGAACTTCATCCCAAAAATGGCGATAAAGGACCGGAATGTCCCTAAACCAGCACGTCATCTCCAAAATGGCAATCTCCACACTTGATATCTATATTGCAAACGAAGCCTCAACGGCGAGGGTTGCAACTCAAGTTCTATCGGCTACACAGCTACTTCAGCAGTGAAGTCACCCCTAAGTCCCGCTGACAAATAGATGGGTCATAATAAATAAAAAAATAACGGTATGTCCACAAGAAAAATGGGCATGGATGAAAACCCAAGAGGGCGCCGTGAGTTGTAAGTCCACGTTGCCACCCCCGGTTCTTGCGGGGAGGCGGAAACGGTATAAAAATCAAATTTTTAGCGCATGGGGCAACATGGACTAACAAAGTCGGGATCTTTTCTAAACTAAACTAGCAAGAAAGCTAAAGAGAGTTAGCTACTCGGAAAAGAGGTTATACCTAACTTGAACTCCTTCTTCTTGAAACCTTTGTAGGGGTTGATGGTGCTTTCCTCGTCGCCTTCTTCTGTCAAAGATGGATCCACCTGAGGGTTCAACCTTCGGGCTCTTCCTCGAACTTTGAGTGAACTAGGATCTTTGGCTTTCTAAACCTCTAACCCTAGAGTGAGTAGAGAGTGGCTTTGGGGTGTTTTTATCTCAAGGAGATGGATTCTCAACACATGAGAAGGGAGCTCCTTGAACTAGAGGAGGAGGAAGAAGAAGAGAGGAGAGAGAAGTGTTATCATAGAATGAGCTATTCTTTTCATTTTACAACCATAACTAAAATGAAAAGAATTATCAAATTAACAATAATAATAAAAATGAAATAGTTGATGGATGGTTTGGAATGACCATTATCATTACATTCTTTAAATGGTTTTGCTAGAATCAAAGAGCATCATTGATATGTAATGATGATGGTCAAACTTTCAACTATGGTCAACTAGTCAACCATGGTCAACAAGTCAACAAAACCCAACCATGACACAATTTCATTTAAATAATATTATTAATTGATATATCATAATTCTATTAGGGTTTGGAAAAAGACAACTGTCAACTGTGCATACGCACCCGTGACGAAACCCTAATGAAAATCCTCTTCCTCCGCCTCAATCAACTGTGCATACACACCCGCATTCTTGTTCCGAGGAACATGAATACTATGAGATAAAATCAACCCCAAAACATGTACTAGTATCTAGCTCAAACCAGAGCCTGCTAGTAATATATGTCCGGACACCAAACGTGCACAAGTGCGCGGATGAGAACGAACCCTGTCGCAAAACCATGCGACCTCTACTATGTTTTGTCCAGAGGCGACTAGCCCTCTGTGTAGGACTCTAAAGACTCGACACTATGCTGGCAGTGGGTTTAACCACAGACCGCAAGCGGCACTAGCTGTGCGTAACGGTCCCCAGGTAGATGCCGATAAGAAGACTGACGAGGTGAACCCCATCTGAACTCCTACTAAGTCTGAATGTGACAGTCTCCGTACAATCCGGTCTGTTTGTCTGATACATCGCATGGCGGGCCTAGGGGTCGGTAAACATCAGTCCCCGAATAGCGGTACAAGTCGTGTCGGAGTGAAGCCCAAAACACCCTGAGATAACACTGGAAGCCTACCAGTATATCTCGATTGCCCTGGCCAGGGACTACTCGTGTAATGGCTCTCCTAGACACAGCGCGATGTCAACCCCCAATACCGGAAGAGACGAATCCTGTCTAACCGTCACTGCCTCCAAGTGCTTCGGGACTGTACCCAACTACTACCTGTTTGCACGACTCCTTTGAGCCATGGTAGGGTAGTAATCAAAGTACAGTGGGAACACACCCGAGGCGAAGTGACAGTGTCAAGTCAGCGGACTAAGCTGTACTCATGTCACCTGGGAACTGATAACTGACGATAGGTATAATACCAACCTGTCAGTTCCCAACGAGTCCTGTCCAGTGTACTCGTAACCCAACGAGCATCCGTATACTATCTCCAGTACGACGTACTGATGGCTGTGGGACAGACCATCTCCCACACTGGGATGAGAAGCGCATATGCTAGTCTACTCCGAAGTATCGATGCCCTGTCTCGACAATCCTGCGACTAGGGACCTGCATAAGGATGTGCTTATAGATTACCCAGCCCCCACTAGTGTGACTGCCATCACAACGCTGGTAATCAAACAAAGATCCTAAGGGCTCCACTAATGCGTATAGGTGATATGATAAAATAAACACATGTACACATTGAAGTAGAAACAAACCAAGTAGCATACTACTATTTTGAGCAAGATTGTATATACAAGGTGAATATCCCAAGCTTCCATTAAGTAATATACAAACCAGTATGATACAGTAATGGCCTCTGGGGCATATACACTAATAATCTCCCACTTGCACTAAGGCCATGTACTGGCGTATCGAAGACCTATCATCTCGATCAGCCGCTCGAACTGAGTCTGGGGCAAGGCCTTGGTGAATGGATCTGCAGTGTTTTCTTCTGAAGCAACCCTCCGAACCTCGATCTCCTTGCGATCCACGATCTCCCTGATCAGGTGATACCGCCTCAAGATGTGTCTGGATCTCTGATGGGACCTGGGTTCCTTCGCTAAAGCTATAGCCCCGTTGTTGTCGCAATACAGAGGTATTGGGTCAACAATGGACGGAACCACCTGAAGTTCTTTCAAGAACTTCCTCATCCAGACAGCTTCTTTTGCGGCATCAGATGCAGCGATGTATTCCGCTTCCATAGTCGAGTCTGCAACGGTTTCCTGTTTGGAACTCTTCCAACACACCGCCCCTCCATTGAGGGTAAAGACAAAACCCGACATGGACTTAGAATCATCCTTGTCACTCTGGAAGCTGGAGTCAGCAAAGGCCTCGATCTGGAGGTCTTTTCTGCCATACACCAAGAACATCTCCTTAGTCCTTCTCAGGTACTTGAGAATGTTCTTTACCGCTATCCAGTGTTTCTCCCCAGGGTTTGACTGATACCGGCTTACCACACTCAGTGCATAAGCTACATCCGGTCTGGTACACAACATCGCATACATTATAGAGCCTACCGCAGAAGCGTAGGGTATAATAGACATGCGATCCCTTTCCAAATCAGTCTTGGGAGACATCTCTTTAGAGAGGGTGATCCCGTGACAAGCCGGTAGGTTACCGCGCTTGGAATCTTCCATACTGAATCTTTTCAGTATGGTGTCGATGTACCTGGACTGTGAAAGTCCTAATATCCTCTTGGATCTATCACGATGGATCCGGATCCCCAGGATGTATGAGGCATCACCCAGGTCTTTCATGGAGAACCTGTGTGACAAGAACTCCTTGACAGATTGTAGCATAGGAATGTCATTTCCTATTAAGAGAATGTCATCCACGTATAAAACGAGGAATACTACAGTTCTCGCTACAAATATACTATAGATGCATGGTTCATCTGGATTTTTGATAAAGCCAAATTCCTTGACCGTCTCATCAAAACAGATGTTCCAACTCCGCGATGCCTGCTTTAGTCCATAGATGGACTTAAGCAACTTGCACACCTTTCCGCTGCTCCCACTCTGAATGAAACCCTCTGGCTGGTCCATATAGACACACTCCTCTAAATTTCCATTTAGATAAGCGGTTTTTACGTCCATCTGCCAAATCTCATAATCGTAGAAGGCAGCAATGGCAAGAAGGATCCGAATGGATTTCAGCATAGCCACTGGAGAAAAAGTTTCGTCATAGTCCAAACCAGGTCTTTGACGAAAACCCTTTGCAACAAGTCTAGCTTTATAGGTCTCAAGCTGTCCATCTACACCAATCTTCCTTTTGAAGATCCACTTGCATCCTACGGGTTTTACGCCGTCTGGAGCAATGTCCAACGTCTATACTTTGTTGGTGTACATGGACTCCATTTCGGTCCGCATTGCATCCAGCCATTTTACCGAGTCAACGCTCTAAACGGCCTGCTGGAAGCTAGTAGGCTCATCATAATCTATGATGCAATCCTCTCTATCCCCGTCTATGAGAAAACCGTAGTATCTCTCGGGCGGATGAGACTGCCTACTACTCCTGCGGAGCGGCGTAGGAATGTCCTGTTCTTTTGAACCCTCTGGTTCCACTAAGCTTTCAGTAATGGCTCGTGGTTCTGGAATTTCTTCCAGTTCTACTGTGCTCCCACTTATCTGGGTTTCCAAAAACTCAGTTTCCAAGAAGTAGGCATGACGAGAAACAAGAACTTTTTGTTCCTCTTCGCAGTAGAAGAAATATCCCTTGGAGTTCTTTGGATATCCCATGAACTTACACTGTACTGAGCGTGCCTCGAGCTTGTCCTCATGCTGCTTTTTAACAAAAGCTGGACTTCCCCAAGTCTTAATGTGACTGAGATGGGGCCTCTTCCCACACCACATCTCATATGGTGTAGTAGGCACAGTCTTAGTAGGAACTCGGTTCAAAAGGTACGCAGCTGATTCTAGCGCATACCCCCAGAATGATCGCGGTAACTCAGCGTTACTCATCATGGACCGTACCATATCCAATAGGGTTCGGTTCCGTCTCTCCGATACACCGTTATGTTGCGGAGTGTATAGAGGAGTAAGCTGAGAGAGAATTCCGTTCTCTTTTAAATAATTCAGGAACTCGGCACTTAAGTATTCTCCACTTCGATCCGATCTTAGAATCTTGATACTTTTGCCGGTTTGTTTTTCTACTTCATTCTTATATTCCTGGAACTTTTCAAAGGCTTCGGACTTATGTTTCATTAAGAAGACATAACCGTACCTTGAAAAATCATCCGTAAAAGTAATGAAGTAAGAGTAACCGCTTCGCGCATGTGTAGACATTGGACCGCACACGTCGCTGTGTACGAGCCCCAAGAGCTCGCTCGCTCTTACTCCGTGTCCAGTGAACGGAGTCTTTGTCATCTTTCCTTTGAGACAGGATTGACAAGTGGCATATGATTGATATTCGAACGGATCCAAATATCCTTCTGTATGTAACTTAGTTAACCTTCTCTCATTGATGTGACCCAGTCTACAATGCCATAAGAAAGTCTGATTAATTTCCGGAGACTTTCTTTTGTGTGTATTCTGGACATTGAAAATCTGTGGTTGGTTTAACACGTATATACCATTGCTCAGTGTACCTGACCCAATCAGAACTTGATTAAGGTGAATGTTTACAACATTACTTACAAACGCAAATTCATAACCTTCTTTAGAAAACAAAGATACAGAAATGATATTACAAGTTGCGTTGGGTACAAAAAAGGAATTGCGTAAAACCAAAACATGTCCATCTGACATTCCCAGGTGATAGTCCCCCACGGCTTTAGCATCCATGCTAGCTCCGTTCGCAACTCTGAGGGTCATGTCACCTGCCTTCAAAACCCTACGGTTTCTCAACGCCTGCAAAAAATTACAGATATGAGATCCTGATCCGGTATCCAATACCCAGGAAGTAGAGTTTATAGAAAGACAGTTTTCAATAACATACACACCTGAAGCTGAAGCCGCAACCTGCTTCAGTTCCTGTGTCCTGGCCTTCCAAGCCCTGCAATCTTTCTTCCAGTGTCCACTCTTATGACAATAGAAGCATTCTTCCTTACCCACAAGCTTCCCCGCTATCTTTGTTGCCTTTTCCTTTCCCTTCGTATCCACTTTACTAACACCGCCCCTTGGTTTGGGGGGGCTTTCCTCTTCTTTCCCTTGGCTTTCGTCTTGGACCTAGAAGAAGAAGATCCTCCTACAAACAAAGTGGATGTTTCCCTACCTTTCTGTAGGGTGCCCTCTGCGCTCCTCAGCATGTTGAGGAGTTCTGAAAGTTCAACTTCTTTTTCTTGTAAGTTGAAGTTCAGTATAAACTGGGCGTAAGTGGAAGGAAGGGACTGGAGAATTAAGTCCGTATAGAGCTCACTCTCCAACGTGGTCCCAAGTTCCGCGAGCTCCTCAATGTAGCCAATCATCTTAAGTACGTGGTCCGCTACCGATGATCCGACGGCCAATTTTGCCGAAAATAACTTCTTCGACACTTCGTATCTTGCGATACGAGACTGCTCTCCATACAGTTCTTTTGTATGAAGAAATATGGATTCCAGGTCCATATTCTCGTGCCTCCTCTGATGTTCGTTGTCCATAGAGGCAAGCACGAGGCACTTGGCCTTCGCGCAATCAATCTCCCAAGTCTTACGGATTTTCTTATCCGCGACGCTGGAAGTGGGACCTGGGACGGGGGGAGCTTTGGTGGTAAGAAGATACCCCAGCTTGTCATAAGTGATTGCCATTTTGACATTCCTGAGCCAATCTTTGTAGTTTGGCCCTGTCAGTATGTTTTTATCTAGAAGTAACTTAAGTCCAGTCATGTCGATTGGTCGCTGCAATTAGTAGAGAGAAGAAGAAACACTCAGCACGATGCTCTTGCAAGTTTAGAATGGTTTTTAATTTGTCTAAACAGGATGGCTCCCACTGTCTCTCGAATCCCTCCTCAAACCATAAAGGAAGAATTAGTCGGGATCAATCCCACCGCACAATACTTGCTTAACCGTTCAGCCAGGCCAGTGTCGGTACTTCGAGGGAGGTTTTCCAACGCTTTCGCAAAGTTCCTTAATTAAATAACCTCTTTTCCTTGGGGGCGTAGCCCCGCTAACACCTTTCTAGACACCTACTTGGTTTATAGCATTGATCGTTTAGTGAGAAATTTCCCGAGGAGTAGCATATACTCACAATAGGATCGGGATCCAAAAATCATCGCGTGACGAAACTGAAGGAATCCTACCAGAATCACCACACTCCAAATGGTATGCAAATCTAGCAAGTTTCAGTACTTATGAAACTCCCGATGTGGATTTTTGCCCCATGCTCTTATGACCTTGACTTTGGCCAACAAATCATAAGTCACATGTCAAGTTCTACCCGTCGTTCTCCAGGTTAATTTGAATCCACCCGTACCTACCCTTGACTTTGGCCAACAAGGCAGTACGACCGTTCCAAACCAACGCATCTATCTATGCTGCACATGAATACCCAATAGCTACCAATCACTATGCCTTGACTTTTGCCAACAAACACAGCTTGAATACTATTGACTATTCATATGAAACGACGGAAGGCTACGAATGATTTTGGCGAAACCGTGAACGTAGAGAACTTGATATAATCGATGGAACGAGATAGCTTTTAAAAGGAGTGGCTCAAGCTCCGCATTTAAAAGTTAGTTTTGAAAAGAACTGAGTGGTTTTTCGAAAGTGTTCCAACGACTTTAACTTGGTTTATTATCTTGCATTAGTTCTTTTAATGCGTGATATTCTTGCATTAGTTCTTTTAATGCATCCCATCATTTAATCCTACCATTGCAGAAAACAACAAAAATATGACGTACGCTTATGCCATTCGCATTCGCCACGGGGCCCCGTCATTACCCGTTAGGTTACTTAGCTAACGACAGAGCGGGGGCTGGGCTAGCGCGGCTGTAAAACATAAGCAACGCCTAAATAGTTATAAATATATAGCAATGATAGACATTAAAGATCACAGATGAATACATTGGATATACTAGGAATCCGCAATCCGTTCGAGCCTGCAACGAAAAGCGGATTACACGGTCGCGGTGAATAGCCAATACCCCACCCAAGACCCCTACGGGTGCGGCAAACTACCCGCCAAGTACCCGATGTGGAGCAACCTCCCTCAATGCCGTGAGTAGGCCACTCGACACTTCGAGATACCCGGTAGTTTGTGCACCCCTCCATGGGTCTATCCTAGGAGCAAAAACAGTAAAAAGAATTATACAATGACGGCTACAACCCCGACCCGGTTGTGCGGCCAAACAAATAATAATATTACATCAATTTACATTTTACAATGAATGAAAGAAAAAGAAACACTCATCTCACATCCACCCCGACTATTCACCCGCGACAGTCCAACGCATTCATATACACAAACCATCATCAAAGACAGATCACAGATATGTATAACCCCGACTAATCGACATATAGCGATTAGCCGACGTTCAATACATATAAACATCACAGATATAACCATTGTAGTCAAAGTGTAGTGAAGTTTGATAAAAATACGGATTTATAGGCCCCCAAAAGCAAATTTCTTTTCTGGAAAATCTGGGCACAAATAACCCATCTGAAAAATCCCAAAACCCTACCAGAAGAACACTGCACGAAACCCGATCACGAGAGGAGCCAAAACGGCGGCGGTTCCACGGCAAATGCATACCTATCACCGCGGAACCGCGGCGGTTTGAGGGAATCAGGTGATCGTTTTTGGTGGGTGTTTTCACAAAACCCTGAGCCAATTTTAGGAGTAAAACTTTTTATTTTTAGAGCACAAAAAATTTCAACAGAAAGTTAGGGTTTTTGATTTTCCGGTTTTTGCGATTTTTCCGATCGAACTTCCATACACTTTACTACTAAGCTAGTTTAAGTTTAGTTAGGCTCTGATACCACTGTAAATCCATGTTGCCACCCCCGGTTCTTGCGGGGAGGCGGAAACGGTATAAAAATCAAATTTTTAGCGCATGGGGCAACATGGACTAACAAAGTCGGGATCTTTTCTAAACTAAACTAGCAAGAAAGCTAAAGAGAGTTAGCTACTCGGAAAAGAGGTTATACATAACTTGAACTCCTTCTTCTTGAAACCTTTGTAGGGGTTGATGGTGCTTTCCTCGTCGCCTTCTTCCGTCAAAGATGGATCCACCTGAGGGTTCAACCTTCGGGCTCTTTCTCGAACTTTGAGTGAACTAGGATCTTTGGCTTGCTAAACCTCTAACCCTAGAGTGAGTAGAGAGTGACTTTAGGGTGTTTTTATCTCAAGAAGATGGATTCTCAACACATGAGAAGGGAGCTCCTTGAACTAGAGGAGGAGGAAGAAGAAGAGAGGAGAGAGAAGTGTTATCATAGAATGAGCTATTCTTTTCATTTTACAACCATAACTAAAATGAAAAGAATTATCAAATTAACAATAATAATAAAAATGAAATAGTTGATGGATGGTTTGGAATGACCATTATCATTACATTCTTTAAATGATTTTGCTAGAATCAAAGAGCATCTTTCATATGTAATGATGATGGTCAAACTTTCAACTATGGTCAACTAGTCAACCATGGACAATAAGTCAACAAAACCCAACCATGACACAATTTTATTTAAATAATATTATTAATTGATATATCATAATTCCATTAGGGTTTGGAAAAAGACGACTGTCAACTGTGCATACACACCCATTCCGAAACCCTAATGAAAATCCTCTTCCTCCGCCTCAATCAACTGTGCATACACACCCGCATTCTTATTCCAAGGAACATGAATACTATGAGATAAAATCAACCCCAAAACATGTACTAGTATCTGGCTCAAACCAGAGCCTGCTAGTAATATCTGTCCGGACTCCAAACGTGCACAAGTGCGCGGATGAGAACGAACCCTGTCGCAAAACCATGCGACCTCTACTCTGTTTTGCCCAGAGGCGAATAGCCCTCTGTGTGGGACTCTAAAGACTCGACACTACGCTGGCAGTGGGTTTAACCACAGACCGCAAGCGGTACTAGCTGTGCGTAACGGTCCCCAGGTAGATGCTGATAAGAAGACTGACGAGGTGAACCCCATCTGAACTCCTACTGAGTCTGAATGTGATAGTCTCCGTACAGTCCGGTCTGTTCGTCTGATACATCGCATGGCGGGCCTAGGGGGCGGTAAACGTCAGTCCCCTAATAGCGGTACAAGTCGTGTCGGAGTGAAGCCCAAAACACCCTGAGATAACACTGGAAGCCTACCAGTATATCTCGATTGCCCTGGCCAGGGACTACTCGTGTAATGGCTCTCCTAGACACAGCGCGATGTCAACCCCCAATACCGGGAGAGACGAATCCTGTCTAACCGTCACTGCCTCTAAGTGCTTCGGGACTGTACCCAACTACTACCTGTTTGCACGACTCCTTTGAGCCGTGGTAGGGTAGTAATCAAACTACAGTGGGAACACACCCGAGGCGAAGTGACAGTGTCAAGTCAGCGGACTAAGCTGTACTCATGTCACCTGGGAACTGATAACTGACGATAGGTATAATACCAACCTGTCAGTTCCCGACGAGTCCTGTCCAGTGTACTCGTAACCCAACGAGCACCCGTATACTATCTCCAGTACGACGTACTGATGGCTGTGGGACAGACCATCTCCCACACTGGGATGAGAAGCGCATATGCTAGTCTACTCCGAAGTATCGATGCCCTGTCTCGACAATCCTGCGACTAGGGACCTGCATAAGGATGTGCTTATAGATTACCCAGCCCCCACTAGTGTGACTGCCATCACAACGCTGGTAATCAAGCAAAGATCCTAAGGGCTCCACTAATGCGTATAGGTGATATCATAAAATAAACACATGTACACATTGAAGTAGAAACAAACCAAGTAGCATACTACCATTTTGAGCAAGATTGTATATACAAGGTGAATATCCCAAGCTTCCATTAAGTAATATACAAACCAGTATGATACAGTAATGGCCTCTAGGGCATATACACTAACATGAGTAAAAACGGTAGGACCGCCAGCGAGTTTATGAAAACCCGAAAAGGCGCAATCTCATAAAAAATGGTACGTCTACAAGAAAAATGGGCACGGATGAAAACCCGAGAGGGCACCGTGAGTAAAAACAACAGGATTGTCAGGGAGTTTGTGAAAACCCGAAAGGACGCAATCTCGTAAAAAAACAAAGTTTTTATTATACACTTACGAGATCCCTACGACTCGTAAGGAGAATTTCCCCCATGAGACCCTCCTGGCTCATAGGGTTCAAAAGCCTTAAGTTACGGGGATCTAAATCTGCTCTTAAGCCCTCAAATTCCCCAACATGCCCTACAAGTGGTCCAATATTGACCCATGTATACAATCCACGGGCAAAAATAAACACTCTCTCACTAAGTTCCACCAATGACAAGAAATATTCCCATATAGTGAACGATACTTGTAAGTCCTCTCGACTTACGAGGAGAAAATGCTCTTGTAAGATCCTTAAGACTTTTAAGAGAAAATACCACTTAGGAGTCCTCACGACTTCTAAGGAGAACATACTTACGAGATCTTCACGACTCGTAGGGAGAAATACTTTTCTGAGACCCTTACGGCTCATAAAGTCAAAAAGCCTTAGTTAACAGGATCCTAACCCTGTTTGCTAAGCCATCTTTGTTTAAATCAACAAAGGAAAATGATGATTCGCTCCTGACAATATTCCAGTTGTAGCGATGCTGATGTCTAAACATGTGTCAAACTCTAAGTCCTTTCACGGCAAATAATGATTCGCTCCTGGCAATATTCCAGTCGTAGCCATGCTGATGCCAATGTTGGTATCAGATCCCAAACTCGCAATTAAAACAACAGCGAGTAGCAAACAAAAATATGCATATGGAATAGCCAAAATGATGGGGCAACTCGCAATAAAAATCAGCGAGTAAAAATATGCATAGAAAAACAGCCGAAATGTTTGGGCAACTCGCAATAAAAAGCATCGAGTAAAAAAATAGCCGAAATGATTGGGCAATCGCAACTTTTGTGATATCAAAAACTGAAAAGATAGAGCATCGCAGATAAAAAGAAAAAAATGAAAACGAAACCTTTTTGTGCTGCAGATGAGTCTACACCGACCCCTGTATACAATCCATGGGCATAAATGAAAAAGAAAACCATGTTTTCCTACCAGGCTCCGTCAAAGAGAGAGCCAGATCTTGATGGCAACATCTACAACATAGAAATCAGCTCGACGTTCTTTTCATTCCAGCAGGATACAGACGCAACGTCATCAAAGACCCAAGAATCAAATCAAGTGACGGCAAAATCCAACCTCCAGCTCGACGTTCCTTCTCGATGCAGATGCAACGTCAACAAAAACCCAAGGGTCGAATAAACTGGAGCAACAGCATATTCCTAGCTCTAGCCCGACGTTCCTCCTCGATACAGACGCAACGTCATCAAAGAACCAAGAATCAAATCAAAAAAGGAGGAGTGACAGCAAAATCCCAGCTCCAACTCGACGTTCCTTCTCGATGCAGACGCAACGTCAACAAAGACCCAAGGGTCGAACAAAGTAGAGCAACGGCATATTCCTAGCTCCAGCCTGACGTTCCTCCTCGATGCAGACGCAACGTCATCAAAGACCCAAGGTACAAACTAAAAATGGAGTGGCGGCAAAATCCTAGCTCCAGTCCGACGTTCCTTCTTAGTGAAGACGTGACGTTAACAAAGCTCCAATGAGCCAAATCAAAATAGAGCAATGGAAAATTCCTAGCTCTAAGTCTTGACGGTTTATATACAACCTAAAGGCTACCCGGCGTACCTTCTCATTCCATCAGAGTGCAGACGTGATGTCAACAAGGCTCCAAATAGCCAAATCAAAAAGGAGCAATAGAAAAATCCTAGCTCCAAGTCTTAACGGTTCATATAAAACCTAAAGTCTACGCCGACGTACCTTCTCATTCCATCAGGGTGCAGACGTGGCGTCAACAAAGCTCCAATGAGCCAAATCAAATTGGAGCAAAGGCATATTCCTAGCTCCGGACTTCAACTGCAATACATACAGCATAGAGGTCCTATAGATGTCTATCCTACTTCAGAAAAGAAATGGCACGGCATCGTCAAACAAAAATGAAGCAACGACATATTTCTAGCTTCAGGGTTTCAACGGCAACTTATATAAAACCTAAGAGACTATCGGAGATCTTCCCACACCAGCGCGGAGTGGTTATGACTCATCAGGGCTCCAAATTGAGCATAACCTCAAGTAAAAAGTGACATGGAAAATTCCTAACGTTTGCCCTTCCAACGGTCATATAGCCTAAGGAGATTACTTGAAGACGTCTTGTCCATCCCCCGAAGGGATCAGAGACACGACAGTCATGGGGCTACTTAAACAACGGCTTAAATACCACATATCGAGGAATACATCAGCCAACGCGACGGTACCACGGACCAAAGCCCTAGTACCACAAAACCTAACGGACCTCTGTCGTAAAGAATGGAGGTTATCTATATACAACGTTAGGACAAGTTTGCCTATAAACCCCAGGGAGGTAAACTAAACAAACTCCAAAATGAGTACATAAACTAGAGACTCCGAAATGAGTGAATAAACCACAAACTCCGAAAAGAGTACATAAACTAGAGACTCCGAAATGAGTGAATAAACTACAAACTCTGAAATGAGTATATAAACTAGAGACTCCGAAATGAGTGAATAAACTACAAACTCTGAAACGAGTGAATAAACTACAACCTCCGAAATGAGTAAATAAATTACTTTACGTCAAGTCAAGACAGAGAGGTGCAAGTATGAAATGAAATATGTCTTTTATTCATAAATCAAAATGAATACAAGATACAAAAGAAGAAAATATACAGCAACAAAAATTTCTAAGCTGGTGGGCGGTTCAATAAGCCGGCAAGTTCGTCATTCTTCCGCCAGATTTCCGCTTCAAGCTCTATCGACATCATGAGCTGAGTCCCTGCCTGTGCCTGTTGGTTCTTATATAAAGAAAATAGACTTTCAAGCTCTTTCTCAGCATCTTTATGGGCCTCAACCATCTCGCGTGTAAAAATAACGGCTTTATCAAGAGCCACCACCTCCCTAGTGGCCTCCTGAAGAACTCGCCAAATTTCATAAGCATGAGTAGTCTTGGCGGTGAGTTAGGCTTGAAGTTCCCCTAAAACTTTTGAAGCCAGTTCCCTCACCGAAAACATCCGGTTGAGTCTCTTCTCACATGACTGGAGATTGGCTGTGCATCGGTCGATCCATCCACACAGGCTGGTCTTTACAGACAAGATGTCAGAGGGAAGGCGTACGCATTCAATCCCATGTAGGCAGGCCTCCACTCGACAGCAATACTCGACCCAAGTACGCACCAGTGCCTCGTCATGATAAGTGGCAAGAACAGACAAAAAGAGGTGCTTTCAACAGAGAATTCTTCGGCCGTGACAGGATTACCAGTGCGAAGATCTTCGATGAGAATCGCCAGTGAATGAATGCTCTGTTTCTCCATCCTCTCAGACATGCGTCGGGCATAAGGGCCTGATGGCATGGAGATCCGGGATTCCAAGGGGGTCGGGATTGACAAAGATGTAAGCATATGTGGATGGTCAGTTTCCTTTCTAAACATAGAACAAGTAAAATAACGCCAATGCTAAAGTGTCACTTACCCACGGAAGGCTGGTTTAAGAAATCCCCAGGTCCGTCAAGAATTTCGACTTCGTCATCAGCTTCTAGGACTGCGGTTTAAATAGAAGGCGCATCAGCATAATTATGAAAATATGAAACGAAAAGGCAGAAGAGTACCAACCCTGACCAGAATAAAGGACTATGCTTTGTGGAGGTATCGCTTGCGAGGCCGCCATGTCAAGTAAACGCTGGAAGGTTTTCCTTAGAGAAAGCTCCACAATAGAACACGCCAACCCCCGCAATTCTGAGGGAAGGAAAAGTTCAGATATATGGAGGGGTCGTTAAACAAAATATAGATCTATATAAGATTACCTTCGATACTTCGCCCGCTCTGAACTGGAGAGATAGCAGCTTCGGCAACCTCCTCTACACCCTCAAGTGCGTCACTGGAGATATTCGTAAAGTCTATTGCCGGCGCGGCAGCCTCCAATAGAGGGACAAAAGCTCCCGCTAGAGGCTTCAAGGCAGCGACAACAGCTTCGACAATCTCCTCTACACCCTTCGGTGCATCACTAGAAATATCCATGGTATCTATCGTCGGTGTGGCAATCTCTGCTGGAGGAATAGAAGCCGTCACTAGAAGCTCCACAGCGGGAATAGCAGCTCCAGTAATCTCTTCTACACCCTCCGGAATGTCACAGGAGATATTCGTAGAATCTATGTCCAGGGCTCTATCCGGGCTCAAGACTACGCCCCCTGCAGAAGGCCCTACAAATTTTTTATAAAGATAAGATGAGGTGAAAGTAGTACCGATTAATTACCAAAAGAGACGTTAAAAAAATGCATACCAATAAACCAGGGAGCATGAAATATGGCCTTCTCAAGTCGCTGCTCTTTTCTGATCAATTGCGCTCGTCGGGCTTCGATCGAGAACAAATGCTTGCCGTCTTCAGAGCGGCCTCATCTTCAGAAACGGCCGAGATGGGCTGTTTCAGAGCTCGTTCTTCTTCCAACGTTAGAGGACCCATTAGTAGCCTAGGTGATAACGGATCAACGTCATAGAAAACGAAAGAGGGAAAGCCTCCCTTCTTAGGGCGCACATTCTCACTTTCATCCTGCGATCGTTTCAAGGCTTCGGCCAATTGAGCGGCTTCCTCGACAGATGTGCCAGGAAAGAGGAGGTCGTCTTCTGGTTCATGCACAGATATGGGCTTGTCATGAAGAGGCTCGAACTCAAGCAACGCATCGAGTAGACTGGCGACCGATTTCTTTCTCCTTTTAGAGCCTAAGCTAACACCAGTGGAGGGGCGCTTCCTCCCCTTTGGCGCTTTTGCACGGCGCTGCCCAACATCGCCTTTGGTATCTGCCTTTTAGGACGCCATGGCTGGTTCTTTATCAGGAGTCGTTGTATCGGCTCTTGTATGTATCGGCATACCAGCAGTACGGGGGGTTGATTCGGCTTGTGCGGCTTTAGGAATGAGCACTGAGCTGTTGTCCCTTAGAGGAAGGAAAACAACCGACCGTAGCTGCAACGGGGCGTTTATGTCTTGAGCGAGAGCAGGAGCTTTACATTCAAGGAGCATCCTTCTCTCCTCTGCAATGATGGGACCAACCCGGTGGCAATACCAGCCCTTGAAGGATCCTACGGGCCTCGGAAGATAGTCGGGCTCAGGAATCATGAAAAAGAACCGGTACCCAATCGCATGAAGTGGTGGATGATGTCGTGAGTAACTTCCAGCGAGAGAGTGGGCTTGATTAAAAAGGCTTCGAGGGGGACGCCCTGGTAGTAACCCAGCTGCTGGTCGAAGCGATTCGGATTGTACCGCATGAAGAGAACAATATTATTTATGTGGAACACTAAGTATCCCGACCTGATTGAATATAAATGTATGATCTCTTTGGGCTTCAAAGCCGGAACTCCACTCTTCGACAAATCGAACAACTATTGAATGAGCCCAGCCGGAGAAGAAAGGATTCTGTCACTGAAAACCATCCCGCCTTCGTTTGAATACAGATTGAGTAGTACGCGCAGAGCCCCTAACTGGGTCGGATCAGGAGAAGAAGTGTCGACCAGCCCCATTACCCGTGGGACAGTGTACGACTCATAGAAATCAGGTCGTTGATGCGCAGCAAACGTGCCCAACACATGCATCTCGATCTACGACGTGAAATAGTGGAGGGAGAAATTCACGGTGTCCGAAACCGGATTGGAAGTGTTGGTAGCAGTACTTAAACCATGGTATAAGTGTAATAGTCCTGCAATGCCAACAACCAATCGTGCTCCTTCGGCTATGCGATAGGCAGGATAGAAGACGGAAGCCCCGGCGATGCATCGGCATGGCAAACCAGCTAAGCCGGAGACCGATAAAGTCAACAAAGAAAGTTTCTTCATCCATTCCAGGGGCAACGATCGTGTCAAAGGTTACGGCCGATGAGCTTGGAATATAAAACTGTGGCAGGTCCTCATCTTTGGTCGGCAATTTCTTCAAGCTGAATCCGAATGGATCCTCAATCTTCAAGAATTTCGAAGCCTTCTTGGATAAGACATCTTCACGGAGAAAGAAAGCAATGAAAGCATCGAAAGTGACACCTTGCCCTTCCGATGTCATGAACAGTTTCTCAAAAATACTCAAGACCTTGATTAGACTTGGATGCTTGTGACGAATAGCATTCTCGGTCACCAAGCCATCAAGCATAGCGGGCACTGTAGTAAATATGTACTCATCAGGAGGCAGTAATTATTCATAATGCTCTCCTCTAATCAGCAACCCTGAAATTTTGCGAAACTCCACCAAGGAGATAGAGACTTCGCGATCCCCAAGCAAAAATGTGTTCGTGGGAAGATTCCACTGGTTCAAGAAGGCCTTGACCCACCAGACGTGGGGAGCGAGATAGCAGAACAGTGACGCATACACCGCTTGGTACAACCTAACCTTCTGCATCTGTGAGTGTTAAGAGGAGAGAATGTATCGGGCCCACAAAAGGTAGCCCACTGGATAGCGCGGGGTAACGCCTACCTTATACACCTGCCCCCGGGGTCGAGCTTTACCCTGACATATTCGGCGTCCTAAAATATCAATGGCCATCAGGGGGTGATTGGGTATCCTAGTCGTTGATGGTTCAAGCCAGCCTATGGAGGTCCAATTAGTTGCCTCTACCGCATAAGTAGTCCGCGGGCTCTCCATCAATGTCATTAAGTGAATGGGTTCGGTTGGTACTTCGCAAGTAAAGCTACGGCGGCCCCTGAGGATGTGTTCGTACCAAAACCCCCATAAAAGAAGGCTCGTATTGTCCTTGTCATGTGCCCTAATCATTGCCATAACCTCATCGTCTGATAGCGACTGTGGAAAAGCAACTTCCGAGTGAGTGTAAGGAAATTAAGAAAGTGAAGCCATTGTACCTAAAAAAAATAAGGAGAGGAAACCCCATTAAATAAATAAAAATAATAATAAATTAAAAAAACGTGATATTTGTTTCATGGGAGTACTAACTGCATAGCCAGTGGGCCCCATAAAATCAAAATAGCGGCTCACCAATAATGAGGCAAGATAATCACCGTGAGAATCCAAAAGGATTCTCATTAAATAAACAATAGAGTTTAAATAACTCCTAACATCCAAAAATGAGCTCTATTAAAATACACAACAGATTCAAATCTGTGTCAAGGGTATTAAAACCCTAAAAAAATGCTCAAGAACACCAGGGAACGAAATTCCTAAAAGTTTATGAGTCTTTTAGAGCTAAGCTCTGTGATATGGAATTAAATTCCTTTAATAATGAGATTAAATTCCAGAAACCCCCACTGTGGGGAGACAAAGAAAATGGAATTAAATTTCAAGGAACCTCAAAGATCGATGATAGAGTAAGCCCTGGGAGGAGAACTAACAATCTTCAAGACCCCATTGTTTTTGGATCTCTAAGATATCGGTTTAGGGTTAGAGCAAAGTTCTGGTGATGGATTTAAAATCCAGAGGAAAATATGGAAAAAGGGGTTTCCCTAAGAGGTAACCGTCGTTCAAAGATCCTTACCCAAAAAAAGTGTTTTGTAGAATTTAACTCTGAAAGTTCTAGGGCAGAGAACTAAGCTCTGAACAGAAGAATTAAATTCTCAAGGAAAATTTGATGAAGAAGATGAAGAAACAATGAATCGTCTAATAAGCCAAACACCTCTTTTATAAGACGTGATGGGAGCGGTTCATCTTCCCGTTCCCCTAGGTAATCCAACGGCTGTAAGGGTGGATAGCGTTGCACTCACATGTAGCCACGTGAAAGCAACGTTGGAGGGAATTTGTTCCCTCATATAAAAAAAAAGAAGAAAGAAAAAAGGGAAAATTCCTCACTGTTCAAGTCTCACGTGTTAAACACGTGAGCGCCTATATGCAAAGCATATGGGCGCTGTACGTGAGCGCCTATATGCAAAGCATATAGGCGCTGCAATCAAAACAAATGAGCTAAAAGAGCCACACGTGTTAAACACGTGAGCGCCTATATGTAAAGCATATACGCTCTGCATTTAAATAATTGGCAAGCTAAACAGGCCTCACGTGTTAAACACGTGAGTTTTCTTGCAGCATTCTAATGCAAGATGGAATTAAATTCTATATGGGAAATATTTTCCTGATCTTTCAAATATGGAAAGATTTTTCTCTAACAGAGAATATTGGATTTAAAATCCAATTTTGATAATATATCACCAAATGAACTATCCGATAGAATTAAATTCTATGTGGAAATATTTTCTCAATCTTTCTTAAACTAGAAAGATCCTTTCTGTTAAACAGAGAACCCTTGGATCAACGATTCAATGGTGATTATAAAATCACCCACCGACTATCTGATAGAATAAAATTCAATCCTAGGAAAAATATTTCCTAATCTTGTTAAACAAACAAGAAAACTTCTCTGTTGAACAGAGAACATTTAGATTAAAAATCTAACGGTGAATAAAATCCACCAATTGATCCAAAAGATCACTTTGGATTGATCATGATCTCTCAATCAGAGATTATCTTAATAAGGTTTTTTCTCTTCTCCTATAAATATGAGTAAGGAGATTAAGGAAAGGGACGGAGAGAGTTCGAAAAGAAGAAGAAGAAGAAGAAGAGTGAAAGATACACACAGAGACTTCCCATAAGCTCTTGAGAGAAGGGAGAATTTAATTCTCAAACAAAAAAAAAGAGAAAGATTGCCATCGCTAAAACTGTAGGTAAAAAAAATCCCAGAGACTATACCATCTTTTCTTTATCTATCTAAGGGTTTAACCCTTCATTTAAGAGCTCAGTTCTTTTCCTAGTTGAGATTTACAAGCAAATCTCCCCACAAGTTGAGAATTTAATTCTCATCGGGGAGATTTTTCTCCGCAGATTCAAAACTTAGGGAAAAAGAATTAAATTATAAAAAAAGAGAAGAGAAGAAGAACGAGAACATATAGAAATTTAATTTCTTCAAACATTAGGGTTTAACCATATATATATATAAAGAACTTAGTTCTTCCATAAAAAAAGTGATGATGATCCAAAGTCTTAAAAACCGGAATCGTTGGTTCTTAGCACTATTTTGAGGCCTCACGTGTTGCCCATGTGAGTGCCTCAAACGAAAGAAGAGAACAACTGAAGCTGCCTCACATGTTTCCCACATGAGTGTTAAAGCACCCCGGTATAAAAAAAGAGAGACAGCCACGTACTTTGCACGAGAACTCTAGCCATATGGGCAGCACCCATATCTGTGGCGCCTCATGTGTTTCACGTGTGAGCGCTACAAGAATCAAGTGCTTAGCACTTATATAAAAGGGAGGAAATAAGACCTTATGGGCAGCGTCCATATTTGTAGTGCCTCACGTGTTTCACACATGAGTGCCACAAGAATCAAGTGCTTAGTACTTATATAAAAAAAGGGAAATAAAACCTAATGGGCAGTGCCCATATATGTGGTGCCTCGTGAGCACAACAAGAATTTAGTGTTTAGCACTAATCTAATGCCCATGTGAAACTCACGTGAGCACTGTTGGGTAATTATAAAAACTCAATCCCGGCCCAAATTAGCTAAACATTCCTTATGTTAAACCCATGTGATTTTAAATCAACCGAGCTCATATTGCTCATGGTTTTCCAAACCGACCTTAGTCTCAAAAATAACTAGTGGTCTCCCATTGATGATATCCCAAAGGATATTCATCTTATATCTCCTAAGATAATTTTAGTCTCAAACATGACTAACATCTCTTAGGTCTACAATAACCCCTCCCCTTTTTCCCTCAAATATGGGATTTGGTTTAAAGGTATATCTCTCCACGTCTCTGATATATGTCGTTATAATTCTTCAACTTCTTCAGAGAGGTGGTGGGTCGCGACAACCAACAACACGTTGATGCACTTCCAAACCGACGTGCACACCTCAAATCGGATCGTACCCCAAATTGGGTGCATTCTATATCATCATCGTTCACTTCACCACGTAACAAATACTCATGCACGCAAGTTGATCTTTGGACCGAAATGTCCTTAAACTAATATTCGCCTCCAAAATGACGATAACGGACCGAATTGCCCTTAAACTAATATTCGCCTCCAAAATGGCGATAGTGGACCGAAATATCCCTAAACTAAAATTTCTCCTCAAACATGAAAATAATGGACTGCGATGTCCTTAAACTAAAAATAATCGAGCTCAAATGCTCATACGTTTTAAGTCGATCTTAATCTCAAACAAAATTAACGATCCTTAAATCAACTCAAACCTAAATCTAAAAATATACGGATTTGGACTAATCCACGCTCTACGGGCGATGACATAAATTAGCCTCCGTATACAATCCATGGGCAACCCAAAATAAAAATAAACATACACACGACACGAAATGAACCTTCGGAGTAGGAGGAAGTGGTTATCGTGATGCGGTAACGTAATTAACTGCAGGGGCTTACGCATGCAGGGAAGAGCGTCCCCACAATCAAAAAACCCCTCGCAGATGAGGGGGGATCTGATAAAATCTGTTATAATGGTCTTGTCCGTCCAAATCTCCGATATACGGTACCATAAATCAACTCGACATTTTCGGAGAGGTGGACGGATAAGTCCGAATAGCATCTGCCCCCAGGACTTAGGCAAAACGATCTATCCCAGTTCGTCTCTGTCTCCGGTGGTAAACAATTGGGGAAATATTTTCCCACATACAGAATTTATTTTGTAAAAGGTGATTTTTAATCACCATTGGATTTTTTAATCCCATGGTTCTCTATTTTGTAGAGAGCAATCTTTCTTATTTAGAAAGATTGAAGGATTATATTTCAAAATAGAATTTTATTCTATAATTCGATTTTTGATCCAACCGAAATTATCTTTCTTATTTTAGAAAGATTCGAGGAATGTTTTCTCCCAACAGAATTTAATTTTTTATTTTGATGATTTATCATCTCCGTTGGAACTGTGATCCAACGACTCTGTTTAACAGAGAGTATTGTATAATTTAATTCTACCTGGGCGTCGGCGCTCACGTGTTGTGCACGTGGGCACCACTTAAGAATTTAACTCCTGAGATGGGTATTCCTGTGCTTTGCACACTGGCGCCTGTTTACCGCCGAATACTGGAAAGTCAAACGTCTTGCCTGAATTTGGGGGCAGATGCTATTTGGATTTATTCATCCATCTCTCTGAAGATACCAAGTTAATTTATGGCACCGTGTATTGGAGGTCTGGACGGATACACCCGTTCTAGTAGACTTCGTCGGATTCCCCCTCGATTGCGAGGGGTTTTTGATTGCAGGGATGCTCTTCCCTGCAGGCGCAAGCCTTTGCAGTTAATTACGTTACCGCGTAGCAATAACCGCTTTCTCCTGCTCCAGAAGGTCACTTCGTGTCGTGTGTGTTTGTTTTATTTTTGGTTGCCCATGGATTGTATATGGAGACTAATTTGTGTTGTCGCCCGTAGGGCGTGGATTAGTCCAAATCCGTATATTCTTAGATTTGGGTTTGGTTTGGTTTAAGAATCGTTAATCTCATTTTAGATTAAGATCAACTTAAATATTTGTTGCGGATACGTTAGTCTAATTTTAGACCAAGATCTACTCAACAGGATTTTGGAATCATTCAGATCCAACAAAAGAGGGTTTATTTGGGCTCGATTGTTTTAGCTTAAGGACGTTGCGGTCCATCATTAGTTTAAGGACGTTGCGGTCCGTAGCTTAGTTTAAGGACGTTGCGGTCCGTAGCTCACCATTTTTTGGACGAGAGTTAAGTTTAAGGACATTGCAGTCCACAGCCAGTTTAAGGATATTGCGGTCCACTGGGATGTGCTCATGGGTTTAGGAGTGCACTAAAGAGCTGTTGGTTGTCGGGACCCTCCACCTCTCTGACGACGTTGAAGAATTACAACGACATGTATTAGAGGTGTGAAGAGATGTACCATTGAACCGAATTCCATATTGAAGGGAGAGATTTATGGTGGAATTAATCATCATTATAGATACCATCTGCTAGGATATCATTAGTCTTCTTTGGAAATAAGATTGATTTGGGGAGACTTGAGCATAGGAAGGCTCGGTTGAAAAAGGGTTTTGGCCTCAGGAGACTTTACTAGTTTAAGCTAAGGTTGGCCTCTCATAGTGGTAAACACTAACATTTTCTTGGCGATGACGTGCTCCCATGTGAGGCTCTAAAGCAGTGTTAAACACTGGAATTTGGAGCGCTCACGTATGGAACGTGAGGTGCCTGAAAATTGGGCACTGCTTCTTTGGGTTAGTTCCCTTTTTCTTTTATAAGTGCTAAGCATTATTAGGGGGTCACATGGGATCACGTGAGGCATCCCAAAAATGGGAACTATCTTTGATTTATTCCCTTTTCTCCTTTTATAAGTGCTAAGCACTATTAGGGGGTCACATGGGATCACGTGAGGCGTCCCAAAAATGGGAACTGTCTTTGATTTATTCCCTTTTTACTTTTATCAGTGGTAAGCACTATTTGGGGGTCACGGGGGATCACTTGACTCGATCTCAGTCGTTCCTTTTGTTTCTCAGAGGTGCTCACGTGGGAACACGTGATCTTTTGTTATAACGTCGAACGCTAATCGTCTATTTTATATGCATGGAGATCTTGATCTGAGTTTTGAGAATTTCAGGTCCTTTGTTTCTATATGAATTAAATTAGTTTATAGGGTTAAACCCTAATTTTATCAGAGGAATTAAATTCTTATATTTTTTTGTAAGAATTAAATTCTTCAAACTTAGTTTTTTCCCCTAAGTTTTGAGTCTGCATGACAGAATCTTCCCAATGAGAATTAAATTCTCAACTTGTGGGGAGATCTACTTCTGTAGACCTCAACCAGAGGAAGAACTAAGTTCTTTTTGGAAGAGTTAAACTCTTGAAATGGCGAAGAAGAAATAAAAATGATCTTTATCACTTTCTTCTTACCTAGGGTTTCTTCTTCTCAAATAGAGCTCTTCTTCTTCTTTTTGTTTTTTCAAATCTTATGGGAGGGATCTCTTCTGTTGTTCTTCAAGACTTGAAGTCTTGGGTCTTTTAAATAGTAGAGGCAAGTTTGTTAATTTAGTTAAAGAAATCTCTCATTGAGATATCCTGATTGACTTGGGATTTTATCCACCGTTGGATCTTTGATCCAAGGACTTCTGTTTTACAAAAAATATTTTTCTTGTTTTTACTAAGATTAGGAAAAAAAATCCCATACAAAACTTATTCTGTATCTTGGTGATTTTTAATCACCATTGGATTTTTAATCCAACGGTTCTCTGTTTTACAGAGAGTAATCTTTCTTGTTTAGAAAGATTCGAGGAAATATTTTCCAAATAGAATTTAATTCTATTAAATGGTTTAATTAGTGATATTTTATCACAATCGGATTTTAAATCTAAGATTCTCTGTTAGAGAAAGACCTTTAAAAGGATCAGGGATATATTTCCCATATATATATATATATATATATATATATATATATATATATATATATAATTTAAATCTATCGGATAGTTTAGAAAGATTTAAGTAAATATTTTCTAAATAGGGTTTTGATCCCTTTATTTAGAATTTAATTCTATCCGCTTATAAGGTGTTTAGGACCACTCACGTGCAGGACGTGACCCCCACGAAGTTAAGCTTGTTTGCTTATATGCAATAGCCTAACAAAGGGAAGGCATCACGTGTTACCACGTGAGCTTCGTTGGCTTGTCATTTATTTTAATAAGGCGCCTATATACTTTCTATATAGATGCTCATGCGCTTGCACGTGAGGCTCAATTTCAGCCTTAATTGTTAAGCACAATGCCTATAATCTTTGTTCATAGGCGCATCACGTGCGGGCACGTGATACTCCATTAGGGGAATTTTTTATCGCTTTTCTCTCTTCTTCTTTTCTTTATCTCTCTCTTTTTTATAAGGGAACAAATTCCCCCACGACGTTATTCTTACGTGGCTTGCACGTGAGTGCAACGCTGTCACCCTTACAGCCGTTGGATCTGCCTAGGGGAACGGGAAGACGAACCGTCCTCGTCACGTCTTATAAATGCAAAGGGTCTTGTCTTTAGGAAGCCCTTGTTCCTTCTCTTCTTCCTTGGTTATTTTCTTGAGAATTTAATTCTCATCTCCCGAGCTTAGTTCTCTGCCTCAAAATTTTTCAGAGTTAAACTCTGCAAAACATCCTTTTGGGTAAGGCTCTTGAACGACCCTTTTTGGGTTTTCTGTTCTGGATTTTAAATTCACCATCAGAGGTTAGCTCTTTTCTTAAATCGGTTTCTCAAAGAATCCAAGACATACATGATTTTTTTTAGGTTTTGAAGTCTTGAATGAATGGAAATTGTTAACCCTCCTTTTAAGGTTTTACCCTGCTACCGATCTTTAAGACTCTTGGAATTTAATTCCATTTTCCTTGCCTCTTTGCTATGGGGGTTTATCAAATTTAATTCCACAGCTTAAAAGGAATTTAATTCCTCACCAAAGAGCTTCGCTATGAAAGATCAAGAGGGCCTTTCGGGAATTTCATTCCCTGGTGTTCTTGGGAATATTTTCATAGGGTTTTTCTCTTATTTGCTCAAATTTAAATTTGTTGGGTATTTTACCAGAACTTGTTTTCTCTATGAGGATGTCAAGAGTTGTTTAAACTTCCGTATCTGTTTAATGAGAATCCTTTTTGATTCTCACAATGATTGTCCCGTCTCATCATTGGTAAGCCGCCATATTGATCTTGTGGGGTCCATTAGTTTTGCAATCAGTGGTCCCATGGAACAAACTCTCTGTCGTTTCCCTCTGTTGTTATATATATACATATATATATATATATATAAATAGGTTTCATTAACGGTTTTCTTTCCCTTATTTTAGGAACTTCCCTACTTTCCCTTTACTCACTCGGACGCCGCTTTTCCGCAATCGCCGTCGGATGAGGAGGCTATAGCGATGATCAGGGCGCATGATAAGGATTGTGCTAGTTTGCTCTTATGGGGATTCTGGTATGGTCACATCATCCGGGGCCGCCGCAGCTTTATTTGTGAGGTGCCAACAGAGCCTCTCCGCCCAATATCGCTGATGGAGCGTCCGCAGACCGCTTATGCATTGGAGGCGGCTAATTGGACTCCTACAGGACGACTTGAGCCATCAATAACTGGGATACCCAACCAGCCCTTGCCGGCTATAGATATCTTGGGGCACGGCATCTGTCAAGGTGAAGCTCAACCCTAGGGACAAGTTTATAAGGTAGGGCTTACCCCTCGCCACCCAGTTGGCTATCTTCCCTCGGCTCGATATGTTTTCTCCGCCCACCGTGTACGGTTGCAGAAGGTTGGGTTATATCAAGCGGTGTATGCGTCTCTTTTTCATTACCCGGCCCTTCACGTCTGGTGGGTTAAAGCTTTCCTGAACCAATGGAATCTTCCTACCAACACCTTCTTGCTAGGGGATCGTGAGGCCTCGATCTCACTGGAAGAGTTCCACGAGATCTCTAGACTACCGATCAGGGGAGAGCATTATGAAGAGTCGCTGCCTTCCCGACGAGTGCGTGTTCGCGACCATGCCGGCTATGCTTGACAGCCTGACGACT
The DNA here is from genome assembly GCA_030015575.1 of Agapanthus africanus. Taxonomy (NCBI): domain Eukaryota; kingdom Viridiplantae; phylum Streptophyta; class Magnoliopsida; order Asparagales; family Amaryllidaceae; genus Agapanthus; species Agapanthus africanus. The sequence goes on from CM057342.1 coordinate 42,517,271, forward strand.
GAAAACGTCGTCCGTCATAAGTACCCCGGTCTAATCAAGACTCTGGGTAGTTTCGAGAAGCTGTTCACGAAGTCAGAAGGACAGGGCGTCACCTTTGAGAGCTTCATTGCCTGTTTTCTCCGTGAAGACGCTTTATCAAAAGAGGCTCCAAAGTTTGCGAACATCGACGACACTTTTGGGTTTGGGCTGAATAAACAGCCGGCCAAAGAGGAAGACTTGCCGCAATTTTATATTTCGATCTCGTCGGCCTTTCCCTTCGATGCAATTGTGGCCCCTGGCATGGACGAAGAGACCTTCTTCGTCGGCTTCATCAGTCATTGGCTCAGTTGGTTCGCCATGCCGACGCATCGACGCTTCATGAGAGCCTCCGTCTTCTACCCCGCTCATCGCATAGCTGAAGGTGCATGGTTGGCCGTTGGCATTGCGGGAATGTCACATCTTTATCATGGATTAAGCGTTGCGGCCAACACTTCGATCGAGATGCATGTACTGGGAGCGTTCGTAGCACATCGGCGGCCAAATTTCTATGACTCCTATACCTTCCCACGGGTTATGAGGTTGATGCTTCCGCTCCCAATCTGACCCGACTAGGAGCCCTCCGCGTGCTGCTTAATCCGTACTCCAACGATGGTGGGATGGTTTTTAGCGACCGAGTCATCTCTGCTCCCGCGGGGCCCATCTAGCAGCCGTTTGATCTGTCGAAGGGTGGAGCGCCATCTTTAAAGACTAAAGAAATCATGCACCTATACTCAATTAGACCGGGCTACCTGGTGTTCCGTCAGAATAACGCGGTTCTTTTTATGCGGTACAATCTGCACCGCTATGCCCAGTGTTAAGTTGATAAAACTGCACATTTGTATTATATTTTTCCTACCATTTTCATATTAAAAAAGGACTTTATTATAATATATCATACATATGAGGGTTTATGTGTAAAAACACTATTTTCCATGTGTTAATATATTTTAATTAGCATTTGGTAGGAAAATGTATGCAAATAAATTCATTGACCTAATCCTAGTAGAACTAAGTCTACTAAATATTATTTGAGTTGTTGTGCAGAATTTTTCCAAGTGGTGCAGAATCTTTCAAGACTAGAATCAAGGAAATCAAGTTGTTGAAAAAGACTTGCCTAATTAAGAAGCAAAACTTGGAGACCAAGTCTGGCAGCAACCACGAGAAGATTTCAAAGATACAAATGTTCCATAGAAGTCTACATGTCACATAGAGAAACATCCCAAAATTTGATCAAGGGAGGAGATTAAACGGCCGCGGATCCGTGGCCATACCCTCCCTTAGGCCGCGGATCCACGGCAAGATTAAGGAGTTAGTTGCTGAAATTTTGTGGGGTGAATCTATGCTATATTTTACCAAGTTTTCAAGCAAAGATTATGGCTTTGGACTATAAAAAGGGACCGAGAGCCTCTTGGAAAATTCATCAAGCCGACGCGATCACGAAGTCCCAGACGGCTCACGCATCCAGGCTGATCATCAACGGTTCATCTACCTCCTTGGAAGAGATCGAGAAGCAACTAGTTTTGTAATCATTTTCTAAGAAATAAAGTGTAGATTGTTCAAGTTGATTAATAAAGGTAGTTATTTTATTTAATTCTTTTGCATTTTACATTATGTTTTCCCTCTCTGTCTTTTCATCTTCTTCTCCCAACATGCGCGAGTAATTCTCCGCTTGTTAGGGTTCGTAGGATTAGGGTAGGCTAATGGATGATGAACATCTCTAAACCCTTTTTAAGTCCTATAAAGTTTATGAACTTTATCAAAAGAATTATTAAAATCCTAATCGGGTGCGCTAACAATTCTTTGTTAGTTCCGACCGCGATTAAAGATTAGATTAATGATTGTTTTGGTAAAGGCTAGATATGAACGGAGTTCCGTGTCGAGATAAGGGTTAAGAGTGGGATTCCTTTTCCCTCCAGAAACCCTAATCTACACGCATCACCGTCGTTCTAGTTATAAATCTATTAATGGATAAAAATGGTAACTTTTAATTAATCGTCCATGACTACTAAATCCTAACGAACCCTACAAACCCTCTTATTATATTATCTACATCTCTAAAATAATCTAGATCCATATTTTTGCGTTCTTGCTTAACGTAGATCTAGAAACCATTCTTCAAAATTCTTTATCCCTCCTCTCTTTTTCAACACATCTAAAGTAAGATTAAAAGGTTCCACGTTTCCCTGAGGACGACCCGTACTCACCTCGGTCTAGCTACGCGCGACACCGTTCTGATTGCTGTTAACTACAAACACACTTTTTCGTATCAATCAAATGGCGCCGTTGCCGGGGATACGTGCGTAATTTTTTATTTTTACTATTTGTGTTGAATTCTTAGACGATTCATATCATTATTAACACAAAACTGCAAATTACATATTTAACAATTTGTGCGTGAATTTTTTGCAAGGAGATCTGGAGTCACGGACTTGAGGAAACGGGAGATCTAGGGTTTGCAATTCTCTGGTATCTTTTTCAACTCCTTCTCTCTCCTCTCAAATCCAATAAAATCTATCTTCTGCGGGATTCTTTGCAAAATAGCGCCGCTCAAAAATCTTTTTGCAAAAGTTTTGTGATTGGTTTTGTTTTGCATATTTTAATACGGACTCTAAGGGGCAAAGACCAAATCAAGATTAGGTGGGGATTTCATCACCCTTCCTAAGCCCCACAAATCATAAGCCGAGCATATAGATCAACCCTTCATTAAATTAAAAAATATCTAGACCAGACTCTAAGGACTGTCGCGCTCATTAAGGACAGAGGAAGGTCGTAGATAATCTATCGTTTATCCGCATTACTTTTGTAGTGCCTAGACAAGTGTGTTAAAGGCTAGTGGTTTTTAATTAGGCCCACTACTGTGGTTCCTTCCCACTTACCTGGCACTTATCTGGCTACAAGGGTAGTACGGAGGCGGTAGAGAATTGATCCTGCGGCTTGTCCTTTGGAAGTCTAGGAGCGGTCTAGAAACTGGACCTAGGTGACCTTACTTCTAGGGTTGCTTGTGCATCTTAGGGAGATTTGTCTTGAGTCCCACTTTTTCAAAACAAGCCAATTTTAAATCACACACACACTGCCACTTGCACTAAACCCGCTTAGTGCATGCTCGGCTGGACACGGGATCCTAGTTCCCGTCTTGTCCGCGTTCCTGCTATCGACGCCGAATTCGGTATTTCTTCATCTTCTTTTCCCCAACCACACACCACGACCGTGATGGACGGCACTCCATCTAATTATAACACCACGCTGCCACCGCCCGCAGGTGAGCAGAATCCACCGCGCATCTCTCTCCAAGAGAGATGTTATCCTATTCGTGGTCCTCTTCCTACTTGTCTATCTCTTCCACCACCTAACGGGGATAATTTCGAAATTAAACCCCACTACATCAATCTGCTGCCCAAATTTCACGGGCTTGAGTCGGAAGACGCGTATGTTTTCATCACCAAATTCGAAAACGTATGCGCAATGATGGGTACTTCACAATTGACTTTAGATGCTATGCGTTTACGTCTTCTTCCAGTCACACTGTGCGACTTGGCAGAAAATGGCTTTATAATACTGCCGCACACTCTATCACTAATTGGGATGAATTCGTCATAGCATTTCTTAAGAAGTTCTACCCAAACCATAAGACTGCCCGTGTGAGAAGCGAGATCAACCAGTTCACCCAGCTTCCCAATGAACCATTTTGGAAGTGCTTTGAGCGTTTCAAAGATTTGCTTGTCCAATGTCCTCATCAAGGAATCAATAGATGGGATTTATGTCGGATTATATATGAGGGCATTAATCCAGCGACAAAGCAGATGCTTGAAACAATGTGTCAATGCAATTTCATGTCGAAAGATGACGGTGAAGCGTGGAAATATCTGGAAGACCTTGCTGAACACACGTTGCAATGGGAAAGCGTAAGACCACCTTCAACTAAGGGAGGTATTCACCAGCTCGATGTTTCTATCGCAGTAAAAGCCGAAATGGTAGCGATAAAGAAGAAACTCGACGCTATTGAAAACAAGTTCTCATCATTCTCCCTAAATCAGGTCACGCTTCCGAAGACCGTCTGTGGTTGCTGTTCGGATCCTTCACACTTAACGGAAGAATGTCCTATGAATGCTTGTACCGCACGTATCTGATCGGAACCTGCCATATCTCCATACGGCCTCTACAGCATTTCGCCCAAAAGCTTGAGTAACTGTAAGTGTGGTGGACTCTAAAGACTCGTCAATACTATGGCTGTGGATTTAACCACTAGCACGTCAGAGGTATAAGCCAATACGTGACGGGCCACCAGCTATTGACCAAAAGGGACGTCGATGAGCGAACTCATCCTGACACCCTACTGAGCCTGTCAATGAAAATATCCGTACAGTCCGGTCCGTTCGTCTATGAGCATCGCATGGCGGGCCTAGGGGGTTGGTAAAAGTTAGACCCCCAAAAGCGGTACAAGTCGTGTCGGAGTGTAGCCCAGAACACCATGAGATACTACTGGAATACCTACCAGTAAATCTCCTGCCTTGGCCAAGGACTTCGTGTAATGGCTCTCCAAGACACAGCGCGATCTCACCCCCAATACTGGAAGAGACGAACCCCCGAAGATCCGCTCACTGCCTCCATGTGGCTCGGGAATGTACCCAACTAAAACCTGTTTGCACGTCTCCTTTGAGCGTGGTAGGGTAGTAATCAAAGTACAGTGGGAACTCACACGAGACAAATGACGGTCCCCAGGTCGATGAACTAACCTGTACACATATCACCAGGGAACTGCTATCTGACGTTAAGTATAAGACCAACTAGCATGTTCCCGGCGAGTCCTGTCCGGTGTACTCATAACCCAATGAGCACCTGTATACATCTTAGGTGAACCAACTGACACCAGTGGCTTGTGAGACCGGCCACCGCCCCTCGTCGGGGTCTCGACTGTATACACTAGTCTACTCTGGAGAATCGATGCCCTGTCTCGAAACTCCCACGACTAGGGACCTTTTAAGGATGTGCTTATAGACTACCAGCTCCCATGTATATGATCGCCCTCATACTGCTAGCAGTCAAGCAAGAATCCTAGGGGCTCTATCAACGTGTAATAGCGACCTGTAAGGTCACCTGAAGCAGTACACGATGATAAAGGTAAACCAGATAGCATACTATCATCTCGAGTAAGACTGTCATACCTAGATAGGTCCTCCCTCAATCATTACAATCACATGCCTGTGATCCAATAATTGACTCTGAGGGCACTATCTCCAACAATCTCCCGCTTGCACTCAAGGCTAATTATTGCGATGTCGCATACTCACAGCCCGTGTGATACCGAACACCCAACTCCCCTACTAGTCAGTCTTACAAAATCCGTTTGCGAAACTATTGCGTTTGAGGAATAGCCTCAGTGAGTGGATCCGCTTAGATGTTTCTTTCTATGTCTCTCTAAATCTCAAGTTCGCGAAGAAAACCCATCTCCCGAAATGAGCAATACCTGTCTTAGAATGTCTGGATGTCTGATGGGACCCAGCTCATAAATGAACTCTAAATCCAAACTTCTTAGATTGTATCGTCAACTGAACTTAATCAGTATCCTACGCCATGCCTCCCTCAGTATTGCCTTGGACTTTCTGTCCAAAATACTGCCCCTCATCAGAAGGAAAAACTATAACTCTGACAACCTCCTTGTCGTCCAGGTCACCTTAGAAGCCTGGAATGATAACTGTCCCCCGAATGAGGCTGTCGTTATCATATCCCTAGAACATTCACTTATGTTCTAAAACTGCTTCCGATTGTTTCTCTAGGATAGGATCAATGTCAACTTATTGCATCTAGTGCAACAACAACATCTGGTGTGGTACTTGACATCTCATGATTGACTCAATTGCCTGAGCAAGTGATCTGCCAATCATGCACATCCCTCTCCCCTTTAGTCTGTAAGACACCTTTAGAGAGGGTGACTCCATTACCTGCAGGTACCCTACCGTGCCAGGAGTCGTCCATTCTAAATACTCATAGAATGCTGTCAAGGTACCCAGATTAGGAAACCACCCAAATCTAGATCTAAAACCATAGATCTAGTAACCAGAATGTCTGATATAATATCCAAGTCCTGTGTGGAGAAACCACTGTGTGACAACCAAAGTATAACCGATCGTAGTATAGGAATATCACTTCCTACTCTGTGTATGTCATCAAATACCATGACATGACACCCTACTATCTTCTTAACAGATCCATCCCCTATTCTGACGAAGTCAAACCTATGACTGTCACATCAGAAATAGATGATCTATCTCCGCTATATCTGCTTTAGTCTATAAATAGACATAAGCCCCCTGTCCACCAATGCTTCTGCTGCTCCCACTAACCACGATAACCCTCTGGCGGAGTCATATTACATACACTTCTAAAGCTAGTTTAGAGCGACGCTATACTCATCCTCCTGCCGGGTCTCACAATCTGGAACAACAGCATTGGCAACTCTGGGTAAACAAGAACCTCCCTGCCACCGTCCTTGAGGCTACCGGAGTACCTCTCTGGTGCCTGAGGTTACCCACTGTATCAACGGAGTGGCCAATGGAATGTCAAATCAAATTGAATCTTTAGGTTCCTATCAAATCTTCAGTAATCGTTTGTGGTTCTGGAATCACTTCCAGTTCTACCATACTCCCACTACTGTTTTCTGAAAAAATCCATTTTTATTAAAACTGTGGCGAGTCAAGAACAATATCACTATTGATCTTTCTTATGGTAGAAAGTCAACCCTCGTCATAGCCTGGGTCAACCCACAAATAGCCATTACAGAAACATGCCTTGAGTTATCCAGAGTCTGGTTTTAAGCATAAGCCGGACAACTCCCCGTACCTTAACATCGTTAAGATATGAACTGTTCTATATCCAATATAGAACCAGAGGCACTGATTTAATTGAACCAGATTCAAATCATGCAGCTTTCTCCAGTGCATGTCAACTAAATGGAAAGAGGCCGATCAGCGTTACTCAACTTAGGAGTACTTCCAATTATGAGTAACCTGTAAGAGAAGCAAGTTCTCTTAATCATCACTATCAACTGAATACCATACACAAGTATCTACATCTTCGATCACTTTGAAGAATCCCGATACTTGCAATACCTGGTTCTCTACTTTATTCAAATACCTATAACTTCTCAAAATTCGGACCCTGTGTTTCCACGAAACACCTGTCTAAAAACTAGAGAAGTCATAAGTAAACCGAATATAGTACGAGGACCAAGCCCTCTGTCCTAATGGACACTGGACAACATACAATACTCTGTATAAGTCCCCTAAGTCTAGTAACTCAATCCCTGTGTGTCGTAGGTTGAAAACTGTACTTATGGTTAAGAAGAATTACACCGCTGTTTAATGCTCCTTACCTAACCATCCACTGATATAGGTAAATGTCATAGACATAATTTCAAAAGGGTATATATCACTCTATAAAAATAGACGTACAGTTATATCAATTTGAAATTGGTGCATAACAACGGATATTCAAAACCAAATATTTGCCGTCCGGCAAACAACCCAGGTGACTTCCTCAAATATCACCGATTACAACAAATCCCGATATAATGAGGATGATCACCTAATTCCCAATAACTTACTCCCACTCATCATCTGTAAAACCATACAGATGTGAGAATCATACCTGGTAAATATATACCCTGGAGTAAGTATCTAATCGGGAAATCAGTTTTCTTTTAACAGTACACAGTGAAACTGAAACATTGAAACGTTTCCATGGGGTATCCTGGTATTCCTAATAATGCCTCTACCATTATCCAGATTCACAACTGTAACCGTATATCTCTTTGCCATTTCTCCAAATCCCTTTATATGTCTTTAGTCATTACCTTCTGTACACCCCTTTAGGCCGAATGGTTTTCTTCCTTCCCTACCGTTCGGCACCAGCCTATGGTTTGGAAGAAGACTATCCAATAAGCATAATGGGTGTACTGTCCTAGTCCTAGGAGCACTCGCAATGCGAGAGAAGGTGAGGATAAAAGACAGCCGAATGAACCTTATTCCTATTTCTCCTGGACCAGGATCTATCCCCGAACTGGAACAAGTTCCTTTCGAGTTCGTATATAACCATACGATGGATTATCCAATGATCTGGGATCTTCATAGTGATACGGAGTGTCCTGGAGAAATACGAAGGTGATTTAGAATTGGCGAAGAATACTTGGTTTGGTCGTGAATATTAGCCACATTTTACATTGCCCTCTTACTAATCCCTTTATTTGTCTGAACTTAATACCTTCTGTACACCGTTTAAGCTAATTGGTTTTCTTCATTCCCTACCATTCAGCACCAGCCTAAGGTTTGGAAGAAGACTATCCATTTGCGTAATAGGTGTACTATCTCCTAAACCAAGGAGTACTCGCAACCTGAGAGAAAGTAAAATGAAAAGACAACTGAATAATCCTATCATTTTCTCCAGAACCAGAAACCATTCTCGAATTCCTTCGAGTTCGTATATAACCATACGATGGTTTTTTCCAATGGAAGTGGACGTTCGTAATAATACGGGTGTCCTGCAGAAAAGGGTAAAAGCAGGAGTGGCAATGAGGTCTGCAACTCTGACAATCCAAAATCCAGTGTTAAAGAAGGTTCGGTCAACTTGGTCACTGAGTCATAGTCTAGGGTCGGGTCAATGGTCGCTGTCAGAGAGAGAGAAAAGAAACACTCAGCGTGCACTCTATCCTAGATCAAAATGGTTACCAATTTATCTAATCTGGAAACCTCCCATTGTACCGTCAAATTCTCCTCCAAACCTGAAAGAAGAATTAGTCGGGATCACCAGAGGAGTAAACCAACTCATCAGTGGGAATCGGGATCCAACTATCATCGCATGATAACGTGACGGAATCCGCTCACAGTATCACACTCCAGAAGGTATGCGCATATCTGGCAAGTTTCAGTTTCTTTATAAACTCCCGATGTGATTTTCACCCCATGCTCTTATGACCTTGACTTTGGCCAACAAATCATAAATCACATGTCAAGTTCTATCTGTCATTCTCCAGGTTCTTTTGAATCCACCCGTACCTACCCTTGACTTTGGCCAACAAGGCAGTACGACTGTTCCAAACCAACGCATCTATCTATGCTGCATATGAATAACCAACAGCTACCAAACACTGTGCCTTGACTTTGGCCAACAAACACAGCTTGAATACTATTGACTACCCATATGAAATGACGGAGGGCTACGAATGGTTTCTGGCGAAAACCTTTAACGTAATGAACTTGATATCGTTGAAGAAACGGATAGCTTTTTAGAAAATATAGTGACGAAAAACCTTTGCTAAAGAAGTCACTCCCGGTGAAGGGATCTCGGCTCTTTCCCCGTAGAATGGGGTGCAGGATATTCCAACTGAATACCATGATGCAAAGCAAAAGTAATCGGCTATAGTGAAGTTATTGCCCTGACGCAAACTTTTTGTCCAAGGGGTCACTCCCAGTGAAGGGATCTCGGCCCTTGCCTCGTCGACTGAGGAGCAGGATATTCCAACTGAATACCACGATGCAAAACAAAAGTGAACGTCCTTGCAATAACAGATTTTTGAAAAGTGTTCCAACAACATCAGATTAGGTTTGTTTTTAACTTGCATTGATCCGAATCAATGCAGTCCCATCAATTGATCACACCACAAAGAACGAAAATATACTGATGTACGTATATGCCATCCGCATTCGCCACTGGGTCCCGTCATTACCCGTTAGGTTAGCTAACTAACGACAGAGCGGGGACTGGACTAGCGTGGATGCAAAACATATACAACATCTACTAATATATATACCAATATATTATATTCGCTCAAGGCGTGATAAAATGCAACATCACAGAAATGTACAGCATCACAGAAACAATACAGATATCTGGGATCCCCGGGTTTCACAGAGCCACTACTGAAACCCGACATTCCCCTGGTCGTGTGGATAGCCTGTGCAATGAAATCCTAGACCTCTACGGGCGCGACAAGTTACCCGCCAAAACCTGAAGCGAGGCAGCCCCCTTCAGCACCGTGAATGGACCACCCAGCACTTCACGGAATCCGGTAACTTAAGCACCCTTCCTGGGTCAACCTGTACCCCCTACGAGTGCGGCGAATAGCCCGCCAATTCTAGAGTGAAGCCCCCTCTGTCTCAATGCCATGAGATGCGGGCTTGTTGCCTTCTAGAACCCGGCTATCCGTGCACCCCTCCACGGGGTAATCCTAGTACGGAAAGTAAAATATACATACAACGGGTACATCGACCGCAACCTAGTCGTGCCCCAAAATAATAATACAAACAGGCAGTGACGGCGGTCTACATGTCGGAAGCTCGCCCCGCAATATCAAATGTACATAATACAACAAAAACTGTACTAGCATTGCATCCAGGCTATCCCCACGGCCAATCCGCAACATCACAGCAAAATCACAAAACATCAACGTGAATGTCACGTTCGTAAATCCGTCTAACCGGGCTATAGCAGTTAGATAGGATTTACCGATCAAGTGACATTCACGGTCGCAGATATAATGTAAATACTGTGAACCAATGTGTTTAAAATATCCGATCGATCAAATTTTACCAAGTAGGCCCCCAAACAATACTGTAGCACTCACATAAATTCTGGGCCCAAACAAAGTATACCAAAACCCCTATTTTCAGCCCACAAGCCCACTGCAAAAAAATGATGACGTGAATCCACATTCCTGCGGCGGAACCGCGGCCAAAGAGGGGTTATGGCCGCGGTTCCACGGTCGTACGGAAGGATCAGGGCACCAAATTTTTCCAATGTTCTTAGGACTTTCAGTACATCACTTTTCTACAACCTGAAAAAATTTTGGACTTCAAAAAATTTCAACAGAAACTGATGTGAAGAAAAACGCGATTTTGGAATTTTTTTGTTCGATCAGAAATGTAAAACACATTAGACAAAACTAGACTATGTTAATGGCGAGGCTCTGATACCAATGTAAGTGTACGGCAGCGCCCCGGCCGTCAATTCCGATGCCAAAATACGGAAGCGAAAAACTTTAATTTTGCAAACTAGCAAACCGGCACCACCGCACACTAAACACCCGGATTGTACCATTAACTAGTCCTAGCTAACTACAAGATGGGGAAGAGAGATATACCGACTGATCCGAGTCCTCCGGTCTTCTCGTCGCCGTCCTGATCTCCCACGGAATGTCCGGTCTCCACCTCGTCGCCGGAAGGGCACCACGTCGCCTGCTTCTCTTACGGGCTCCCACCTCTATACCGAGGCAACTCGGGCGAGAAGTTGGCTAGCCGACGCGTCAAAGATTTGCTGTAGGCTAGTGTAGAATCATAGTCTCTTTTGGGGTGGTGAAGTTGCCATGGATGGAGGAGAGAAAGAATTTCGGAGAGGATGAAGGTGTATCATTTTGCAAGCATGAATAATGAGATGAATAAAATCCCACCACTAGAAAAACCACTCTCTCATTCTCTCCCCAATAGTATCTCTCTCTCAAGTGAGAATGGTGGAGGATAAAAACATCAACCATGAAGGGAGGTGATCGTAGTAAAAGGTGGAGGGTGACCACATCCAAAAACCATCATAACAAAGTCATATCAACTCTCATCAAGTCCTAATCCATTCAAATCACCATTAAAGCAAAAGAAAAGATGGAAAAAGAATATAATGATGATGGTCATATCATAATCTCACAAATGCAAGAAACCCCTCCCCAATAAGTTATTTGCAAACTTGCAAATAACCCCCTCCATCGGAAAAGTCCGGCCGCGAAGGAACAAAGGAAAATCGGCCGGAACGGAATGCAACCTGGCAACTCCAGAAAACTGGTCCCGTAATAAATTACAGGAAAACCCCGCTACTGCATATACATGCCCGCATTTGTATTCCGACTGGATACAAATGCAAAGAGACAAAATCTACACTGTACTATACTAGGATCCGGCTTAAACCAAAGCCGGCTAGTAATATCCGTCCGATCCTGATCCGTGCAATACCGCACGTATCTTATCGATCCCTGCCATATATCCATACGGCCTCTAGTACTAACCGTCTGATCTTGATCCGTGCAATACCGCACGTATCTGATCGGACCCTGCCATATCTCCATACGGCCTCTACAGCGTTTCGCCCGAAAGCTTGACTAACTGTAAGTGTGGTGGACTCTAAAGACTCGTCAATACTATGGCTGTGCATTTAACCACTAGCACGTCAGAGGTATAAGCCAATACGTGACGGGCCACCAGCTATTGACCAAAAGGGACGTCGATGAGCGAACTCATCCTGACACCCTACTGAGCCTGTCAGTGACAATATCCGTACAGTCCGGTCCGTTCGTCTATGAGCATCGCATGGCGGGCCTAGGGGGTTGGTGAAAGTCAGACCCCCAAAAGCGGTACAAGTCGTGTCGGAGTGTAGCCCAGAACACCCTGAGATACTACTGGAATACCTACCAGTAAATCTCCTGCCTTGGCCAAGGACTTCGTGTAATGGCTCTCCAAGACACAGCGCGATCTCACCCCCAATACTGGAAGAGACGAACCCCCGAAGATCCGCTCACTGCCTCCATGTGTCTCGGGTCTGTACCCAACTAAAACCTGTTTGCACGTCTCCTTTGAGCGTGGTAGGGTAGTAATCAAAGTACAGTGGTAACTCACACGAGACAAATGACAATCCCCAGGTCGATGAACTAACCTGTACACATGTCACCAGGGAACTGATATCTGACGTCAAGTATAAGACTAACTAGCATGTTCCCGGCGAGTCCTGTCCAGTGTACTCATAACCCAATGAGCACCTGTATACATCTTAGGTGAACCAACTGACACCAGTGGCTTGTGAGACCGGCCACCGCCCCTCGTCGGGGTCTCGACTGTATACACTAGTCTACTCTGGAGAATCGATGCCCTGTCTCGAAACTCCCACGACTAGGGACCTTTTAAGGATGTGCTTATAGACTACCAGCTCCCACGTATATGATCGCCCTCATACTGCTGGCAGTCAAGCAAGAATCCTAGGGGCTCTATCAACGTGTAATAGCGACCTGTAAGGTCACCTGAAGCAGTACACGATGATAAAGGTAAACCAGATAGCATACTGTCATCTCGAGTAAGACTGTCCTACCTGGATAGGTCCTCCCTCAATCATTACAATCACGTGCCTGTGATCCAATAATTGACTCTGAGGGCACTATCTTTAACAAATCCGGCCAACATTTCTACACCACAAGTGGCCGGTACTGACAACTCACTTGCACAAACTTTGGATATGTTCATGAAACAATCCATGCAATTTTCGGCTGAGATGAGGTCTTCTATTGATACCCTAACGAAAAACTCCGCCTCCCATGGTGAGAGTATTAAATCAATAGAAAACCAAATCGCACAGTTAAACGCTGCAATGAGTGCGAGAGAGAAAGGGAAACTCCTATCTCAACCCATACCTAATCCTGGCCACTCACAAAGTTATAATGTGAGTGCTGTTACCACGTTGAGATCGGGAAAAGTGCTGAATAACCGAGTGGGTGAGCAATGTGATGATAGTGACACCAATGATACCCCTTCTTCTTCTTCCCCTAATTCGTCTAGTCTCCCACCTTCAACCGAGCCTATTCTCCGTTTTCCCCAAGGCTCGAACCCTTTGCCTATTTCGCCAAATCTATCTAAGTCGATTCCCACTCCAATTTTGGGATCGAATCCGTCCCCACAATCCTCTCCAATATTGGACCAAACCATTATTGATAAAGCACCTTATCCAAACAGGTTAAGGGGAAACAGACCAAGTCCACAAATGGAGAAGATTATGGAAATTTTTAAGCAAGTTAACATAAACATTCCTCTCCTAGATGCTATTCAACAAGTTCCGTCATATGCAAAAATCGTAAAGGACTTGTGCACTAGGAAGAGAAAAGTTCAAGTACCTAAAAAAGTTTTCCTTGCGAGTAATATGAGCACAGCTTTTGCACAACAACTTCCCCAGAAACGAAAGGACCCCGAAAGTCCTACAATTTCAATCTCTATTGGGGGTAAAAATATCAATCGCGCTCTACTCGATCTAGGTTCTAGCGTTAACTTTCTTCCATATTCTGTTTATAAGCAATTAGGGATCGGAGAGTTAAAACCTGTGCATTGCACTCTTCAGATGGCCGATCGATCTATCACCCAACCTAGGGGAGAGCTAGAGGATGTGTTAATCAAAGTCGGGGAATTCATATTCCCTGTGGACTTTATCGTTATAGATACACAACCTGTGGCAAACCCACGCAATCAAATCCCGGTGATACTCAGTCGACCCTTTTTGGCCACTTCCAATGCAGTAATCAATTGTAGAAACGGTTCTATGACCCTATCCTTTGGAAATAAGTCAATTGAGCTTAATATTTACAAGTTGGGAAGTGAACCCTCCGAACCCTATGCACATGTGTGTTCTGTCGAATTAATGGATGTCGACAGCAGCGAATTTGATCAACCTCATAATTCTGACTCTTTTCATATGTTGTTGCTTGACACGGAATCTTCCACCAAGTTGTCCGGGTCAACATCTAACACTGATAAGGAACTTTTTATAGAGTCTGACGATCACCCCATTTTTTCTGATGATATTATTCTTCGGGGTATCGATGAAAGGTTTGAGGAAATTTTCGCTGATGAACTCGCATTTTACAAGACACGGGTGTTGAGATGAATCAACTCCAAGATGAAGAAATTGGACCTCCACTCCTTCTTTTGGACAATCATGATAATGTGAGTAATCCATCATTACTATCACTGTGTCGTCTCTCCAAATTGAGACACAATCTTTTTCCATTACACATCTTGTCACATCCCCACTTCTTCACGTCAATAGGTGACATGTTCTTCTACCAACCTTGGTGCTTCATCGATAAAATTTTTGAATGGTTGGTATTGACCTTCGGTCTTTGCAAAGCTTGGTATTGACCAATAACCTTGACCCCCTAGTGTGATTTTAAAAGATTAAAATTGTTTAACTCAAGTTTGGGGGAAGTGGTATATTTTGGCTCTTGCAAGAAAATGATTTTTACAAAATTGTGAGCCAAAAATAAGTTTGGGGGAGGATTTTCACTTTCATATATTCTTGCCCCCATTAATAATTTCCTCCTAAGTCTACAGGTTTTTGAGCTTAACGGATGACAACAGTGAGGACACTGCTGTAAACAGGTTTGGGGGAGGTTTGTGCTTATTTACACATCAATTTGCATCATATTTTGTATAAGCACAACATTTTCAAAAAAAAAAATTTAAAAAAAATTCTTTTATAACAAAAGAGTAGAAAGTGAAAAATTACATCCAAAAGATAGGAATAGTATAAGAAAACTAAGAAAATTAGAAGTTTTCTTAAACGAACTAGTAATAAGTAGTTATGAGCTGTTGTCCCAAGGGTTAGTAAGATGAAGGAAGTCACTAATCTGAGGATAAAATAAGTCTGAAAAATAGTTTCTATTCTGGAAGCCAAACATTTGAATGTTGATACCCTACTATATGCACATACACACGTCTTGAAACTCGGGATAGTAGAGGATACCTTGAAATGCTCTTATCTAAAAGCCAAAGTATGAAGGAAATAAAAAATGAAGAAAATATAAATGGTGAAAAGAAAAATGAACACTGGTTTTGTTATCGCCAAGGCAGCAATAAAAAAATATAGCGAGGTTGCCTCTTCACCTAGTGCCCTAAGGCCAACTGGTCTGGGAGTCACTGCTAAGCCTTAGGTGGTGCAAGACGAGGAAAATATTATCACCGAATCAGCAAGCACATGAGTAATCGGTCGGTTAGTACCTCAAGAAATATTAACGGCCGCATGAAAATGTGTGAGCAAATCTAAATATTCATCAAGTTAAAAAGTACTGAGGTAGATGGACAAGAGTATGATAGCTTGAATTGAATTCTCCGAGTGTAGGGATGTCCATTACACACACGTAGGGTTATATGATCGATATTTGGATGAAAGATAGGAATGAAGAATAAAGACGATGTTTTATTGAGGGATGATGTGATTTCTAACATTTTTCATGACTATTAAGATAGGGCTCATGACAACTGAAAAGCTAGTGTAGTTGGAAGCTCTTATTTTCAAACTCTTTCTTTTATGGTTCTTATTTTTATATGTAAATTTCACCATCTCTCTTTTATTATAGGATTTTGTGGGTGTAATCCGCTGAAAACCCTCAGGAGACAACACTCCTCCTACTAGGGACACCTAGAGGTTTAACGGCTTGTTGCGCTTGCTCAGTACAATCGTGTCTGCCTACGAAAGTGTGCTTAGTTTTCTCCTTTCTTTTTCTCCTATTGAATAAACTAGTTTGCTCGGGACGATGAAAGATAAGTTTGGGGGTATTTGTTCAGTTGATAAAACTGCACATTTGTATTACATTTTTCCTACCATTTTCATATTAAAAAAGGACTTTATTATAATATATCATACATATGAGGGTTTATGTGTAAAAACACTATTTTCCATGTGTTAATATATTTTAATTAGCATTTGGTAGGAAAATGTATGCAAATAAATTCATTGACCTAATCCTAGTAGAACTAAGTCTACTAAATATTATTTGAGTTGTTGTGCAGAATTTTTCCAAGTGGTGCAGAATCTTTCAAGACTGGAATCAAGGAAATCAAGTTGTTGAAAAAGACTTGCCTAATTAAGAAGCAAAACTTGGAGACCAAGTCTGGCAGCAACCACGAGAAGATTTCAAAGATACAAAAGTTCCATAGAAGTCCACATGTCACATAGAGAAACATCCCAAAATTTGATCAAGGGAGGAGATTAAACGGCCGCGGATCCGCGGCCATACCCCCCTTAGGCCGCGGATCCGCGTCAAGATTAAGGAGTTAGTTGCTGAAATTTTATAGGGTGAATCTATGCTATATTTTACCAAGTTTTCAAGCAAAAGATTATGGCTTTGGACTATAAAAAGGGACCGAGAGCCTCTTGGAAAATTTATCAAGCCGACGCGATCACGAAGTCCCAGACGGCTCACGCATCCAGGCTGATCATCAACGGTTCATCTACCTCCTTGGAAGAGATCGAGAAGCAACTAGTTTTGTAATCATTTTCTAAGAAATAAAGTGTAGATTGTTCAAGTTGATTAATAAAGGTAGTTATTTTATTTAATTCTTTTGCATTTTACATTATGTTTTCCCTCTCTGTCTTTTCATCTTCTTCTTCCAACATGCGCGAGTAATTCTCCGCTTGTTAGGGTTCGTAGGATTAGGGTAGGCTAATGGACGATGAACATCTCTAAACCCTTTTTAAGTCCTATAAAGTTTATGAACTTTATCAAAAGAATTATTGGCATCCTAATCGGGCGCGCTAACAATTCTTTGTTAGTTCCGACCGCGATTAGAGAATAGATTAATGATTGTTTTGGTAAAGGCTAGATATGAACGGAGTTCCGTGTCGAGATAAGGGTTAAGAGTGGGATTCCTTTTCCCTCCGGAAACCCTAATCTACACGCATCACTGTCGTTCTAGTTATAAATCTATTAATGGATAAAAATGGTAACTTTTAATTAATCGTACATGACTACTAAATCCTAACGAACCCTACAAGCCCTCTTATTATATTATCTACATCTCTAAAATAATCTAGATCCATATTTTTGCATTCTTGCATAACGTAGATCTAGAAACCATTCTTCAAAATTCTTTATCCCTCCTCTCTTTTTCAACACATCTAAAGTAAGATTAAAAGGTTCCACTTTTCCCTGAGGACGACCCATACTCACCTCGGTCTAGCTACGCGCGACAGCATTCTGATTGCGGTTAACTACAAACACACTTTTTCGTATCAATCACCCAGCAATTGGGCTATAACCGGGGTATCTCTTTTGAGGCGTTTTTAGTCGATCCCACCCCATCTCTGGAAGTCACGCGTGACGTCATCCATCACTTTATGCGACTGAACACCAGCTCCCGTTTCATGATCCCGAGGCTGACTATATTCCAAGGTGTGTGGGGTCTTTCACGGGTTGGTATCGTCACTGAGTCGGTCCCGTCATTGCCGAGGAGAGGCGAGTACTCTTTGAATGTCTAGCTTCAGCTCCGGCCCAAGCCACTAGCATTCCGTTGTGGCCGCGGACAGTGGTTCGTCCTCCGTTGAGTGATAGCGGTGTGGTACTTATCCCCAAGGCCGCAGAACCAGAATCGACTCTTCGCACTGCTGGTATGCCAATGCGCACCAGAGCCCAAGCAAAGGCTTCCAATGAAGTGCCAGCGGTAGTGCCCATCAGAGGCGGTGTCATCAATGGCAGTTTCATCCACGGTGGTATCGCCAAATGGGGATACCGGAAGCGAGGTTGGCCAACGTCACGCCAAAGCGCCAAGGGGAAGGAAGCGTTCTTCTGCTAGCGCTAGCACAAGTTCTAAGAGGAGGAAGAGATCGGCCGTCGGCTTACTCGACACCTTGCTTGAGTCCAAACCGTTCATTCAGGACGAACCAATAGCTATGGAGGAATCAGACGCCGGTCTCATTTATCCTGGCTCATCTGCCGAGGAAACCGCGCATTTGGCTGAGGCTTTGAGACGCTCTCAAGATGAGACCGAGAACGTAGGCGTTCCGAAAAATCCCTACCCTCCGATTATATTCTATGATGTTGATACATCGTTGCGGCGGGTACATATGGGTCCCTTGTTGATGGAAGAGGAACGGGCCCTCAAACGGCCCATAACGATCACCTCTAAAGACGAGCTTGCTTTAAAGACAGGCAGTCATTCATCTGCTCTTGAACCCCGGTGAGCGCACTTAGCAAGAAAGGAAAAACGTTAGGAAAAAGCCATAAGTCAAGCTCCTTGGCACATTGGTATGCGTCTTTCTCATGTCCTTCTTTTAACGAATAGTCTGTACTGTTTTTTATGTCTTCTCATTTTTGTGAAAACTCTGCAGGGACTTCGGCGGAGAAAAGGGATTTGAATCCAAATCGGGCCGTAACTGTGGACTCTACAAATGTCTCTCGTGATGTACCAACAGGTGTAGAAGAGATTGTCACAGCCGCTACTTCAAGCTTCCGGTGGTAATTTCTATTCCTCCAGTGTCTATTCTTGCAGCAGAGGTGACTTCACCGGCCACAGCTCCCATGGACATCTCTAGTGACGCACCAACAGGTGTAGAAGAGATTGTCGAATTTGTTAGTCCTATCTTAGAGCTCCTGGTAGTGACTTCCGTCTCTTTAGCATCTGTACTTTCCGCAGAGGTGACCTTACCAGCCGTAGATCCAGCGGATCTCCTTGGTGGCGTCCTGGAAATTGTAGAAAGGATCGCCGAGACCGATGTTGTTTCCTCAGGGCTTGAAGCGGTGGCTGTTGTTTCTAATGCTATACCTGAGGGTGTGGAGAAGGCTGTCGAAGCTGCTATCCCCCCAGTTCAAAGCGGGCGGAGCATCGAAGGTAATCTCCTACATTTCGTTTTAATGATTTCTTCATTCTCTGAACTCTTTTTTCCTTCAGAATTGCGCGAACTGGCGGCTCCTATCATGGACCTATCTCTAAGGAACACCTTCCAGCGTCTACTTGATATGGCTGCCCCACAGGCGGTATCCCTACAAAGCATATTCCTTTCTTCTAGGCAAGGTTGGTGTTCTTTGACCCCTTTTGTTTTATTATTATCCTTTATAAATGACGCTAATATGCGCTCCACAGTTCTAGAAGCCGATGACGAGGTCGAGATCCTCGAAAGGCCTGGGGAAGTCTCAAACCCCTCTTGCGTGACTGCAGGTAAGTAGAGCTTTATCTCTGGAATTGTTTTGTCTATTCCATGTTTGTGAATCTCACTGACTGTTCCCAAATCTTGACAGCTCTGCAAACCCTAACTCCATTAGAATCTCGGATCTTCATGCCACTGGGTCCCTATGCCCAGCATACGTTTGAAAGGATGGCGAGACAAAGCATCTACTCCCTGACGGCTCTCATTGAAGACCTTCGCGCTGTTACCTCCGTCACGGCCGAAGAATTTTCTATCGAAGCCAACACTTCTTTGCATGTTCTCTCCACCTATCATAATGAAGCATTGGTACGTGTCTGGGTTGAGTATTGTCGCCGAGTGGAGGGTTACCTACATGGGCTTGAATGCATCCGCCTTCCTTCCGACATTTTAACCGTAAAATCGAGTCTGCAGGGCGGATCGAACGGTGCGCAGCCAATCTGCAGTCATGCGAGAAGAGGTTCAACCAGAAGTTCTCGGAGAGGGAGTTAGCTTCGAATGCTTTGGGGGAACTTCAGGCTCAGCTTACGGCCAAAACTACCCGTGCGTACGAAATTTGGCGGGTCCTTCAAGAAGCTATCACGGAGGTGGTGTCTCTTGATAAAGCCGTTATCTTTACTCGCGAGATGGTTGAAGCCCATAAGGTCGTCGAAAGGGAGCTTGAGAGTCGGTTCGCTTCCTATCAGACTCAGCAGACTCAGGTGGGGACCCATCTTGCCGTACTAATGGAGCTTGAAGCCGAGGTCCAGCGGAAGAAAGATGAACTTACCAACTTACTGCACCGTCCGCCGGCTTAAAGATTTTTTTATTTTCCTTCTCTTTTTTTATTGTATTCACTCCTGAGTGAGAGTGTCTTGTATTCATTTCAATTCTTTTATGAAATGTATCTTGTATTCATTTTGAATTCATGAATAAAAATACATATTTCATTTCATATTGGCGTGTAACTCTGGAAAATGTAGCCCGTAGATAGTCTATCTTGATCTTCTTGCAGGGCAGCGATGGCTTAGGAAACAGGTTCAGATCTGCCGCCTAAGACTTTTCAACTTTATGAGCCGTGAGGGTCTCATAAATACTTTTATCCCTACGAGTTGTGAGGATCCCGTTGGTGCATTTTCTCCTTAGGAGTCATGAGAAATCCTAAGTGCGTTTTCTCTTGAGAGTCGTAAGGATCTCACAAGAGAATTTTCTCCCTTTTCAAGTCGAGAAGACTCGTAAGTGGTTATTTTCCTCCTTGTTGATATTCGACGTTGGAGAGTGTGGCCCGTGGATAGTATGCAATAGTCCATCTTGGACCTACTTGCAGGGCCCCAGTGCTTAGGAAACGGGTTGTTATCCCCCGTGGCCTAAGGCTTTTCCCTACGAGTCGAAACGAGTCGAGAAGTTCTCGCAGGAACATTATTTTTCCCACGAGTCGAGACGAATTGAGAAGTTCTCGCAAGGGTGTCCTAACGTCAAAGTTAACTTCTGCTGATAGAAGTCCGTTAGGGTCTGTGGTACTAGGGTTTTTTACCCGTCGTACCATCGCGTTGGCCGATGTATTCCCCGATATGCAATCCTGCTATTCGAGTATCCTTGCAACTGTCATGTCTCTGATCCCTTCGGGGGCTGGACAAGACGTCTTCAAGTAATCTTTCAGGTGATATTACCGTTGAAAGAGCAAGCGTTAGGGATATTCTATGCCGCTTTTTACTTGAGGTTAGGCTAAGTTTGGGAGCCCCGATGAGTCATGACCACTCCGCGATGGTGTGGGATGATCTCCAATAGCCTTTCAGGTCTCATTTGAGTTGTCGTCAAGACCATGAAGTTAGGGATCTTCCTTTGCTTCGTTTGTTGACATTGCGTCTGCAATATTGCGACGAATGTCGAGGTTGTCTCTGGGTTGTCTGTGAACCGTCGAGATTTGGAACTAGGGACTTTGCCATGGCTCCGTTTGTTTTAATGTCGCGTCTGCATCCTGCTGGAGAGAGGAGAAACGTCGTTGTTGATCTCTGGACTATCTGTGAACCGTCAAGATTTGGAACTAGGGACTTTGCCATGGCTCAGCAGTAGTCTGTGAACTGTCGAGATTTGGAACTGGGGGACTTTGTCGTGGCTCCGAGGTAGTCTCTAGGTTTCCTGTGAACCGTCGAGATTTGAAAATAGGGGACATTGCCGTGGCTCCGTTTTGCTGACGTCGTATCTACCTCTGTTTGGAACGAGAAGGAACGTCGTTGTTGATTTCTAGGCTGTAGATGTAGCCATCGAGACTTGGCTTCCTTTTGACGAAGCCTGGTGGGACAATATGGTTCCCTTTTCGTTTGTGCCTATGGATTATATACAGGGATCAGAGATGTGATCTCACCTGCAGGGCAAAATTTTCATTTTATTTTTTTATTTCTTTCCGTGATGCTCTATCATTTCAGCTTTTTATATCGCGCAAGTCGCGATTGCCCAATCATTTCGGCTTTTTATCGCGGTGCCCAATCATTTCGGCAATTTTTCTTTTTACTCGATGCTTTTTATTACGAGTTGCCCAAACATTTCGGCTATTTTATATGCATATATTTTACTCGCTGATTTTTATTGCGAGTTGCCCCATCATTTCGGCTATTTCATAAGCATTTTTGGCTCGCTGATTTTTGTTTCGAGTATGGAACTTGAGATCTGATACCAATCTCAGCATCAGCATTGTTGCAACTGGAATATGTCCAGGAGCGAATCATCATTTGCCTTGCTAATTTGGACAAAGGTGGCTAAAAAACAGGGTTAAGATCCTGTCGACTAAGGCTTTTTGACTTCATGAGCCGTAAGGGTCTCATAAAGGTATTTCTCTCTACGAGTCATGAGGATCTCATAGGTGTATTTTATCCTTAGGAGTCGTGAGGAGTCCTAAGTGATATCTTCTCTTGTAAGTCGTAAGGATTCCACAAGAGTATTTTCTCCTTACAAGTCGAGAGGACCTACAAGTGTTGTTTACCGAATGGGGAAATTTCGCGCCATAGGTGGAACTGGGTGAGGGAACGTTTATTTGTGCCCGTGGATTGTATACAAGGGATCGATGTTGACCGCCTGTAGGGCAACTTGGGGAATGTGATGGCTCAAGAACAGGTTCAGATCCCTGTAGCTTAAGGCTTTTGAATCATATGAGCCATGAGGGTCTCATTGGGGGAATTCTCATTACGAGTCGTGAGGATCTCGTAAGTATAATTTCTCCTAAGGAATCGTAGGGATCCCTAAGTGTGTTGCTCCCTTTTATGAGTCATAAGGATCTCACACTGGTATGTTCTCCTTATAAGGTTGAGAGGACCTTGCAAGTTCACATGAATCTTTTTTTTTTCCTTTTTTCTCTTTTACAAGTATGCGCCCTTTCGGGTTTTCACACGCTCGCCGGTAGCCCTGCTGTTTTTACTCACGGCGCCCTTTCGGGTTTTTATCCGTGCCCATTTCTCTTGTGGACATACCATTTTTTTTAAACAATGAAACCCTCGAAAATATTTTCGTCGCATGTGACCCATCTTTTTGTTGATTGGATTTGAGTTGCAGTCCTCACCACTGGGATTCATGGACTTCAATTCCACCGTCGCCGTGTTTGAGGCGGCGTACTTAGTTTAAGGACATTACGGTCCATTGTTAGTTTAGAGACATCTCGGTCCATAACTAGTTTAAAGAAGTTGTGGTCCGTTGTTAGTTTAGGGACATTTCGGTCCATTGTAGTTTATGTAAGTCGATGTACAACACCCCGCAAGTTGCGGGGAGGCGGAAATTTGAAAAACGATCTTGTTCTTGATGCAAACATCGACTAACCGAAGATCTTTACTAAACGATAATTAACAACAACCACAGAAGTTCTTAGCTACTATGAAAAGAGATTATACCTAGTGAATCGTGTCCTTCATCTTTTCGTTCTCTACGTCCTCCTCGGCCTCCTCTAAGTGATAGATGATCCACCCGAGAATCCTAATCCAAACTTGAGGTAACTAAGTTTCTCTAGTTGCTAATCAAAGGAACTTAGATGATATAGAGTTAGGTTATGGAGTGTTTAGTCTATTCTAATCCTTGATATCAATTCATGAGTGGTAGGATTAGGGTTTGAAGAGAGAGTGAGCTTGAGGAGAGAGAAGGTGAACATGATAATGATAATGATATTGTTTCTCACTTGATATATGAAGCATAATGAATAAATGAATAAAATGAGATTATTCATCATGCTACATTAATGCATTATGAGTGATTCACTATATGAGTCATTAAGCATTTAATAATGCATTAATGACATGATGAATCACACATAATGAGTCACAATAGCATTTAATGACAATGCCACCTAAACCCTCAAGTCACCATGCTTCTAGAAGCTTCTCAGAAAATTACGAGAACGGCCCTCCTATCCGTGAAAACACGAAAAAACTTTAGACTGTATAAATCCAATATCCTGATACTAGAATCTGGCTTAAACCAAAGCCGGCTAGTAAAAACTGTCCGAACGTCGTACGTGCGTTTAAACACGTATGCGTCCGAACCCTTGTCGTAAAACCGTACGACCTCTATATCGTTTCGCCTGGAGTAGGGAAATCTCTGTGTGGGACTCTAAAGACTCGACTACTACGCTGGCAGTGGGTTTAACCACAGACCACAAGCGGCACTAGATGTACGTAACGGTCCCCAGGTAGATGTCGATAAGAAGGCCGATGAGAAAACCCATCCGAACTCCTACTGAGCCTGTCCGTGACAATATCCGCGCAGTCCGGTCTGTTCGTCTAAGAGTATCGCATGAATGGTCTAGGGAGGTGGTGGATGTCAGACCCCTAATAACCTTACAAGTCGTGTCGGCATGGCTCAAGACCATCGGAGAATCTACTGATCAGTCCATCAGTAATTCTCAATCAGCCCTGGCCAGGGACTTATGGTAATGCAACCGATCACAGTGCGATATCAATGCGACCCGACTGGCTGAAGTTACATATATATGCATATTTAAATTAGTTTGAATTTACATCTTGTGAAACTTGCCGGTCATGTCACAAAGATAAGGTGACCACAGCTCTGTTTGTTGGAAACAGAGAAAGAGTTAGTGAACTCTTGGGATTGATACATGTTGATGTATGTAAGGTCCCCTATCTACACATGCCAAGACTGGTTCTTTGCACTTCATTACATTCTCTGATGATCTCTCAAGATTCAGACATATATTCCTGCTGAAACATAAGTCTGAACCTTTTGAGATATTCACAGAATATAAGTTAGAAGTAGAGAACCAAAATACGGGTATAAGTATTATGTCCTTTGATGAGATCAAGGAGGAGAATACTTGAGCACGGAATTCCTGAACTATTCTAAAGGAGAATGAGATTCTCTCTCAGCATTACTCCTCCGTATACACCATAGCACGATGGTATATCGGGGCGGAGCAATAGCACCCTATGTGATATGGTGTGCTATATGATGAGTACTACTGAGTTGCCTATTTCCTTTTGGGAGTTATGCACTTGAGAAGCTGCATACCTATTGAATAGGGTTCAAATCAAATCAGTTGCCTACCACTTCATATGTGATATGGAAAGGGAAGAGCCCATATCTTAAGCTTGTTAAGATTTGGGGTTGTCCGGCCTATGTCTAAAAGCAAAATCCGGACAAGCTCGAGACAAGGTCTGTTATGTAGAACTGGAAATGTTCCAGCCATACAAACTGCAGCTGATGATTTGGTAGAACCAAAGGATTCAATAGTTTCCAACGTATCTCAGCCTCTCCGCCGATCTAGCAGGGTTCCTCACCCACCTGAGAGGTACTTCGGTTTCTCTATGACAGCGGGAGTGAGGATTGCATCATGAGATGATGACCCAACTAGTTTCGGGCTGGCCATCAGGAGTGGGACTCTGTAAGAATGGCTGGATGCTTATCGATCTGAGATGGAATCCTTATACACCAACAAATTATAGACTTTGGTTGCTTTATCTGAAGCGTTAAATCCCCATCAGGAGTAAGTATATCTTGAGAAGATTACTTGGTGTACATGGAAAAGTTGAGACTTTCAAAGCTTAAAGGTTTGCATCATAGACCAAGTATGGATTATGTAAAACCTTTTCTAAGGATCTATGCTTAAGTCCATCCAGATCCTACTTGCCATGGCTACATACCATGACTACGATATCTGGTGGTTGGGTGTCATGACTGCTTTTCTAAGTGATGTTTTAGAAGAGAACGTCTATAAGTACACAGTCAGAGGACTTCGTAGACAGTGGGAGCAGCGGAAATGTGTGCAAGATGTTTTATATGATAAAACAGGCATCGCGGAGTTGGAACATCTGTTTTGATGTGGTAGTCAAAGAGTTTGACTTCATCAAAGTGGTAGATGAACCTTGTATATACGAAAAGGTAGTAGAGAGTATGGTGGTGATCCTCGTAGAGTACGTAGATGACATACTCTTGATAGGGAAGGAGTTTCCTATGCTACGCTCGGTCAATCTCCGCTTATCACAATGATTCTCCATATAGGATCAAAGTGATACCTCCTAAATCCTGGGTTTATGAATCTATGAGATAGATCTAATTGGATGTTAGGATACTCACTAGTTGTAGTGAGATGGTATCAATCGATCCTAAGGAGAATCACTGGAAAGGTTCCAGGGTGATAAGAACGACTGAATGTCAGTCGCAGGCATTGTCTTTACCCTCAGTGGAGGGACGGTATGTTGGAAGAGTTCCAAGCTAGATACCGTGACATACTAGAAGATTAAAGGCAAGATACATCGTTACCAAGGATGCTACCAAAGAGGCAGTCTGGATATATATAAGTCCATGAGATGAACTTCGTTCCTACCATTGTGTGACAATGGAGTTGTGGCTTTAGCCAAGGAACTACCGTCCCATCAGAAATCCAGATATAATTCTTAGGCAGTATCACCTGATCATGGAGATGGATGATCTCCAAAGTGATCGAGGTTAGGAGAGTAGATACAGAGGACAACAGCGCGGATCCACTCACAAAGGCCTTTTTCCCAGTAGAGACTTTTACGGGATGGTTGAGTATGAGATACTTCAACCGCGGCTAATTGTTGGGTATGCGATACCACAACAGATGGCCCTAGTGCAAGTGGGAGATTGTTAGTTATATGTATGCCCTAGGCCATTACTGTACATACGATGTATATTGTAGTGGATGCTAGGACATATATAAGGAGGACTTTCTTGCTCGACATGATAGTATGCTATCTGGTTGTACTTTATCTTAACATGTACTCAGATTGTCTCTATGTTACATGTTGATAAAGCCCTTAGGATAAGTACTCGACTACTGGGACTATGATGAGATCATACTAGTGGGGCCACGGTAGTCGACGAGTACATCCTATAACTGTTCCTAGTCGAGGGTCTATCGAGACAGGGCATCGATGCACTAGAGTAGACTAGCGTATACACATCTTGACCCATATGATAGGCGATGGATGATCCCATATCCATCGGTGTTTGACATCAAGGATGGTGTACGGGTGCTCAGTGGAGACTGGGTACACTGGACGAACTCGCCGAGAACTCTCAGATGGTATTATACCATACGTCAGATGGCAGTACTCCGGTGACACTGGTACCGAGTAGTCTGTCGACCCGAGATCGTCATAGAGTCTTGTGTGATTCCCACTGTGCTTTGATTTCCATCATACCACGTCCAAGAGGGCTTGCAAAAAGGTGACTTTTGGGTACAGTCCCGAATCACATGGAGGCAATGAGCGATAGGAGGGGATTCGTCTCTCCCGGTATAGGGAGTTGATGTTGTGCTGTGTTCGATTGGCTATAACCGGAAATCCCTGGCCAGGTTTGCTGAGATTTACTGGTAAGTGTTATCAGTAGTTTCTCGAACTGTTATAGACCTCATATCGACACGACTTATCAAGCTACTGGGGTCTGACGTTTACCACCCCTAGGCGAGATATGCAACATATCAGACGACGAGACCGGACTGTATGGGAGTGTTACTGTTTGGATTCACAGGAGAATGTACAGGCTTGCTTGTTGATCTTCTGAGCGCTCAATACCTGGGTGGGTGTTACGTTTAGCTGACCGCTTGCAGCTTGTAGGTGTTTGATATGATCATCACCTACTGCCGGCGTATTGACGATTCTTTAGAGTCCTACACAGAGGTTTCTTGGCTCAGGCAAAATGGAGTAGGAGCACATATGTGATATGTTCGTGACCGAGGATAATACGATATGAGATACCGTATTCTATTCTCGCGATATTTGATATCAACCGGGTCATCGGATCAAGTGTTGATTCGATGAATCGGTACGGATAAATATTAGTCGGTTATATGCGATATAGCCGGATTGTCGGATCAAGTGTTGATTCGATAATTTAATGTATAATAATATATATGATATATTAAATAACATTAACTAATATTAGCTCACTAAAAGATTCTTTTTCTCACTCGGATAATACATTGATATATATGCGATATATGTTAATTGTATTATTTTATTTTGTTACAATAAATATTGTATATGTGATATATAATATTGTAACATATTATAATTATTAATGCAACATGTTTAGAGGAGTTTAAAAATGATTAGGGTTTGGATTAGGGTTAAACCTTCTAGTTAATTCTAGAAGCTTTTCTTTTGTCATTTGTTAAGATATTATGATAGATATCTTTTGTGACTCACCCTTTAACCCAACCCAAACCCTAACCCTAGTAAACTCTCTACATTGGTTACTACAACCATGTTTGCATAAATGATTATGATAACCTTTTAATATTCATCACAAATCATTGTTCATCTTCTTCCTTCATTCTCTTGATAAAAAAGCTTGCTAGCCTTTTTCAATGTGATGAATAAATATGAGAAAAAGATAAATAAAAAGAGCAAAAATCCTACTTCATCATCCTCATCTTCCCTTGCCATTTAGATGAAGGTGTTCACATCATTTCATGAGTGTTAGCTTGTGTTAACGGAATTTCAAGGTAGATCATCTTAGTATCGAAGATCGGAAGCAAAGGTTGCATCTTTCTCTTCATGGAACCTTTCGAGAGTCCGGAACCCGATGATCGCAGCGAAGGGACCACAACACGGAGCATATGAAGTGAAGGACCGGATCTACAAAGGTTGTAATCCCTCTCACTTAGTGTTAAAGTTGTTAACATGTTAGTTTTCGCCTAATCTCTAGTTTAAAGATCCGTATTCGGGTTGTTCGGCACGGCTAAATTTTTAATCGGGCATGGTTGATGCCTCATAGACCCTTGTGCACGTGCCCAGCAACCCTACAGTGGTATCAGAGCCAATCTAGAGCTTTAGGCGATGCGTAGACGGAGTTTGAAGTCCGATCGAACCGAAATCCCATTTCCAAAATGCTCTCTGGATTTTTTTCAAAAACTGGGTTTTTTTCGAGATTAAAAATTGCTAAAAAATTCAGCAGGGTCTTAGATGAACTACTATGAAATTCAAGGGGCTAACTCATCTAAAGCGCGGCGGAACCGCGGCATAAGCATGCCTTATGCGGCGGTTCCACGGCCATATGATGACGTCAGCCCTCCTTATTTGCACAGTAATTCCTTTTTCACAGTGCTGAGTTTTATGGGAATTTTTAATATTTTTTCTACAGTTGAGTTTTCTGGGGTTGTTTAGGGAATTCGTAGATTCGATCGGATTGTCTAATTTTGTCTCTGTGTGATTCCGGATAACTTTTAGAAACTGTTAAAAAGTTCGAACGGATATCAATAACTCACATTTTCCCCTGTCGGAAAATTTTTCAAAAGTTGGATTTTTCTCCTGTTTAAGAACGTTCTAAGTCATGCAAGTAACGCGGTGGACCCTCTAGAAGACAACAAACCTTAACTCGATTATGTGACCGTCTTGAACTGCCTTTTGAACCTTAGGGTTTGGGGCAGTACGGCGTGCCACATGTGAGGCTTTGGCTTGACCCTTCTACGGCTGGACCATTGGTACTGTGGCATGTGATGGATGTTTTTAAACTGATTTCAAGTGTTGAGATATATTGGGGAAATCTTGGGTGTTTGATGATTCGATCGGAAAGTTTAACTTTGTCTATTTATCTGGAATGTGATACAATATTTGGAATCCACAGGTAGTTATGAGATAACTGATTTGAATATTATAGACATAGAAGTTTAGTCTCAGATGATCGGTTGCCACGGAATTTTGATGTGATCAAAAGTCCGTCGCAATCACGTAGAGTACGCGGATACTCGCCGGGTAAACTTAATAGACAGCTACACCTCTTAGCCCCGACCAAGTGACTGTAGGAGAACCCCGTCGCCGAAAGCATCCATTCGGGTGCTCACGGCAGCGGTGTTCCGCCTTAGTGAACTTCGTCGACGGCATCCAGGGGTGCGGCCATCTACTAAAGTTTGCGACGAGCATTCGATCAGGACGTCGGGAATCTTGTTGAATTGCCCGACTTGATATTGAAAAGAGTTTTCGATAATGAGACTAAAATGCGGGATTTATAATTGTTAGGCATGTGATGTCTAAGGAATTCATTTGGTTAGGCATGTGATGTCTAAGGAGGTTGCGGATTCCAACTGTTGTAGTTTTACACTTTCTTTTCTGTGACCGTAAGCGTAGTATGTGGTGTATCGCCGGCTTCGTTGCTATACATCAACGACAATCGGGATACGCATACTTGCTTACGTTGATGATATGAGATATTATGTGTTGCTGTGATATGTTATATTGGATCGTCGCGTTTGAATAGCCGGGGGTTTTATGTGAGATGAGAGTTTTTTCTTTTTTCATTCATGTAAAATTCATTTGTATGTAATATTCTTTTATTGGGGCACTTCCAGGTAGCGGAAGATGTCACCGTTGTATATTATTTACTTTTCCGCATCAGGTAGACCCAAGGCGGGGAGCACAAGTAACCGGGTTCTAGGGTCCAGTGGGAGACCATCTCGAGGAGTCGAGACCGGGTCTCCTAACCCTAGAATTGGCAGTGTTACTTGCCTCTCTCGTAGGGGTCTAGGGATGTGGGTTTGGCTATTCATCGCGACTGTGGAATCCGTGTTTTATACAGGCTCGTATTGAAAACACGGACGTCCTAGTATATCCAATATTTCATATATGTTCTTCTGCTGCAATGTTCTGTGATGAGATCATATTACTGCCTGAGACGAATGTTTATATTATATATATGAGATATATGTTATATTGCAGATTTCGTTTCAAAAGAGATGCTTGTGAAGCATAATAAAATGGGACTTCATTAATGAGATTAATGAAATGAAAGAAACCTAAGATGTTATAGAAACTTGTTTACAAAAACTGGTAGCTCTAGTTCTTGCTTTGCATAGCGGTGTTCCTTGTAGAACATCCAGCACCTTATTCGATAAGGAAAGGACATAGATCCCTTCACCGGGAGTGACTCCTTTAGCAATAACTGGCAGATGCTACAAACTCGGTTTGTCTTTTGATTGCTTCTATAGTTCTTGCTTTGCACAGCGGTATATATGATATATCCTGCACCTTATTCGATGAGGAAAGGGCCGACGATCCCTTCACCGGGAGTGACCCCTTTAGCAAAACTAGAAAGGCCTCAAAAACACTCCATTTAAAATCACTCGATTCTACAACGATATAAAGTTCATTACGCAAAGGGTTTTCTTAAAAACCTGTCGTAGCCCTCCGTCATTTCAGATAAGTAATAGTTAGTATTCGTGCTGCGTTTGTTGACTCAGTCAAGGCGTAGTGTGCGGTAGCTGATTAGTGCTTATCTGCAAAGCATATGATGCGATTGGATTAGAGTAGTCGTGCGGCCTTGTTGACTCAGTCAAGGGTCGTGCAGGTGGGTTTAATTCGATCAGGAAATGACGGGTTGAACTTTACTTGCGGTCTATGGTTTGTTGACTCAGTCAAGGTCATAGATCACTTGAGGCAAAATTATCGGGAATTTCAAGTGTTGAAATTTGCAATGAGATTGCATACCTTCTATGAGATAGTTGGATCCCGATACCCGCTGCGAGTAAGAGTTACTCCTGGGAGAGTTTTACACATTACAATTAGCCGATCAAGTAGGTGTCTAGAAAGGTGTTAACGGAGTTACGCCTCTGGGAAAACGAGGTTTACTTTAATTAGGTTCGTGCGAAAACACGGGGGACCTCCCTCAAAGTACCGACACTGGACTGGCCGAAAGATTGGCGAACTTGTAGCGTGTAATTAATCCCGGCTAATCTTTCCTTTTAGGGTTTGAAGGAAGATTTGATTAAAACAGTGGGAGACATCCTGATTAGATATATTATATAACCAATCTAATCTTGCAAGAACATATGCTGAGTGTTTTCTTCTCTCTCTCCAGGTAGCGACCATATCACGCCTTAATCAAGATAATAATACGGATATATTGACCGAACCCGCTTGTTATACTGAGCTGGGGAACGTTGGTCCCGCTCCAACTTATAATTGTTATAAGACAGAGCAGGAAATTAGGAAATACCAGATTTCCCGTGCCGCCCAAACAAAGAAAGTGCAAGTTAATGCATCATCTTCGGGTGTGTTCATTACACAGAACTGTTTCTCAGTATCATTTACGTCCTGGGTATGTGATACCGGATCAGGATCCCGTATATGTAATTTGTTACATGGGCTACAGATAGGTAGAGAACTGAGAACGGGTGATAAGTTTCATGAGATAGAAAACGGTGCAAGTGGTGCAGCCAAGTCTGTTGGTCACTGTCACCCTGTATTACCTGAATACATTGATTTTGAACGAATGTTATTAGATACCGAACCTGATATACAAAATCATATCAGTCTCTTTATTAGTAAAGAAGTGATATAATTTTGTATTGTTGGATAATATTTTGAACATTTCCTATATCAAGAGTTGATCGGTTCAGGCACGTTATCTAAAAGCATAGACGTTCTAAATCAAACTACAGTTCTTAGTATACGGAACACACACAAGAGGAAGAGTTCAGATATGAATGAATCCTTCTTGAGGTATTGTAGACTAGGTCATATCAATGCGACCCAACTGGCTGAAGTTACATATAGATGCATATTTAAATTAGTTTGAATTTACATCTTGTGAAACTTGCCGGTCATGTCACAAAGATAAGGTGACCACAGCTCTATTTGTTGGAAACAGAGAAAGAGTTAGTGAACTCTTGGGATTGATACATGTTGATGTATGTAAGGTCCCCTGTCTACACATGCCAAGACTGGTTCTTTGTACTTCATTACATTCTCTGATGATCTTTCAAGATTCAGACATATGTTCCCGCTGAAACACAAGTCTGAACCTTTTGAGATATTCACAGAATATAAGTTAGAAGTAGAGAACCAAAATACGGGTATAAGTATTATGTCCTTTGATGAGATCAAGGAGGAGAATACTTGAGCACGGAATTCCTGGACTATTCTAAAGGAGAATGAGATTCTCTCTCAGCATTACTCCTCCGTATAAACCATAGCACGATGGTATATCAGGGCGGAGCAATAGCACCCTATATGATATGGTATGCTCTATGATGAGTACTACTGAGTTGCCTATTTCCTTTTGGGAGTTATGCACTTGAGAAGCTGCATACCTATTGAATAGGGTTCAAATCAAATCAGTTGCCTACCACTTCATATGTGATATGGAAAGGGAAGAGCCCATATCTTAAGCTTGTTAAGATTTGGGGTTGTCCGGCCTATGTCTAAAAGCAAAATCCGGATAAGCTCGAGGCAAGGTCTGTTATGTAGAACTGGAAATGTTCCAGCCATACAAACTGCAGCTGATGATTTGGTAGAACCAAAGGATTCAATAGTTTCCAACGTATCTCAGCCTCTCCGCCGATCTAGCAGGGTTCCTCACCCACCTGAGAGGTACTTCGGTTTCTCTCTGACAGTGGGAGTGAGGATTGCATCATGAGATGATGACCCAACTAGTTTCGGGCTGGCCATCAGGAGTGGGACTCTATAAGAATGGCTGGATGCTTATCGATCTGAGATGGAATCCTTATACACCAACAAAGTATAGACTTTGGTTGCTTTATCTGAAGGGTTAAATCCCCATCAGGAGCAAGTATATCTTGAGAAGATTACTTGCTGTACATGGAAAAGTTGAGACTTTCAAAGCTAGACTTGTTAAAGGTTTGCATCATAGACCAGGTATGGATTATGTAAAACCTTTTCTAAGGATCTATGCTTAAGTCCATCCAGATCCTACTTGCCACGGCTACATACCATGACTACGATATCTGGTGGTTGGGTATCATGACTGCTTTTCTAAGTGATGTTTTAGAAGAGAACATCTATAAGTACACAGCCAGAGGGTTTCGTAGACAGTGGGAGCAGCGGAAACGTGTGCAAGATATTTTATATGATAAAACAGGCATCGCGGAGTTGGAACATCTGTTTTGATGTGGTAGTCAAAGAGTTTGACTTCATCAAAGTGGTAGATGAACCTTGTATATACGAAAAGGTAGTAGAGAGTATGGTGGTGATCCTCGTAGAGTACGTGGATGACATACTTTGATAGGGAAGGAGTTTCCTATGCTACGCTCGGTCAATCTCCGCTTATCACAATGATTCTCCATATAGGATCAAAGTGATACCTCCTAAATCCTGGGTTTATGAATCTATGAAATAGATCTAATTGGATGTTAGGATACTCACTAGTTGTAGTGAGATGGTATCAATCGATCCTGAGGAAAATCACTGGAAAGGTTCCAGGGTGATAAGAACGACTGAATGTCAGTCGCAGGCATTGTCTTTACCCTCAGTGGAGGGACGGTATGTTGGAAGAGTTCCAAGCTAGATACCGTGACATACTAGAAGATTATAGGCAAGATACATCATTACCAAGGATGCTACCAAAGAGGCAGTCTGGATATATATAAGTTCATGAGATGAACTTCGTTCCTACCATTGTGTGACAATGGAGTTATGGCTTTAGCCAAGGAACTACCGTCCCATCAGAAATCCAGATATAATTCTTAGGCAGTATCACCTGATCATGGAGATGGATGATCTCCAAAGTGATCGAGGTTAGGAGAGTAGATACAGAGGACAACAGCGTGGATCCACTCATAAAGGCCTTTTTCCCAGTAGAGACTTTTACGGGATGGTTGAGTATGAGATACTTCAACCGCAGCTAATTGTTGGGTATGCGATACCACAACAGATGGCCCTAGTGCAAGTGGGAGATTGTTAGTTATATGTATGCCCTAGAGGCCATTACTGTACATACGATGTATATTGTAGTGGATGCTAGGACATATATAAGGAGGACTTTCTTGCTCGACATGATAGTATGCTATCTGGTTGTACTTTATCTTAACATGTACTCAGATTGTCTCTATGTTACATGTTGATAAAGCCCTTAGGATATGTACTCGACTACTGGGACTATGATGAGATCATACTAGTGGGGCCACGGTAGTCGACGAGTACATCCTATAACTGTTCCTAGTCGATGGTGTATCGAGACAGGGCATCGATGCACCAGAGTAGACTAGCGTATACGCATCTTGACCCATATGATGGGCGATGGATGATCCCATATCCATCGGTGTTTGACATCAAGGATGGTGTACGGGTGCTCAGTGGAGACTGGGTACACTGGACGGACTCGCCGAGAACTCCCAGATGGTATTATACCATACGTCAGATGGCAGTTCTCCGGTGACACTGGTACAGAGTAGTCTGTCGACCCGAGATCGTCATAGAGTCTTGTGTGATTCCCACTGTGCTTTGATTTCCATCATACCACGTCCAAGAGGGCGTGCAAAAAGGTGGCTTTTGGGTACAGTCCCGAATCACATGGAGGCAATGAGCGATAGGAGGGGATTCGTCTCTCCCGGTATAGGGAGTTGATGTTGTGCTGTGTTCGATTGGCTATAACCGGAAATCTCTGGCCAGGGTTGCTGAGATTTACTGGTAAGTGTTATCAGTAGTTTCTCGAACTGTTATAGACCTCATATCGACACGACTTATCAAGCTACTGGGGTCTGACATTTACCACCCCTAGGCGAGATATGCAACATATCAGACGACGAGACCGGACTGTACGGGAGTGTTACTGTTTGGATTCACAGGAGAATGTACAGGCTTGCTTGTTGATCTTCTGAGCGCTCAATACCTGGGTGGCTATTACGTTTAGCTAACCGCTTGCAGCTTGTGGGTGTTTGATATGATCATCACCTACTGCCGGCGTATTGACGATTCTTTAGAGTCCTACACAGAGGTTTCTTGGCTCAGGTAAAACGGAGTAGGAGCACATATGTGATATGTGCGTGACCGAGGATAATACGATATGAGATACCGTATTCTATTCTCGCGATATTTGATATCAACCGGGTCATCGGATCAAGTGTTGATTCGATGAATCGGTACGGATAAATATTAGTCGGTTATATGCGATATAGCCGGATTGTCGGATCAAGTGTTGATTCGATAATTTAATGTATAATAATATATATGATATATTAAATAACATTAACTAATATTAGCTCACTAAAAGATTCTTTTTCTCACTCGGATAACACATTGATATATATGCGATATATGTTAATTGTATTATTTTATTTTGTTACAATAAATATTGTATATGTGATATATAATATTATAACATATTATAATTATTAATGCAACATGTTTAGAGGAGTTTAAACATGATTAGGGTTTGGATTAGGGTTAAACCTTCTAGTTGATTCTAGAAACTTTTCTTTTGTCATTTGTTAAGATATTATGATAGATATCTTTTGTGACTCACCCTTTAACCCAACCCAAACCCTAACCCTAGTAAACTCTCTACATTAGTTACTACAACCATGGTTGCATAAATGATTATGATAACATTTTAATATTCATCACAAATCATTGTTCATCTTCTTCCTTCATTCTCTTGATAAAAAAGCTTGCTAGCTTTTTTCAATGTGATGAATAAATATGAGAAAAAGATAAATAAAGAGAGAGAAAATCCTACTTCATCATCATCATCTTCCCTTGCCATTTAGATGAGGGTGTTCACATCATTTCATGAGTGTTAGCTTGTGTTAACGGAACTTCAAGGTAGATCATCTTAGTATCGAAGATCGGAAGCAAAGGTTGCATCTTTCTCTTCGTGGAACCTTTCGAGAGTCCGGAACCCGATGATCGCAACGAAGGGACCACAACACGGAGCATATGAAGTGAAGGACCGGATCTACAAAGGTTGTAATCCCTCTCACTTAGTGTTAAAGTTGTTAACATGTTAGTTTTCGCCTAATCTCTAGTTTAAAGATCCGTATTCGGGTTGTTCGGTACGGCTAAATTTTTAATCGGGCATGGTTGATGCCTCGTAGACCCTTGTGCGCGTGCCCAGCAACCCTACAATTCTCAATCTGCCCTGGCCAGGGACTTAAGGTAATGCAACCGATCACAGTGCGATATCAACTCCCTATACCGGGAGAGACGAATCCCTAACAGTCGCTCACTGCCTCCACGTGGCTCGGGACTGTGCCCAACTAAAACCTGTTTGCACGACTCGTTTGAGCCGTAGTAGGGTAATAATCACAGTGGGAACTCACACGAGACAAATGATGACTTTAAGTCAACAGACTATCTGCATACATGTCACTTGAGAACTGCTATCTGACGTTAGGTATAAATACCATCCAGTCAGTTCACACCCAGTAAGCATCTGTATACAATCTTAGGTGCACCCCACCAATGGCTGCGGGACCAATCCATCGCCCCTCCTCAGGGTCTAGATATGTATACACTAGTCTACTCCGAAGTATCGATGCCCAGTCTCGATACTCCTGCGACCAGGGACTTCTAAGGATGTGCCTATTGACTATCCAGCTCCCACAAGTATGACTGCCATCACAACGCCGGTAGTCAGGCAAACACCCTATGGGCTTTATCAATATGTATATATAAATACAAAGTAAAATATATCATATGTTTAAGATAAAGACAAACCAAATAGCGTACTATCATATCAAGCAAGATTGTCATATACATACATATCCCTAGCATCCTATACAATGAAGGCCTCTAGGGTATATATATCCAACAATCTCCCACTTGCACTAAGGCCTATAATTGGCGCATTGAGTACCTACTGTCTGCACTAGATCCAGTTGCTGGAGTACCGCATGCCCAATATCTCAAACAGCCTCTCGAACTGGACTTGAGGGATGGCCTTGGTGAATGGATCTGCCGTGTTGTCTTTTATGTCTACTCTCCGTACCTCGATCTCCCTGATCAGGTGAAACCGCCTTAAGATATGCCTGGATTTCTGATGGGACCTTGGTTCCTTCGCTAATGCTACAGCCCCATTGTTATCACAATACAAAGTTATTGGATTGGCAATGGACGGAACCACCTGAAGTTTAGAAACGAACTTTCTCATCCAGACAGCCTCTTTTGCGGCTTCACTAGCAGCTATATACTCAGCCTCCATAGTTGAGTCTGCAACGGTATCCTGTTTGGAACTCCTCCAACATACCGTCCCTCCATTGAGGGTAAACACAAAACCCGAAATGGATTTAAAATCATCTTTGTCACTTTGGAAGCCGGAGTCGGTAAAAGCCTCTACTTGGAGGTCCCCATTACCGTAAACTAAGAACGTCTCCTTAGTCCTTCTCAGGTACTTGAGAATGTTCTTTACCGCTATCCAATGCTTTTCACCTGGGTCTGATTGATACCTGCTTACCATACTAAGTGCGTAAGCTACATCTGGTCTGGTACATAACATCGCATACATTATAGATCCTACTGCCGAAGCGTAGGGTATAGTGCCCATGCGATCCCTCTCTTCATCAGTCTTTGGAGACATCTCTTTGGAGAGGGTGATTCCTTGACAAGAGGGCATATTACCGTGCTTGGAATCTTCCATACTAAATCTCTTTAGTATAGTGTCAATATACCTGGACTGTGAATGTCTCAACATTCTATTAGATCTATCACGATAGATCTTAATGCCCAGAATGTAGGTTGCATCTCCCAAGTCTTTCATGGAGAATTTCTGTGACAAGAAGAACTTTACTGATTGTAGCATAGGGACATCATTCCCCATCAGTAGTATGTCGTTGACGTACAAAACGAGGAAGACTACTGCTCCTTCTACAATCTTTCTATAAATACATGGCTCATTTACATTTTTAATAAAGTCAAATTCTTTGACTGTCTCATCAAAGCAGATGTTCCAACTCCGTGATGCTTGCTTTAATCCATAGATGGATTTAAGCAACTTGCACACTCTTTCGCTGCTCCCACTGTCTAAGAAACCTTCTGATTGATCCATGTAAACACTCTCTTCTAAATGTCCATTTAGAAAAGCTGTTTTTACGTCCATCTGCCAGATTTCATAGTCATGGTAGGCAGCAATGGCAAGCAGGATCCGAATGGATTTAAGCATAGCTACAGGTGAAAAGGTTTCATCATAGTCCAATCATAGTCTTTGACGAAAACCTTTTGCAACGAGTCTAGCTTTGTAGGTTTCTACTTGTCCAAGTGCACCAATCTTCTTTTTGAAGATCCATTTGGATCCAACTGGTTTCACCCCAGGAGGAGCAACTTCTAAAGTCCATACTTTATTGGTGTACATGGATTCCATTTCGGATCTCATAGCATCCAGCCACTTCACCGAGTCAATACTCGTGATAGCCTGCTGAAAACTAGTAGGCTCATCATCATCGATGATGCAATCCTCTCGATCCCCATCTAGAAGAAAACCATAGTATCTTTCAGGAGGATGAGAAAGCCTTCTAGATCTGCGTAGTGGCGTTGGTTCGTCGGGTTCTATTGAAATCTGAGATTCTACTAAGTCCTCGGTAGCAGTTTGAGGTTCTGGAATTTCTTCCAGCTCTACCACGCTCCCACTAATTTCTTTTGCAAGAAATTTGCTTTCTAAGAAGACAATGTGGTGAGCGACAAACACCTTTTGTTCTTCAGTGTGGTAGACCATATACCCCTTGAATGTTTGGGGTATCCTACAAACTTGCATAAAACCGATCGTGTCTCGAGCTTGTCTGGACTATGCTTTTTAACATATGCCGGACATCCCCATATCTTGATATACTTGAGATATGGTCTCTTCCCGCTCAACATTTTATATGGAGTGGTAAGCACAGACTTAGTCGAAACTCTATTCAATAAGTATGCTGCTGATTCTAGAGCATAACCCCAGAAGGAAAGTGGCAACTCAGCACTACTCATCATTGAACGCACCATATCTAATAGCGTGCGATTCCTCCTTTCTGATACACCATTATGCTGAGGTGTATAAGGTGGAATAAGCTGAGAGAGAATTCCATTCTCTTTTAAGCAATCAAGGAAACTGGCACTTAAGTATTCTCCACCTCGATCAGATCGAAGTGTCTTGATGCTTTTACCAGTCTATTTCTCTACTTCATTTTTATACTCCTTAAACTTTTCAAAGGCCTCGGATTTATGTTTCATTAAGAACACATGTCCATACCTAGAGAAGTCATCAGTAAAAGTGCTGAAATAGGAGTGACCGCTTCTTGCATGCGTAGACATTAGACCACATACATCACTGTGTACAAGTCCCAAGAGTTCTGTGGCTCTTTCTCCGTGTCCGGTGAACGGAGATTTGGTCATTTTTCCTTTGATACATGATTGACAAGTTGCATATGATGAATATTCAAACGGATCTAAATATCCATCTTTATGTAACTTAGTCAACCTTGTTTCGTTTATATGACCAAGTCTACAATGCCATAGAAAGGCTTGGTTTAAATCTGGAGCCTTTCTTTTAAGCGTGTTTTGAATATTGAAAATTCGAGGTTGATTAAGTATGTATATGCCGTTTTCTAGTATGCCATACCCAATCAGTTCTTGATTTAAGAGAATGTTCATGACATTTCTTTCAAGCACAAAATTATATCCTTCATTAGATAACAAAGATACTGATATAATATTACACAACATACTGGGAATACAAAAACAGCTGTACAACACCAAAATGTGCCCACTAGTCAACCCTAGGTAATATTCCCCTATTGCAATAGCATCTACATGCATTCCATTGCCCATCCGGACAGTCATATCACCTATCCCCAGTACTCTACTATTTCTCAGATCCTGCAAAGACTTACAGATGTGAGAACGAGAACCGGTATCAATTACCCATGATGTAGAGTTTACTGAAAGACAATTTTCGATTACGAACACACCTGAAGCAGAAGCAACAGCTTGCTTCTTGTCCTTGGCTTTGAAGGCCATGCAATCCTTCTTCCAGTGCCCTTTCTTGTGACAATAAAAACATTCGTTTATATCCACTTTCACCCTTCCTGCCTTGTTCGTTCCCTACACCTTTTTGACCCCACCCTTCGATTTGGTGGCTTTCATCTTCTTCTTCCCTTTAGCTTTCGCTTTAGATTTAGAAGAGGATGATTGGCAAACATACAGAACGGGGGTCTTCTCCTTTTTCAAGGAGGTCCCTGCTACCCTCAACATGTTGAGGAGCTTTGGTAGATCAGCTTCCATTTCATGCATGTTGAAGTTCAGC
Source organism: Agapanthus africanus (assembly GCA_030015575.1). NCBI lineage: Eukaryota > Viridiplantae > Streptophyta > Magnoliopsida > Asparagales > Amaryllidaceae > Agapanthus > Agapanthus africanus. The sequence goes on from CM057342.1 coordinate 42,558,440, forward strand.
ACGAACTGAGAGAAGGTGTGGGGAAGGGACTGCAAAATCAAGTCGATATATAAATCATTCTCTAGCACGCATCCCAGGTTTGCGAGTTCCTCAATGAGGCTGATTATTTTAAGGACGTGCTCTCCTACAGGCGATCCTGGAGCTAACCTCATCTGGAAGAGTTTCCTTGAGGTCCCGTACCTTGCGATACGGGAGTGCTCCCCATACAATTCCTTGACATGGAGAAAGATGGATATAATATCCATACTCTCGTGCTGTTTCTGGAGTTCATTGTTCATGGACGCCAGCACGATACACTTGGCTCGCTTACAGTCTAGATCCCAGGTTTTGCGAACTTCCTTGTCTACAACCGAGGAATCTGGTCCTGGGATAAGGGGAGGAACAGCGGTGGTAACATATGCTACTTTGTCATAAGTCAGTGCAATGTTAACGTTCCTTAGCCAATCTTTATAGTTCTGCCCGGTCAGTATATTTTTTTCAAGTAATAGTTTTAGTCCTGTCATGGTAGCTGCCAGAGAGAGAGAAAAGAAAACACTCAGCATATGCTCTTGCAAGTTTAGATTGGTTATTAGTTTATCTAAACAGGATGGCTCCCACTGTTTCCTTAAATCCTTCTTCAAAACCTAAAAAAAGAACTAGACAGGATTTAATCACACGTCATAATACTTTCTTAACCTTTTAGCCAGGCCAGTGTTGGTACTTCGAGGGAGGTTTTCCAACGCTTTCGCGAAGTTCCTTAATTAAAGAACCACTTTTCCCTGGAGGCGTAACTCCTCTAACACCTTTCTAGACACCTACTTGGTTTATAGCATTGATTGTTAAGTGAGAAAAATTCCTGAGAGTAATCTTACTCATCAGTGGGATCGGGATCCAACTATCATTGCATAATGCCCTAGTTGGAAACCAGTCTAGTCACCGCACTCCAGAAGGTATGCTAAATCTGCAAGTTTCCTTTATGTTTGAAACTCCCGATGTGATTTTTACCCCAAGCTCTTATGACCTTGACGTAGGCCAACAAATCATAAGACGCAAGTCAAGTTCTACCGGTCGTTGTCGTGATTAATTTAGGTACATCGTACATGCCCTTGACGTAGGCCAACAAGGCTGTACGTCTGTCCTAAACTAATGCATCTATCTATGCAACAAATAAGCAAACACACTGCTACCATACATTATGCCTTGACGTAGGCCAACAAGCATAGCATGAATACGATATGCTGTCTATTTGAAACGACGGAGGGTTATGGCTGGTTTTTGGCAAAAAACCGTTAACGTAGTGAACTTGATATAATCAAAGGAACCAAGATAGCCTTTATTAAAAGGTGTGGTTTAAACTCCGCATTTAAAATTTGCTTTTTGAAGAAAACCGAGTTGTTCTGAAATTGTTCCAACAATTTAGTTTAGGTTTTATTTTCTTTGCATTAATAATGCGTCCCATCATTAACCTATCATTACAGATAACAACGAAAATACAACGTCCTCTTATGCCATCCACATTCGCCATAGGGTCCCGTCATTACCCGTTGGTTACTTAACTAACAGCAGAGCGGGGGCTGGGCTAGCGCGGGTGTAAAACATAAGTGACGTCTAAATAGCTATCATATATAGATATTGTACATTCGTCAGACGCAATAATAGGCATTCCAGATCACAGATGAACTTTATTGGATATACAAGCAATCCGCATTTCTTTTGAGCCTGCAACGAAAGACGGATTACACAGTTGTGATGAATAGCCATTACCCCACCCCAGACCCCTACGGGTACGGCAAACTACCCGTCAAGTACCCGAAGTGAAGCGGTCTCCCTCAACAACGTGAGTAGGCCACTAAACACTTCGAAATACCTGGTAGTTTGTGCACCCCACATTGGGTCTATCCTAGGAGCAAAAACAGTAAAAAGAAATAATACAACGGTGGCTACAACCGCAACCTGGATGTGCCCCGCAAAATAATATTACAACTTATTACAATTATATCGAATGAATTAATACAATAACCCATCACAAAACCCCGGCTAATCATCACAACAGCCCAATATAGTTCATAATCACAAACAGTTAAAAACATCACAAATATGTGCAACCCCCTGCCAACTGACATACCAACAGTTATGGGAGGTTTACGAACATATAATACAGTTCACAGATATAATCAAATAAGCAAACATCGTATAATTTCGATCGATCAAACACATAAGATTCTACTCTAAAACTTCTCTGTAAACCTGAGACTTAAGCAAAAAAAATATCATTCCAGAAAATACAAAACATCACAGAAGATGCACAGAGAAAAACTGAGCTGAATCGGCTCCAACTCGGCCGTGGATCCACGTCGGATCGGTGGGATCGGCCGCGTTTCCGCCGCTCAATGGCCGATTCAGGAGCCCATTTTTTCTGTGTGTTCTTATAATTTCATGTATGTTATTCTGGAGGTCCCTGAAAAATTTTTAGGCCACATCTTAAAAAATGACAGAAACTATGTGATATCGGGGTATTTTCCGGTTCGTTTTGCGTTCGAAATTCATACGACTTTGCAGATGAGTTAATTATTGTTTAGTGAGGCTCTGATACCAACTGTAAGTCGATGTACAATACCCCATGAGTTGCGGGGAGGCGGAAATTTGAAAAACGATCTTGTTCTTGAAGCAAATATCGACTAACCGAAGATCTTTACTAAACGATAATTAACAACCACCATAGAAGTTCTTAGCTACTATAAAAAGAGATTATACCTAGTGAATCGTGTCCTTCATCTTTTCGTTCTTTACGTCCTCCTCGGCCTCCTATAAGTGATAGATGATCCACCCGAGAACCCTAATCCAAGTTTCACCTCCAAACTTGAGGTAACTAAGTTTCTCTAGTTGCTAATCAAAGGAACTTAGATGATATAGAGTTAGGTTATGGAGTGTTTAGTCTATTCTAATCCTTGATCTCAACTCATGAGTGGTAGGATTAGGGTTTGAAGAGAGAGTGAGCTTGAGGAGAGAAAAGGTGAACATGATAATGATAATGATATTGTTTCTCACTTGATATATGAAGCATAATGAATAAATGAATAAAATGAGATTATTCATCATGCTACATTAATGCATTATGAGTGATTCACTATGTCAGTCATTAAGCATTTAATAATGCATTAATGACATGATGAATCACACATAATGAGTCACAATATCATTTAATGACAATGCCACCTAAACCCTTAAGTCACCATGCTTCTAGAAGCTTCCCGGAAAATTATGAGAACGCCCCTCCTATCCGTGAAAATATGGAAAAACTTTAGACTGTATAAATCCAATATCCTGATACTAGAATCTGGCTTAAACCAAAGCCGGCTAGTAAAAACTGTCCGAACGTCGTACGTGCGTTTAAACACGTATGCGTCCGAACCCTTGTCGTAAAACCGTACGACCTCTATATCGTTTCGCCTAGAGTAGGGAAATCTCTGTGTGGGACTCTAAAAACTCGACTACTACGCTGGCAGTGGATTTAACTACAGACCGCAAGCGGCACTAGCTGTACGTAACGGTCCCCAGGTAGATGTCGATAAGAAGGCTGATGAGGAAACCCATCCGAACTCCTACTGAGCTTGTCCGTGACAATATCCGCGCAGTCCGGTCTGTTCGTCTAAGAGTATCGCATGTATGGTCTAGAGAGGTGGTGGACGTCAGGCCTCTAATAACCTTACAAGTCGTGTCGGCATGGCTCAAGACCATCCAAGAATCTACTGATCAGTCCATCAGTAATTCTCAATCAGCCCTGGCCAGGAACTTATGGTAATGACCAACCGATCACAGTGCGATATTAACTCCCTATACCGGGAGAGACGAATCCCTAACAGTCGCTCACTGCCTCCACATGGCTCGGGACTGTGCCCAACTAAGACCTGTTTGCACGACTCGTTTGAGCCGTGGTAGGGTAATAATCAAAGCACAGTGGGAACTCACACGAGACAAATGATGACTTTAAGTCAACAGACTATCTGCACACATGTCACCTGAGAACTGCTATCTGACGTTTGGTATAAATACCATCCAGTCAATTCTCGGCGAGTCCTGTCCGATGTACTCACACCCAGTGAGCATCTGTATACAATCTTAGGTGCACCCCACCAATGGCTGCGGGACCAATCCATCGCCCCTCCTCAGGGTCTAGATATGTATACACTAGTCTACTCCGAAGTATCGATGCCCAGTCTCGATACTCCTGCGACCAGGGACTTCTAAGGATGTGCCTATTGACTATCCAGCTCCCACAAGTATGACTGCCATCACAACGCCGGTAGTCAGGCAAACACCCTATGGGCTTTATCAATATGTATATATAAATACAAAGTAAAATATATCATATGTTTAAGATAAAGACAAACCAAATAGCGTACTATCATATCAAGCAAGATTGTCATATGCATACATATCCCTAGCATCCTATACAATGAAGGCCTCTAGGGCATATATATCCAACAGTTTAAGAATGTTGCGGTCCGTGGTCAGCTTCAAGGCGGAGTTTTTCCGGATACTACTTATAGAGTCTTGACTCAGGAAGATAGTTAGCGGACGCGAGCGTCGCCATCTATCGTTAACTTGAGTTGTGACTTGTTAGGCGCAGTATTCTTAAGGAACCGGTCATTTATTGACCGGAAGGGTCATTCACCATGCATATCCATGAGCAAGTAGGCCCCACCTAGGTAGACCTTGTCTATGACGTACGGGCCCTCATAGTTCAGCTAGAATTTCTCTCGTTTGGCATGGTTGGGGATCATAGGTCTGTTGACAACTAGCACGAGTTCACCTTGGCAGAATGCTCTTGGCCTAGTTAGTCTTTCGTATGAGCGCGTCATCCTTACTTTGTAAGCTTCTAGGTTTTGCTGCGCCATAAGACGAGTTTCATCGAGAGCATCGAGCTCCTCAAGCAGAAGGTGGGCATTTTCTTCATCCGCCGTCTCATGTCGGACCACCACTCGTAAAGAGGGTAGTTCTATCTCCAAGGGTAGAACCGCTTCCGTTTCAAATACTAACGCGAATGGCGTGGTATTCGTGGCTGTTTTGAACATGGTTCAATAAGCCCATAGAGCTTCATGCAATCTCTCGTGCCAGTCTTTTCTGTTTCTAGACACCGTCTTCTTTATGATCTTCGTCAAGGTCTTGTCGAAAGCCTCGGCTAGACCGTTAGCTCGGGGATTATAGACCGAATATTATCTCCAATCTATATTATGTTGTTGCGCGAAGAGGCTGATCTTATGGCTTCTGTACGCTGGCCCGTTATCCGAGATGATCCGTCGTGGAGTGCCGAACCGATAGATGAAATGTGGCTTGAAGAAATGGAGGATGTTCTCCGTTTTCACATCCCTTAGCAGTAATGCCTCTGCCCATTTAGAGAAGTAATCGATTGTCACCAATATGAACCGATGTCCCTTGGATGTTGCTGGTTCGATAGGCCCGATTATATCGGTTCCCCACATTTCGAATGGTCTGCTAGCCAATGTTGGGTGTAGCGGGTTGGGATGTAGGTGGATGAAGTCCCCATGAATTTTTCACGAGTGACACTTCTTCGCATATTCAAGGCAGTCATGAATCATCGTGCGCCAATAGTAATCCATTCTTTTGATCTTCAGCTTCATTTTTGGCCCAGCTTGATGAGAACCGCAGAGTCCGTCATGAATTTCTTGGACGACTCTCCTTGCTTCTTTCGGTCCCGGACATCTTAGCCGCAAACAATCGAATGATCTCTTATATAGAGTATCATTGACGAAGGCGAAAGACAGAGGCCGCTGCATGAGCTGATGTCTTGATGATGCGTTTTCGGGCATTTGATGAGATTTGAAGTAGTCTATGAAGACTTGTCTCCAATCCTTAGCCTTTTCCTCGTCCTCTATTCGGAAGGCCGCTTGTTCAGTCGCTTCCTTTCTTTCAGACGGCTCTAGAGATATTTCTGCTGGCGTGAGAATCCGGCGGCTTTGCACAATGATCCTTACGTCGTTGAGGTTTTCGTCAGCTAGTTCTTTATTGATTTTGGCTAACGCATCAGCTTTGCTATTTTCCATTCACGGTATACTCTCCAGGATGTAGGAGGGGATTTGAGTCCGTAGTTGCTACACTCTTTCGCCATATTTTACCAATTCTGGCCTGCACGTCTGATAGTCGCCGTTTACTTGGCTAACGACCAGCTGAGAGTCTCCATATATGAGGACGTTCTCAATCCCCATGTCGAAAGCAATCTCAATACCTTCTATCAACGCTTCATATTCTGCTTCGTTGTTTGTTCTTGGCTCTGTTAACGAAAGGTCAAAACGCATTATCCCTTCTTGTGGAGTCACAAAGATAAGGCCTACTCCGGCTTTGATTATGGGGGTGTTTTGCTTCCGTTTCTTCACAGAAGATGCTCCGTCAAAGTAGAGTTCCATCGGATGTCACTCCCTTCTTTCTCCCCGTCAATTGTGTCGAACGCATGTTCATCCAGCAACTCGCAATTTAAAGGAGAGTCGGCAGGTATCGGATGCTCTGCGAGAAAGTCGGCGATGGCCTGGCCTTTCACTGCCTTGAGAGGTCGATAGATTATCGAGAATTCCATCAAGAAGACGGCCCATTTGTCAAGCCTTCATGTTAGTATGGCTCTTGACATCAAACATTTGAGAGGGTCCACTTTTGATATGAGATGGACCTCATGTGCCAAGGCATAGTGCCGGAGCTTCGTGATCGCGAAGATCAGCGCTAGGAAATGCTTTTCGATGGCAGAGTAGTAGTTTTCTGCTCCCAAGAGAACTCGACTCAAATAGTAGAGAGCTCTCTCCTTTCCATGATCGTTCTCCTGTGCCCATAGCGCGCCTAAAGAACCTTCAAGGGTTGTTGTGTACAGGATGAGGGGTTTTCCCTTGACTGGAGCGGTCAGTACTGGAGGGTTCTGCAGATATTGCTTGATTTCTTCCAGTGCACTTTGGCATTTACGATCCCAAATGAATGGGGTCCCCTTCTTCATTAGATGGCTGTAGGGGCGGCATTTGCCAGAGAGGTTGGCTATGAACCGCCGGATATACGCGAGCTTTCCTTGAAGAGACCGCAGTTGTTTGAGAGTTCTTGGCGCAGGCATTTCCATAATCGCCTTAATCTTTGATAGGTCTATTTAGATGCCTAGGTGTCATATGATGAATCTTAGGAATTTTCCCGAGGAAACTCCAAACGCGCATTTCAGAGGGTTCATCTTCAGGTTGTACTTCTGAAGGCGCTGGAACACTATTTTCAGATGCTCCCTGTGCTCCTCGTACGATTTTCTTTTCACCACGAAGTCATCAATATAACATTCAACAATCTCATGTATGAGGTGATCAAAGTTCTTTGTCATGGCCCTCTGGTAGGTAGCGCCAGTGTTCTTCAGACCGAAGGGCATCACTTTATAGAAGAATATGCCCAGTGGATTCCGGAAAGCAGTATACTTTTGGTCTTCAGGATGCATCTTTATTTGATTATACCCTGAAGATCCGTCCATGAAGGAGAAGACTTCATGAGTGGACGTGTTATCTATCATCAGCTCAGTAACCAATACTGGGAAGTCATCCTTCAGTCAAGCTTTATTGAGGTCTCGAAAGTCTACGCAAACGCGCACCGTCCCGTTTTTCTTCATCACTGAGACAATGTTGGCGATCCAGTCAGGATATTGAACTTCCTGGATGAAGCCAGAGTCAATTAGTTTCTTGATTTCGGTGTTGATGCTCATTTCAAGTTCGAGCCGCATTCTTCTTGGCGCCTGTTTGACTGGCTTGATGTCCGATGATATTTCCAGTTAATGCACAGCTATCTCTGGATCTAATCCCGGCATCTCGGAATAGTTCCATGCGAAACAGTCTTTATACTGTATAAGCATGTCTTTTAGTGTAGCCACCTGCTCTTTAGACAACGGCTCACTAACGAACATTAGCCTTGGATCGTTTGTCGTCCCTATGTCGATTTTCCTCAGATTGTCTGCTGTGGTGTGTATCCCGTCTTCCAACTCCTTCGGTGCCAGTGGAAATTCTGAAATCACCTCGTCTTCATCTTCATTTGTGAAGCATTGGGAGAGGTCATCCATATTCTCATGCTCTCCTTCCTTTGAGAATGTTATCACGTGGCAGGTACGAGCCCGTTTCTAAGACCGATGTTGATCTGGTTCTTTTCTCTCCCTATAGATTGCTATTGGCTCATGCTTTTATGGTGGGGTTACCCTCCAACTATCAGATAGAGCAAACTTGCCTTGCTGATACTGGTCTTCAACCCAGTTTTTGAAAGTGAAGCAGTCTTCAAAAGGATGTCTTATTACTCGGTGATAGGAGCAATAAGCCGGGTGATGGACCTCGTCTATTTGTTCGGGGCGCTGAGACTATGGGAGCGTCATCATTTGATGCTTCATGACAAGGTTGAATATCTTCCTTGTCTTGTCTTGAGGGAATGAGTATTCCCGACCCATCTTCTTCATAAAAGACGGATTCCGGCTGACTTTTTCTCGATCGCGTGGCTTCTTGGCTCCGCCTTGTTGTTTTTGAACATCATTCCCGCTCTTCACTTTGTTGTTGCTGCTACGTCGGGCTTTTTCCTTGCCATAAGAATGCACAGCGGGCTGAGGGCGAAGGGCATCGTCATCTTCCGTAGACTGCTGAGTGAGACGCTACGTCTTGGCTTTCTCGTAAATGACCATTTTGCAGTTATGGTCATCCCGAACCTTTTGACCCGCTTTCCTTATTAGCTTGTCGATCTGCTTTTCAAATGACGGACTCGATATTCATTCGGCGGGATTTCACTCTGTTTCAACATCAGCGCTATCTGGAAGGGCATTCTCTTTTCCACCGGAATCATTTATAACATGGCAGCCATGGAATCTCTTCCGTTTCTTGGACCAAACGTATCCAAGACCAGTCGTCTCCATTCTCTCGTTGGGCATCTTTCTCTGAGTCTCGAAAACGTCCCAAATCTTGTTGTAGAACTGGGCTTGTCGCGCAGTTTGCTTGAAGGGTATGCCTTGGCATTTCAATAGCCTTTTCAATCCCTCTTTGTAGTATCCGGGCAGATGGATTGGTTGAAGCATGTCAAGTGTAGGCTCGACACCATGCCAGAATTCTCTTTCCACTTTGGTCTCTGTGGATTGGTAGAAAAGGATCGCCTTTTCACCTCTTCACCTAGGAGGGACGTAGAAAGTCTGCAACTCTTGTATGTTGTATGTATCAAGCACATCAAGTTCTTTGTAATACCGATGCGGAACCATGGTAATTTGTAAACTCTGGTCAGCTCCAGCAAAGGTCTGCATTGACGGGCAGACGGAGAACACTGCGTTGGCCTCGTCCTCAGAGTCACTGCCAAAGACTAAAATAGGGGTAGATGGTCCTGGCCTGTTGCCTTGGGGTTGTCCCGAGTAGACCATCTCTTCATCCTCCTCAGTATCGCTCCCAAAGATCGGGATAGTGACGATGGATTTTTGTTTATTCTACGGTTTGTGACATCTTTCCATGTCTTCGAAGTCTGGTAAGAAGTACTTGGCATCTTTATATTTGCGGACTTCATTTACGGAGAATGGGTTCCGCTCCCCTTTAACCGTGTACTCGAGGTCATCCTTGAAGTACTTCATATACTGATGTTGTGTAGAAGGAATGATGTTGTACTCATGTAACCAAGGCTTGCTGAGCAAAGCGTTGTAGCAAGTCTTGGCGTCAATAACATGGAACTTTATGTCAGTGACGAACAGCCTGAAGCGTAATGTCATTAATACATACCGGGGCGTTCGTGATGATTGGGAGTCAAAACCGGAGATGGTAATTTTATCCCGAGCCAGGTGTTGCACGTTCATGCAAATCTCCTTCAACACTCTCACATTGAGAAGGTTGACGGAGGACCCGTTGTCGACCAGGATCTTCCCTATCTTGATGTCGTGATAGTACCCGGTTACATACAGCGGACGGTTGTGCTCGCACATTCCGAGAAGGAGGTCTTTATCGCTGAAGGTGATGTCAGCCGTGTGGACTTCTTTCAGCTCGTTTTTCATCTTTTCTTCTGCAAGGAATGCTTGAAACTGATCGGGCTCTTGTAACGCCTTGATCAGGGAATCCCGTGCCTCTTTAGACAGGAGAAGGGCATCCAAAATGCTCAATTGTGAGGGTATCTTCCTCAGATGTTCCAGGACATTGTAATCCACCTTGTTCTTCTTGGGCGGGTCCTTGGCTGTAAGCTCTTCGGTGACTATATCATCGAGGGCAATCTCCTCAGAGACTTTTTCCTTTCCCTTGTCCCTTTTGCCCGAACCTTTGTTTGAGGGTCCAAGATTCTTTTCAGGCAATGTACGGTTACGCAGCTGAATGTTCTCATGGTTCTTCATCTCTTCTTCTTTTACGGAGGTGGATTTCTTCATCAGAATCACTCCGGAAGGTAAGAACTTAAGATTTTCCTTTTGCTGAAATGACATCAACCATATGACAGTTACCGTCTGTTCCTTTAGTTCATCTGTCGTGCTTCTCTGCTCCCGATGAGCTTTGCGCTTCATCTGCTTGAAGTGTTGTCGGTGGGTAACGTATCCCTGCCACCACTTCTTGAAACCATTGCACCCTTCGGTAAGGTGTTGTTAGTTATGTATATGCCCTAGAGGCCATTGTTGTACATATGATGTATATTATGATGGATGCTTAAATATATACAGAGAGGACTTTCTTGCTCGTCATGATAGTATGCTATTTGGTTTCACTTTATCTTAACATGTTGACTTGTATTGGTTTACTGTTTTTCTCTCACATGTTGATAAAGCCCTTAGGATCTGTACTCGACTACTGGGATTATGATGAGATCATACTAGTGGGGCCATAGTAGTCGATGAGTACATCCTATAACTGTTCCTAGTCGAGGGTATATCGAGACAGGCCATCGATACACCAGAGTAGACTAGCGTATACGCATCTTGACCCATATGATGGGCGATGGATGATCCCATATCCATCGGTGTTTGACATCAGAGATGGTGTACGGGTGCTCAGTGGGGTACACTGGACGGACTCGCCGAGAACTCCCAGATGGTGATATACCACACGTCAGATGGCAGTTCTCCGGTGACACTGGTGCAGGGTAGTCTGTAGACCCGAGATCGTCATAGAGTCTTGTGTGATTCCCACTGTGCTTTGATTTCCACCTTACCGTGTCCAAGAGGGCGTGCAAAACGGTGGCTTTTGGGTACAGTCCCGAATCACATGGAGGCAATGAGCGATAGGAGGGGATTCGTCTCTCCCGGTATAGGGAGTTGATGTTGTGCTGTGTTCGATTGGCTATAACTAGAATTCCCTGGCCAGGGCTGATATAGAGATTTACTGGTAAGTGTTACTAGTAGTTTCTCGACCCGTTATGAGCCACACATCGACATGACTTATCGGTTACTGGGGTCTGACGTATACCACCCCTAGACTTGATATGCAACATATCAGACGAACAGACCGGACTGTACGGGAGTGTTACTGATTGGATTCACAGGAGAATGCACAGGCTAGCTTGTTGATCTTCTGATCGCTCAATACCTGGGTGGCTGTTACGTTTAGCTGACCGCTTGCAGCTTGTGAGTGTTTGATATGATCATCACCTGCTACCGGCGTATTGACGATTCTTTAGAGTCCTACACAGAGGTTTCTTGGCTCAGGCGAAACGGAGTAGAGGCACATATGTGATATGTGCAGGACCGAGAATAATGCGATATAAGATACCGTATTATATTCTCGCGATATTAAGATATGAACCGGGACATCGGATCAAGTGTTGATTCGAAGAATCGGTACATGATATATTAGTCGGTTATATTCGATATAGCCGGATCGTCGGATCAAGTGTTGATTCGATGATTTAATGTATAATAATATATATGATATATTATTACATTATCTAATATTGGCTTGCTTTATTATTTCATTTTCTCACTGGATGATACATTGATATATATGCGATATATGTTAATTGTATTATTTTCTTTTGTTGCAAATATATAATATATATGTGATATATATTATTGTGACATGATATGATTTATTGTTAAACATGTTTAAGGATGATTAAATAAGGTTAGGGTTTGATTAGGGTTAGTTGCTTCTTGCACTTTCTAGAAGCTTTTTCTTTTATCATGGTTAAGATATTTGTTGATGACTCATTGCTAACCCAACCAAACCCTAACTCTAGTTTATTCTCTACAAACTATTAGCCACTGATCCTTGACCATGGTTGATAAATCAATCATATACTTTTATTTCTATTCATCACAAAAGGAATTATTCATTATCATTTTCCATTATCATCTTCTTCTCTCTTGATTTTGAGCTCACTAGAAATTCCATTTGTGATGATAAATTGTGAGAAAGTGAATTAAAAAGAAAGCATAAATACTACTCCCTCATCCTCATCTCATCTAGCCCATGAGATTAGGGTGTTCATCTCTTTAGAGCGAGAAAGCTTGGGTTATTGCAACTTCGACATAGATCATCGGAGATTCGGAACACTTCAAACTAGCATGGATCGTTCGAGTCGTGGAGCCTCTCTTGAGTCCGGGAGATCGAGGATCGCGGTGAAGGGACTTCTACTCGGAGCTTGTGAAGCGAAGGAGCGGACTACAAAGGTTGTAATCCCTCACACTTAGACAAAAAGATATTATCTTGCATGCTAAATCCTAATAATCTAGCAAAGATCCCGGCTTTGGGTTGTTCGGCACGTCTAAATTTTTTTCCGGGTATGTTTGATGCCTTATGAGCCTTCACAAGAGTGCCTAGGAACCTTACAGGTGTGTGACCCTCCGATGGTACAAACAGTAGTTCGGATATACATCTGCTTCGTCAGGGCACATACTTCCGAAAGTTTTTTCTTTGAAAGGTGGAAGCTTCATTCCCATTGACAGAGCTTTGGCGAACTGCTTCGCTATCTTGATTCTGACCTTGCTGGTGGCAGGGACGCTTCGATCCGGTTGGGGTACTTTACGACTTCTCATTACCGGAGCTTCTTCAGCCTGACGCCGACGCTTGTCCTTTTCGTATATGGCCGCTTCACATTCTTAGTCAGCTTTGCTCTTTTGAAGAGCTTCGCTCAGCAGCCTGTCAATCAGGTCGTCTGATGATTCCAGGGATTTTAGCTCCGGTTCTGCCCCCAGTTTCTCTATGTCAAGAGCTTCTTTGCCATCTATCGACGAGTAAGAGATAATGTGGCAACTTGCCACATAATCCTCGGGTTCTTCCGATGAATCATCTCCTTCATCAATGTAACTGTCTCCTTTCTCAAGAATATGCTTGAAGAATTCTTCCAGTGTGACTGAGGTCCGCGCCTTTTGGTTGTATTCCTCCAGTGAATCGATATATTTTTGCAGACCTGTACGATTGTCGTTGAGCTGCACGGACTTCTTGGTCTTCCTATTTTTCTTTGAAGACTTCAGAGGCTTGGCCTAGAGGCTTTGCCCATCGTTACCAACTTTCGGCGTTGGGCGTGGTTTCAACATCCTGTCAATAATCTCAGGTTCCAGCGGGCTTTTCCACCTAATTGCCGGACATGCTTGAAGATCCCTCAGCATTCTTTTTGTTTTAGCCGAAAGAACAACTTCCCACGGAGCTTCCTCTGCAAATGAGCATGATGCCCCCGGCGTATCCACCTTTTTAAGAGTGTGCTGTTGTGGCGGGTTTACCTTCCAGTTTTCAGACATCGTAAACTTGCCATGTTGGTACCTGGTCTTCAACCCATTTTTTGAAGACGTAGCAATCTTCAATTGGGTGGCCCACTATTCTGTGATAGGGCAGTAATTGGGATTGTTGACGTCACCAGGTTGCAGTGGGCATCTCGGATCTGGCAGCGTGATGAGCCTGTTGTGCACCACTAGTTCGAACAACCTTCTTGTTTTATCCCGGGGAAGCGAGTAAGGACGTCTCAACTTTTCTTCGAGGGATCGTGGTTTGTTGCTTTGGCGAGCAACCGGTTTCGAGTCACTCGGATATTGTTGTGCGTTGGTGACGAAGGTCGCTTTTCCTTTGCCCTTTTCATTCCGGAGATCCGTTTTTTAAGAGGACGACTTATGGCACATCTAGTCCATTTGGGCCAGTTTGTCAATCAAGGCCTGGAAGGTGGTCGGCTTGAAGAACATCATAAACTGGGATATAGTTGCCTGTGGATCAATGGTCCCCACGAACATGCCCACGGCAGAAGCTTCATCTATGCGTTGTTCGCATTTTGACCATAGGTTCCTCCATCGAATTGCATATTGAACCCAGGTCTTTCCTGGCTTCACTCGGGCATTGATTAATGCCATCATTGGGGTGCGCTCGCTTGCGCTTGAGAACCGTTGTGTGAATAGTAATTCCATCTCCGAGAATGTCTTAACGGAGTCATTTGGGAGCTCCGAATACCATTCAAATGTTGTCTCTGACAAGCTGCCAACAAACTGGTGGAGCAGCAGTTTGTCATCGCCCCCGGTATTACCGCACAAAGCTCTGAATTGAGCAACGTGCTGGTGTGGATTTCCCGTCCCTTTATACACATGGAATTTGGGGATCGTATATCCTGGCGGGTACTTGATTTGATCGTACCAACCTGGATAGGGTCGCCCAGTTCTGACGACTTGGCCAGCCGCCTCACTCGCTTGATGAGCTCGTATTTGTTGAGCTATGTAGCCATCCAGTGCATCCTTTGAGATTTTCTCTTCCTGGGCTACTGAGAGAGCCGGAAGAGGGTTTGATGTCCCCCCACTATCGTCTTCAACGATTATCGGTGGCTCTTCGGCTGGAGGGTCTGGTTGAATCATCATCCCGACCATGTCTTGGAACAGGAGCGCCATGTACTTCATATTTATGGATTTTTGCATGGCCTCCTTATCCTTTCTCTCCAGCACCCTTCGCAGGAACTCCGTATCGGTCTCCTGATCTTGGCGATGTTCAGACGATGTTTCCGGGCTTTTTTCTTCCCAGTAAGTGCGGCTATCCATGTCAACATCTCCTGGAGCTTTTGTTGTTGCTCCTGAGCTTTTGTCACAGACCATGTAAGTGGTCGATGGCCCGTGGAAGTACGGCTTTCCTCTTTCCCGGAAGCCATGTACACCGTGTGTACTACCATGCCCCCAGACTTGGGGCGTTTGAGTCCACTGCCTTTGAGATTTGCCATAGGTAGAGGTTGATTCTCTGGCCTTCTCTTTCTATGGGAGGTCGAAGTTGAGGGGGCCGTTGCGGCAGGCACCCTTGCAGATGATTCCTTCCGTGGTACGATGGAGGGATGGTCCTCCTCTTGCCGAGCATTCGTTTTCTTCAGCCGGCGAGAGTAATCTTTGTCACTTTCCACCAGACTTTGTGGATCTTGGAGGACAATCGCTGAGGTGGCTGTTCTGGCTTCACCTGTGTCATGCTTTCAGCAGGTGGAGGAGACTTCTTCAATATGGCGGTTGGAGAGTTTTTGCGCACCCTCCTGAGCAGCTCGAAGCTGTTCCCAGTTAGAACAACAGCGTCAATTTCCACCGTTGGAGCTGGTGGGGTAAGTCCAGAGAGGGAACTGCCCCCAGCTTTCCTCACTCGGCGCCAGTGGAAACGTCGAGCACGTCATGCAAATGGGAGCACCTCTGTTATGGAAGCAACCTCGTTATGCCCCCTTCTTTGATGAGAGGCTGCTGTTGGTGCCAGCCTGTCAAAGACTGATGTCCGTTGAGAGGGAACGTCTAATCTGTCGAAGACTGACTTTCGGTTAGGGGAAGCACTTGTAATGACCCCACCCGCAGCAGGAGTTGGGAGAACTATCCTTTTTGGGATAGCCTTCTCAGGTATCGCGAGCCTCTTTACGGGCCTACTTGAGTATAGGCTCAGCCTGTCGAAGACTAAGGCGCTGGAATTGGACGACCCGTTGAGAGGGGCCGCGGTAGTTGCAAGCCGATCGAAGACCGACTTCTTTGGGGCCTCCTGTGATGGAACTGAAGCATAGAAATTTATTGGCGGGAGTATAGTCCCGAAGAAAAGTCCTATGGTGGCCTGAGTCACCTGTTCCACTGGCATTGCGAAGATGGAGGCCGCTTGGGGCTCATAAGTCACTCCTCCAGCAGGGACGATGTGGGAGTTGCTATTGCAATTAGTGCAGTTGAAAGCCATCGATGTCATCTTCTCTTCTGCATAGGAGGAAGACACTGAATCTTAGTACCTTGAATCCATGGGCAACCATAGCAAACCGCGATTTGTTCGCGAACACGACATACGAAGTGTGGAGTGGAAAGAGAAAGGAGTCACACCGGGTATGCTAGAATCTGTTTACCGCCGAATACTGGGAAGACAAACGTCTTGCCTGAATTTGGGGGCAGATGCTATTTGGATTTATCCGTCCATCTTTCCGAAGATGCCAAGTTAATTTATGGCACCATGTATCGGAGGTCTGAATGGATACGGCCGTTGTAGCAGACTTCGTCAGATTCCCCCTCGTTTGTGAAGGGTTTTTGATTGTGGGGATGCTCTTCCTTACAGGCGCAAGCCCCTGCAGTTAATTACGTTACCGCGTAACGATAACCACTTTCTCTTGCTTCAGAAGGTCGCTTCGAATCATGTGTGTTTGTTTTATTTTTGGTTGCCCGTGGATTGTATACGGAGACTAATTTGTGTTATCGCCCGTAGGGCATGGATTAGTCCAAATCCATATATTCTTAGATTTGGGTTTGGTTTGGTTGAAGGATCATTAATCTCGTTTGAGATTAAGATCAACTTAAATATTTGTTGAGGATACGTTAGTCTAATTTAGACTAAGATCTACTCAACAAGATTTTGGAATCATGCAGATCCAACAAAAAGGCATTTATTTAGGCTCGATTATTTTAGTTTAAGGATGTTTCGGTCCATCGTTGGTTTAAGGATGTTGCGGTCCTTAGCTTAGTTTAAGGACGTTGCGGTCCGTAGCTCACCATTTTTTGGATAAGAGTTTAGTTTAAGGACATTGCGGTCCACAGCTAGTTTAAGGACATTGCGGTCCACTGGGATGTGCTCATGGGTTTGGGAGTGCACTAAAGAGTTTTTGGTTGTCGGGACCCTCCACCTCTCTGACGACGTTGAAGAATTACAACGATAAGTATCAGAGGTATGGAGAGATGTATCCTTGAACCAAATTCCAGATTGAAGGGAGAGATTTATGGTGGAATGAATCATCATTTTAGATACCATCTGCTAGGATATCATTAGTCATCTTTGGAACTAAGATTGATTTGGGGAGACTTGAGAATAGGAAGGCTCGGTTGAAAAAAGGTTTTGGCCTCAGGAAACTTGGCTAGTTTAGGCTAAGGTTGGCCTCTCATAATGTTAAACACTAACATTAGCTTGGCGCTCGCGTGCTCCCACATGAGACTCTAAAGCAGTGTTAAACACTGGAATTTGGAGCGCTCACGTGTGGCATGTGAGGTGACTAAAAATTGGACACTGCTTCTTTGGGCTAGTTCTCTTTTTCTTTTATAAGTGCTAAGCACTATTAGGGGGTCACGTGGGATCACGTGAGGCATCCCAAAAATGGGAACTGTCTTTAATTTATTCCTTTTTTTTCCTTTTATAAGTGCTAAGCATTATTAGGGGGTCACGTGGGATCACGTAAGGCGTCCTAAAAATGGGATTGATTTATTCCATTTTTCCTTTTATCAATGCACTATTAGGGGGTCACGTGACTCGATCTCAGTCGTTCCTTTTGTTCCTCAGAGGTGCTCACGTGGGAACACGTGATCTGTTGTTATAATGTCGTACGCTAATCGTTTATTTTATATGCATGGAGATCTTGATCTGAGTTTTGAGAATTTCAGATCCTTTGTTTCTATAAGAATTAAATTCTTTTATAGGGTTAAATCCTAGTTTTATCAGAAAAATTAAATTCCTATATTTTTTTGTAAGAATTAAATTCTTCAAACTTAGTTCTTTCCCTTAAGTTTTGAGTCTGCATGACAGAATCTTCTCGATGAGAATTAAATTCTCAACTTGTGGGGAGATCTGCTTCTGCAAACCTCAACCAGAGAAAGAACTAAGTTCTTTTTGGAAGAGTTAAACTCTTGAAATGGCGAAGAAGAAATAAAAATGATCTCTATCTCTTTCTTCTTACCTAGGGTTTCTTTTTCTAAAAGAGAGCTCTTTTTCTTTTTTTTGTTTTTTCAAATCTTAAGGGGGAGATCTTTTCTATTGTTCTTCAAGACTTGATGTCTTGGGTTCTTTAAATAGGAGAGGCAAGTTTGTTGATTTAGTTAAAGAAATCTCTCATTGAGAGATCCTGATTGATTTGGGGATTTTATCCACCGTTGGATCTTTGATCCAAGGACTTCTGTTTTACAGAAAATATTTTTCTTGTTTTTACCAAGATTAGGGAAATGTTTTCCCATACAGAGCTTATTCTGTAGCTTGGTGTTTTTTAATCACCATTGGATTTTTAATTCAACGGTTCTCTATTTTACAGAGAGTAATCTTTCTTGTTTAGAAAGATTCGAGGAAATATTTTTCAAATAGAATTTAATTCTATCGAATGGCTTAATTAGTGATATTTTATCACAATCGGATTTTAAATCCAAGATTCTCTGTTAGAGAAAGACCTTTAGAAATATCAGGGATATATTTCCCATATATATATATATATATATATATATATATATATATATATATATATATATATATATATATATATATATAATTTAATTCTATCGGATAGTTTAGAAAGATTTAGGGAAATATTTTCCAAATAGGGTTTTGATCCCTTTATTTAGAATTTAATTCTATCAGCTTGGAAGGTGTTTAGGACCACTCACGTGCAGCACGTGACCCCTACGAAGTTAAGATTGTTTGCTTATATGCAACAGCCTAACAAAGGGAAGGCATCACGTATTGGCACGTGAGCTTCTTTGGCATGTTATTTATTTTAATAAGGCGCCTATATACTTTGTATATAGATGCTCACGTGCTTGCACGTGAGGCTCAATTTTAGCCTTAATTATTAAGCGCAATGCCTATAATCTTTGTTCATAGAAGCATCACGTGTGGGCACGTGATGTTCCATTAGGGAAATTTTTTTATCGCTTTTCTCTCTCCTTCTTTTCTTTCTCTCTCTTTTTTTTATAAGAGAACAGCGCCCGCGTGAGGAACACGTGCGGCGCCTGTCACGCTCCGCTTTCCAGTGTACGGGGAAGGAGACGTGGCGAGGCACACAATGTATTTACTCAGAAATAAACACGCTAAGCGTAAATAAGAAATATATAAATAAGGGCACAAAAATGACAAGAGATGTAATATAAATAACAACTTTTATTAACATTCATATTTACATTACAACTGCTTTTGAAAAGGAAAAAAATACAATGATGGAAAGCGATGCCTAAATAATAGCATATGAACTGAAAAGAAAATGAGTACAAGTAAAATCCTAGAAATATGGCTCCTCTGTGAACTGCTCCAAAACATTCTGGCTGGGCTCGGTCTCCTGAGAGTCGGGTCCTCCTGACGAACATTCCAAAAAAAAGAGACGGGAATGTCGTCAGTGAACTAGCGCTCAGTAAGTCCCAAAAGATAGAATGGAATAGACAAGTAAAGAGAATAGAACTGGTAAATTATCTGTTTTTATGCTAACGTAGTTGTTTATAACTTGGTATGGAATGTATCAGTGTATACGAGAGGAGTCCAACTTTCCCCATGGACTATGGTAACCCGTAGTACAAGGCCCGTCTTTCTTACGGGACAACATAAATGGATGTTTAATCTACGTCTTTTAGTTTCTATCAACGTGCTACTTTTAACACATTCCGTACCAATCTACCCCGTTAAAACCCTGTAATATATATTGTATTTATTGTATTGATGTTTACCGAGACCACGGTATAAATTTTTCATGTAAACGAATTCAGGAGGTAAACGGTAGTCATGTAATCAAGTCAAGATATAGCCATGGTTCGGTCTAGTCAAGTCATATTGCAGGTTTGATATTGTTCTGGTATTCATGTTCAAGTATTAATGTTGACTTGGATTCATGTTTGGATTGGATTCAGATTAAACCGAAACTCAGATTGAGTCAGATATTTAAACAGATTTGGATTCCTGAATTAGGTTTTGGAGTTATCGGTAACTGCTGCACATGGACGGCAGGATTTGTGTCTTTTTCCAAGACAATTACCATTTGATAACCACGTTTTAGTTTTCTACCTTAAATAGGCAAGCACTCACTTTCTCCGGCTCCCCGAGATTCAAGAGAATTGATCCCACTTAAACCAATATTTACTAAGGTCCTTATTGTAATTTAATATAACTTGAGGGGGTTTTATAAAAAATATTTTAAATATACTTTCAAAATAAACCTCAAGTATTTATTTATGTTATTTAGGGTTTTCATGGATGTAAATTTTATAGAATGAGGTATGTTATATATATAACTTGAATAGTTCAAGGTATTTTAATATAAAGTTTGACTTGTATTGATTCTTGATCGAATTTTCATGAAACTTGTCATTCTTTATATTCTAGAAAACATGGAATTTATATATATTAAAAGTATATGGTTTGATAATATTTATATAATATTAAAAAAAATATTTTATTATTAGAAAATCTCATTTTTCTTAAAAATCGTATTAAAATTCTTTTGAGATCGAATGCTCCGTGAGAAGGTCTGCATCTCGCTCTACTAGCCTGTGGATGTGCGATAATCCACACCATCCAATAACGAGTTTCCCGAAATGGGTTATAGAGGCATAATTGCAAAAAATTGAATAATACTATTTAAAGAAAATGGGTTTCTATAGTTCATGGTATTTTGATGAAAAAACGTATTTTGCCACAGAAGAATTGTTTCAAGAGAATTGTGCTGTCAAGATGTGTGTATGTGAGAGGTAGGTCATTACCTCGTGAGGTTTTCTTATGCTAAGCAAGATAATTAAAAGGTGTCGTATGTAAACTTCATGGTATTTAAACGTAAAAGTTTAATTAAAGTTATTTAATATGGAGTTTTAGAGTGAAATTGGTTTCTAAACATTAGTTAAACGATTACAAGTAAGGTATATACATGAGTACAAGTGATTCTTAAGAAGAATTGTGGTTTTCAAAGGTTTTGAAAACAAATATCGGTATAACTCTACTTACCGACATGTTTTGAAAAGAGAACTTTTATAGTAGAAAGCGAAGAAGAGATATGGGACTTAAAAGTTTAAAAGAGAGATGAGAGGTAGAGGATGAGAAGGGCAGCCTTCGTGTAATCGCGGGGTCGCCGGAATCGTCTCGAATCCTCGCCGGAAATTGACCCTGGGTTAACTCTACTTGTACTCTTCTTGGACTTAGAAAATTTTGATAATTTTGATAAGAGATTTCAGAATGAGGAGGGGCTAGGGTGTGGTTGTATTTATAGGGTGAAATTAGGGTTTTGGAATTGAAAGATTGAATTAAAAAGCATTAAAAATGAGATTAAAGATGAATTTTAATTCTCTGTTAAATTGCAGAGAAAACAAACAGTATGGGGGTAATAGGGGTAGGACAAGAGTCAGGTGTGCAGAGTTTGGGGACCATTCCCTATGGGGGGACCCACCGTCGTCGGCCCATAGAGGCATCTCGTCGGTCCAATTAAGGGTAGGGGCTGGTGGATTCGTGCCACATGTCCTACTCAGTTCATACAACATTTTGCACATGTTTGATTTTCTGTCTTTCATTTCTTATGTGTCATGCACGTGTAAACTTTTGGGCTTCCAACAAGTTTAAAAGAAAATTTCAGAAAAAATATATGTGGTTGATAGGATTCGAACATAGGGACTATGTCATAGCAGTACAAGGCTTTACTAATGAGCTACAAGTGTTTTCTTGCTGTTCCTAAACAAGAATAACTTTTAACTTGTACTCAGACTAAGGAATTCCTTTCTGTACTTTTTAAAAAGAAAATCTTGTACAGAAAATTCAGGGTTACAACGCCATCTAAGAGTTTAACTCTTATGTAATGAACTCTTCTGTGCTTTGCATATTGGCGCTCGCGTGAGGAGCACGTGAGGCGCCACCATAGGATTTAATCCTATAAAATTGGCTCTGGCGCTGGCACCCTCATAGAGAGCACGTGAGGCGTTGCCTTATTAAATTCAACAGAGCTTTGCTCTTTTATTAGGTTAAATATATTGAGGAAACAAATGCCCCCCACCATTGCTCTCACATGATTTACACGTGGGTGAAACGGTGTTACCTTTTCCACCGTTCGATCTCCTAGGGAGTTGAACCGTCCCTTCATGTCTTATAAATAGGGTCTTTGGCCCTTGAGATAACTGTCATTCCATCATCTTCTTGAGTCTTCTTCCTCCTTGAGAATTTAATTCTATTTTCAGAGCTTAGATCTCTACCCCAAAGAAACTCTTAGAGTTTAACTCTGTTTAAGAAAATTGGAAACCATTTTTCTCTTAAAAGAGACACTTTTGTCTTGGATTTTTAACCCATTAACAGGGCTTTCCTCTTTTCTAGGAATAATCTCTTAGAGATCTAAAAAAAACTTTTGTTTGGGTAGACCATCGGTTTTAGAGATCTTAGGATTTTATCCTGTTATCAACTCTGATTTTTGAGAGTTCTCTGGAATTTAATTCTGGTATATTTCCCATGGGGATGTCTGTGATTTCCCATTATTAGAGGAATTCTGGGTTGTTCTGCAGAGCTTAGCTATGAGAAAATTTCATTTTGAAAGTTCTTTTGGGAATTTTATTCCCTTTTCTTTTTATGCCAATGCTCATATGTGCCTTACGTGAAGTGTTGTTATACATGTATATGTAAAAATTATTGCTGGCGCCCACGTGTCATGCACATGAGGCGCTACTGAGGATTTGAATCCTGAACTAGCGCCGGCACCCACACGTTATGCACGTGAGGCGCCGCTACAGGTTTTAGTCCTACAAAGAATAGGCACTGGCACTCACGTGTCATGCATGTGAGGCGCCACTGAGGGAATCGTTTGTTAGTGTATATGCCCTAGAGGCCATTACTGTATCATACTGGTTTGTATATTACTTAATGGAAGCTTGGGATATTCACCTTGTATATACAATCTTGCTCAAAATGGTAGTATGCTACTTGGTTTGTTTCTACTTCAATGTGTACATGTGTTTATTTTATGATATCACCTATACGCATTAGTGGAGCCCTTAGGATCTTTGCTTGATTACCAGCGTTGTGATGGCAGTCACACAAGTGGGGGCTGGGTAATCTATAAGCACATCCTTATGCAGGTCCCTAGTCGCAGGACTATCGAGACAGGGCATCGATACTCCGGAGTAGACTAGCGCATGCGCTTCTCATCCCAGTGTGGGAGACGGTCTGTCCCACAGCCGTCAGTACGTCGTACTTGAGATAGTATGCGGGTGCTCGTTAGGTTACGAGTACACTGGACAGGACTCGTCGGGAACTGACTAGTTAGTTTTATACCTATCGTCAGTTATCAGTTCCCAGGTGACATGAGTACAGCTTAGTCCGCTGACTTGACACTGGCACTTCGCCTCGAGTGTGTTCCCACTGTACTTTGATTACTACCCTACCACGGCTCAAAGGAGTCGTGCAAACAGGTAGTGGTTGGGTGTAGTCTTGGAGGCAGTGACGGTTAGACAGAATTCGTCTCTCCCAGTGTTAGGGGTTGACATCGCGCTGTGTCTAGGAGAGCCATTACACGAGTAGTCCCTGGCCAGGGCAAGCGAGATATACTGGTAGGCTTCCAGTGTTATCTCAGGGTGTTTTGGGCTTCACTCCGACACGACTTGTACCGCTATTAGGGTACTGACGTTTACTGCCCCCTAGGCCCGCCATGTGATGTATCAGACGAACAGACCGGACTGTACGGAGACTGTCACATTCAGACTCGGTAGGAGTTCAGATGGGGTTCACCTCGTCAGTCTTCTAATCGGCATCTACCTGGGGACCCTTACGCACAGCTAGTGCCGCTTGCGGTCTGTGGTTAAACCCACTGCCAGCGTAGTGTCGAGTCTTTAGAGTCCCACACAGAGGGCTATTCGCCTTTGGGCAAAACAGAGTAGAGGTTGCATGGTTTTGCGACAGGGTTCGTTCTCATCCGCGCACTTGTGCACGTTTGGAGTCCGGACGGATATTACTAGCGGGCTCTGGTTTGAGCTAGTATATGTTTTGGGGTTAGTTTTATCTCATTGTATTCATGTTCCTCGGAACAAGAATGCCGGTGTGTATGTACAGTTGATTGAGGCGGAGGAAGAGGATTTTCATTAGGGTTTCGGAACGGGAGTGTATGCACAGTTGACAATCGTCTTTTTCCAAACCCTAATGAATTTATGATATATCAGTTAATAATTTAATTAAATGAAATTGTGTAATGGTCGGGTTTGTTGACTTGTTGACCAAGGTTGACTTGTTGACCATGGTTGAAACTTTGACTATCATCATTACATATCAAAGATGCTCTTTGATTCTAGCAAAACCATTTAATGTGTGTAATGATAATTGTCATTCCAAACCATCCATCAACTATTTCATTTAGATTATTATTATTAATTTGATAATTCATTTCATATTATGTTATGGTTGTAAAAAGGATTTCATTCTATCATAACATTTCTCTCTCCTCTCTTCTTCTTCCTCCTCCTCTAGTTCAAGGAGACTCACTCTCATGTGTTGAGAAACCCCTCCTTGAGATAAAAACACCCCAAAACCACTCTCTACTCACTCTAGGGTTAGAGGTCTAGCAAGCCAAAGACCCTAGTTCTCTCAAAGTTCGAGAAAGGAGCCCGAAGGTTGAACCCTCAGGTGGATCCATCTTTGACGGAAGAAGGCGACGAGGAAAGCACCATCCAAGCTCTACAAAGGTTTCAAGAAGAAGGAGTTCAAGTTAGGTATAACATCTTTTCCGAGTAGCTAGCTCTCTTTAGCTTGGTAGCTAGTTTAGTTTAGAAAAGATCCCGACTTTTGTTAGTCCATGTTGCCTAATGCGCTAAAAATTTGTTTTTTATACCGTTTCCGCCTCCCCACAAGAACCGGGGTTGGCAACGTGGACTTACATCATTTTACCTTCTTGCTCTGATTCCCATGAGTCAACATTTTCTTTTCCCATGCCCTTTTGTCAGGACTTGGAAATAGCTCCACCATGCACAAAATTTTCTGTTCCTAGACTTGAATGCTCCTCTTTATAATCTGAAGCTCTGTCCTCCTCTTCAAGAGTTATGGCTTGCAATCATTTGCATGCTCGTCAACAACCGTGGGAGGTACCTATCGAGGGAATTGTCCCTTATTTTGCTGCGCATTTAGTGGACCCATTCTCACTGATGACCAGTGTGACATGGTGATGTACGAGCTTCTGGCACGTAGGGGCTCTCCTCTTCCTATCGGCTCTCCACTTAGCTCCGGATGATTTTCCTGTCTGTGTTTGCTGACATCCCCCGTCATCCTGCGGAGATGACTCCAGCGATGCTTGACGCAGCGGAGGATAAGATCGAGTGCTTTTATGAGGCATGCTTGATTATCCGGCCTCTGAAGGACCATTCTGCTCAGTTGCTAAGTCAGATGCGGGCTCAGCGAGCTGTCAAGTCCGCCTTCGCTGATGGGCACGGCGCTGACCGATGGGGAGCGAGTCCTCGCGAAGATCGCCGCTTCGACATGATGGAGAAGGCGGAGAAGGAATTAGAGAATCTTGTATATTGTTTTGTTAATCCTTGTATCTCTGATCCCATATTTGGCAATCTTTTCTCTGCGTAATAAATAAAAAAAATTGTCGACCATTGAACGTTTCATCCCCAGCGCATATTCATTTGGGTCTCCTGTCTCTGTACATATACTTTGTATTTAACCTTAGAAGTTTCTGATGGATGCATCTAGGCATAGGTGAACATCGGACTAATGTGAACTAATGCTTCGCCCTACCACTTTACTCATGGTGGTATACCCGTAGTTATGAGTCCCGAGGCCTACGTGTTGCGCCCTTTCTGTTTCTTGATGTCTTAATTTAGTGCCCATTAGTTTACTCACTCGTTTTGGAGTTTGTAGTTTATTCACTCGTTTCGGAGTCTCTAGTTTATGTACTCATTTCGGAGTTTATAGTTTATTCACTCATTTTGGAGTCTCTAGTTTATTCACTCGTTTCAGAGTATCTAGTTTATGTACTCATTTCGGAGTTTGTAGTTTATTCCCTCGTTTCGGAGTCTCTAGTTTATGTACTCATTGCGGAGTATTTTAGATTACCTCCATTGGGTTTACAGGAAAACTTGTCCTAACGTTGTATGTAGATAACTCCTATTCTTTACGACAGAGGTCCGTTAGGTTTGTGGTACTAGGGTTTTAGTCCGTGGGACCGTCGCATTGGCTGATGTATTTCTCGATATACAGTCTTTAAGTTGTTGTTCTAGTAACCCCATGACTGTCGTGTATCTGATCCCTTCGGGGGCTGGACAAGACATCTTCAAGTAATCTCCTTAGGCTATATTACCGTCGGAAGAGCAAACGTTAGGAATTTTCCATAATGCTTTTTACTTGAGATTAGGCTCAATTTGGAGCCCCGATGAATCATAACCACTCCGCACTGGTGTGGGATGATCTCCGATAGTCTTTTAGGATTTATATGGGTGGCCGTCGAGATCCGAAGCTGGGAATATGTCGTCGCTTCATTTTTGTTTTAATGATGCCACGCCGCTTCTTTGCAGAAATAGGATAGACATCTGTAGGACCTCTACGCTGTATATATTGCAGTTGAAGCCCGGAGCTAGGAATATGCCATTGCTCCAATTTCATCTGATAGTTGCGTCCGTATCCTTCTGAAATGAGGCGGAATGCCGAGATAGTCTCTAGGTTGTATATGCGCCGTCGAGACTTGTGGCTAGGATTTTGCCATTACTCTATTTTTGTTTCGACCCTTGGGTCTTTTGTGGATGTTGCGTTTGCATCCCGATGGGATGAGAAAGAACGCCGAGATAGTTTTTGGGTTGTATATGTACCGTCAAAATTTGGAGCTAGGATTTTACCATTACTCCATTTTTTTTCGACCCTTGGGTCTTTTGTTGACGTTCCATCTGCATTCTGCTGGAATGAGAAGGAACGCCAAGTTGGAGCTAAGATTTTTCCATTACTCTGTTTTGATTTGGCTTTGTTAACGTCGCATCTACATTCTGTTGGAATGAGAAGAACGTCGAGCTGATCTCTAGGCTGTAGATGTTGCCGTCGAGATTCGGCTCCCTCTTTGACAAAGCCTGGTGGGAAAATATGGTTCCCTTTTTATTTGTGCCCATGGATTGTATATAGGGGTCAGTGTGAACTCACATGCAGGGCAGAGGAAATTTCATTCTTTTTTTTATCTTTTATTTCCGCTATGCTCTATCTTTTCAGCTTTTATGTCGTGAAAGTCGCGATTGCCCAATCATTTCGGCTATTTCATTCGCGGTGCCCAATCATTTCGGCTATGTATTTTTTTTATCTTTACTCGCTGTTTTTTGTTGTGAGTTGCCCAAACATTTTTGTTGTTTCATTCGCGGTGCCCAATCATTTCGGCTATGTATTTTTTTTATCTTTACTCGCTTTTTTTATTGTGAGTTGCCCAAACATTTCGGCTGTTTCATATGCATTTTTTGCTCGCTGATTTTTATCGCGAGTAGGGCAATTGTGTCCCGATACCAATTTTGGCATCTGTATCGCTGCAACTGGGATATTGCCAGGAGCGAATCATCATTTGCTATAAGAGGACCTGGAGTTTGACACTTATTTAGGCATCAGCATCGCTACAACTGGAATGTTGCCAGAAGCGAATCATCATTTGCCTTGTCGATTTGAATAAAGATGGCTTAGTAGACAGGGTTAGGATCCTGTCGACTAAGACTTTTTGACTTTATGAGTCGTAAGTGTCTCACAAAGGCATTTCTCCCTACGAGTCGAGAGAATCTCATAAGTGTATTTTCCCCTTAGGAATCGTGAGGACTCCTAAATGCATTCTCTCTTATAAGTCTAAGTATCTTACAAGAGTATTTTCTCCTTATAAGTCGAGAGGACTTACAAGCGTCGTTCACCATATGAGGACATTCCTTATCATTGGTGGAACTTGGTGGGAGAATATTTATTTATGCCCATGGATTGTATACAAGGGTCAATATTAGACCTTCTGAAGGGAAACGGGGATATGACGGCTTAAGAACAGGTTTAGATCCCTGTAGCTTAAGGCTTTTGAATCCTATGAGCCGTGAGGGCCTCATAGGGGGAAATTCTCCTTACGAGTCGTGAGGATCTAGCAAGTGTAATTTCTCCTTAGGAACCGTGAGAATCCATAAGTGTATTGCTCCTTTGTGAGTCGTAAGGATCTCATGCAGGTATTTTCTCCTCACAAGGTCGAGAGGACCTTATAAGTGTACATGAATTTTTTTTTATGAGTTTGCGCCCTTTTCAGGTTTTCACCAATTCACCGGCAGTCCTGTAGTTTTTACTCATGGCGCCCCTTCGATTTTTCATCCGTGCCCATTTTTCTTGTGAACATACCTTTTTTTAACAAAACTCTCGAAAGTAGCTTCGTCATAGGTGACCCATCCGTTTGTTGGTGGGATTTGGGAGTGGCTTCATTGCTGGAGTAGCTGTGTAGTAGGTAGGACTTGAGTTGCAACCCTCACCATCGAGACTTCGATTTCCATATAGACCTCAAGGGAGGATATCATCGTATTTTGTGCAATGCGCCATATTTGAGGTGACGCGCTAGTTTAGGGACGTTCCGGTCCATTGTTAGTTTAGGGACATCTCAATCCGTACAGCCATGTTTGAGGCGAGTAGTTAGTTTAAAGACTTTTCGGTCCGTTGTTAGTTTAGGGACATCTCGGTCCAATGTCGCCATGTTTGAGGCGATGGAGCTTTTGGATACTACTTTTAAGGTTCTGACTCAGGAAGATAGCGAGCGGACATAAGTGTCGTCATCTATCATTGACCTAGGTCGTGACTCGTTAGGCGTAGTATTTTTTGAGGAATCGGCCGTTTATTAGCTGGAAGGGTCTTTCGCCATGCATATCCATGAGCAGGTAGGCTCCACCTTGGTAGACTTTGTCTATGATTTACGGGCCTTCATAGTTCGGCTCGAATTTCCCCCGCTTTGCACGACTAGGGATCATTGGTCTTTTGACAACTAGCATGAGTTTGCCTTGGCAGAATGTTCTCAGCCTGGTCAGTCTTTCGTATGACCGTGTCATCTTTGCCTTATAAGCCTCTAAGTTTTGTTGTGCTATAAGGCAACTTTCATCGAGGACATCGAGCTCTTCAAGCCGAAGATGAGCATTTTATTCATCTGTCAGCTCATATAAAACCGCTACTCGTAGAGAACGGAGTTCAACTTCCAGGGGAAGCACTGCTTCCGTGCCGAATACCGACGCGTTTGGTGTTGTATTCGTGGCCGTTTTGAACGTTGTTCGGTACGCACAGAGAGCTTCGTGTACCCTTTCAGGCCAGCCTCTTTTGTTTTTGGACAATGTTTTCTTTATAATCTTTGTCAAGGTCTTGTTGAAAGCTTCAGCTAAACCGTTGGCATGAGGATTATAAAATGAAGAGTATCTCCAATCTATCTTATGCTGTTGTGCGAAATGGCTGATTTTATGGATTCTATAAGCTGGTCCATTATCCGAGATAATTCATCGCGGAGTGCTGAACCGATAGATGACATGTGTCCTGAAGAAATGGAGGATATTCTCCGTCTTCACCTCCCTTAGTGGCTCTGCTTCTGCCCACTTAGAAAAGTAGTCGGTTGTTTCCAGTATGAGCCGATGTCCTTTGGACGATACCGGTTCAATAGGGCCAATTATATCGGTTCCCCACATTTCGAATGGCCAGCTAGCCATTGCTGGATGTAGCGGGTTTGGATGCTGGTGGATGAAGTCCCTGTGAATTTTGCACGAGTGACACTGCTTCGCATATTCGAGACAGTCCTGAATCATCGTGGGCCAATAATAATCCATTCTTTTGATCTTCAGCTTCATTTTTGGCCTAGCTTAGTGAGAACCGCAGGGTCCGTCATGAGTTTCTTAGACGACTTTCTTGGCTTCCTCTGGCTCCAGGCATCTTAGCCACAGACAGTCGAATGATCTCTTATATAAAGTACCATTAATGAAGGCGAAAGACAGAGCTCGTTTCATGAACTGATGTCTAGACGATGCATTTTTGGGCGTTCGTTAGGATTTGAAGTAGTCTATGAAGACTTCCCTCCAATCGTTGACCTTTTCTTTGTCCCTTATTTGAAGGGTTCCTTGTTCGGTTGTTTCTTTTCCTTCGGATGGCTCTGTTAAGTCTCCCGAAGATATTTATGTTGGTGCGAGAACCCTGCGGCTTTGCACAATGATCTTTATGTCATCGAGGTTTTCGTCGGCCAATTTCTTAGCCAATTTAGCCAATGCATCCGCCTTGTTGTTTTCTGCAAGTGGTATACGCTCTAGGATGTAGGAGGGGATTTGTGTTAGCAGTTGCTGCACTCTTTCGCCGTACTTTATCAGCTCTGGCTTGCACGTCTGATAGTCTCCATTTACTTGGCTAACGATCAACTGGGAATCTCCATATATGAGGAGGTCTTTGATTGTCAACAGCGATCTCGAGACCTGCTATCAAAGCTTTATATTCAGCTTCGTTATTAGTCCTTAGCTCCATTAAGGAGATGGCGTAATGCAATATTCCTCCTTGTGGAGTCACGAAGACAAGGACCACCCCGGCTTTGATTATGGGGTACTTTGTTTTCGCTTCTTCATGGAAGATGCTCCGTTGAAGTAGAATTCCTATTGGGAATCATTGTCTTCCTTCTCTCCTTCAATTGTGTCGAACGCATGTTCATCCGGCAACTCGCAATTTAAAAGGGAGTCGGCTGGTATCGGATGCTCGATGAGAAAGTCGGCAATGGCCTGGTCTTTCACTGCTTTGAGAGGTCGATACGTTATCGAGAACTCCATCAGGAGGAGGGCCCATTTGGCAAGTCTTCCTATTAGTATGGCCCTTAACATCAAATATTTGAGAGGATCCACCTTTGATATAAGATGGACCTCATGCGCCAAGGCGTAATGTCTAAGCTTCGTTATCGCGAAGATCAGTGCTAGGCAATGCTTTTCAATGGGGGAGTAATTGTTTTCTGCCCTCAGGAGAACTCGACTCAAATAGTACAAAGCTCTCTCCTTTCCCTGATCGTTCTTTTAGGCCCATAGTGCACCTAGAGAACCCTCAAGGTCTGTTGTATATAAGATAAAGTGTTTTCCCTTAACCGGAGAGGTCAATACCGGCGGATTTTGCAGGTATTGCTTTATTTTGTCTAGTGCATTTTGGAACTTTTGATCCCAGACAAACGGGGTCCCTTTCTTCATTAGATGACTGTAGTTACGGCATTTTTCGAAGAGATTGGCTATGAGTCGCCGGATGTATGCGAGCTTTTCTTGAAGAGATTGCAACTGTTTGAAAGTTCTTGGCGTGGGCATTTCTATAATCGCCTTGATCTTTGAGGGATCGATTTCGATACCCAGGTGTCGTATGATGAATCCTAGGAATTTTCCTGAGGAGACTCCAAATGCGCATTTTAGAGGATTCATCTTCAAATTATACTTCCGAAAACATTGGAACACTATATTTAGATGTTCCTAATGTTCCTCGTACGATTTACTTTTCACCACAAGGTCGTCAATGTAGCCTTCAACGATCTCATGGATGATGTCATCGAAGATCTTTGTCATGGCCCTCTGATAGATAGCGCCAGCGTTCTTTAAACCGAAAGGCAGCACCTTATAGCAGAATATGCCCAGCGAAGTCTGGAAGGCATATGTTTTTGATCTTCAGGATGAATTTTTATTTGGTTGTATCCTGAAGATTCATCCATGAAGGAGAAGACCTCATGGGTAGATGTGTGATCAATCATCAGCTCGGTAACAGGTACTGGGAAATCATCCTTCAAGCAAGCTTTGTTGAAGTCCCGAAAGTCCACGCAGATGCACACCATCCCATTTTTCTTCATCATCGGAACGATGCTAGCGATCCAGTAGGGATATTGAACTTCTTGGATGAAGCCGGAGTCGATTAGTTTCTTGCCTTCAGCGTTGATACTCATCTCAAGTTCGAGTCACATTCGTCGATACTCATCTCAAGTTCGAGTCGCATTCATCTTGGCGCCTGTTTGACTGGCTTATTGTCCGGCGATATAGCGAGTTTATGTACCGCCACTTTTAGATCTAAACCCGGCATCTCGGAGTAGTTACATACGAAGCAGTCTTTATATTGCATGAGTATGTCTTTTAACATGGCTACCTGTTCTTTAGATAGCAGCTCACTGACGAACGTTTGTCTCGGATCATTTTCCGACCCTAAGTCAATTTTCCTTAGATTATCCGCCGTAGTGTGTATCCCATCTTTTAGCTCTGTTGGTGCTGGTGGAAACTCTGAGATCACCTCGTCCTCGTCTTTATTTGCGAAACACCTGAAGAGGTCATCCATAGTCTCGTGCCCTCCCTCCTTTGAAAGTGTTATCACATGGCAGGTACGAGTTCGCTTCCATTCTTGATGTTGAGCCGGTCCTATCCTCGTAGTATAGGTCCTCTTTGGCACATGCTTTTGCGGCGGGGTTACTTTCCAGCTGTCGGATAAAGTGAACCTGCCTCGTTGATACTGATCTTCTACCCGGTCTTTGAAGGTGAAGCAGTCTTCAAAGAGATGACCTATTGCTCGGTGGTAGGAGTAATAATCCAGGTGATGGATCTCGTTTATTTGTTCGGGATACAGTGTCACCATTTGATACTTCATGTCAAGGTTGAATGTTTTCCTCATCTTGTCTCAGGGGGAAAGAGTATTCTCGACCCATCTTCTACATAAAAGACGGGTTCCAGGCGAGTTTTTCTCGATTGCACGGCTTCTTAGATCCATTTTGCTATTTTCGAACGTTGTTTGCATTCTTAACTTTGATCTTTCCTCTATTTCAAGCTTTTCCTCTGTCGCGAAAACGTACAGCGGGCTGAGGATGAAGGGCATTGTAGTCTTCCTTTTCCGCAGACTGCTGATTGAGGCGTTGCATCCTGGCTTTTTCATAGATATCCATTTCGTGGCTATGGTTGTCCCGACTCTTTTGACAAACTTCTTTAATTAGCTTGTCTATTTGTTCCTCGAGCGACGGACTTAACATTCTTAGAGCGGGATTTCGCTCTGTTTCAACGTCACAGCTATCTGGAAGAGCGTCCTCTCCTTCACTGGAGTTGTTTATGACGCGGCAATTGCGGAATCGCTCCTGTTTTGTGGACCGAACGTATCCGAGCTCGGTTTTCTCCATCTTCCCGTTGGGCATCTTTCGCTGGGTCCCAGGAATATCCCAAATCTTTTTGTAGAATTAGGCTTGTCGAACTGTTTGTTCGAGGGGTAAACCTTGGCATCTTAACAGCCTTTTTAATCCCTCCGTGTAGTATCTTGGCAAACGGATTGGTTGAAGCCTGTCGAGTGCAAAATCGGCACCATGCCAGACTTGTTTCTCTACTCTGGTCTCCGTAGATTGGTAGAAGAGGATCGCCTTTTCACCTCTGCGCCTAGGAGGCACGTAGAAAGTCTATAGTTCCTGTACGCTGTATGTTTTGAGCGCATCAAGTTCCTTATAATGCCGAGGCGGAGCCATTGTGATTTGTAGACTCTGATCGGCCCCGGTGAGGGCTTGCACTGACGGACGGATGGAGAACACCGCGTCGGCCTCGTCCTCAGAGTCACTGCCAAAGACCATAATAGGAGTAGATGGTCCGGGCTTGTTGTCTTGGGGTTGCCCCGAGTAGACTATTTCTTCATCTTCCTCGGTATCACTCCTAAAGATCGGGATGGTGGCAACGGACTTCTATTTATTCTTCGGCTTATGACACATTTCCGTGTTTTTGAAGTCTGGTAGGAAGTACATTGCGTCTTCATATTTTCGGACTTCGTTTATGGAGAACGGGTTTAGCTCCCCTGTAACAGTGTATTCCAAGCCGTCTTTAAAATACTTCATATATTGATGTTATGTAGAAAGGATGACGTTGTATTCGTGTAACCAAGGCCTGCCGAGCAGAGCATTATAACAAGTCATGGCATCAATGACATGAAATTTGATGTCAGTGACGAGCAACCCGAAGCGTAGCGTCAGTATTACAGACCCGATTGTCCGTGACGGCTGTGAGTCGAACCCAAAGATGGTAATTTTTTCTCGGGCCAAGTGCTGGACATTCATGCAAATCTCCTTCGGCACTCTCATGTTGAGAAGGTTGACAGAGATCCGTTGTCGACAAGGATTTTCCCTATCTTGATGTCGTGGCTGTACCCGGTGACATATAATGGGCGATTATGTTCGCACGTACCGAGGAGGAGGTCTTCATCGCTGAATGTAATGTCAGCTATATGAACCTCTGCTAGCTAGTCCTTTATCTTCTCTTCTGCGAGGAAAGTTTGAAACTGATCGGGTTCTTGTAATGCCTTGATCAGAGAATCTCGTGCCTCTTTAGACAGGAGGAGAGAATCCAATATGCTCAGTTGTGAGGGTATTTTTCTCAGATGTGCTAGGAGATTGTAATTCGCCTTTTTTTCTTAGGCTGGCCCCTGGCTGCGAGCCCTTTGACAACTCCATCGTCGAGGGCAATTTTCTCAGGGATTTTTTTTCTTCCCCTTTGTCTCATTTGCTCGAACCTTTGTTTGTAGGTCCGAGATTCTTCTCAGGAAGCGTGCGGTTACGCAGCTGAATGTTCTCACAGTTCTTCTCCTCCTCTTCTTTTTAGGAGGTGGAGTCTTTGAAGAGAGGGCTGAGGGGCATTTCATCCTCAGAATCACTCCCGAAGGTAAGAACTTGGGTGTTTTCCTTTTCCGGACTGGTATCAACCATATGACAGTTGCCAGTCGTTTTTTCATGCGCATCTGCCACACTTTTTTGCCGTCGACGAGCTTCGCGCTTCATCCTCTTGAAGTGTTTTTGATGGGCAACATATCTTTGCCACCACTTCTTGAAGGTACTGCATTCTTCGGTGGGATAAGTAATCCTCCGATGGTATAGACAGTAGTTTGGATGTGAATCCTCTCTGTTAAGGCATATGACCCTGGGAGTGCTTCTTACGAGAGGTGGCGGCTTCATTCCCATGGACAGGGCTTTGGTGAACGGCTTCTCTGTCTAGATCCTGCTCTTATTTATGGCAGGTGTGCTTTAGTTTGGTTGGAGTACTTTACGACTCGTTCCCGCCACAGCTTCTTCATCCTAACGCTGACACTTAGCCTTTTCGTATATGACTGTTTTACGTTCTCGGTCAGATTTGCTTTTTTGAAAGGCTTCATTTAACAGCCTATCGATCGGGTCTTCTGGCAGTTCCGGGGATTTTAGCACCGATCCTGCCCCCAGTTCCTATGCGTGGATTCCTGACGCTGAGGGAGCTTCTTCACCATATGACGACGAATGGGAGACCATGTGGCAACTTGATATGCGGCCTTCGGTTTCTTCTAATGAGTTATTTTCCTCATCGTTGTCATTGTCTTCGTCCTCAAGTATATGCTTGAGGAACTTTTCAAGAGTGACCGGTGTCCGCGCCTTTTGGTTGTACTCCTCTAGCACGTCAATGTATTTTTGCAGGTCTATCCGCTTGTCGTCATATTCGGTAAGCTGCACAGGTTTCTTGGTCTTCTTCTTTTTCTTTGAAGACTTTGAAGGCTCGACTTAGGGGTTTTGCCCTTTGTCGACAATTTTTGGTACGGGGCGTGGTTTCAACATCCCTTCGATGATTTCGGGTTCAAATGGACTTTTCCACCTGACTGCCGGACATGCCTGTAGATTCTTCAGCATTCTTTTAATTTTAGCTGAAGAACGACTTCCCATGGCGTTTCTTCCACGAGTGAGCATGAAGCCCCCGGTGCATCCACCTTTTTGGGTGCATGCTTCTAGGGGGTTCACCCTCCAATTCTCAAACAGCGTGAAATTCCCTGTTGATACTGGTTCTCGACCCAGTTCTTGAAGACGTAGTAATCCTCAATTGGGTGGCTCACCATTCTGTGATAGGAGCAGTAGTTGGGGTTGTTGACGTCACCGGGTTGCAGTGGACGTCGTGGGTCTGGTAATGTGATGAGTTTGTTGCGCACAGTCAACTCGAACAGTCTCCTCGTCTTGTCACGGGGAAATGAGTAAGCACGTCCTAGCCTTTCTTCTAGGGATAGGCATAGGCGTGCGTTGTTTTGGCGAGCAACCGGTTTTGGGCCACTCAGTTGTTGTTGCGTGTTGGCAACGAAGGCCGCTTTCCTTTTACCCTTAGCATTTTGAGGGTCCTTATTTGAGGAGGAGGGCCCGTGGCCCATCTGGTCCATTTGGGCCAGTTTATCGATCAAAACTTGGAAGGTCGTTGTCTTGAAGAATGTCATGAAATGGGATACAGTCCTTTGAGGATCTGGGGTCCCAATGAACATGCCCACGGCGGGGGATTCTTCGATGCACTGTTCGCATTTTGACCATAGGTTCCGCCACTGGATCGCATATTGGACCCAAGTTTCTCCTGGCCTTACCCTAGTATTGATTAACGCCGTGATCGGGCTGCGCTCGCTCGCGCTGGCGAACCACTGTATGAACAGCAGTTCCATTTCTGTGAAAGTTCTCACGGAGTCATTTGGGAGCTCCGAGTACCATTCAAAGGTTGTTTTTTACCGGATGCCAACGAATTGGCGAAGCAACAGTTTGTTGTCGCCTCCAGTGTTGCCGCATAGAGCTCTGAACTGCGTGACGTGCTAATGGGGATTGCCTGTCCCTTTGTACACATGAAACTTGGGGATCGTATATCCTGGCGGGTATTTGATTTGGTTATACCAGCCTGGATACGGTCGCCCGGTTCTGACGATTTGGCAAGCAGCCTCAGTAGCTTGATGAGCTCGTATTTGTTGAGCTATATAATCATCAAGAGCAGCCTTGGAGATCGTTTCCTCCTTGGTTGTTGATAAAGCCGGAAGAGGGTTTGATGTTTCCCCTCTGTCATCCTCGATGATTATCGGCAGATCCTCGGCTGGGGGTTCTGGCTGGATCATTATTCCAACCATGTCCTGGAACAAAAGCGCCATCTACTTTATGTTAGCTACTTGTCCTGTGGCCACCTTGTCTTTTCTTTCAAGAACCCTTCATAGAAACTTTGTATCAGTCTCCTGCTCTTGGAGCTGCTCAAATGCTGGTTCCGAACTTTCTTTCTATCCGGTAAGTGCTGCCATTTTGGTCAGCATTTCCTAAAGTTTTTGTTGTTGCTCCTGAGCTTTTATCAGCGACCGAGTTTGCGGTCGATGACTTACAGAAGCACGTCTTTTCTCTTTCTCGGAAGCTATATGGACCGTATTTACGATCGTGGCCCCAGACTTGGGGCGTTTTGGTCCAGCACCATTGGAATTTTCTACAGGCGATTGGATTTTCTCCAGCTTCGTCCTTTTGTGGGAGGTTGAAGTTGAAGGAGCCGTTATGACAGGCACATGTGTAGAAGAAATCTCTCGCTGTATGACGAAGGGATGATCTTTTTCCTTCCGAGCCTTTGATTTCTTTGGCCGAGGAGAATAATCTTTGTTGATCACAGTGTCCTGGACTTTCGACCAAACCATGTGAATTTGGGAGGAGAGCTGCTGACGGGGATGCTCCATCTTTGCCTGCACTATGGCTTCTGCAGGTGGGGGCGATTTCTTTAGTACCGCCGTTGGAGAGTTCTTGCGTACCCTCCTGAGCATATCAAAGCTTTTCCCGGTTGAAACAGTAGCGTCAACTTCCACCATTAGAGCTGGTGGGGTAAGTCTAGAGAAGGAGTTGCCCCTAGCTTTTCTCACCAGGCGCCATGTTGGAAATAGTGCCCTCACAATCAATTATTGGATCGCAGATACGTGATTGCAATGATTGAGGCAAGACCTATACCGATATGACAGTCTTGCTCAAGATGATAGTATGCTATCTGGTTTCTCTTTATCATCGTATACATGCTTTAGTTCGCTATTGCATATTGATAGAGCCCATTGGATTCTTGCCTGACTGCCAGCAGTATGATGGCGATCATATACATGGGACCTGGGGTCTGTAAGCACATCCTTAAAGTGTCCCTAGTCGTAGGAGTTTCAAGACAGGGTATCGATACTCCAGAGTAGACTAGTGTATACAGTCGAGACCCCGACGACGGGCGGCGGCCGGTCTCACAAGCCATCGGTGTCAGTTGGTTCACCTAAGATGTATATAGGTGCTCATTGGGTTATGAGTACACCGGACAGGACTCGCCGGGAATATGCTAGTTGGTATTATACATATCGTCAGATAGCAGTTCGCTGGTGACTTGTGTACAGGTTAGTTCATCGACCTGATATCGTTATTTGTCTCGTGTGAGTTCCCACTGTGCTTAGATTACTACCCTACCACGCTCAAAGGAGTTGTGCAAACAGGTTTTAGTTGGGTACAGTCCCGAGCCACATTGGAGGCAAGTAGCGGATCGGCAGGGGATTCGTCTCTCCCGGTATTGGGGGTGAGATCACGCTGTGTCTAGGAAAGCCATTACACAAAGCCCTCGGCCGAGGCAGGAGATTTACTGGTAGGTACTCCAGTAGTATCTCAGGGTGTTCTGGGCCACTCTCTGACACGACTTATACCGCTATTGGGGGTCTGACGTTACTAGCCCCTTAGGAAGATATGCGATACTCATAGACGAACGGAACGGACTATATGTATATTGTCACTGTTAGGCTCAGTAGGGTTTATGGATGAGTTCGCTCGTCAGCTTCCCTTCCAATCAATACATAGGCAAACCGTTACGTACAGCTTGTACCTCTGACGTGCTAGAGGTTATACTCAGTGCCAGTGTGTTGATGAGTCATTAGAGTCCCCCACAGACAGTTTCCCAAGTTCGGGCGAAACATTGTAAAGGCCGTATGGTTTTATGGCAAGGTTCGGAAAATGCACGTGCGTTTTCGCACGTGTCGTTTTTCGGGCAGATAATACTGGTCGGCTTTGGTTTTAGCCGGATCCGAGTATTATGCTGTGTAGATATAATATCTTTGTCTCAGATGTATTTGTATTCGGTCGTAATACAAATGCGGGTATGTTTATACTGATACGGGGTTATCCTGAAATTCGTTTCAGGATCACTTTTGGAAGTTGCCAGTTTCCAGTTTTCTATCGCCCGTATTTAACATTCGGTTAAATGCGGATTTATCTTTTCTTCTTGAGATGAGTGTGGAAGTTTCTAGTAGGTGACTAGGATGGTGAGGTGGCTTTGTTCATTAATGGTGCATTAATGAAAGGGTGACTAAGGTTAATGAATCATCACTTTCATTAATGTGTTCACACTAGGTGTTTTGATGACTCTTCTCTTCATTAATGGTTATGGTTACCTTCCCCCTCCTACACTCACCTCTCCCTCACCTATAAGTGGTCGGCCCCTCTTCTATGATGAGATTATGGTTGCTTGAAAAAGATTATGACAGTTTTGGTTGATAGAAATTAGATGTGATCCATTTCTCATTTCCATTCGATCCAAAAAGGCAACTTCATTAACCGTTCGTCCATGGCTTTGGACGTAACTAGACAAAGTGTTCTACTCATTCTCTACATCAATCTTGGTCATCTCTTTTAGTAAACTTGATGATTGAATTGCCTCGGTTCAGAGGCGGGAGCCCGTTTAAAGATCCGTCGACATGGTGCCACCTGGACGAGAAGACTGAAGATTCAGGAGATCGGAGCAGCCGCAACTAAGCGTGGGATGATGGTTGAAGACCGAAGGACTCGGATCATTCGGTATAACGTTTCTACCCTCTTTGTAATTTGTTAGTTTAGCTTTAATGGCATATCCGGATTACAGTACATGATAGCGCCAGTTGTAAAAAGTTTTTGTTCCGCATTTGGCGTCTGTTAGACGGCCGGGGCGCTACCGTGGACTTACAGTGGTATCAGAGCCTAACCATTAAGCTATACTAACTTGTGCTAACACGTTTAAAATATCGATCGAACGGGTTTTCAAAAATTGCAATTTCCTACACAATAGTTTCTGTCGATTTTTTTAAGGGCCTAAAAATAATTTTACATATCACAGAAAATTGTGCAGGGGTTTTTAAGCATTAAGGAAAAATTTTAGCACGTGATCCTACAGTAGAGCCGCGGATCCGCAGTCAAAGCTATGGTTTGACCGCGGAACCGCGGCAGCACTGTTGGAACAGTGCACTAAATTTCTCCAGTAAACTTTAAACTGTGAATTTTGGTGTTTGGTACTGTTCTTTTGGGCCCAGATTTTATTACTGTACAGCAGATGTACGTGGGGCCCACTTCAGGAAGTTTTGTCGATCAAAATTTTAAACTTGTTAGTATTCATTATTTACATTATATCTCCGACCGTGAATGTCATTCGATCGGTAAACCGCGTCTAATTGCTATAGTTCTTTTAGACGGGTTTGCGAACGTGACATTCGCGTTGATGTTCTGTGTTGTGCTGTGATGTTGCGGATATGTCATGGTGGATAGCAGGGTGCAATGATAATGCAGTTTGGATTTATTTGTACATTTGATATTGCGGGGCGAGCGTCCAACATATGGACTGTCGTCACTGCCTGTTGTATAATATTCTTTTGGGGTACGACCGGGTTAAGGTCGATGTATCCGTTGTATATTTTTTATTTCTGTACTAGGTTTATCCCGTGAAAGAGTGCACAGATAGCCGGGTTCTGGAGGGCAACAGGTCCGAATCTCATGGCTTTGAGAGGCAAAGGGACCTTGCTCTAGAATTGGCAGACTATTCGCCGCACTCGTAGGGGGTACAGGTTGACCCAAGGAGGGGTGCTCAATTTACCGGATTCCGTAAAGTGCCGGGTGTTCCATTCACTACGCTGTGGGGGACTACCTCGCTTCAGGTTTTGGCGGGTAACTTGCCGCACCCGTAAGGGTCTAGGTTTCATTGCACAGGCTATCCACACGACCAGGGGAACGTCAGGTTTCAGCAGCGGCTCTGTGAAACCCGGGGATCCCAAATTATCTGTATTGTTCTGTGATGCTTATTACTTTTTCTGTAATGTTTCATATTATCACGCCTGGAGCGATTGCTGTATATTGGTATATATATTATTAGATGTTGTATATGTTTTACACCCGCGCTAGTCCAGTCCCCGCTCTGTCGTTAGTTAAGTAACCTAACGGGTGATGACGGGACCCAGTGGCAAATGCGGATGGCATATACGTACATTATATTTTTGTTTTTTTCTGGTGTGTTTAATTGATGGGACTGCGTTGATTCTGATCAATGCAAAGTAAAACAAACCATTTTTTTTGATATTGTTGGAACAAATTTTAAAAGTGTTATTACAAAGACGTTTCTTTTTGTTTTGCATAGTGATATTCAGTTTAGAATATCCGGTGCCTCATTCGACGAGGCAAGGGCTGATATCCCTTCACCGGGAAAGACCCCTTGGGCAGAAGATTGCGTCAAGGTAATAACTTCAATATAGTCAATTACAAGTTGCTTTGCATCGCGATATTCAGTTGGAATATCCTGCACCTCATTCCACGAGGAAAGAGCCGAGATCCCTTCACCGGGAGTGACCTCTTTAGCAAAAAGTTTTCGCCACTATATTTTTATAAAAAGCTATCAGTTTCCTTCAACGAGATCAAGTTCATTACGTTAAAGGTTTTTCGCCAAAAACCAGCCGTAGCCCTCCGTCATTTCTTATGGATGGTCAGTAGTATTCATGCTATGTTTGTTGACTAAAGTCAAGGCATAGTGTTTGGTAGTTGTTGGGTATTCATCTGTTGCATAGATAGATGTGTTGGTTTGGGACAGTCGTATTACCTTATTGACTAAAGTCAAGGGTATGTACGGGTGGGTTCAAATCAACCTGGACAATGACGGGTAGAACTTGACATGTGACTTATGATTTGTTGACTAAAGTCAAGGTCATAAGAGCATGAGGCAAAAATAACATCGGGAGTTTCAAACATAAAGCAAACTTGTCAGGCATGCACATACCTTTTGGAGTGTGATAACTTGAGTGGCTTCCATCAAGTTATCATGCGATGATAGTTGGATCCCGATTCTCACTGATGAGTTGGTTTACTATTCGGGTGATCCCGACTAATTCTTCTTTCAGGTTTGGAGAAGAATTTGATATTACAGTGGGAGGTTTCCTGATTAGATAAAGTGATAACCATTCTGATCGAGGTTAGAGTGCAGGCAGAGTGTTTCTTTTCTCTCTCTCTCTTTGGCAGCGACCTTTGACCGACCCTAGACTGTGACTCAGTGACCAAGTTGACCGAACCTTCTTAAAATACTGGCTTTTGGATTGTCTAAAGTTGCATAAGTCATTGCCACTCCTTCTTTTACCCTTCGTATTTCTCAGAACACCCCGTATTATTACGGACATCCACTTCCATTGGATAAATCCATCGTATGGTTATATACAAACTCGAATGGACTTCTTCGAGGATGGATCCAGGTTTAGGAGAAATAGAATTAGTTTATTCAGTTGTCTTTTATTATCACCTTCTCTCAGGTTGCGAGGGCTCCTTAGTTAAGGAGAGTACACCTATTACGCTTATTGGATAGTCTTCTTCCAAACCATAGGCAGGTGCCGAAAGGTAGAGAATGAAGAAAACCAATTAGCCTAAGTAGGGTGTACAAAAGGTAATATGTAAAGATAAAATAAAGGGATTAGAAAGAGGGCAAAGTAAATTGCGACTGTTATCATTCACGACCAAACCGCGTACTTAATCGCCACTCCTATTTCGCCTTTAAAAGAATAAGGTATTATTCAGTTGTCTTTTATCATCACCTTCTCTCAAGTTGTGAGTACTCCTTGGTTTAGGAGGGTACACCTATTATGCTTACTGGATAGTATTCTTCCAAACCATAGGCTGGTGCCGAACGGTAGGAAAAGAAGAAAACCATTTAGCCTAACGATGGTGTACAGAAGGTAACGACTAAAGACAAATAAAGGGATTTGGAAGATGGCAAAGAGATATACGGTTAAAATCATGAATTGGATTATGGAAGAGGCATTACTAGGAATACCAGGATACCCCTACGAAACATTTTTATGTTTCAGTGCATTGTTAATGGAAAACTAATTTCCCAATTAGATACTTACTCCAGGGTATGTATTTACCAAGTTTCATTCTCATATCTGTACGGTTTTACAGATGATGAGTGGGAGTAAGTTATTGGGAATTAGGTGATTATCCTCATTATATCGGAATTCGTTGTAATTGGTGATATTTGAGGAAATCTCCTAGGTACAGTTTTCAACCTACGATGCACAGGTTTTGAGTTATTCAACTCAGCGGACTTATACAGAGTATTGTATGTTGTCCAGTGTCCGTCAAGACAAAGGGGCAGGTCCTCGTACTATATTCTGTTTATTTGTAACTTTTTTAGTTTTTAGACAAGTGTTTCGTAGAAATACAATGTCTAAGTTTTGAGAAGTTGTGGGTATAAGAATAAAGTAGAGAACCAGGTATCGCAATTATCGGGATTCTTCAAAGAGATCGAAGATGTAGATTCTTGAGATTGGTATTCAGATGATAGTAATGGCTTTGAGAAACTTGTTTCTCTTTCGGGTTACTCATAATTGGATGGATTACTAAGTTGAGTAATGCTGATTAACCTCTCTCCATTAAGTAGATATGCACTGGAGACAGCTGCATGATTTGAATCTGGTTCCAATTAAATTAGTGCCTCTATTTCTATATGGTATATAGAATGGTTCATATCTTAACGATGTTAAGGTACGGGGATTTGTCCAGCTTATGCTTAAAACCAGACACTGGATAACTCAAGGCACGTTTCTGTAATGGCAGTTTGTGGGTTGACCCTGGCTTTGATGAGGGTTGACATTTCTACCATCTGGAAGATCAATAGTGATATTGTTCTTGACTCGCCACAGTTTTAGTAAAATGGATTTTTTCAGAAAACAGTAGTGGGAGTATGGTAGAACTGGAAGTGATTCCAGAACCGCAAACGATTACGGAAAATTTAATATGACCTATATATTCAATCAGGTTTTGACATTCCAATAGCCACTCCGCAGACATGGTGGGTAACCTTAGACACCCGAGAGGTACTCCGGTACCCTCAAGGAAGGTGACAGGGAGGTTCTTGTTTACCCAGACTTGACACTACTGTTGTTCCAGACTATGAGACCCGGCAGGAGGATATGTATAGCATCGTTTTAAACTAGTTTTAGAAGTGTACGTATATATTATTTTGCCAGAGGGTTAT
Source organism: Agapanthus africanus (assembly GCA_030015575.1). Lineage (NCBI taxonomy): Eukaryota > Viridiplantae > Streptophyta > Magnoliopsida > Asparagales > Amaryllidaceae > Agapanthus > Agapanthus africanus. Next base: position 42,602,535 of record CM057342.1, read on the forward strand.
CGTAGTCAGTGGGAGCAGTGGAAGCATAATAGGCAAGTAGCTTATGTCTATTTATAGACTTCAGCAGTCGCAGCAGAGAAAGATCATCTAATTTTGATGAGACAGTCATGGCTTTGACTTCATCAGAATAGGGGATGGATCTGTTAAGAAGGTAGTAGGGTGTGATGTCCTGGTATGAGGATGACATACACAGAGTAGGAAGTAAAATTCCTATACTACGATCGGTTGTACTGTGGTCGTCACACAGTTGTTTTTTCACACAGGATATGGATATAATATCAGACATTCTGGATTCTAGATCTATGGTTTTAGATCTAGATTTGGGTAGTTTCCCAATGTGGGTACTTTGACAGTATTCTAATAGTATTTTAGAATAGATGACTCCTGGCATGGTGGTGTACCTGCAGGTGATGGAGTTAGCCTCTCTAAAGGTGTCTTACAGACTAAAGGAGAAAGGGAAGTGCATGATTGCCAGATCACTTGCTTAGGCAATTGAGTCAATCGTGAGAAGTCAAGTACCACACCAGATGTTGTTTTTGCACTTGATGCGATAAGTTTATATTAATCCAATCCTGAAGAAACATAAGGAAGCAGTTTTAGAACATAAGTGCTTGTTCTACGGATTTGATGACGACAGCCTCCTTCGGGAGACGGTTATCATTCCAGGCTTCAAAGGTGACATGGATGACAGAGTGATTGTCAGAGTTATAGTTTTCCCTCTGACGAGGGACGGTATTATGGACAGGTGGTTCAAGAGGATACTGTGGGAGGCATGGTGCTGGATACTGATTAGGTTCAGTGATCGATATAGTCTAAGAAGTTTGGATATGAAGTTCATTTGTGAACTAGGTCCCATCAGATATTCAGACATATTCTAAGACAGGTATTACTCGATTCGGGATATAGTTTTCTCCGCGAATTTGAGATTTAGAGAGATATAGAAAGAAACATCAGGGCGGATCCACTCAGTGAGGCTATTTCTCGAACACAAGAGTTTTACAAACTAGCTTTGTGAAACTGATTAGTAGAGGAATTGGATGTTCGGTATCACACGGGCTGTGAGTATGCGACATCGCAATAATTAGCCTTAAGTGAAAGTGGGAGATTGTTGGAGATAGTGCCCTCACGGTCAATTATTGGATCGCGGGTACTTGATTGTAATGATTGAAGCAGGACCTATACCGATATGACAGTCTTGCTCAAGATGATAGTATGCTATCTGGTTTGTCTTTATCATCGTATACATGCTTTAGTTCGCTATTGCATGTTGATAGAGCCCATAGGATTCTTTCTTGACTACCAGCAGTATGATGGCGATCATATACGTGGGAGCTGGGGTCTGTAAGCACATCCTTAAAGTGTCCCTAGTCGTAGGAGTTTCGAGACAGGGCATCGATACTCCAGAGTAGACTAGTGTATATAGTCGAGACCCCGACGAGGGGCGGTGGCCGGTTTCACAAGCCATCGGTGTCAGTTGGTTCACCTAAGATGTATACAGGTGCTCATTGGGTTATGAGTACACCGGACAGGACTCGCCGGGAATATGCTAGTTGGTATTATACATATCGTCAGATAGCAGTTCCCTGGTGACTTATGTACAGGTTAGTTCATCGACCTGAGATCGTCATTTGTCTCGTGTGAGTTCCCACTGTGCTTAGATTACTACCCTACCATGCTCAAAGAAGTTGTGCAAACAGGTTTTAGTTGGGTATAGTCCCGAGCTACATTGGAGGCAAGTGAGCGGATCAGCAGAGGATTCGTCTCTCCCGGTATTGGGGGTGAGATCGCGCTGTGTCTAGGAGAGCCATTACACAAAGCCCTCGGCCGAGGCAGGAGATTTACTGGTAGGTACTCCAGTAGTATCTCAGGGTGTTCTAGGCCACTCTCTGACACGACTTATACCGCTAGTGGGGGTCTGACGTTACTAGCCCCTTAGGCAGATATGCGATACTCATAGACGAACGGACCGGACTGTATATATATTGTCACTATTAGGCTCAGTAGGGTTTATGAATGAGTTCGCTCGTCAGCTTCCCTTCCAATCAATACATAGGCAAACCGTTACGTACAGCTTGTACCTCTGACGTGCTAGAGATTATACTCAGTGCCAGTGTGTTGATGAGTCATTAGAGTCCCCCACAGACAGTTTCCCAAGTTCGGGCGAAACGTTGTAGAGGCCGTATGGTTTTATGGTAAGGTTCGGAAAATGCATGTGCGTTTTCGCACGTGTCGTTTTTCGGGCAGATAATACTGGTCGGCTTTGGTTTAAGCTGGATCCGAGTATTATGCTGTGTAGATATAATATCTTTATCTCAGATGCATTTGTATTCGGTCGTAATACAAATGCGGGTATGTTTATACTGATACGGGGTTATCCTGAAATTCGTTTCAGGATCACTTTTGGAAGTTGCCAGTTTCTAGTTTTCTATCGCCCGTATTTAATATTCGGTTAAATGCGGATTTATCTTTTCTTCTTGAGATGAGTGTGGAAGTTTCTAGTAGGTGACTCGGATGGTGAGGTGGCTTTGTTCATTAATGGTGCATTAATGAAAGGGTGACTAAGGTTAATGAATCATCACTTTCATTAATGTGTTCACACTAGGTGTTTTGATGACTCTTCTCTTCATTAATGGTTGTGGTTACCTTCCCCCTCCTACACTCACCTCTCCCTCACCTATAAGTGGCCGGCCCCTCTTCTATGATGAGATTATGGTTGCTTGAAAAAGATTATGATAGTTTTGGTTGATAGAAATTAGATGTGATCCATTTCTCATTTCCATTCGATCCAAAAAGGCAACTTCATTAACCGTTCGTCCATGGCTTTGGACGTAACAAGACAAAGTGTTCTACTCATTCTCTACATCAATCTTGGTCATCTCTTTTAGCAAGCTTGATGATCGAGTTGCCTCGGTTCAGAGGCGGGAGCCCGTTTAAAGATCCGTCGACGTGGTGCCACCTGGACGAGAAGACTGGAGATTCAGGAGATCGGAGCAGCCGCAACAAAGCGTGGGATGATGGTTGAAGACCAAAGGACTCGGATCATTCAGTATAACATTTCTACCCTCTTTGTAATTTGTTAGTTTAGCTTTAATGGCAGATCCGGGTTACAGTACACGATAGCGCCAGTTGTAAAAAAATTTTGTTCCACATTTGGCGTCTGTTAGACGGCCGGGGCGCTACCGTGGATTTACACTCCAGTGGCGACGTTGAACGTGTCTTGCAGCAGGAACCTTCTCAGTTTTGTAAGCGGCTTCTTCAACCCCCGGCTTTGCTGAGGGACTGTTGTTGGTGCCAGCCTGTTGAAAACTGACGACCTTGGCAGAGTTTGAGGAGGAACAACCAATCTTTCGAAGACCGACTTTCTGGTAAGGGAAGAACCTTTGATGGCTTCACCTGCGGGAAGAGTTGGGAGGGCTATCCATTTTAGGGCAGCCCCTTCAGGTATTACGAGCCTCTTTGCAGGCCTTCTTGAGCTTTGGCTCAGCCTGTTGAAGACTGAGACACCGGATTTGGATGACCCGTTGAGAGGGGCCGTTATGGTTGCAAGTCGATCGAAGACCGACCTCTTGGGAGCTTTCTCTTGCGGCGATGGGGCACCGAAACTCACTGGTGGGATCATGGTCCTGAAGAACAATCCAGTAGTGGCTTGCGTTACTTGCCCCACCGGCATTGAAAAAATTAAGGCCGCGTTGGGCCCGTAGGTTACTCCTCCTGTTGGGGTGGAGCGAGAGTCATTGTTGCAAGAAGTGCAGTTGGAAGCCATCGATTTCTCTAGATGGGAGAAAGACCCAAATTTTAGTACCTCGAATCCAAGGGCAACTATAGCGAACAGCAATTTTGTTCGCGAAACATGACATACGAAGTGTGGAGTGGAAAGAGGAAAAGGTCCCACCGGGCGTGCCAAAATCTGTTCACCGCCGGAAACAGAGACGAACTGGGATGGATCGTCTTGCCTTAATCTAGGAGCAGATGCTATTTGGATTTATCCATCCAGCTCTCCGAAGATACCAAGTTGATTTATGGCACCATATATCGGAGATTTGGATGGATGCGACCGTTGTAGCAGACTTTATCAGATTCCCCCTCATTTTATGATGGGTTTTTGATTGTGAGGACGCTCTTCCCTGCAGGCGCAAGCCCCTGCAGTTAATTACGTTACCGTATTGCGATAACCATTTTCTCCTGCTCCAGAAATTCACTTCGTGTCGTGTTTGTTTTTGTTTGTTTAGGTTGCCCGTGGATTGTATACGGAGACTAGTTTATGTCGTCGCCCGCAGGGCACGGATTAGTCCAAATCCATATATTTTAGATTTGGGTTTGATTTATTTAAGGACCGTTAATCTATTTTGAAGTTAAGGTCGACTTAAATATACGAGCATTTGGGCTCAATTTATTTTTAGCCAAGGATACGTTATCCATATTTGAGACTAAGCTCAATTTAGCAAACAAATGAGCATATGGACTCAATTATTTTAGTTTAAGGACATCATGTTCCAAAATTCCCTATTTGGGAAGAATGATAGTTTAAGGATGTTTCGGTCCATTATCGCCGTGTTTGAGGCAAGTATTTGAGGTATGCACGTCAATTTAGAAGTGCATCAATGTAACGAGAGGAGTTGTTGGTTGTCGGGACCTACCACCTCTCTGAATACGTTGAGGAATTACAACGACATATATCAGAGGTGTGTAAAGATGTACTGATTTTTATGTCAAAACTATCTCTATTAACCGCAATCAAGAACGGCGTCGCTTTGCAGCTAGCCGGTGAGTACGGGTCGGTCCACAGGGATGTTGTGAATTTCCGATTCGCGCTTATGAGTTAATTCCGAAGGGTGTTCGGATTGGTTATTAAATCTAAAAACCTAATTAACCTAGGGAAATTATCTAGATCTATTCTTGCTAGGGTTAGGTTTAGGGAAGGTTTGGAAATGCAATTAAATCTCAACGCTTTCTATACCCGAATGAAGATCTGTGAGGAGTTATGGTAATTATCAATAAAGGGGATTAGATCCATTCGGGAAGGTGTTCCTTCCTCTAGGTTCTTGTCCTTGTTTCGCCCAATCAGAGCAAAGCTCTGTTGAAATTCAAAATTCAAAAATTTTGAAACAACGCTTCAAGTCTCGGGCGCAACGCGCCACGTGTCAGGCGCTAATACGTCAGCGCAGCGCCCAAGAAGGCGCGCCCAATCAGAGTAAAGCTTTGTTTAAAGGAAGTAACGCTTCAGTTGCGCATGAGCTGCGCTGCGTGACACGTGTCAGCGCAGATGCGCTAGCGCAGATGCACTGCGCGACACGTGTCAGCGCAGATGCGCTAGTGCGCTAGCGCAGTTGCGCTGCGCTGTGCGCTGCGCGACACGTGTCAGCGCAGATGCGCTAGTGCGCTAGCGCAGTTGCGCTGCGTTGTGCGCTGCGCGACACGTGTCAGCGCAGATGCACTAGCGCAGTTGCGCTGCGCTGCGCGACACGTGTCAGCGCAGATGCGCTAGTGCGCTAGCGCAGTTGCGCTGCGCTGTGCGCTGCGCGACATGTGTCACGCGCTGGGGCATCTGCGCCAAACTGAATTAAGATTTTAAGAAATGTTTTCTGTTCTTATTAAAACAAGAAGATTTTCTTCTGCAAAGCAGAAGCCCTTGGATCAAAGATCCAACGGTGGGGAAAATTCCCCAAATCACTGAGAGAAAGATCTCTTTAACAAATTTAACTAATTTATGGGCACTATAAAAAGGACCCTAGGCCTCAATTCAAAGGCATCAACATCCTTCTAAAAAAAAAGAGAGAGAAAGAAGAAAGCTCTTGAAAACTCCTCAAGAACAACAGAAGGTAAAAACCTTTAGGAAAAAAGAGAAAATTCTCTTATGGACAGATTATTGATCTAAGAACAAGATCAATAATCTTAAATAAAATATATATATATATAAGTAATAATAGTGCTTTGCACTTTTTTATGAACCTCTGGTTCTTGAAACAAAAAAGAAAAATTATTTTTCTTTGATCTAATCAAGAAATTAAATAGTGCTTTGCACTTCTGTTCTTGAATCTAAAAGATTCTTAGTGCTCTGCACTTACAAACTGCGCTAGAGCTTTGCTCTCTGGAATTGGCGCAAGTCACCAGAGCGCGCCACGTGTCAGCAGCGCAACAGCGCTTCGCACTGCACTATTGCGCTTGCGCTCACCAGAGCGCGCCACGTGTCAGCAGCGCAACAGCGCAGCGCACTAGCGCAGCGCACTGCGCTGTTGCGCTTGCGATTACTAGAGCATGACACGTGTCCTAACCATAAGCGCTTGCGCTCAGTAATTGGCGCAAACCGCCTGATAAATACAATGCATTTCTCAAAGGGCCAGGCCCAAGTCAAAAGACCAAGCAGGTCTAATTAAATTGATGCTCTGCATCATTTATAAATGGGCAGAGCCCAAACAAAATAATATAAATGCTATGCATTTTAAAAGGGGCAGAGCCCAAACAAAGCAGATACCTTGCAGTGCCCTAGAATAAATTGATGCTCTGCATCAATCATGAGCAGAGTCCAAACAAAAAATAAATTGATGCAATGCATTATTTAAAAATGGGCCAAGCCCTAGCACAGGTCTAACAGACCAAAAACAAATAAAAGGCGTTGAATATTTTTCAACTGGACTTAGCCCAATTTTGGCCGTAAGTCCTCAAATTAAATTGACTGAGCAAGATTCCTCTCTTAAATCAATTTACTACTGGTTCGAGGGTACATCTCCGAACTCCTCTGACACACGTCGTTGTAATCATTCAACGTCGTCAGAGAGGTGACGGGTCCCAACGACCACACATGAATATGGACTGCGGGGTCCTTAAACTCGTGGACCGAGACGTCCTTAAACTAATATTGGACCGAGACGTCCTTAAACTAGTATCGGACCGAGACGTCCCTAAACTAATATCGGACCGAAACGTCCCTAAACTATTATCGGACCGAAACGTCCCTAAACTGGCGATCGACCACCACGTCCTTAAACTGGCGATGGACCACCACGTCCCTAAACTGGCACAATAGAGCCCAAATGCTCTTTTGTCGGATCTAAACGGTCCCGTTAAGTTGATCTTAGTCTCAAACTGGACTAACGTATCCTTAACAAACGTTTGAGTAGATCTTAGCCCCAAATATGGCTAACGTATCCTTAGACATTTAAATGAATGATAAAACTCCAAATCAATTTTGGTTCAAGGGTACATCTCTGAACTCCTCTGACATCCATCGTTGTAATCCTTCAACGACGTCAGAGAGGTGATGAGTCCCGACGGCCATATATTAAATGGATCACTACGTCAAGTTGATCTTAGTCCAAAACAGGACTAACGTATCCTTGACGAACGTTTAAGTTAACCTTAGCCGCAACGCGACTAATGTAATCTTAAACTAAAAACACCAAACCCAAATCTAAGTAAATACGGATTTGGACTAATCCACGTCCTACGGGCGACGGCATTACTCAGTCTCCGTATACAATCCACGGGCAACCACAAATAAAACAAACACACACGACACGAAGTGAAATTCTGGAGAAGGAGAAAGTTGTTACCGCGATGCGGTAGCGTAATTAACTGCAGGGGCTTGCACCTGCAGGGAAGAGCGTCCCCACAATCAAAAACCCCTCACCCTGAGGGGGAATCTGACAAAGTCTGCTACATCGGCCGCATCCGTCTAAACCTCCGATACACGGTGCATAAATCAACTCGGCATCTCCGGAGAGGTAGACGGATAAAACCATATAGCATCTGCCCCGAATCTCAGGTAAGACACAAAGTCTAGGCCGCCGTTCGGAGGGGAACAGATTCTGGCACGCCCGGTGGGAAATTTTCCTCTTTCCGCTCCACACTTCGTGTGCCGTCTTCGCGAACCAATCGCGGTTTGTTAAATGGCTGCCTTCGGGTTTCAAGTTACTAAGATTTGGTCTTTTGCCTAGCGCAGAACTCAAGATCAAATGGATTCTAACTGCTCCAACTGCGCGAAATACCACTGCAACGGACGCTCCACCTCACCTAGAGGTGTGGCATATGGGCCCCAAGCGGCCTATTTCCTCATTCTGCCAGTAGACCAGGTGACCCAAGCCACCACTGGCTTATTCTTCGGGACCATGATCCCACCGACAAGCTTCTCTATGCCGATACCTGCACCGGAGGTGAACAAGAAGTCGGTCTTCGACCGACTCACTGCCGCGACGGCCTCTGTCAACGGATCGCCCGCTACCAAACCGACAGCCTCTGTTTTCACCAGGCTAGATCAGGACTCTAAACGGGCTGTCCCAAGGAAGGCAATGACTGCTGCTCCAGAAGTCGTTAAAGCGGCTTCCCCAGTCAAAGAGTCAGTCTTTTCAAGACTGACGATTCCCGTTCCTGCCCCTATACGAAGGTCTGTCTTTGACAGATTGGATATTACCCCGCAAGGAACAACCTCAGTTTTTAAAAGGTTAACACCGGCGGTGCCTCATTCAGACAGGGGGCAAAAAGAAGTTATCTCTATCTCCGAGCCAATCCCAACGGCTCGTCGTGCTCGACGTCGCCATTGGCAACGAGTGAGGAAGGCAGGGGGCAACTCCCCCTCAGGGCTAACTCCACCTGCTCCAATGGCGGAGGTCAACGCTGCTGTTCCAACTGGGAACAGCTTAGAACTGCTGAAGAGGGTACGTAAGAATTCTCCAACCGCTACACTGAAAAGATCTCCTCCGCCTGTGGAGAGAGCTCCTGAAACAAAACAAGAACAGCCCCCTCAACGGCTGTCTTCAAGGATTTATAAAGTTTGGCAAAGGGTTCAAGACTCTGTGATTGACCCAGGTCACTTTCGTCGCCAGAAAAAAGTGAAGGTGGAAAAAGACAAGGACTGTCCCGTTAAACAGCAGGGAACAGCAGCTGCTTGGGTGCCCCCTTCAATGGCCCCTTCCACCTCAACGGCCCACAAAAGAAGGAGGCCAGAGAAGACTCCCGTGTCAGCAGCAAAAGTTAAAAATGTTGAAACTAAACGCCCCAAGTCAGGGGGCATAACAGTTCATACGGTTTACATGACATCGGGAAAAGAAGACAGCCGTATGTCCACGGGCCATAGACCGCTTACACGGTCAGTGACAAAGGCTCAGGAGCAGCAACAGAAGCTCCAGGAGATGATGAGCGCTATGGCTGCACTTACAGGGCCAAACGAAAACCCTGGAACCTCTTCAGAAGAACGTCAAGAACAAGAAACGGACGCCGAATTCCTTCGGCGCGTACTAGAGAAGAAGGATAGAGAAGCTGCGGAGCAGGCAGCCAACATAAAGAAAATGGCCCTCCTGTTCCAGGATATGGTGGGTATGATGATTCAACAAGATCCACCTGCCGGAGATCTCCCGATCATTCTTGAAGATGATAGGGGAGAGACATCAAATCCTCCACCGGCTTTATCCGCAGCTAAAGAGGATACCATATCAAAGGCTGATTTGGATGAATACATCGCCCAGCAAATACGGGTGCACCAGGCGACTGAAGCAGCCGGTCAGGTCGTAAAGACAGGGCGGCTATATCCGGGTTGGTACGATCAAATTAAGTACCCGACAGGCTATACAATCCCTAAGTTCCATGTCTATAAGGGGACGGGCAATCCTCATCAGCATGTCGCCCAGTTCAGAGCGCTCTGCGGCAACACCGGCAGCGATGACAAGTTGTTGCTTCGCCAATTTGTCGGAAGCTTATCAGATACGGCGTTCGAATGGTATTCTGAACTCCCCAATGACTCTATTAAAACCTTTGCGGAGATGGAGCTGCTGTTTACCCAACGTTTTGCAAGTGCCAGTGAACGTACCCCGATGACGGCACTGATTAACGCCAGGGTAAAACCCGGCGAGACATGGGTTCAGTACGCTATACGGTGGCGTAATCTATGGTCGAAGTGCGAACAGCGCATAGAAGAAGCTCCGGCGGTGGGAATGTTTGTTGGAACCCTTGATCCACAAGCAACCATCTCACAGTTCATGATGTTCTTCAAGCCGACTACCTTCCAGGCTTTGATCGACAAACTAGCGCAGATGGACCAGATGGGCCATAAACCCCCTCTCCCAAAGCCGGACTCCCGAAACGACAAAGGAAAGGGAAAAGCGATCGTCGTCGCGAATGCTCAGCAACAACCGAGCGACTCGAAGCCGGTTGCTCGTCCAAACAATACGCACCCGTACGTACCCCTTGAGAATAGGATGGGACGTCCTTACTCCTTCCCCCGCGATAAAACAAGGAGGCTATTCGAGCTGGCGTTGCGCAACAGACTCATAAATCTGCCAGATCCAAAACGTCCGTTGCAACCGAACGACGTCAACGAGCCCAATTACTGCCCTTACCATCGAGTGCTGGGCCATCCCATCGAGGATTGCTACGTTTTCAAAAATTGGCTTGAGAAGCAATACCGTCAGGGCAAATTTGCGCTATCTGACAAATGGAAGGTGAATCCCCCGCAACCCCACACCTCTAAGGGGACGAATACGCCGGGGGCAACATGCTCCGTCATTGAGGAAGCTCCTTGGGAGGTCGTATTATCAGCCAAGACAAAGAGGATGCTAAACGATCTTCAGACATGTCCAGCGGTCAAGTGGAAGAACCCCTTGGAACCGCAGGTCATTGAGGGGATGTTAAAGCCACGTCCGACTCCAAAGACCGATGGTGGTGGTTCAAGCGTTCATAGCCAGCCGTCAAAATCTTCGAAAAAGAAGAGGAAGAAATCAAAGAAGCCCGTGGAGCCTAGCGACAAGCGCACGGACTTACAAAAGCAAATTGACGCGCTGGATGAATACAACCAAAAGGCGCGGACTCCCATTACGCTCCAAGATTTCCTTGATCACGTCTTTCAAAAAGAAGATGAGGGAGAAAGTTCATCGGATGAATCCGAGGAATATGTGGCGAGCTGTCATATGATCTCCCATTCGATCACGAACGACGAAGAGACTTCTGGCACTAAAACGCTGGGGGCAAATGCCGAATCAAGAGCTCAGGAGTTATCAGTCGAAATGATTGACGCGTTTCTTAATGAAGCTCGATTGAAAAGTAAAGCTGATCGAGAACGCGAGATGGCTATATTTGAAAGGGCCAAACGCCAGCGACTTGAGGAAAGGGCTGAAATGGTCCCGCTGGAGCAAAATACCTCCACCGCTGACAAAAGCCAATTCAAGATAAAGAAGAGGTTTGCTAAGGCCATATCAATGGGCATGAAGCTACCATCCTCTGAAGGAAAAATTACTGGTGTAATGGAAATGCACCCCTCCTATTGCTTATATCATCAGAAGGTCTCGCATCCCACTCAAGAGTGCAAAGCTTTCAATAGATGGTGGCAAGGATACGTCGCTAATCGACAATGCTTTAAACGGGAAAAACGTAAAATTCGTTGGGAGCAAAGAAATACGACCGAAGAACTTGAAAGAACTACCGGCAATTGTCACATGGTTAACACTGGCGGGTCACAAGTGCCTACATTTGGGAGCGACTCTGATGAGGAGCTAGAACTTGCCCCTCTCTTTAAAGAGTCAACTTCGGGAAAAGAAGAAGAGCCAATGGTCTGCGAAAATATCCGGCTGCGGAATCGGACGCTACCTGAGAAGAATCTCAGACCTCTAAACAAGAAAGACAAAGGGAAAGAGAAAATCTCCGAAGATATTGCTTTGGATGACCGAGTCGCGGAAGAGTTAAACGCCGAAAACCCGCCGAAGAGAAATAAGGTGGATTACAACGTTCTGGTGCATCTGAGAAAACTACCCTCTCAACTCAGCATCCTTGATGCCTTATTACTATCAAAAGAGGCGAGGGATTCTTTGATTAAGGCGCTACAAGACCCGGACCAGTTCCAAGCCTTCCTAGCCGAAGAAAAGATGAAGGACGAATTAGAAGAGGTGCATACGGCCGACGTTGCTTTTGGTGATGAAGACCTTCTCCTCGGGACATGTGACCACAATCGTCCCCTTTATGTCTCAGGATACTGCCATGACATAAAGATAGGTAAAATCTTGGTCGATAACAGATCGTCTGTTAATTTGCTCAATGTGCGGGTGTTAAAGGAAATTTGCATGAGTGTCCAACACCTCGCCCGAGACAAAATCACCATCTCCGGATTCGACTCCCAATCATCAAAAACTCTTGGATCTATGATATTAACGCTACGCTTCGGGTTGCTCGTCACAGACATCAAATTCCATGTTATAGATGCCAAGACGTGCTACAATGCTCTGCTCGGCCGACCATGGCTACACGAGTACAATATCATCCCTTCTACACAGCATCAGTGCATGAAGTATTGTAAGGATGGCCTCGAGTACACTGTGGCCGGAGAATTGAATCCGTTTTCCATGAATGAAGTTCGCAAATATGAAGATGCCAAATACTTCTTGCCGAGTTTCGAAGACACGGAAAGGTGTCACAGGCCGGAGACAAAACTAACGCAACCATCCCTGTCTTCGGCAGTGATACCGAGGAAGAAGAGGATATAATTTATTCGGGTCCGCCCCAATACACCGAGCCGAGACCATCCGCCCCTTCACTGATCTTTGGTAGTGATTCAGAGGACGAAGTCCATGCTGTATTCCGTGCTCAGCTTTCAATACGAGCTTCTGCTGATGAAGAGCGAAGTCTACAGATAGCCACGGTGCCGCTCGAACATTATAAAGAACTAGATGCGCTCGCCAACGATAGTGTGGAAGAATTGCGGACATTTTATATCCCTCCCGGACGAAAAGGCGATAGGGCAATCCTATTCTACCGTTCCGAAGAAAACAAGGTGGAAAAAGAACTTTGGCACGGTGCAGATCCAACGCTGGACAGGCTTCAACCCATCCGTCTACCCCGATATTATACGGAAGGCTTGAGGAGACTGCTGGAACGCCAGGGGATACCTTTCGAACAGACCGTTAGGAAGGCCAAATTCTATGACAGGGTTTGGAACGTCCCCGGAACTCAGCACAAGCTACCTAATGGGAGGTTGGAGACGATCGGGCTCGGATACATTCGCTCCAGGAAACGAGAGCTGCTCCGCGACTGTCACGTCGTGCATAATTCTGATGAAGAAGCAAATGCTCAAGAGAAAAACGCTAATCCTGAACCAGCAAAAGTTCCTGATACAAAACCGCCCAGTCCATCATTTGAAGACCAGATGGGCAAACTTATAAGGGAAGCGGGTCAAAAAGCCCGAGATGATCACAATCGTGAAATGGCAATCTATGAGAAAGCCAAAACACAGCGCCTCCTTCAACAGGCAGTAAAAGACGAAGATGCTGCCCCATGTCAACCTGATACAAAAAGGGCTCGACGTGGAGACAAAAAAAAGTCGAAAGGCCGAAGAGGCGCTCAACAGCAACAAAGAAGGGCTAAGAAGCCACGCAAACGAGAATCGAGCGTTATTGACCAATCCCTCATGAAGAAAATGGGTCGAGCATACTCGTTTCCTCGGGAAAAGACGAAGAAGATACTCGATCTTGCCCTAAAGCACCAAATGCTTACATTGCCGGAGTCTAAGCATCCCGAACGACCGGGCGAAGCCTCACTCCCAGACTATTGCTCTTACCATCGAGTGATAGGTCATTCTCTCGAAGATTGCTTCACCTTTAAAAATTGGGTTGAAGATCAGTACCAGCTCGGCAAGTTCGCTCTGTCTGACAACTGGAGGGTAACGCCACCACAAAAGCATGAGCTCAAGGCCACAAAAGAGGAACCAGTTCCACATTGGGATTGGAAGCGAATTCGCACATGTCATATGATCACAATATTAAAAGAAGAGCCTAAGGACATAGGTGAGCTCCCTTGGTGCTTCGAAAACAGCAGCGACGAGATAATCTCAGAATTCCCACCAGCGCCAAAAGAGCTGGAAGATGGAATCCATACCACTGCAGATAATCTCAAGAAAATTGAGTTGGGGACGGCAAACGATCCGCGACCGACATTCGTCAGCGAGCTGCTGTCCGAAGAGAGGGTGGCTGCGTTAAAAGACGTCCTTGTGCAGCATAAAGATTGCTTCGTATGGAACTATTCCGAGATGCCAGGACTAGATCCAGAAGTCGCTGTACATAGACTAGCAATATTCCCAAACGTCAAACCAGTCAAACAGGTGCCGAGAAGAATGCGACTCGAGCTTGAGATGAGCATCAATACCGAGGTTAAAAAGTTAATCGACTCTGGCTTCATCCAGGAAGTTCAATACCCTGAATGGATCGCTAACATCGTCCCGGTGATGAAGAAAAATGGAACAGTGCGCATATGCGTAGACTTCCGGGATCTTAATAAAGCTTGCCCGAACGATGATTTTCCAGTGCCAGTCACCGAATTGATGATAGACAATACATCCACTCATGAGGTTTTCTCCTTCATGGACGGCTCATCGGGGTATAACCAGATAAAAATGCATCCAGAAGACCAGAAGCACACAGCCTTCAGGACCCCTTTAGGAATATTCTGTTATAAAGTAATGCCCTTAGGTTTAAAGAATGCCGGTGCTACTTATCAGAGGGCCATGACAAAGATCTTCGACGACCTTATACACAAAATCGTCGAATGCTATATCGACGATCTCGTGGTTAAAAGCAAGTCATACGAAGAGCATCTCGAGCATTTGAAGACCGTATTTCAACGCCTTCAGCAATACAATTTGAAGATGAATCCTCTAAAATGTGCGTTCGGGGTTTCCTCGGGCAAATTTCTGGGATTCATCGTCCGACACCGAGGTATTGAGATAGATCCGTCTAAAATCAAGGCGATCATGGAAATGCCTCCGCCAAGAACTCTTAAACAGTTGCGATCTCTCCAAGGAAAGCTTGCATACATTCGGCGGTTTATCGCTAATCTTTCAGGAAAGAGCCGTCCTTACAGTCACCTGATGAAGAAGGGAACCCCATTCGTTTGGGATCACAAATGCCAAGGCGCACTGGACGAGATCAAGCAGTATCTGCAAAACCATCCAGTGTTGGCTGCTCCAGTTAAGGGAAAGCCTCTCATTCTTTACACGGCCGCCCTTGAAGGTTCTTTAGGCGCATTATGGGCACAAGAGAATGACCAGGGGAAAGAAAGAGCACTCTACTACTTAAGTCGAGTTCTTCTGGGGGCAGAAAGCAATTACTCCCCGATCGAAAAACATTGCCTGGCGCTAATCTTTGCAATAACAAAACTCCGGCACTATGCATTGGCACATGAAGTCCATCTCATTTCAAAGGTGGACCCTCTCAAATATCTAATGTCAAAGGCCATATTGACGGGATGACTCGCTAAATGGGCTCTGCTCTTAATGGAGTTCTCGATAACATATCGACCCCTCAAGGTAGTGAAGGGTCAGGCCATAGCCGACTTCCTTGCTGAGCACCCGATACCTGCCGATTCTCCCCTGAATTGCGATTTTCCAGACAAGCATGCGTTTGACGCAATCGACGGTGGTGATACCCGTTGGGAGATTTATTTCGATGGAGCATCTTCCATGAAAAAGCACAAACAAAGTACGTCAATGATCAAATCGGGAGTAGGCCTTATCTTCGTGACCCCACAAGGAGGAATAATGCGCTTCGCCTTCTCCTTGACAGAGCCGAGAATGAATAATGAAGCTGAATATGAAGCTTTGATAGCAGGCCTTGAGATCGCCATTGACATGGGAATTGAAAGCCTCCTCATATATGGGGACTCCCAGCTAGTCGTCAGTCAAGTGAACGGCGATTACCAAACATGCAACCAGAATTGGTAAAATACGGTGAAAAGGTGCAACAACTGCTAACCCAAATTCCCTCCTACACTTTGGAAAGCATACCGCGCGCGGAAAACAGTAAAGCAGACGCACTGGCCAAACTTGCTAAAGAATTGGCTGACGAGAACCTCGATGACGTTAGAATCGTGGTATAAAGCCGTCGAGTGCTTACCCCAGCAGAAATATCTTTGGAATCATCCGAAGAAAAAGGGGCGAACGAGCAAACAACCCTGCAAGTAAAAGATTGGCAAAATACCAAGGATTGGAGAGAAATCTTCATAGATTACTTCAAGACCCACCGAATGCCTGAAGAAGCGTCCACAAGACATCAGCTCGTGAAACGAGCCCTGTCTTTCGCCTTCGTCAATGATACTCTGTACAAGAGGTCATTTGATTCTTTGTGGCTAAGATGCTTAGGACCTGACGAAGCAAAAAGAGTCGTCCAGGAAGTTCACGACGGACTCTGCGGTTCTCATCAAGCAGGCCCTAAGATGAAGTTGAAGATAAAACGGATGGGCTACTACTGGCCCACGATGATTCAGGACTGCATCGAATATGCGAAGCAATGCCACTCATGCCAAATTCATGGGGACTTCATCCACCAGCATCCAAATCCGCTACACCCGACAGTGGCTAGCTGGCCATTCGAAATGTGGGGAACTGATATAGTTGGCCCCATCGAACCAGCATTGTCTAAGGGACATCGTTTCATCCTAGCGACGACTGACTACTTCTCTAAGTGGGCAGAAGCGATACCGTTAAGGGAAGTGAAGACGGAAAATATCCTCCACTTCTTCAAGACGCACGTCATATATCGGTTTGGAACTCCGCGACGGATCATCTCCGATAACGGGCCAGCCTACAGAAGCCACAAGATCAGTCGCTTTGCGCAACAGCATAATATAGACTGGAGATATTCCTCAGTTTATAATCCACGAGCTAACGGTCTGGCTGAGGCCTTCAACAAGACCTTGACGAAGATCATGAAGAAAACGGTGTCACGAAATAAGAAAGACTGGCACGAAAGACTGCAAGAGGCTCTTTGGGCGTATCGAACTACATTTAAGACGGCCACAAACACAACGCCGTACGCGTTGGTATTTGGGACGGAAGCAGTACTCCCTCTCGAGATAGAATTACCCTCTCTACGAGTGGCAGTCCACTACGAGCTGACAGACGAAGAAAATGCTCACCTTCGGCTTGAGGAGCTTGACGCCCTTGATGAAATCCGGCTCATAGCACAGCAAAATCTAGAAGCTTATAAAGCAAAGATGACGCGCTCGTACGAAAGATTGACTCGACCGAGGACATTCCGGCAAGGCGAACTTGTGCTAGTGGTCAAAAGGCCTATGATCCCCAATCGCACCAAGCGGGGAAAATTCGAGCCAAACTATGAAGGTCCATACATCATAGACAAAGTCTACCAAGGTGGAGCCTATCTACTCATGGACATGCACGATGAAAGGCCTTTCAGACCGATAAACGGTCGCTTCCTAAAGAGATACTACGCTTAATCAGCCACAGCCTAGGTCAATGATAGATGACGACGGCTATGTCCGCTCGCTATCTTCCTAAGCTCAAGCTTTATAAAACTAGCCAACCTTCTCAACAACGGACCGAAATGTCCTTAAACTAATATTAGACCGAAACGTCTTTAAACTAATACCACAGCGTCCTTAGGCTGACAAGATGAATAAAAATAAAAATATATATATATATATAAAAATAAATAAAAAATAAAAAAATATAATAAATAAAAACGGTATGTCCATGAGCAAAAAGGGCACGGATGAAAACCCGAAAGGGCTCCGTGAGTAAAAACAGCAGGGCTACCGACGAGTGTTCGTGAAAACCCGAAAGGGCGCGACCTCGTAAAAAAAAGAGAGAAAAAAGAATAAAAAAAAGGTATGTCCATAAGCAAAATGGGCACGGATGAAAACCCGAAAGGGCTCCGTGAGTAAAAACAGCAGGACTACCGGCGAGTGTTTGTGAAAACCCGAAAGGGCGCAACCTCGTTAAAGGACACTTATAAGGTCCTCTCGACCTTATAAGGAGAAAACACCCACGTGAGATCCTTACGACTCACAAGGGAGCAACACACTTAGGGATCCCCACGATTCCTAAGGAGAAAATACACTTGCGAGATCCTCACGACTCGTAAGGAGAACTCTCTTATGGGACCCTCACGGCTCATAAGAGTTGAAAGTCTTAAGTTACAGAGACCTAAATCTGTGCTTAAGCAACCCCCACAACTTCCGATATTGCCCTATAAGTGGCTCAATACTGACCCTTGTATACAGTCCACGGGCGCGAATAAACATTTCCCTAGCCAAGTCTCATCCGTGACTGGGGATATGTTCGCATAGTAAACAACCCTTGTAAATCCTCTCGATTTATGAGGAGAAAACCCTCATGTAAGATCCTTACGACTTACAGAGGAAACAAACACTTAGGAATCCTCACGATTCCTAAGAAGAAAGTACACCTATAAGATCCTCATGACTTGTAGGGAGAAATACCTTTGTGAGACCCTTACGGCTCATGAAGTCAAAAGCCTTAGTCGACAGGACCTTAACCCTAGTCACTAAGCCTCCTTTGTTCGACAACGACAGAGGCAAATGATGATTCGCTCCTGGTAATATCCCAGTTGCAGCGGTGCTGATGCCGAAATCGGTGTCCAATTTCAGGTTTACAGCGAAAAGCCAATAGGCCGCTCATGCATACGAAATAGCCGAAATGATGGGGCAACTTGCAATAAAAAGCAGCAAGTAAAATGTATGCATGCAAAATAGCCGAAATGATTGGGCGACTCGTAATAAAAAAGCAACGAGTAAAAATAAAATAAATAGCCGAAATGATTGGGCAACTCTTAATAAAAAGCAACGAGTAAAAATAAAATAAATAGCCGAAATGATTGGGCACCGCGAAAAATAGCCGAAATGATTGGGCAATCGCGACCTTCGCGATATAAAAGCTGAAATGATAGAGCATCGCGGAAATAAAATAAAATAAAAAGAAGAAATGATAAAACTTTGGCCCTACAGTTAAGATCACATCGATCCCTGTATACAATCCAAGGGCGTAAACAAAGAATGAACCATACTTTCCCAGCGGATTCCGTCAGACGACGAAGCCAAACCTCAACGGTTCATTTCAACCGAAGAAGCCAGTGACTTCAGCAAAATTCCTCGACTCACGGATACAAACACTCCTTGACGAGAGCTTCCTGATCCGCGTCAACCCGCAGAGCCACCAGTGCCCCCGTGGGAATCCTCGACTCGTTTCAAACCCCAAGGAAACAAATAATCCTTGGCGCTCGGGAAACAAATAATCCCTAGCAAAATTCCTCGACTCACGGATACAAACACTCCTTGACGAGAGCCTTCTGATCCGCGTCGACCCGCAGAGCCACCAGTGTCCTCGTGGGAATCCTCGACTCGTTTCAAACCCTAAGGAAACAAATAATCCTTGGCGCTTGGGAAACAAATAATCCCTAGCAAAATTCCTCGACTCACGGATACAAACACTCCTTGACGAGAGCCTTCTGATCCGCGTCGACCCGCAGAGCCACCAGTGCCCCTGTGGGAATCCTCGACTCGTTTCAAACCCCAAGGAAACAAATAATCCTTGACGCTTGGGAAACAAATAATCCCTAGCAAAATTCCTCGACTCACGGATACAAACACTCCTTGACGAGAGCCTTCTGATCCGCGTCGACCCGCAGAGCCACCAGTGCCCCCGTGGGAATCCTCGGCTCGTTTCAAACCCCAAGGAAACAAATAATCCTTGGCGCTTGGGAAGCAAATAATCCCTAGCAAAATTCCTTGACTCACGGATACAAACACTCATTGACGAGAGCCTTCTGATCCGCGTCGACCCGCAGAGCCACCAATGCCTCCACAGGAATCCTCGACTCGTTTCAAACCCCAAGGAAACAAATAATCCTTGGCGCTTGGGAAACAAATAATCCCTAGCAAAATTCCTCGACTCACGGATACAAACACTCCTTGACGAGAGCCTTCTGATCCGCGTCGACCCGCAGAGCCACCAATGCCTCCACAGGAATCCTCGACTCGTTTCAAACCCCAAGGAAACAAATAATCCTTGGCGCTTGGGAAACAAATAATCCCTAGCAAACTCCTCGACTCACGGATACAAATACTCCGTGACGAGAGCCTCCCAACCCGCGTCAACTCACAGAGCCACCACTGTCTCCGTGAGAGAATTCCCGGTTCGTCCCACCTTGCAAGATAAAGTCTCGGGCAGCAAGGATTAAAAAGCTTGCTTCCTGAACAATGGGGCCCTGCAAGTCAATCCAAAATGGTCTCTTGCATACTATCCACGGGTCTCACTCTCCAAAGTCGAGTTTTGACGAGGAGGGAAACAACCGCTTGCGAGTCCTCTCGACCCGTAAGAGGGAAAAATTCTCTTATAGGATCCCTACGACTTATAAGAGAAAACCACACTTAGGAATCCCCACGATTCCTAGGGAGAAAACCCACCTACGAGATCCTCTCGACCCGTAGGGAGAAAAGTCTCTATGAGACCCTCACGGCTCATAGAGTTGAAAAGTCTTAGGCGGTAGACTTGAACCTACGGCCTAAGTCATCACTATCTCTCGGAGAAGTTAAGCCATCTACCAATTAAGTTCATCAAAGATATCACGCTGAAAAGAAAGAAAAGGAGGGGAAAAAGTACAGGACATTACAAAAATGTGCATCTTTTATTCATAAACTTGATTGGATACATGATACATTATGTCAAAGAAAAATATACGTATATACATTCTTTTACCTACGAATACAAATGATACAAGGATAGATAGCTATTGAGGAGGAAGTGTCTTCAGTAAATTCATAAGATGCTCTCGCACTTCCTTCAGCGCTTTCTCCTGAGTGACAACCGCAGCCACCTCCGCTTCCACCTGGGCCCGCTGCTGCAAGAAGGATGAAAGTTGCTCCTCCGCCGCCTTATGGGCTGCTTCCTGGTTGGGCGCATCTCGCTCGACAACGTCAAGTTGCTGCCTCAATGATAACCCTTCGGAAAGACATTGCAGAAGGCCCTCAAAGACAACCTTCAACCGTGCGGCGTTGCCCTCTACCCGAGCATGCAGTTGGGCAGACTTGCTCGAAATCTCATCACGCTCCTTACGCCTTGAAATGACTTCTTGTTCGAGATGGTGGAAGTAAGGAGCGCTCTGCTCAATCCACGCTGTTCTTTGATTACGGGCAGCCAAAGTCTCGGGAGCGGGGCGCAGCGACTCCAATTGATATAGGCGACCCTCGATCTCCCTACAATGGTTAACCCAGGATGCGATGATGCCCTCATCATGAAAGTTCGCGAGTATTGCTAGCATCGGGCTAACCACCATAGCGAAGTCTGCGGCAGATGTAGGAGTTTCAACGTCGAGTTCCTCGACGTAGTCACTCAACATGCGCAGACTATTCGCGGCACCTTTTGAAGATGAACTCCTCAGATAAGGACCCGCCGGCATTGTAATGCGAGGCTCGAAGGGCGCCGAAGCCAGAACGACAGCTGAAAGAAACAGGATGCGATCAGATAACAGTACAGAAAATAAAGAGAGGAAAGTTACCAATATGATGGTCATCGTACCAGTTGAGACAGGCGGTAAGGTCGGAAGGGCTGGTGGCGCAGCTGATCTGTTATCCCCTCCCTCAATCTGTAGCACTGCAGTTGAGATGAGAAAAAGAGGTTAGAGGTAATTCCATCAATAAGGAAAAAGAGAGGAAGGATGTCAACGGAAATCATACTCACCAACGCCACCAGAGGAAGAAGCGAGCTCAGATGGGAAGGAGAAGTGTGGGAGCAACATCTGATATACATGATCAAAAAGCACTCCTGAAAACACAACAGTGTGACTTTAGTACACAATTGTATGTCTAGAAAACAAGATTAATAAATCGTAAACACATACCTTCCAACATCTTCGAGGGTATGAGAGAAGGTTGAGAGGTGACCACTGCCAAGGTAGTCGTTGAAGGCGCCCCTCGAGCAGTGGGGCATCGGCACTGGCTGCACCTGCATTACGAAAAAGTGAACTTGTCAGAAAAGATTGTAAAGTTAAGAAAAGCAGTCACTTGGGGTTTACCTGAGGAGCTCCCGGCTGAAACGGAGGCAACTCCCTCCTCAATCGACATGAGACCACCGCCCGTGGCCTCGTCACCCGACTCGATGGGGACCGTCGTCGTGCTCGCAAAGCCTGGAGACGGCGGAGGGCCATAGCCGGAAAGGGCTATGATTGGAGTGTTGCCAGATTCTAAAGAAGGAGCGGTTGGCTCATCCTCGGGAATCATGGTCACCTCACCCACCACTCTCTCAGGTTCAGTAGCTGCGGTTGTATCGTCCACCGTCGCCAAGGGACCGCCGACCTCGAGCGCCTCAGCCGCCACCACCCTGGACTCAGTTAGAATGATCATATCATCTGCCACCACTTCAGGTTCGGCATCAATGACCTTCTCGGCGGTAGGCCCCTCGACCTCCACTTCAGGCTCCATGGCCTCAACGATATTGCCCACTGTCGGCTCGAGTTCGGCAGGCACCGCCTCCTCCGTTCCCCTAGGATCGACGGCTTCCGCCTCTCCCTCGATCGGATTTGGCCTTGCAAAGATAAGAGATATAAGGACCAATGACATTAAAATCCTTATAACAAAAACTCTGAGAGAAATATTACCTGAAGCGGATTTACCGTTTGCGCTCCGAACTGCTCACGCCACCTCTCTGCGAGCAGTGGATAGGGCGACAGGGGCCTCTTCGGAGGGAGTATCAGCTCGACGGGCGGTGCTGGGGCCCGCTCCCATAGCCAAGGCAGCCCTGCGCGCCTTCGCCTCACGCCTCAACCGCTTCCTCTCCTCCCGAGCGGTCATGAGGGACCTCTGTGACGCCTCCTTCAAGGCATCATCATCTTCATTCAGGGATGCCTCCAGAGCCTTTAAGGCATCTCTCATCGGCTCTTCAAGACGAACCTCCTGCGGTGGCCCAGAAGAAGCAGGAACGTCGGCAGCTGGTAGAAAATCTGCGTCGCTAGGAGGGAACGGCATTGAGGTTCCTGTAATTAAAAGGGAAAGGTTAGATCGACCATAACACAAGGAAAATGAAAAACTTGATGAGTCGAAACTTACTAAGGCCCATAGATGCTCTGAGACGTTCCTCCTCCTGAAAAGTCTTCAGAGAAGCAGCAATGGCTTCGTCATCAGTGATGCCTGTTGAAAGAAAAGAAAGAAAAGCGTTAGTCAAAAATAATGAAGAGGATATGTTGCAATAAAGAAAAGGCGACTAGTAGTTACCTGATTGCGCAAGCTTAGCCAGTCACGCGTCACGGTTCGCCAACCATGCCGAAGCTCTGAGAGCAGCCTCCAAGTCTGTATCGTCCAGCGGCGGCATCACCAACCTTGCGTTAGTCCCATATTCGAGCAGACCTTCAGCATAAGGAGCATGGGGTTCCTGGCCGAACATGACATCCGCAGCGAAGAGCGACTTCTTTTTCTTTTGCCCCCCGACCCTAGGCTCACGGGGAATCGACTTCCGCTTGGCAGCCACTTTGGGACGACGGGTCCCGATGTCCGCACCCACGCCAGACTCCAGCGAGGGTACAACCACTGTTTCCACCGGAGCACAGGGTGCGGGAGGTGCATCCGTGATATCAGGGAGCGGCAACTCACGTGGAGTACTTTGCGCACGAGATGGTCTACCCCCGGCATCTTTGAAAGGAGGAACCACCGGGGTCCTCGGCACTAAAGGAGCGTTACGATTGGTGCCGGGAGGTACTTCTTTACGGTCGATCAGCACTCGTCTCTCCTCCTTTATAACGGCCCCCGTCGCATGACTGTACCACTCTTTATATACGTTGAGGAGTCGTGGAGCGCAGGCTGGCGCGCTAATAAAGAAACGAGAACCTGTGCTCAAGCGCATGAAGTGATGTAACGCATTCTCCATCCCTTCTTCATTAGCAGCAGGTTCCAGTAAGAAAGCTTCCAAGGGTACCCCTTGATCATAACCCAATTGTTGTGCAAAACGATGTAGGTTATATCTCATAAAGATTGCTGCACCGCCCTGCCTAAAGACTAGGAAGCCCGGTCTGATAGAGTACAAGTGGAGGGTCTCCCGGGCCGTCAATACTGAAGCTCCATCCTTAAAGGAGTCCTGTAATGGTCGCGCCGCAGTAGTGGACGCTTTTCCAATGGTTAATACCTTATCAATGAAGGACATCCCAACTCCAACAGTGTGAGGGCGGAGCAGTAAGCCTCTAGCATTCCGTAGTGAAGGGGTCACGATTGATGCACCAATTAATTGAATAATACGAGGGAAACCACACCTGTCAAAGAACGAAGGCCTTTTATGCATTCCAAATACACCCGCCGTATGTAGCTCGAGCCATGACATAAAGTAGTGCATCGGGAAGACCACGTGCAATGCTCCGGGCTCGTTGGCATCCGCAGCTCGGCTGAGACCATGATACAAGTGCGCTAAGCCGGCAATCCCCACGGCCACCTTTACCCCGATGACCATGCGGTGGGCTGGATAAAAGACAGAGGGCCGCATGTGATGAGAGTGCATTGGGATCGCGAACCAACTCAGCCACAGCCCGAGAAATCCTAAGAAAAAGGCCTCCTCGTCCATCCCAGGGGCCGCAATTTTCGCGAAAGATATGGTAGGGAAGTCTGGGAGGAAGAAAGCCTTTTGGTCTATCTCCTTCGTCGGCAGGTTATCCAAACCTAGACCGAAGGGATCATCCAGGATAGCAGATTTGGCGGCTCCTAGCGAAATGACGCTCGGACGGAGGAAACGAGCAATGAAGTCCTCAAAATTAACTCCTCGACTCCCGTGTTCGATGAAGAGGGACTCGTAGATGTTCAACACCTTGATCAGGCTCGGAAATTGGTGTTGAACGGCATTTTCCGGCGTAATCCCCCTTACCATCGGCTTAGCACCGAAGACGTACTCATCTGTCGGGAGCAGCTCTTCATAATGTTCCCCCATGACCGGTAGGCCGGATACCTCCGCAAATTCCTCCAAAGAAATAGACACTTCCCGATCCATGGCAAGGAAAGTGTGGGTGGGAATGTTCCAATGCTCTAAGAAAGCCTTGAACCACCAGGTGGGGAGCGAGGGATACTGGAAAAGAGAGACGTAGACCGCGGTGTACAATCCGAGTCTTACCAACTGCGACTTCTTCGTCGACAGGATGTATCGGGCCCACGGCAGATAGCCAATCGGGTGACGGGGGATCAAACCAAGGTTATATGATTGCCCCCAAGGCCGTGCTTCTCCCTGACAAATACGGCGTCCTAGGATATCCAAGACTATGGGACGCTGAACCGGAACCGCATCCATAGCGGGATGAAGAAAGCTGTTTGCGGTCCAGTCTATCATCTCCACGGCATACTGCACTGGAGGTGGGGTAGCATAGTGAATTGCTGTGATAGGTTCTGACGGCACCGCGCAGGTGAAGCTCCGTCGGCCCATGATGATATAATTGTACCACGACCCCCAAAGATGGAGACTCTTGTATTCAGGATCATACTCCTTGATCATTGCTAGGACTTCACGGTCCAGGGGCGCCTCGGGAAATCCCTCCTCCGTGCGGACAAACGGGAATGAAGTGTCTAGAGACATGATCGCTGCAAAAGAACGATTTGGTTGTTAGTGTTGCAATTCCAACGTTTGGCGTTAAAAAAAGGGGGGAAGAAGAAAATGCACTAATTAAATTAAAATTAAAATTAATTAATTATATCACGCAGCAGTGCAGTGAGTAAGGGACCAAAGGGGGACCCACAAAATCTGGATGACAGTACGTCAGTTAATAGGACAATCTCATCATTGGATGAGATTGTCAGTTGTTCCCCAGGATAACATTCCCATTAATAAAGAATCCCTAGAGACAAGGAGAAAATCTCCTCTTTCAGAGCAAAGCTCTGTCACAGAATGACACTTGTCAAATTCTGGTCTCAAAAGAATAAAATTCCTTAAAAAGAGCTTAGCTCTGTAATATTCCATCAAAAAGAAAATTTTGAAAAGAAATTTAAAATTAAAATTTCTGGAATCTTGAAAAATCCATGAAAACTTATAAAAAATTCTTCATTTTTCAGATCTAAAAGATCTACATTTGATTCAAGAGCAAAGCTCTGTTCATGGGTTAGAACCCATGAACAAGATCTCTGTAGATCTATAAGTTTTTTAGAGCAAAGCTCTGTTTATGAAACCCCAATGGGGATTTCTTTAGATCAAAAGATCTGTGAGAGCAAAGCTCTAGTGGTTAATTAAAATTAATTTCACTTGAAAATAATTTTACCTAAAATTTTCTAACTTGGAAAATGAGAGCAAAGCTCTAAGGTTCTGGAAACGAGAGCAAAGCTCTGGAGTTCTAGGCAAGAGCAAAGCTCTGGAAATCAAAATCTTGAAATGACAAGATTTTTCTAAGGGCCAGAGGTCCTATTTATAAGGCGCTTGCGCCCCTTGAGATCACCCCTTGATCCAACGGTCAAGGGGTTGCCACCGCTGCACTCACGTGCGCGCCACGTGAGCGCAACGGTGGGGGGGGCATTTGTTTCGCCCAATCAGAGCAAAGCTCTGTTGAAATTCAAAATTCAAAAATTTTGAAACAACACTTCAAGTCTCGGGCGCAACGCGCCACGTGTCAGGCGCTAATACGTCAGCGCAGCGCCCAAGAAGGCGCGCCCAATCAGAGCAAAGCTCTGTTTAAAGGAAGCAATACTTCAGTTGCGCATGAACTGCACTGCGCGACACGTGTCAGCGCAGATGCGCTAGTGCGCTGGCGCAGTTGCGCTGCGCTGTGCGCTGCGCGACACGTGTCAGCGCAGATGCGCTAGTGCGCTGGCGCAGTTGCGCTGCGCTGTGCGCTACGCGACACGTGTCACGCGCTGGGGCATCTACGCCAAACTGAATTAAGATTTTAAGAAATCTTTTCTGTTCTTGTTAAAACAAGAAGATTTTCTTCTGCAAAGCAGAAGCTCTTGGATCAAAGATCCAACGGTGGGGAAAATTCCCCAAATCACTCAGAGAAAGATCTCTTTAACAAATTTAACTAATTTATGGGCACTATAAAAAGGACCCTAGGCCTCAATTCAAAGGCATCAACATCCTTCTAAAAAAAAGAGAGAAAGAAGAAAGCTCTTGAAAACTCCTCAAGAACAACAGAAGGTAAAAACCTTTAGGAAAAAAGAGAAAATTCTCTTATGGACAGATTATTGATCTAAGAACAAGATCAATAATCTTAAATAAAATATATATATATATATAAATAAGTAATAATAGTGCTTTGCACTTTTTTATGAACCTCTGGTTCTTGAAACAAAAAAGAAAAATTATTTTTCTTTGATCTAATCAAGAAATTAAATAGTGCTTTGCACTTCTGTTCTTGAATCTAAAAGATTCTTAGTGCTCTGCACTTACAAACTGCGCTAGAGCTTTGCTCTCTGGAATTGGCGCAACTCACCAGAGCGCGCCACGTGTCAGCAGCGCAACAGCGCAGCGCACTTGTGCAGCGCACTGCACTATTGCGCTTGCGCTCACCAGAGCGCGCCACGTGTCAGCAGCACAACAGCGCAGCGCACTAGCGCTGTTGTGCTTGCGCTTACTAGAGCATGACACGTGTCCTAACCATAAGCGCTTGCGCTCAGTAATTGGTGCAAACCGCCTGATAAATGCAATGCATTTCTCAAAGGGCCAGACCCAAGTCAAAAGACCAAGCAGGCCTAATTAAATTGATGCTCTGCATCATTTATAAATGGGCAGAGCCCAAACAAAATAATATAAATGCTATGCATTTTAAAAGGGGCAGAGTCCAAACAAAGCAGATGCCTTGCAGAGCCCTAGAATAAATTGATGCTCTGCATCAATCATGAGCAGAGTCCAAACAAAAAATAAATTGATGCAATGCATTATTTAAAAATGGGCCAAGCCCTAGCACAGGTCTAACAGACCAAAAACAAATAAAAGGCGTTGAATATTTTTCAACTAGACTTAGCCCAATTTTGGCCGTAAGTCCTCAAATTAAATTGACTGAGCAAGATTGCTCTCTTAAATCAATTTACTACTGGTTCGAGGGTACATCTCCGAACTCCTCTGACACACGTCGTTGTAATCATTCAACGTCGTCAGAGAGGTGACGGGTCCCAACGACCACACATGAATATGGACTGCGGGGTCCTTAAACTCGTGGACCGAGACGTCCTTAAACTAATATCGGACCGAGACGTCCTTAAACTAATATCGGACCGAGACGTCCTTAAACTAATATCGGACCGAGACGTCCCTAAACTAATATCGGACCGAAACGTCCCTAAACTAATATCGGACCACTACGTCCCTAAACTGGCGATGGACCACCACGTCCTTAAACTGGCGATAGACCACCACGTCCCTAAACTGGCACAATAGAGCCCAAATGCTCTTTTGTCGGATCTAAACGGTCCCGTTAAGTTGATCTTAGTCTCAAACTGGACTAACGTATCCTTAACAAACATTTGAGTCGATCTTAGCCCCAAATATGGCTAACGTATCCTTAGACATTTAAATGAATGATAAAACTCCAAATCAATTTTGGTTCAAGGGTACATCTCTGAACTCCTCTGACATCCATCGTTGTAATCCTTCAACGACGTCAGAGAGGTGATGAGTCCCGACGGCCATATATTAAATGGATCACTACGTCAAGTTGATCTTAGTCCAAAACAGGACTAACGTATCCTTGACGAACGTTTAAGTTAATCTTAGCCGCAACGTGACTAATGTATCCTTAAACTAAAAACACCAAACCCAAATCTAAGTAAATACGGATTTAGACTAATCCACGTCCTACGGGCGACGGCATTACTCAGTCTCCGTATACAATCCACGGACAACCACAAATAAAACAAACACACACGACATGAAGTGAAATTCTGGAGAAGGAGAAAGTTGTTACCGCGATGCGGTAGCGTAATTAACTGTAGGGGCTTGCGCCTGCAGGGAAGAGCGTCCCCACAATCAAAAACCGCTCACCCTGAGGGGGAATCTGACGAAGTCTGCTACATCGGCCGCATCCGTCTAAACCTCCGATACACGGTGCCATAAATCAACTCGGCATCTCCGGAGAGGTAGACGGATAAAACCATATAGCATCTGCCCCGAATCTCAGGCAAGACGCAAAGTCTAGGCCGCCATTCGGAGGGGAACAGTCCTTCCTTTAGAGATCCTTACCCTAACCTCCATGGAAAACGCGCGCAACCGGGATTTTACACTACGGTGTCACCGCTACCTCGAGGGGTAGGATGCCGTAGGGCGTGGTATGTGCGTGTATGCATGGAGTCCTATTGTAAATATTTGATGGGTAAGAAAGGGATGAGAGATCTCATCTCTCAAAATCCTTCCCCAAAGCTAAACCCTAAACAAGTTCCTAGGGCAAGAAATTAAATCTACCTAGGGTAAAGAATTGAAATCTAAACTAGGGCGAGAAATTAAATCTACTTACAGATGCATCCCTCCAATCATCCATGCAGGTTTGTCAGATCTGAATTTCTGAATGGAAAAGAAACACCGATGCTCTCCAAAAGAATTTCTGAATTTTTATTAAAAGGAGGCATAAAGAAATTACAATGATTAGAGTTCCTACTTATAAAGAATAAGAAACCCTAGGGTTACATTTGTTTCGCATGTCTGAAATTACAAAAATAGCCCTTAGGAAATATTTTCAGAGCCGCACCCAAATTATGTAAAAATTTCACGAAGCGATGGCACCAGAAGGCCGCGGAACCGCGGCAATGGTGGGCTTGGGCAGCGATTCCGCGACCCTTTAACAAGATTGAATCACCATTTTTTCTGGGTTGATTTCTGTTGGCTTGGGCTTCTTATTTCTATATATCTTTTTCCATTTTGGCTTCTAGGTTGGTTCCAGATCTTCAGTGAACAATTTGCAATGGATTTTTAACCATTCACTTTGAGTCGATGTCTTGAATCTTGCTTTGTGAATTGTTCCTTATGTAGGCTTGATCAAGATTCTCTGTTTGTTGGTTAAAGTCCACATTTTCATCGTCTTTACATCGTTTGCACTGTTTTCTGTCCAAGAACCTGTAACCTGTAACATGTAGCAGACATGCGTCAAAAGCAACCGTTTATTTATAAAAAGAATAAGAATGGGGAATATAATAATGCAATATTATGGTGTGAACAAATACCCCCAAACTTATCTTTTGCTCGTCCTCGAGCAAACTTATTTTTATTCACTAAAATCCTAACCACACTTTCGCAGGGAAACGCGATCGCATTGAGCACGTGCAACAAGCCGTTAAACCTCTAGGTGTCCCTAGTAGGAGGAGTGTTGTCTCCTGAGGGTTTTCAGCAGATACTACCCACAAAATTCTATCAATTCGGCCCATTAACTTTTGTTCTCCAATTAGGTTTTCTAACAAGGAATTCTATTATCGTCGACTTGCAAATTATCCACCCATATTCTTCACACTTCCTCATCATTCAACTTAAGATTATATATGTTCTATAGACTTACTTGGCTTTCGGCATTTCATAAGTTTTCCTTCTAGGGTTCCATCTCCACTTAGGAATTTCTATCAACTCTACTAAAGATACAAGTTCTATTCTTCATTCCTTTCTCTTATCTAAACTCTAATCACATATCCCTACGTGTGTGTAAATATCACCCCTACACTTGGAAATTCAAATCAAGCAATCGTACTCTCGTCCATTGTCCAAAACACTTATTAATTGGTGAATTTTTAATTGAATTTTGCTTACACATCCTTCATGCGACCGTTAATACTTCTTGAGGTACCAAAAACCGATTACAAGATGCGTTAGCACTTTAAAGCGTACTTCCTAGTTTTGCAACACCCAAGGCTTTAGCAGTGACTCCCAAACCAGTTGGTCTAAGGCACTAGGTGATAAGGCACCCTCGCTAAATATTTTTCTATTTTTTACAGCCTTAAGTAATCACAAAAACCAGTGTTCATTTTTTTCTTTTCTTTATTCACTCTTTTTTTCGTTTATTTTCTTCGTACTAAGGACTTTAGATAAGAGCATTTCAAGGTCTCCTCTACTATTCCAAGTTTCAAGGTGCGTGATTGTGCAGATTGTAGGGTATACATTTTCAGAATCTAGACTTAAGCTAGGAACTATTTTTCAAACTTATACTCTAATAAGAACATCAATACTCTTCCTTCGTTTCGACTTAATCCAAGAACTGAACCCAAAATTTGCCTATTTCTAAATAAACTACAAGGCATATACTTTCTACCGTTAAAGTTTAAGGAATGTTATTTTTAGGGTTTTTAATTCACTAAGTCTAAGATCTAGTTTTTCCTAACTAGTTAACCTATTTGTCAAACTTTAGTCAATTAGCCAAAATTGAATACAATAATTTTTATAATTTTTGAAATTTTTCAATTTTTTATGGGTTTTTAACATAAGTATGCAAATGCAAAAATATGTACAAATGAATGCGAAGGAAGAAGACGTACCGAGCATACCCCCAAACTTGAACTTGACAGTGTCCTCACTATCATGCTAAACCAAGAGGATCAAAATACCGGCACTCCCCTGTTTATTTATTTATAATTTTTATATTTTTAATGTTTTGAAAATTTTTTATATTTTTTATAGAAAAAGAAAACAAAAATATATATATATATATACAAAGATTCCCCCAAACTTAAGCTTGGCCTTGCACAAGCCAAAAGTTAGCACTAACCATTCAAAAATCTTATCGTGGAAATGGTATAGTTGGTGCAAGAAAATGAGAAGCACGCGAGACCGTGTGGAAAGAAGAATGGTAGAATATGGTCTCGGTGGGGGAGAAGAATGGAGAAAAGAAGAAGGAAGTGGAGTACGATCTTGAGGGTGTAAATTGAGTGAATAAATTAGCGCAATATGTGATGACCGATATGTTATAAGCGATTGCGCTAACCTATCAACCCGTTGGGAAATGGGGTCAAATCCCTCAAGATTCGCAAGAAGACATGGGTACGCCGAACTTGGTATAGGAGATGAAAGCGTAACGGTCATTTGTTCGGTCGGAACAATAGGAAAGACGAAAGGGAGTGAATTAGGGATAGTATCTTTCTCACCGTAGTAAACTGTTTCGAACTTGAAAGATTCCATTAATGGTTCGAAACTACTATAATCAACCGAGTCTGATGGCTCATCTGAAAATGTAAATGACTCAAACTCGGACGGTGAGTCATCAACATCGTCCGAAAAAGTGAAACACTCGTAGGTGTCATCGTCTGTGAGAATTGTGTCAGATTCAAAGGAAAAGGTTTCAAGCTCACAGTCTTCAAGCGGGGTCGGAACGATGGGAAGGAGGGAGGGTGATATAACAGTCAAAGGTTCAGGAGGATGAATTGGAAAATCAGACACATCAAACAAAAATGATTCAACCTCAATATTATCCTCAAGACTCTCCTCAATACTATCCTCAATATTTAACTCATCCATGCCATTATCATCAAAATCTAGACGCATATGAGATTCGGGAGAAACATTTAATAACTCAGGATGATGATTTGAACATAAAATTTCAAGCAAATCGACAGGTTCATCATCCGAAATATTCCCGGCGTCTATATCCTCAATCAAGTGAAAATCAATTTCTTTAGACACCTCATCAAAAGCATGGATATCTATCGATTTAGGTTCTAGAGTGGAGGTGTAAAGATCGAAAGGATTAGGTGCGGTTTCACTCGAAAGGGGTTCCTCACAATCTGGAAAATCAAACACCACAAATTCTCTCAACTCATCTTTATTTTCAACAGGTGAACTATTTAGGGTAATCGATGGAAAACAGGAGTTGTGGGCTTCAATTGGGTAAGGGTAGGTTTGATTTAAAAATCCTCTCTCATTCTCACTCTGTCCAACTGCCGCCTCATACATTGAAAAATTTGGAGCTAGCGGGACACTAGCTACCGGTTCACTAGGTTTCATAAGGACGGCCATGGACGCTTCCACATTCCTCATCATTTTATTTGTTGCAGCAATATATGCCTCCAACGACTCTTCCAAACTAGACCTGGGTGGTGAGGGGGTTTTAGTAAAAGATTCAAAAATGGTTGGATATGTGAAACTCCCTAATGGCTGTGTCGAAACAGTGTCTAGTAAAGGTGGGAAGGTTGGGTATGACTGGTAGGAAGTGGGTGGTTGGGCAGGGGTAGGGTCAACATATGGATAAAAAGGTGAATAGTCGTGCGGATCCCTAAAACTAGATGAGTGTAGAGGGGTGAAAGATCGACTACGAGATTGAGCAATATGCTCAGCAATGGACATCGGCCTAGTAGTTACAGCAGGACTAGGAAAAGTAGTGTCAACATATCTAGGTGGTAAAGGTTGACTAGGTTGACACAAAGTGGGTTGAAAAGTCAAACTGTTTCTCCTAGACGCCTCTATGTGATCTTTCAACGAAATTTTTGGCAAGGAAGGATCGTTTTTAAATTGACCGAACAAATTAACGTACGACGCAAAATTAGGTTCGGAATACCAAAGTTCAGCTAATGATTTATTGTGTGGGGTACCCATGTTAGAAGAAGAAGGGTGACAAGAAGGAAGGTTGGGTGGTGCAAGGATTTATTTGGGGCAAAAAATTTTTTGCAAGTTCTATAAAATATTTGTCCTTTTTATTTTCATTTTTCATTGATTTTTTTTCTTTATCTTTATATGGAAAAATTTTTGTTGCAAAAATATTTTAGAGAAAAGATATGCAACAGCAAAATATTTTATAGAAAAGATATGCAGCAGCAAAATATTACTTGCAATTGGTTATTGTTTGAAGCATATCACAAGAATCTTTATTTGGAAAAAAATGTTGCAAAAAAATATTCGAGAAAAGATATGCAACAAAAAAGATTACTTGCAATCAATTTCAATTTTGAGCGGGGCCCAAAAATCCTGCACAAGATCGTTATTTGGAAGGGAATATATTTTTTAATGTGCACAAAATCCTGCAGACAATTTTCAGAAAATTTATTAAAAATTACAGAGAAGAAAGAACAGAGGAACTTACAGTGCAAAGTTGGTCAGATGACGTCACTATTCCACCGTCCTTCCGCGGCAAAACGTGTCTCCCACCGCGATTTTGCAGTCAAATTGACTGAACACTGCCCCAGAAAAATTTTGGTGCTTTGATTCGACTAGAATGCCGCGGTTCCGCGGCCTAAGGTGGGTTTTGGCCGAGAAATCGCGGCGGTATGGGGGAATTAGGTCTGCAGAAAAATTGCTCTATTCATTTATTTAATTCCCCTTCTGTTTCGATCTTATGATTTCTGTTTCGCCTTCTGGAAATTTCCAGATCGTCTTTGTATATCCTGCAAAATTAAAACAACAAAGTATCCCATCCAAAAATAACAAAATATATATATTTTTTTATTTTTTTATTTTTCAGATTTTTATGATTTTTTTAATTTTATGATTAACCCGAAATCGTGAAAAGAAAATTCTACGCCATCTCCGGCAACGGCGCCATTTGATTTTTATGTCAAAACTATCTCTATTAACCACAATCAAGAACGGCGTCGCTTTGTAGCTAGCCGGTGAGTACGGGTCGGTCCACAGGGATGTTGTGAATTTCCGATTCGCGCTTACGAGTTAATTCCGAAGGGTGTTCGGATTGGTTATTAAATCTAAAAACCTAATTAACCTAGGGCAATTATCTAGATCTATTCTTGGTAGGGTTAGGTTTAGGGATGGTTTGGAAATGCAATTAAATCTCAACGCTTTCTATACCCGAATGAAAATCTGTCAGGAGTTATGGTAATTATCAATAAAGGGGATTAGATCCATTCGGGAAGGTGTTCCTTCCTCTAGGTTCTTGTCCTTCCTTTAGAGATCCTTACCCTAACCTCCATGGAAAACGCGCGCAACCGGGCTTTTACACTACGGTGTCACCGCTACCTCGAGGGGTAGGATGCCGTAGGGCGTGGTATGTGCGTGTATGCATGGAGTCCTATTGTAAATATTTGATGGGTAAGAAAGGGATGAAAGATCTCATCTCTCAAAATCCTTCCCCAAAGCTAAACCCTAAACAAGTTCCTAGGGCAAGAAATTAAATCTACCTAGGGCAAAGAATTGAAATCTAAACTAGGGCGAGAAATTAAATCTACTTACAGATGCATCCCTCCAATCATCCATGCAGGTTTGTCAGAACTGAATTTCTGAATGGAAAAAAAACACCGATGCTCTCCAAAAGAATTTCTGAATTTTTATTAAAAGGAGGCATAAAGAAATTACAATGATTAGAGTTCCTATTTATAAAGAATAGGAAACCCTAGGGTTAAATTTGTTTCGCATGTCTGAAATTACAAAAATAGCCCTTAGGAAATATTTTCAGAGCCGCACCCAAATTATGTAAAAATTTCACGAAGCGAGGACACCAGAAGGCCGCGGAACCGCGGCAATGGTGGGCTTAGGCCGCGGTTCCGCGACCCTTTAACAAGATTGAATCACCATTTTTTCTGGGCTGATTTCTGTTGGCTTGGGCTTCTTATTTCTATATATCTTTTTCCATTTTGGCTTCTAGGTTGGTTCCAGATCTTCAGTGAACAATTTGCAATGGATTTTTAACCGTTCACTTTGAGTCGATGTCTTGAATCTTGCTTTGTGAATTGTTCCTTATGTAGGCTTGATCAAGATTCTCTGTTTGTTGGTTAAAGTCCACATTTTCATCGTCTTTACATCATTTGCACTGTTTTCTGTCCAAGAACCTGTAACCTGTAACATGTAGCAGACAAGCGTCAAAAGCGCCCGTTTATTTATAAAAAGAATAAGAATTGGGAATATAATAATGCAATATTATGGTGTGAACATGTACCCTCGAACAAAATCCCATATTTTAGGGGAAAAGGGGTTGTGGTAGACCTAAAAATCGTTGGTCTTATTTGAGACTAAGATTACCTTAGAAGATATAAAATGAATATCATTTTTGATATCATCAATGAAAGATCATTAATCATGTTTGAGACTAAGATCGGTTTAATAATGTTTTTTAAGGATCAATTTTACTTAAGATCTATCAAAAGAGCATTTGGGCTTAGCTGCAAGAAACTTCAGAGACTTAGCCAATTTAGGCTTAGTCTACCTACTCTCTTTTTCTTTTTTTATTCAAAAAGTGCTAAACACTTATTTGGGCTCTGTTTGTTCAGCCCTTTTCTTTTTATACAAAAGTGTTAAGCACTTATTTGACACTCTGACGCTCACATAGGTCTTATGTGAAGCATTTAATTATGAGCGTCGCCCAATGAGCGCAGAGCACTCTACCACTTTGGATGTTTACGGAGCGCTAGGCACTTTTCTCTCTTCTTTTCTTTTTTGGTGGCGCCCACGTGAGGAGCACGTGAAGCGCTGGGTGCCACCCAATCAGTGCTAAGCACACAGCCGCTCTTATTATTTTTGTGGCCCCCATGTGAGGAGCACGTGAGGCGCTAGGCGCTGCCCAATCAGTGCTAAGCACTCAGCCGTTTTGGCTGTATGTGAAGTGCTAAGCACTTTTTATGTGGCGCCCACGTGAGGAGCACGTGAGGCGCTAGTTTCTTTTATATAGAGATTTAATCCCTGTTGATATTTCTCTGTTAATGGTATTTTGACTAACAACGACCGCCGAGATCATTATTTTGAGGATCTGGGCTCATGTTCTTTAAGAACTAAGTTCTTGATTTGAAGGAACTGAGTTCCTAGAGTATTGTGGACTCCATATTCTTTCTCTTTAAATTTGTTCTTCCCTGAATCTTTGATTCTTAAGAACAAGATCTTCCTGATGAGAATTAAATTCTTAACTTGTGGGAGACTTGTCTTGTGGATCTCAGATCTAGAGAAAGAACTAAGTTCTTTTTTTTAAAAGAAGAGGATTAAACCCTTAGATGATATGTTGTAGAGATATTTTGATCTCTTTTCTTTACCTAGAGTTTCGAGAATGAAGCTTTTCTTCTTTTCTTGAGAATTGAGTTCTCTGTTGTTTTGGAAGCTTTCTGTATTTCTTCAAAAGCTTATGAGGGGTTCCCTCTATGTGTGTTTTTCTTTCTCTTTTTTTTCTTCTCTCTCTCTGTCTATCTGTCTGTGTGAGACTTGAAGTCTCGGGTCCTTTATATAGTGAAGGCAAGTTTGCTACTTAATTCTAAGAAAATATTTCATTGAGAGATTCCAATTGATTTAATTGGACTCAAAATTGAGTTGGGGAATTTTAACCACCATTGGATTTTTGATCTAAGGACTTCTGTTTTTACAGAATATGATTTTGGTTTTTAACGAGATTGGGGAAAACTTTCCCCTATACAGAATTTATTCTGTAAAACGGTGATTTTTAATCACCATTGGATTTTTTAATCTAATGGTTCTCTGTTTTACAGAGAGCAATCTTTCTTATTTAGAAAGATTGAGGGGATATATTCCAAAATAGAATTTTATTCTATAATTGGATTATTGATCCAACCGAAAGTATCTTTCTTATTTTAGAAAAATTTGGAGAATATTTTCTTCCAACAGAATTTAATTTTGTATTTTGATGATTTATCATCTCCGTTGGATTTTTTATCCAACGGCTCTGTTTAATAGAGAGTATTGTAGAATTTAATTGTACCGGGCGCCGGCGTTCACGTGTTGTGCACGTGGGCGCCACTTAAAAATTTAATTCCTAAGATAGGTATTCATGTGCTTTGCACACTGGCGCCCGTGTAAGGAGCACATGCGGCGCCATTTAAGAGTTTAACTCTTATGTAATGAACTCTTCTATGCTTTGCATATTGACGCCCATGTGAGGAGCATGTGAGGCGCCACCATTAGATTTTATCCTATAAGATTGACTCTGGTGTTGGAGCCCTCGTGGAGAGCACGTGAGGCGCTGCCTCATTAAATTCAACAGAGCTTTGCTTTTTTATTAGGTTAAATATATTGGGGAAACACCTCCTATGTCACGCCCCGCTTCCAAAAAGACGGTAGCAGGTACATGACGAGGCCCGCGGCGTATTTATTTCGAGAAGGTCACTTCCCGGAATATATACGCTAAGCGTAATTGAGCAATATAAAATGACAAGAAATTAACATGCGATTTAAACTTCAACAACTTTATTTACATTCCACTTAATACAATTACAATACATGAGTTCAGCTGAAAGAAAATACAAGAAGAGAAATGCCTAAACGTGTGTCATACATAAACTGACAGAGAGGATAACTAGTCTAGGCCTAAGTCGCGGTCTGATCGTGCTCCTCCTGAATGGTGTACACCTTCTCAGTCTCCACAGTATCTGACGAACATTCCAAGAAACAAAGATGGGTGAAATGCCCATCAGCGAACTTTCGCTCGGTAAGTCCCCAAGAAATGGGTGTGAAGTATAAAAGTATAATGACAAAGAAAATGTATATCATGAAGCAATGGACTATAAGATCTGGTGTTTAAACATATCATTTAATATAAGCGTGGCAATTCTATATAATATGCAGTTCTATATATATCATAGCAAAATAACATGAGCATAGTATAGCATGGCCGTGTAGTGTAAGTGTAGTGGTCATGAAGCGAATGTAAGTGTCCTAAAAAGGTCTTTACATTGGTAAACTAATGTAATGTAAGTTTAAGGATGGATGTCAACCAATCTCAAGAGTGTTCTCGAACCCAACAGGCTGTAATCCAGAGGTAAGGAACCACGAGCCCAAATTAAGTGTTAGTAACGGGACTTCAACCTAGTGTTGAAATATTCCAAACTCAGCAGGACATAATCCATGAGCAAGGAAACGTGGGCCCTCATGATAGCTTGCTTGTATTAGTA
Source organism: Agapanthus africanus (assembly GCA_030015575.1). Classification (NCBI taxonomy): domain Eukaryota; kingdom Viridiplantae; phylum Streptophyta; class Magnoliopsida; order Asparagales; family Amaryllidaceae; genus Agapanthus; species Agapanthus africanus. The sequence continues at coordinate 42,640,998 of CM057342.1, forward strand.
GACATGGATTCATGATCTAGGGAGACTCCTGAGATTTCGTTGGATTCACTCATGAACTACCCCAACATCCTGTGTATTCTAGGTTACAGTTAAAATTACCAGCCTTACTCGAATCCATGAATACATCAAGTTGCAAGATTGAGTTCATGTCAATATCAAGTATTCGTGTCAAGTGTTCATGTATTCATGTCAAGTTGTATTCATGGTTCAAGTCAAGTCAGTTTCAATAGCAGCCATTGTGTTCTGGTATTCATGTTAAGTTCATGTCAAGTCATAGTATTCTAGTATTCAAGTTTTGGTATATTCACGTTCAAGTGTTCTGGTTCATGATCAAAGATTCGGGTTTATGTTAAAGTTTGGATCCTGGTTGAATTTGTATTCGAGTTCGAGTTCAAGTTTATATTTGAGTTTGAATTTGAGTTCATGTCTTTTCATATGAATTGATATAAATTGTTAAAATCTTATGTTCAGGAGAAATTGGCAACTGCTGCACATGAACGGCAGGATTTGTGTCATTTTCCAAGACAATTGTCATTGATAACTCCGTTAAACTGTTTAACCTGAATAGGCAAGCACTCACTTTCTCCGGCTCCCTGGGGCTTAAGAGAATTGATCCCACTTAAACCTATATTAAACTAGAGTCCTTACAAATATTGTTTACATATCTTGAGGGGGTTTTGTGAAAAATATTTTAATATAGTTTAAAAATAAAGCTCGAGGGTGATTTGTATTATTTAGGGTTTTCATGTCTATGTATTTTAAGTATTGGGGTACTTTAATGATGATACTTAGCTTTTAAAAGTTTGTAGTAATTTATTGAAAACTAGTCCTTTTTGGTAACTTGATGGTATTTTATTAACATTTTTTAATTTTTCATTTTTAGAAAAATATAGTTTCATAATATATTGAAAATATGGTTTTATAATTTTATATAATTTTTAAAATTATTTTTATTTAGAAAAGTCGCATTTCTTAAAAACCGTATTTTATTTCCTTTCGAGATCGAATACTCCGTGAGAAGTTCTGCATCTCGCTCTACTATCCCAAAGATTAATCTGCAACATCCATTAGCGGGTCTCCTAAAGAGAGTTGCAGAGGCGTATTTGGCAAGGATTTTTAAATACCGTTTTAAAAGATGTGGTATTTTATTTTAAAGGTTATTCTTTGAACCAAATATACATCTAAATAGGTATCATGCTATGAAACCAAAGTGTGCATGTGGGGTAGGTCGTTACCCAGTGAAGTTTTTCCTAAAGGTATAGTTTTAACCAAATTGAAAAGAGGTGATAATAAAATTCAAGGTATTTTAATAAAAAGTTCGTTTTATGGTTGTTTCACATGAGAATTTTGGTTAAACTTGAATCTAAACATTGGTATTTAAAGTTATAAGTAATGTGGTAAAATTAGATTGACCAATATATAAAGGAAAAGGGGGTTATAGGTTTTAAAAAGAAAGGTATCGGGAATAACTCCACTTTACCGATATATGATTTGTAGAAAAATTTCGATGAAAAGAAAGCAAGTTGGGAGGGACTTACGGTTTGAAAATATCAAAGAAAGGGTTAGGGAAAAGAGGGAGGATTCGTGGCGTCATGAGAGCTCCGGAATCGGCTTCGATGTTCGACGGAACAAGCTTGAACTCCACTTTACTCCACTTGCATTTAGGAACTTTTTGAGAGAATTTTTGCTTGAATTTCATAATAGTGAAGAGCTAAAACATGAGGTGGTATTTATAGTGGAGAATTAGGGTTTGAGAATTAAAATTTTTGATTAAAAAGCATTAAAATGATATTAAATGGTGAAATGAAAGGTCTCTTTTTTATTGCAGGGAAATCAAACAGTGCAGAGCAGTTAAGAGGAGCTGAAGAGACGAGTGTGCAAAGCACGGAGGCAAACGAGGCTCATCTGACCGTCGGCACCGGCCCATAGGGAATTTGGTCAGTCGGATCTCGAGGTCTTGCCTCGAGATTCATGCCACGTGGGTTTTTCAGTGTTTACTCTATTTTGCGCATGTTTGATTTTTCTGAAACTTTTCATTTCCCAGTGCATTGCACGTGCAACTCTTGAGCTTCCAAAAATAAAAAAGAAAAATCTAAAAATAATTGGGCTTAATGGGAATCGAACACATAGGCTACGTCACAGCAGTGCAGGGGCTTTACCAGTGAGCTATAACTTTTTTCTTGATTTTATTTAACAAAAATAACTTTTAACTCTTACACAGGCTGTAATACCCCTTTTTTGTACAATAAACAAGAAATTGTTGTACAAGGATTTCCAAGTCATTACATTCTACCCTTCTTATAAAAATTTCGTTCTCAAAATTTATACAAGGATATTGTAACAGATCAAAAAAAATGGTTAAAGCTGTGGTGAAAGAACTACTAATATCGTACAGAAAGTGTATGAAAATGTTTAGGTAGATGAAAGAACAAAAGGATCTAAGAAATTGAAAAGGCTGAAAAAGATGGGAGGAGATTTACCCGTGTTATCTTGACCAATGGCTTCGACCTCTACGGCTGCCAATGTGAAAGCCTAACATCTCTGCACATTTCTTTATGCACGCTGGTACATAAATAGCTGACGAGATAAAGGAGGTCCATGCGGAGATGGTGCAGGAAGAGCTATGCGAGTAAGTGGAGCTTGAATAGCTGGTCTAGCTGTGGGAGCTGGGCCAGTTCGGTTGTGTAGGCAAATTCCTACAGTGTGTGAGGGTGATCCACATATCAGATAAAGACCATTTGCTCGATGGCAATCCTTGACTTGGTGTCCAGTCCTCTTACAATAGATACAGAAGTTTGGTTCAGTCCCGGAAAATGATCCTCCTGGCCTCATAGTTGGCGCTGGGAGAGTTAGCCTAGAAGAGTCTCCTCCAGTAATCTGGTTAGCGGGATGTTTCATATCGACCGACTATGGCCTTCCCTTCTTCTTAAAGACAGCTTCAAAGCGACGGGCTGACTTCAAAGCTGCTTCATGTGTTAGGTATTCTCCCATTGCTAAGACAGCCTGGATCTCGGGGTCTAATTCTTGCTGGAAGCGCCTGGCTCTAATTTCCGCAGTAGGAAATAGATGGACGACAAATCTGCCGAGCATGGTGAATTCTGCATCATACTCATCTACTGACTTATCCCACATATATCCTTGTTGCAGGTGAATGAACTTCTGTTCCATCTCGAAGTGTGCGGTTTCCGGAAAATACTTGGCATCAAAAAGATCACGGAAAGTCTTCCACTCGATCGGCTGCTCAAGACGGCACTCCTCAGCCTTCCACCAGACTCTGGCATTATCGGTAAGCTGTAGTTTTGCTACTTTGACCCAAGCCACTTCTAGAACTTGGGTTGCAGCTAGGCTGTCTTCTATGCTCTGAGCCCATTCCTCGGCTTCAACTGGTTTCTCTTTCCCTGAGAAGTTATTCGGGTGTAACGCTCAAAATTGTTTCACTCCCGGTACTTCTGCTTCAGAGTGGATGAAACTCTGTTGAAGGAGAGCAGTCTGCTCCTGTAAAATCGTGCTTTGATCTTGCTGATCTTCAAGTAAGATTTTGATAGCCTCCAGAAGTATCGTCTGTTCTGTGAGTGGAGCGGCTACAGTAGGGGATGTGGTAGAGTGGTAAGGGTAGGTGGTGGTGGTGTACTTCCATGGACGTTAGTGCTAGTGTTGTAGGGAGAATTCATCACCTTAGATAGAGAAGAAATATTAGAATAGATTCAACGGAAATTGAATTGCAAGGAATGTAAAGCTGTTGAATTTTATATTTCTTGTAATATATTGCTTAAGACTTCATACAGAACTGACCTGCATGGGCCACCAACAAATCCCGTCACGCCCCGCTTCCCAAAAGACGGTAGCAGGTACGTAACGAGACCCGCGACGTATTTATTTCGAGAAGGTCATATCCCGGAATAAATACGCTAAGCGTAATTGAGCAATATAAAATGACAAGAAATTAACATGAGATTTAAACTTCAACAACTTTATTTACATTTCACTTGATACAATTACAATACATGAGTTCAACTGAAAGAAAATACAAGAATAGAAATGCCTAAACAGGTGGCATACATAAAATGAAAAAGAGGATAACTAGTCTAGACCTGAGTCGCGATCTGATCGTGCTCCTCCTCAGTAGTGTCCACCTTCTCAGTCTCCACAGTATCTGACGAACATTCCAAGAAACAAAGATGGGTGGCATGCCCGTCAGCGAACTTTCGCTCGGTATGTCCCCAAGAAATGGGTATGAAGTATAAAAGTATAATGACAAAAAAATGTATATCATGAAGTAACGAACTATAAGATATGGTGTTTAAACATATCATTTAATATAAGCGTGGCAATTCTATATAACATGCAGTTCTATATATATCATGGCAAAATAACATGAGCATAGTATAACATGGCCGTGTAGTGTAAGTGTAGTGGTCATGAAGCGAACGTAAGTGTCCTAAAAAGGTCTTTACATGGGTAAACTAATGTAACGTAAGTTTAAGGGTGAATGTCAACCAATCTCAAGAGTGTTCTTGAACCCAACAGGCTATAATCCAGAGGTAAGGAACCACGGGTCCGAATCAAGTGTTAGTAACGGGACTTCAATCTAGTATTGAAGTATTCCAAACTCAACAGGCTATAATCCAGTAGCAAGGAAACACGGGCCCTCATGATAGCTTGCTTGTGTTAGTAGATATGGATTCATGATCTAGGGGGACTCCTGAGATTTCGTTGGATTCACACATGAACTACCCCAACACCCCGTGTATTCTAGGTCTAGGTTATAGTTAAAATTACCAACCTTACTCGAATCCATGAATACATCAAGTTGCAAGATTGAGTTCATGTCAATATTAAGTATTCGTGTTAAGTGTTCATGTATTCATGTCAAGCTGTATTCATGGTTCGAGACAAGTCAGTTTCAATAGCAGCCATTGTGTTCTGGTATTCATGTTAAGTTCATATCAAGTCATAATATTCTAGTATTCAAGTTTTGGTATATTCACGTTCAAGTGTTTTGGTTCATGATCAAAGCTTCAGGTTTATGTTAAAGTTTGGATCCTGGTTGAGTTTTCATTCGAGTTCGAGTTTAAGTTTAGATTTGAGTTTGGATTTGAGTTCATGTCTTTTCATGTGAATTAATGTAAATTGTTAAAATCTTATGCTTGGGAGAAATCGGCAACTGATGCACAAAGACGGCAGTATTTATGTCTTTTTCCAAGACAATTGTCATTAATAACTTCATTAAGTTGTCTAACCTGAATAGGCAAGCACTCACTTTCTCTAGCTCTCTGGGGCTCAAGAGAATCGATCCCGCTTAAATCTATATTAAACTAAAGTCCTTAAAAATATTGTTTGCATATCTCGGAGAGTTTTGTGAAAAATATTTTAATATAATTTAAAAATAAATCTCGAGGGTGATTTTTATTATTTAGGGTTTTCATGTGCATATATTTTAAGTATTGGGGTATTTTAATGATAATACTTAGCTTTTAAAAGTTTATGGTATTTTATTGAAAACTGGTCCTTTTTGGTAACTTGATGGTATTTTATTAACATTTTTTAATCTTTCATTTTTAGAAAAATATAGTTTCATAATATATTGAAAATATGGTTTTATAATTTTATATAATTTTTAAAATTATTTTTATTTTAGAAAAGTCGCATTTCTTAAAAACCGTATTTTATTTCCTTTCGAGATCGAATACTCCGTGAAGAGTTCTGCATCTCGCTCTATTATTCCTATGATGTGCGATAATCTGCACCATTCATTAGTGGGTCCCCTAACGAGGGTTGTAGAGGCGTATTTGCCAAGGATTTTCAAATACCGTTTTAAAAGAAACCCGATTTTAAAAGATGTGGTATTTTATTGTAAAGGTTATTCTTTGAACCAAATATACATCTAAATAGGTACCGTGCTATGAAACCACAGTATGCGTATGGGGTAGGTCGTTACCCCGTGAAGTTTTTCCTAAAGGTATAGTTTTAACCAAATTGAAAAGAGGTGATAATAAAGTTAAGGTATTTTAATGAAAAGTTTGTTTTATGGTTGTTTCACATAAGAATTTTGGTTAAACTTGAATCTAAATATTGGTAATTAAAGTTATAAGTAATGTGGTAAAATTAGATTGACCAATATATAAAGGAAAAGGGAGTTATAGGTTTTAAAAAGAAAGGTATCGGGAATAACTCCACTTTACCGATATATGATTTGGAGAAGAATTTCGATGAAAAGAAAGTGAGTTGGGAAGGACTTACAGTTTGAAAATATCAAAGAAAGGGTTAGGAAAAAGAGGGAGGCTTCGTGGCGTCACGGGAGCTCCGTAATCGGCTTCGATTTTCGACAGAACAAGCTTGGTCGCTAACTCCACTTGCACTTAGGAACTTTTTGAGAGAATTTTTGCTAGAATTTCATAATGTTGAAGAGCTAAAATATGGGATGATATTTTACGTGGAGAATTAGGGTTTGGGAATTAAAATTTTGTATTAAAAGCATTTAAATGGTGAAATGAAAGGTATCTGTTTGATTGCAGGGAAATCAAACAGTGCAGAGGAGTTAAGAAGAGCTGAAAAGATGAGTGTGCAAAGCATGGAGGCAAATGGGGCTCATCTGACCGTCGGCGCCGGCCCATAGGGCAATTTGGCAGGTCGGATCTCGAGATCTTGCCTCGAGATTCTTGCCACGTGGGTTTTTCAGAGTCTACTCCATTTTGCGCATATTTGATTTTTGAAACTTTTCATTTCTCCGTGCATTGCACGTACAACTCTTGAGCTTCCAAAAATAAAAAATAAAAAATCTAAAAATAATTGGGTCTGATGGGAATCGAACACACAAGCTACGTCACAGCAGTGCAGGGGTTTTACTAGTGAACTAAAATTTGTTTTCTACTTTTATTTAACAAAAATAATTTTTAACTCTTACACAGGTTGTAATACCCTTTTTTGTACAATAAACAAGAAATTGTTGTACAGGGATTTCAGCGTCGTTACATCCTAGGTTTCAGCGGGCAGACGAATTGACATCGGAGACGTCGCGCCAGACCAGGGCCCCTACGAGTAAGACCCCTGTGCTTCATGAATCTCCCCGGGATTGGACACTAAAATACGATGGTTCCTCACGCCGATCGGCCCCCGCGCTCGCTCTCAATCCCGCTCCCGTAGCCAATCTATTTGCTGGTTGGACTCACCAGCAGATGCTTAATCTTATCGCCATGTACGTCCAAGATGGAATTCCAGTACCTTCGGTAAGTTCGATAACCCTTACACACATAAGCATACAAACGCGCACGCGCGCACACACAAGCATATCACATACACATACATACGCACATATCACATAGACACGAGCGCGCGCACATGCACTCACATACACAAAAACACACACACATTTACTAAATTACTAAAAAAATACACTTACTAAATTATGTATTTTAAACTTTTAATCACAGGGGCTTTACCCCAGAGATCTAGGTGCGCCTCCCTCGTGATTGACTCTACCTTCCCGTAATCGTCCTCCCTTATGATTTCATTCCCCGATTTTGTAAATTTATGATGTTAGGATTATACTGGAACGTGTAATATCTATTGTAATCGATAATTGGATAATTTATATTTGAATGGAATCGAATCGATATTTGAATGGAATTGATATTTGAATGGATTCAAAATTTTCTGTTCCGTTTTAAATTTCCCTTCGTAATTTATTCTTATTTCGACGTGATAGACGCGTCGAAATAAAGTCTATTTTGACACGCCTGTCATGTAGAAATAGGTTTAATTTTTTTTGAAATGTATTCAGAAAATTTTATATATATATATATATATATATATATATATATATATAATTGTTTATTGCGACGTTTCTTATCTGTCGAAATAACTTTTATTTCGACAAAACTGGACCATCAAAACAAATGTTTTTATTGAGACGTTTATTATCCGTCGGAATAAACTAAAACGACACCATTTATTGCGACGAAGGTCTTCTGTGGCTTTTTAGGGGTCCCGATGAAACAAGTTTATTTCGATGGGTCATTGCCGTCGAAATAAACATGTATTTCCTGTAGTGCCAACTATATTATTACATTTCAAATTTCACAATATTCAAAACAACTGATAAAGAGTCTGAAAATCAATTACAAAGAAAATAGGAATAAACAAAACCCGAACAAATAGGCATACTAAAAGGTGAAGGCTGATATACTGCTAGAAATTCATCTGAGAAGATAGTTGCGAAAAGTTCTCCTCAGTCGGCTCAATCTTTCCTTTCCTTAAGTCACTCGACGAACATTCCTAAAAGAAAAAAGTAAGAAATGTCTATCAGCGATCTTGCGCTCGGTAAGTCTCCGATTATGAACATATTTATTTTAAAACAATTTTAAAGCAGTAATATAAATATGCGGCATCATAGTATGAGTATACATATGAACATGACAATAATTATGAAATGACTAAATATGTAATCAAGGTAATAAACATGTTATGAACAAATGAAGATAGCATGATCATTAATGTGTATGTTCCCTAACGCGAGTTAAGGTATGGTGTTCAACTGCTTCATGAGATTTTTAATGGTAATGTACCTTTCCTTTTAGGTATCACAGCAACACGGATTCATGAAATGTACCGTTCCGTCTCGGTATCACAGCAAGACGGATTTACAAATTCTTTTAAGGGACTCCAAAACAATTGAACGATTCATCCTCAACTACCCTAACACCCCGACAAACATTGGCCTAAACTATTTGTAAATTAACGCAGGTTTATGGATACATGTTTTATGATTTTATGTCAAGTCACGCATTCACGGATACTCATATTCACGAAATTCATATCAAATCTGCATGTCATGAGAACATACAAAGTAAAATATCCATACATATAAACCAGAAACAGTAGCATAAAGAAATACTGAAAACTGATAGTTACATAACTCATATGAACTCAAGAATAAAACAAAAAATGTAGTTCTAGGTGTTATGCAGACATGCGTTCAAGTCTCGCCTAATTCCAACTAATGGTTTAAGAGATAGACACGTTTTGGTATCGTTGCACAGAATAGATCAGAATCTGTCCAGCACCGTCACATGTTTTAAAAGTGCAGTTTGTGATATTTTCTGTCGGTTTTTCAGGTCTCGGGTTAAACTAGGAAAATGTAGATTTTTCAGTCTAATTATCTAAACAACTTGAGTTTACGTGATTTGGATCTCTGAAACCCAAGTTACAATTATTTTAATTTCGGGGTTTAAAACAATTTTTTTAATTTTCTGGACAGCAACAAAAGGGTAACTTGCGAAGCATATATCGTGTCGATATATACATTTCTGAGTTTAGGGGTTTATAGGAAAGTTGTAGGGTTGTCAATTAGGCATCCATACCTCTAAAGTTTGTCACAAACCGAGTTCTGCAGTTCTAGATATGATATTTTGAAAAGCAGTGCGCAGATTCAGACAAATTCTGTCCAGATTCGACGACACACAATTTTAAAATACAGAATTAGGTTAATTCCGTCGGTTTTTAGAAGTCGGGTAGAATTAAGAAAAGTTAAATTTTTCGATCTAGTTGTCAAACCAATTTTATTTCACTCAATTTGGGTATCTAAAGTCAAGTTTGAGTTCTGAACTTTTTTTGAAGAGGGCTTTTAAAAACAGTTTTCAGATTTAACGAAAACAATCACTAAAAATGACATAAAACATAAATCGTGGTTTGGTTCGATCTGAAATTTTTACAATGTTCTTAGAAACGTGTTTACAAAAATCAATTCGAAGGTGAAGTTGTTGTTATGGTCGTATTTTGAGAAAGATAAAAAACCATGGTATTTATTTATGGCATTGTTTTCTTTTAAAACCTGACATAAATAATTAAAACAACGCTACAAGATGTATATTAATTTGGGTCCTTACAAGACTCGGGGTTCGAACATGTGGCTAATAGACCAGGCATGCAAGGATTTAATCAATTTGCTATAAGATTACTCTTGTACATATTCAACAGGAATTAAATATATATATACCAGTGTTTGAAAGGAAAGCTGTTTTTTATTATAAAAAAAAGAAAATACAAAGGTACAAGTATTTTAGAGTCGTTACATCTTGTAACTACACAAAAACTCCAATTAATGTTATGATAAAGATTGAAAGATATAATTTTATAAGTACAAATTACAAATTATTATGAATACACAAAGCATTTTTTTTAAACACAAATTAAGCATGTTAGTAACTATAGATATAGTATTTTTAGAAAATAATCAATTCAAGAAGATGGTTTTATTTTTTAAAATGGTTAGGATGGTTTCAGTATCAATTTATTTTAGCACATAAATATAGTATTGCATAGTAATTTAGTCATCCATGTATAGCCAAGACAATATTACATTATTCTTCACAAATGAATACAACCCCTCACTCTTTGCTATGAATACATGCATTTTTCTTTTTTCTTTTTTCTTTTTATCGAAAGCAAACGCTCCTGCCTTCCATTCAAAGAAATTTTTAGCGCAACAACTGCACTTAATTTCACTCCAACACACTAATGACTCTTTAACTATCTTGATGATTTGTTTTCAGCATTGGCCATGCTTGCTAATTGATATTTAATTAGCTGTGGCTAATCTCTTTTTAACCCTAACCATCATCCCATTCTTCATCTTAAGGTTAACAGCGTAATTACGCATCACAGCTTGACCATCAACCAACTCATTAATGGCTACAAGGATTATTAAGGGGAGTGCATGGGCATTGAAGGGTATGAGCCATGCATAAGAGAATAAGGAGGAAAAAGCCATGGCATATGTTTGTTAGAGTCGCACACTTCCTTTATGTTAGATTTAAAGTGAGACGGTGAAGTTTGCTTTATATATATATATATATATATATATATATATATATATATATATATAAAAGAATAATGATTTACCGACAATAAAACTTTTTAAATTGCTTAATCAAAGGTGAAATGGTGTTGTAATAATATGAAATTTGGTGTATCGACAAATTAGAGGATGGATATCAAGTTGAAAGGTGAAGATCGTCGAATAAAATGGTGGATGACATACTTTTTGCCGCCACCTAATGCAAAAAGCCTTCTAAGGCCTCTTTCCTTCATTATTCTCTCTCTCCTTATATATATATATATAGAGAGAGAGAGAATAATATATTCTCTCCATTGTTCTTCTATTACTCTCTCTCTCTCTCTCTCTCTCTCTCTCTTTATATATATATATATATATATATATATATATATATATATATAAAGAGAGAGAATAATGGAGGAAAGAGGTCCTAGGAGACTTTTTGCGTTATGTGGCGGTAAAAAGTACGTCCTCCACCATTTTATTCGACGATCTTCACCTTTCAACTTGATCTCCATTCTCAAATTTATCGATACACCAAATTTCATATGATTACAACACCATTTCACCGTTGATTTAGCAATGTAAAAAGTTCTATTGTCGGTAAACCGTTAATTTTGCACCGCTAAATCAACGGTGAAAAGGTGTTGGAATCACATGAAATTTGGTGTATCGGCATATTAGATGATGAAGATCAATATGGCCGGTGCCGATCGTCGAATGAAATGATGGAGAACGTGATTTGTGACGCCACCTAACGCAAATAATCTCCTAGGGCCTCTTTCCTCCATTATTCTCATATAAATATATATACACACACACTAGCTTGGTTTATTATTATTATTATTTTCATTTAATATAGTTTAAATTTTGTGTGGAAATTTGGTTAAGGGGTGGTACGTTAATTGCTCATATATATAGTTGAGGTGAGCTATCTTGCATGTACGGCTGCACCCAGCAAATTAATGGGAAGAAATGCAACAAATTTTACTACAATTACCAGTTGGGCTTAAATCCAACAAATTTTAAGACATTTACAGTGTTGTTATCAATTGGGCTCAGAGCTCAGCCGGTACCAATTTCCTCTTTAATATAAAAGATTGCAAGTTCGTTCCAAAAGAAAAATACGATATTGTAGACTTCCAATTTACATCAATTCTGTAGCCGACATAACCAGCTGTAATATTTCAGAAAATAGAAAATATTATTTTGGAATTTAAATAATAAAATAATGAATTTTACAGATATTATACGAATATACATTTGAGTTTTCGTAGATTGGCATAATTATATACCTATATTTTGGAAAATAATTGAAATTTAAAAATGAATTATTATTTATGAGATCGTTTATTTGACTTGGGCCTTTTATAAATTAGTATATAATTATTTCCATACAAGTAGTGTTAAACTTAATTAGTGTGTTCCTAATTATGCATTAAACTAAGTTTATTTTGTTAACCATATTTTAAAGTGTCATGGCACATTTTTTTGAAAGATTAATATTTCATTGTGATATATGGTTTTATATTTTGTTATTAAAGAAAAGAGAAAAAATAAGAAAAAGAAAATGGGAGAGGGCAAGAGGGACATGGAGGTATGGTTAGGAGAGGGAGTGAGAGAGAGTGAGGGCATGGTTGCAACCATTGCACTTTCTTTCCTTCATTTGCTTTTTCACCCCATTTCTTCACCTCCTTCATCTTCTCCATCTTCCTCTTCCTCCACCTTCCTCATCATCTACCACCACAAAACACCCTCCCAAATCAACTCAAAACCCAATGACACCTTCACAAAAAATGTTTCTAATCTCAGATCCTAAGAATCATGGCATGATCAAGTTTTTGTTTTGAGCTCCTTTGGCCATCTTGAAATTTTCTTGAGTTGCTTTATGAGGCAAACATCCCCTTTTACAACAAGTTCCTACCATATTTCCTTGATACATTAGTTTTTAGAGTTAAAAGTGCATGATATCAAAACTTGAAAATTCTAAGGTGAGATTTAGTGAGTAGAACTTGTAGTAGTGGTGTAGATGGGGGTTGTTTAGTAACCACGACCCTATTAAGTGATGGATGAGGCCTTTTAGTGCAAGTAACCTTGGTCAAGACAAATTTAGAATTTTCCGATATCGGTTTTTGATTGAGTTTTGAGAATCAAATGAAATCTGGGATAACTTGGGAACTCTGAAAATTAAATAGAAGATACAGTGAGATGTATAGACTAGTAGAAAGCCATCCTAAAAGCCCGAGACCCCAATTCCCAATCCTGGCCGCAAATATATTCATTATGGCCGCAATTGTCGGGTCGATTTTGGAATTAGGTTTTGAAATTTGTTCTGTAGCTCACTAGATAACTAAGACTACCATATACACTAAAAAGTCCCAGATCATTTTAAGAAAATCTGGAGTTGTTTTACTTGTTTTCTGTCAATATTTTGCAATATGTGAAACTTGGTTTTTGGATATTTGTGTTTTGACTCGGTCGTTTGACGTTCGTACGTCAACATCGGAGAGTATTTTGTTGTTTTAGCACACGTTGACCATAAGTTCTAACATATGTGCACTTCGCTCGTGATTTCGATTTCGATTCGGGTTTTCATGCGACTCTGGTTATGGATTCGATTGTAGGTACAATTGTGTGGAGTTCCGAGACAACGAAAAAAGAATAAGGTGTCTGTCGACTGCGACAAGAGCGAGGCATGTTGAGGTGAGTAGATGCATATCTACGAGGGAAGTCGAGTGGATGGCGTATAACACCCCCGCAACTGTAGAATTAGGATATATATGTTAGTAATGTATACCTAGCTTATAGTGATCTAGAATATCATGTGCGATAATAGTATACCTTATAGAAGATATATCCCTAGTTCTATTTCTTAACCGTTGAGCTATATATATATACACGCATGCGGACACACACACACACTTTATATGATATAAGTTACTAATGATATATGGACACTTACAATATGAGAATGGATATGATATGAGTCAATATGATACGATATGATGATATGAGGCAATGCGACATGATATGATACGAGATGACATGAGATGATATGCGATGAGATGGATAAGATGATGTACGTGACTATAGATCCGTACTATTGATTTGATGATATCGTACGATAGATATTCCGTACGTGATATGATGAGAATGGATCGCCGATATTTATTTCGACTCAAGAATTTTGTTTAAAATCATTAAAGTAGATATTATGATATATTTACAGCCATACCTACTTCTAAAACTAACGAATCGTTACGTACTTTTAAATAATAATTTCAAGCGGATGCTATGACTTTTCAAATGGCATATTCTTCAAAAATATTGTTGCCCCTATTTTCTAAAATAATGTTTCATACTATTTTAAACTATAACCGTATGGCTCATATATAGTTGCGTATTTTTATACTTTTTCGCGTTGCGATTTCTTTATTCTATTTACGCTTGCATTTCGATTTCTTATTTTGTCATACGCTAGCGCATTCGATCATTTACGATGTATATTACATTTATACTTTAGTTTCACTTGACTTTGTACTAGAACACTCGCACCATGATCGATATTTACATGTTGCACGTGCACATACTCGCATGCTCACACACACATTGTCGGTAATTGCCATACCACGTACATAGATAGAACTCGCTATGCTACCGCATCATATTATAATCTGTTAGCATGTTAGATTCTATTAGTACTTTCTTTACAATACTATACGACACGCTTATATAAATACACTTGCTATGCATTAAGAATTGTTCGGTGCCTGTATATATCATTTCATAATTTCCATATTCTATATTTATGATTTCGCTTTTATGAGATTTTTGGATTTGAGAAACCGCGGATATTATTTAAAAACTTGTGAATGTTTTAAAAACGCGGTTTTCTCTTGATATGATGTTTCGACGTCCACCATAAGATTTCTCGGTTCTGAGCTATGATTATTATCTGAATCGAGGCACGGGGAGAAAGACCGATTGCGAATACTGAAAGTATATCTTAGCACCTCTACTAGGTTTCAAAATGCATCAAGTATACAATTTTAAAAAATCTAGAAGACTAAAGCATACTAAACAAGAATCGAACTAGAGAATTAGGGTTTAAGCAGTAAGAATACAAATTCTAAACTAAGTGATGGAGGTTTACAACCTTTGTAGACCGGTCCTTCACTTCTAAAACTCCAAGTAGTAGTCCCTAGAACTCTTCTTCGACTCCACTTGAAGAAAGGATCGAGCTTGCTTGAAGTCTTCGAAGCCGAAGCTTATCCACCTTGAAGTCTCTTACACTCAAGCTCACTCTTCACTAATCAAAATATTAGTGAAGCAAACAACCTAAAATAATGAGCTAGATTAGTGTAGATTGATGAAGTAGGAAATTTGTTCACTTGAAATAATTTTCTCTTTTTCTTTTCCAACTAAAGAAAAAACCTAGAGAGGAAAGGAGGAAGAAGATGAACTTGGATGTGAGAGTGAACCATGAGGTGAAGTGATAAGATGAGATGAGTTGTATATGATAAATATCTTAGAATAAAACAAGAAATGGAGAGGTGGGTCATGGCTTCTCAAAGCTTCTACAAGCAACTTGAGAAATGACTCAATTTCTTTTTCATTTTAATTCTAAAGTTTTTATCATTATCTCTTCTCATATTTCCTTATGTGTGATTCGCATACATCCATGTCTCTTGTATCATCAACCATGATACAATAATTAATACATATATTTATGTATCACATATATATAAATATGTATAAAGAGAAGAAAATCTTTAGTGGGCTTAATATTAGTTAATATATGTATATATCAAATATATAAATATATATCAAATTATTAAATCAACACTTGATTCAATAATCCGGTTATATCATATATAACTGACTAATATCATATATATATATTTGTATATCAAACTATTAAATCAACACTTGATTCAATAATTTGGTTATATCACATATAACATATATATATATATATATATAATTAAATTATTAAATCAACATTTGATTCAATAATCCGGCTAATATCAAATATAAATAAACAACATATACATATATCATTGAATCAACACTTGATTCAATAATCCGGTTATATCACATATAACCTGACCGATATCAAATATCGCTAGATTAGAATACAGTATCACATACTCATATCCAATCAAGCACCCACACATATCTACATATGAGCCCTACTTCGTTTCGCTTGTGCTAGGAAACCTCTGTGTGGGACTCTAAATACTTGTCAATACGCCAGCAGTAGGTAATGATCACATCAGATACCCACAAACCGTCAGCGGTACTAGCTGGACGTAACGGCTACCCAGGTATTGAACGAATAGAAGATCAACAAGCAAACTTGTCCAAACTCCCGTAGAGTCTATAAGCAACACTTTCCGTACAGTCCGGTCTTTTCGTCTGATATGTCGCATATCAAGTCTGGGGGTGGAATCGTCAGACCCTAATAACTTGATAAGTCATACCGATATGTGGCCTATAACCTTTCGAGAAACTATTGATAACACTTACCAGTAAATCTCATCAGTTCTGGCCAGGAACTTGCTGTTATAGACAATCGAGTATAGAACAACATCAACTCCCAATACCGAGAGAGACAAAACTTCTCCTATCGCTCACTGCCTTCATGTGACTCGGGATTGTACCCAAAATCCACATGTTTTCATGGCTCATTTGAGCATGGTAGGGAGGAAATCAAAGCACAATTGGAACCACACAAGACACTATGACGATCTCGGGTTTACAAACTAACATGTACAAGTATCACCAGAGAACTGCTATCGGAGGATAGGTATGGTACCATCTAGGAGTTCTCGGCGAGTCCTCTTTGGTGTACCCATTCTCCAATGAGCACCTGTGTGCAATCTTTGATGTCAAACACCAATGGTTGTGGGATCAACCATCGCCCCATACATGGTCAAGAAACGTACACACTAGTCTACTCCGTAATATCGATGCCCTATCTCGATACTCTCTCGACTAGGAACTGTTAAAGGATGTGCTTGCGGACTACACAAGCCCCACTAGTATGATCTGCATCATAGTCCTGATAGTCAAGCCAACATCATAAGGGCTTTATCAACATGTATCAGAGAGACAGTATACAAAAACAAGTGTACATGTTAAGATAAAGAGCAACCAGATAGCATACTTTCATGTCAAGCAAGAAAGTCCTCTATATATATGTCCAAGCATCCACTATATCATACAATAATGGCCTTTAGGGCATACATATTCCTAACAGATACATGATGGACCTAGTACGGTATCCCGAGAAAAGATCGTATAGAAAGGCGTTGAGCCTGGCTAGGGAACACTACCTACCGGTGACAGTATTGGGCTCGATGGATATCCGGAGAATACCGACCGGAGTGATATGAGACAGATGAATATGAGAACCGATCTGATGAGACGGTGCCTGATAAATTAGGGCCGATTCGATAAGACGGCGCCTGAGATATGAGGATTTACGTGTTGATGCTGAACACGAGATATATGATGATTCGAGTGTCGATACTGGGCACTGTGGATTTTATGATGATTTCAAGTGTCGTTGATGGACACTCCTCGGATGATACACACACACACACATACATGATATGGATGACATGGTACCACATATTGATACATGCACGATATTATATATTTATATGCATATGTATACACGATCACCTTCGATATCACACGATATGATATCATTATTATTATAGTATGACCTAGGTATATCGTTATGCATTCGATTTCTACCTGATGATATTTTCTACTCACGAGTTGGCAACTTACCCTGATATACCATAGTTTTCTTGCAGGATCGACCGCTCGAATCAGCAGCGGCTTGCTGGCAAGTTCTTCTTTTGGGTGATTTGCTTGGTAGGTGGGTTACAGTATGGATCGTAACAACCCATTGTATATTTTATTCAGTTGTAATCTAGTTAAAAGCTCTATCAACCAGACTATGTATATTTGTGGATTTAGAGACCAGATTGTATATTCTTTGACTTAGAGTGAGACTTGTATTATTCTTTATATTGGAGTTGATGATATTTTGGCTTTCTTTATTCTTTTCTGAGTTGATCTTCGCCTTGAGTGTCGTATATTTATTTGCGTGGTTGTGTTTCCGCCGATTGGCGAAGAGCTAGCTCCCGCTTAGGGATGTCAATATTATTATTGCTTATGTACTGGTTTTGATCAAAATTTACAAAGAAGGTTGTCACGCCCCGCTTCCCAAAATACGTAAATACAATACATGACAAAACCAACCATACTACCTATGGCGAGAAAAAATCTGTAATATTTTGAAATATTTTAGTTAATTAATTAAGTTAATTAGTTAAATAGATAATGTTATTTAATTTTTATTATAGTAAAGAGGGCTCTTTAAATTAAAGTGGAATTAAATTTGTAAAGAGAATAGTGTTTTTATAATAACATGAGTAATGAGGGGTTTATGTGAGAAAGTTAGTATCCTTATGCTAATTAGAGTTGTATGAGGGGTTTTGTGAAAAGTTTAAGTAATTGTGAAAATTTGGAATTTGTGAGGGTTTATGTGTAAAGGGATAAGGTCATGTTTAATCTTAAGTTACACTCATGGCATAACATATCCTAGATGACACCTCTTGCATAAACCTCTTCCTTGCATGAAAACCCCACCATCTTCCATACTACACCTCCTGCTTACATGAAACTACCACATCCTTGCTATGTGACACCTCCTCCTACTACCCTCACTCATTCTCCTTATCTTATATCATTTGTTCAGTTCATAAAACCAAATTAAAAATCAGAATTTAAAGAAAAGAAAGAGAAAGAAAACATTTTAGAACACAACAAGAGAAAAGAAAAGAGAGAAGAGAAGAAGAACTAGGTGCTAAGGATTCTCACCACCATCAAGCTAGGAGCTTAGAGCTTGTGTATTTTGGAGGAAACCTTTTCAGTGATCCTCTGTAGGTATAATCTTTAAACACTGTAGAAATTTAGTTCTGAAATGTTTAAATGTAGAAATCGGATATCGGATATATCGTATTTTAGGAAAATTAGGCTCTGTGTTAAATCTGGTGTAGCATAGATAATAATTAACATAACCAAACAATGCCTTCATCTTATAAATTAGACTTAGAATAACCCATAGGAAGATGGACCCATTCCCTCGGATTTTGGCCGGCGACATGAAGGGAAAATCCGATCTCGCCGGATTTTTAGAGGAGTTGGGTGTTGTGGTATTTAGGGTAGGTCTCTGAATTTGTATTAAGATATTTGGTATTGTTTGTTTAAGTTATTCTAGCAATATATGGAATCTGGAAGCTAATATCTGAAATAGGGGTTAAAATTCTAAAACACTACACAGATGTTTCGTAACGTGTTTCTGTTTTCTGTTACGAACAGCGATTGGTTAAATTCCAGTTAGTATAGGTAATAGATAGTTTACAATAGTCGAACGTAGTATAGTTAATACGTAAAACTTGTATTTTCATGTTTTCGCCGTATCGGAGTTTTAGCCGTTTCTTATACAAGTTAATATCGATGTTAGATTTGAGTACGGGAACTTCGGAGGCAGCAAGGAAAGGAAAGGGATTGGTGATATCTGAGTAGACTCGATGTATTCCGGTGAGTAGACTAAACATCTACCGGAGGATTTTGTATAGATGGCGTGATACGCCCGTAGTTTAAATTTAAATTACAATTGTTCCTTCGTTTATAAAGTTTGATCATATGCATTCATATATATAAATCGTCATGTTAATAATTGTTAGAACACTGCACAATTATCGACGAGTCATGCTGCACATGCACATACCTATATGTTACACTGCACCTCGTCGATATTTACATGTCACCTATACAGTTAGTAATTGTTATGTTAAATATGATTCCTAGTATACCTTAGGCATCAATAATGTTAGTTACTTTGCATAAATGTTATAATGATTCATATTCAAGTGTTGGTAGTTTGATACTAGATACATTGGATTATTAAGGATTATGGTTTTGAGTTTTCATATACTATTGAGCAGATTCAGTGATTCTTCATGTTGATGTGAGATTTCCACCATGAGATATTGTTTTTATGATTTGGTTTTATGCCGGACCGAGTGGGGAAGCTATATGGTCGCGGATTTTTACGTTATCATGACTGAGTGAGAGAGCTATACAATCGGATTCATGGTGGACCCGGTTGAGACCGAGGGGCAGAAAAGCCGCATTTGAGGCGGGGAGCCTAGTGAGGATACTCGATACCGGAGAAAGTTATGAACACGGCGGATATCTAGGTGATACCGACCGGTGTTATTGGATGACAGGATCGTTCGGGGAACGATGCCTGATGGAAATAGAAGATTTGTGTCGATGTTGGACACGGACGAATGAAACTTATTTGGAAATATTGATGAGGTTTCAGTTTTGATTTATATACTTAGCAATACATGTTCATGCTTCAACATATTATCATGCATTATATTCATCCTTATTGATATTAGTTCTACATTATCAGCCGATATATGTTAGTTTTATTCACTGAGTTGGCAACTCACCCCCGTTGTGTCATAGTTCCTTGCAGGAGTCGAGTGGACGTGTAGCAGCAGTGCGGATCCACTTATCTGCTTCTATCGCTCTTTTTTCTAGGTGGGTGTCACGCCCCGCTTCCCAGTGTACGGCGAAGTGGACGCGACGAGGCCCGCTACGTATATACTCAGAAGTACATATGCTAAGCGTAACTAAGCAATATAAAGTAAATCACAAGAGACAAATGATATAGAAATAACAGCAACTTTTATTAATAACATTCTTTGTATAATGCATGAAAAGAAAATACAACTGAATGAAAAGCGATGCCTAAACAGTGGCATAACAGTAAATGAAAATACTGGAAAGAACAAGGTACAATATCTAGAGCTCGGGGTCTTCGTGGAACTGCTCCAAATCTTCACCGGTGGGCTTGATCTCAGCTTGGTCCAACGCACCTGACGACATTCAAAGAAGAAAGAAATAGAATGTCGTCAGCGAACAGGTCGCTCGGTAAGTCCCAAAGATAAGGAAGAATAAGGCAGAGAGTAAGAGAGAGAGAGAGAGAGAGAGAGAGAGAGTAGATTTTAATGTTGTATTGTATTGTCATAATATAGTAATATGGTGTTAGCGTTGTTGTTGTAGCTTGGTACAGAAGGATGACAGTGTATACGAGAGGGGTCCCAGTATGCTAGAGACCAGGGCAAATGGAAGTACAAGACTCCGTTATACAACCCGAAACAACGGCAATTGGATTCAGGTTAGGTGTCTTAATCTTACCGTCTCGTGCCACCTTTAACACCTTCCGTACCAATCTACCCCTTAAACCCCGCGATATCTTGTTTATATTGTTATCTTGTAAAATTGAATTGATTGCATGATTGACTGACTGACTGACCGAGACCATGATATCAGGAAACGGTTATAACCGTAGAGTCATGTAAATGGAATACTGGAAACATGTAAAAGAAATATCCATGGTTCGGTTCAGTCGAGTAGATTGTTAACTGGATTCTGGGATTCATATATTCACCTTGAGTTGAAATATAAAGAATATAGATTGACTTGAATCATATTCAAGTCAGAAATAGTCAAACTCTAATCCGAGTCAGACTAAAAGAAAGGTAATTTGAAGTTCAATAATTGTTAGAGGCCTTATTGTAATTTATAAAACTTGGGGGGGTTTATGTAAAAAGTACTTTTGTATAGTTTTCAAAATACACCTCAAGTATTTATTATTCGTCTTTATAGTTATAATGAGTGTGAATTTTATTTGTCTTATTCTAGTGAATATATCCTAATAAAAGTATTTAATTGATTTATTTGAAACTCATGGTATTTTAATGTAAATTTTAATCTTGTAATTTTTTTAGGAAAATGTGGAAACTTTATATTATAATAAAATAGGTGTCTAAATGATAATTAAATATATATTAATACAAGAATAATTTTAAATAAATATTTTATTTTCCAAAATCACATTATTCTTAAATGCTGTATTTTAAACCTTTCGAGACCGAATGCTCCTTGCGGAGGTCTGAATCTCGCACTACTAGCCCGCGGGTGCACGATGAACCGTACTATCCCTAACGGGTTCCCCAAAAGTGGGTTGTAGTGGCGCTTTGCATAGGTTTAACAAATACTATTCATTTAGAAAAACGGTTTTATAAATATAAGGTATTTATTTGGAAAAGGGTATAGATTTCCGTATTTTAGTTTCTAGAGTTTTCTAAGCCAACTAGTCTATTTCTAAGGTCTAAACGATAAGTCATTAGAAGCCTCAAATCGCCTCTTCACCGTCAATTACGGCCAGGTAAGTGCCAGGTAAGTGGGAAGGAACCACAGTCGTGGGCCTAATTAAAAACCACTAGCCTAGACACACTTGCCTAGACACCACAAGACAATTTAGATAAACGATCGATGTCCATGACATATCATGCTATTTTAAAAGGTTTTATTTAGGATAGTGTACAACTTAAAGCTTTTAGAAAAGATTTATAAAGAATATGGTATTTTAGTGAAAAGTCCTGTATTTTCGTATTCTATATTTTGATGTTTATCAATTAGGGTTATATTTGTGTGTGTGTAGAGGTAGGTCATTACCTCGTGACTTATTTTAAGTTTTAATGAAGTTTAGAGGTTAAACATGATATATTAAACTTGAAGGTATTAAAGCGCAAGAATATGGTATTTGAAAACGTTATCATTTCATGTGTAAAAATTCATTCAAATTGATTTCTACAAGTTTATTTATCAAGATAAACATATTTAAGAGTGAGGGAATTGATTAGAACAAGAAAAATAAACTTTATGATATTTTTATGAAAAGAACACGGTTTTACAAGAAAGCTATCATTTCATGTGAGAAACTTTATTTAAATTGGTTTCTAGGTGATTAATAGTCAACATGAATATAGGTAGGTATTATGGATTAGGTGACAAGTGGAAATTTGTAGAAAAACCGAATCGGAAATCGGTTTGTTCCGATTTCCGTCGGGTTCCAAAAAGTCGTATTTTTCTATTAAAAGGAAAGAGAGATAAAAGAGATGGGACTTATAAGTTTGGACAAGCTAGAGAGGCTAAGAAAGTGGTGGTTGTCGGTGCATCGAAAACGTCGCGAAGGTTCTAGTACAATTGCCGAAATTCGTCGTCGGTTTCGGCAGCGCTTCGCTTCTCGTTCTTTTTCTAACGTACCGAGTTCTCTTGAGAATTTGGGAGAGTGGACTTAGAGTTGTAGGGTAAAATGGTAGAGGGTAGGGGTGTTTATATAGGGCTAGGCTAGGGTTAGGGTTTTAATTAAAAAAATATAAAAAATCATTAAAAATCATTAAACCTACGAGTAAAAGGGATTTATTGGCCAAATTAAAACCGATCCAGGTATAATAAGTGTGCAAGAGGGTTGACCAAGTCAAGAGCCAACTTTTCTCAGTTGGTGACTCGGCCGTCCGGCCAAGTCCCGCCGGCGGCGCCGAGTCGGGCCGAGTCAGGCTTCCAGTGGCCGGGGATTTTCTGGGGGTACAATTTGGTATATTTACTTTTTGTTGTTCAGTACATATTTTGGGAGTTATGGCCTTTTTACCGTTGACTTCCAAAAAAAAATTAAAACAAAATAAATACAAAAATAATGTGGGGCATGAGATTTGAACTCCGGTGGCTTGGTTCAGCAGTGCAAGGTATTACCAATGAGCTACAAGCTCCTTCTTGTAATTATTGTGGTTTTTAATTACTTAAACTGATAGCAGCAAGAATAAATACTCCTAGTATACATTAAATTTAAAGTAATTTCTTGTACACTAAAAATGGAGTTATTTCATTCTTGTAGCTTGTAATTAAAAAAAATAATTACCTAAATCTTGTGCTCAGGCTAAAATACCCCTTTGTGGATTTTAAAAATATTTTGAAAAAATTTGTATAGGAAAAAGTGTATAAGAAAATTAGGGTTGTTACAGTGGGTTACCTACGCAGTAACCTCCTATTTTGGTTTTGTATATTGGATCTAGTATTACTCCATCAGACCCTGTATAATTGACTTAGAACGAGATGCGGTTGTATGTATATTATTTTGACTGATAAGATCGTTTAGTTGTGTTAAATTATATTTCTTTTACTTATGCTTGAGATTCTTTATTTTGAGCGCCGTATTATTTTTGTGTATTGATTTCCGCCGTTTGGCATCGTTTGCTCCCAACTAGGGATGCAACCTATTCACACATTCTATAACTGCTTAATTAATAATTAAAATGGAAGTACTGTCGAAGTTTCAAAACCAGTTGTTTAAACTTCTATTATCTAAAAACCATTCGGCATGCTACTTCATTCTTTTACTTAAAAACTAAAATTTTCTAAATTCCGCAAAAAGGGTTTTGATCTTGGTTTTTAGCTTACTCAGATTATGTCGACATCTTTAGATATCATACAATCTAAATGCCGGTCACATCCAAACTTTGGGTCGTGACAAAATTGGTATCGGAGCTTAGGATTAACCTTACGGAACCGAGTAGTGATTTGGAGTAAGTAGACTTAAGTTTCGTTACGTAGGATGCCCTTTGGTTTGATGGAGTAAGTGATTTAGGATGAGTATAGTACCGCACATATGTTCCGCGATATATTTACGCTACGATATTCAGCCTAAGTAACCTTAGAATGTATATCTTGCTAAATCCTTCCTTTGACTTCCTATTATTGTTGCTCCTATTCGTACGCCTTCTATACTCTCATTTCTTGTTCCAGTTGCTATGGCTACGCGAGCTAGGCGAGCCGTAGCCAGGGATGCAGCTAGGGCGAATTTGCCTGTGACGGCGACTGATGCACCGGACGTTCCGACGGAACTTGAGTATGCTGATCCTCCTCCTCCAGACAGACTGACCAGGATAGAGGAGGGCATGATGGGCCGACAGGAAATGGTGGGACAATTGACTGAGGCCACCCGTGTTCAGAGGCATGATCAGGTACGGAAAATGGTAGAACCCGATGAACAGCCTATGCAGACTGTGGCACTGGTAGAACCGAGAGTGATGGAGGTATCTCTTCTAGAGTTCATGAGGTAGAGGCCTACGGTGTTTACAGGGACCGATGCAGCAGAGGATCCTCAGTCCTTTCTTGATAGGATGGCCAGGGTTGGCAGGTCATTGCGATGTTCTGATGCGAGGTCAGTGGAGCTGACCAGCTTTCGATTGGAAGGACTTGCCTAGACATAGTGTGAGTCGATGGAGAGAGGGCGAGCTGCAAGTTTTCCTCCGATGTCATGGACAGAGTTTTCTGATACCTTCCTTGCCAGATTTCTTCCACAGAGCGTGAGGGACGCTAGAGCCAGCAGTTTTGAAGCGTTGCGGAAAACTGCGAGTGTGTCGGTAGCAGAGTATGATTTACAGTTCACCCAGTTGTCACGCTATGCTCCGTACTTAGTTCCCACGGAGGAGCACCGGGTGAAGAGATTTGTGAGGAGCCTGAATACCCAGCTATTTCTTGCTATAAGCTCCTAGCATTTCGACACTTATGCGCAGGCCATGGACACAGCTATGCGAGTGGAAGAGCATCTGAGCGAGGCAGTGATTGTTCCGGAGCCAAAGAGGACCAGATCTATTGGGTCAGTTACTAGGCAGTTTGGCAGAGGTAGAGGCAGACACTTTCCAGGTCGCAGTTTTGGGCGAGGTTGGACCCAGGGACAGATGTTCAGTTCGTATCCCGATGATCAGAGGTCCCCATCTACATGTTTTAGTTGCGGACTTCCAGGGTATTTCGTGAGGGATTGTAGATCCCATGAAGGGACTGTTTTTCCATAGGCTGCTTTACCCCCTCCACCTTCTACTTCGATGGCCTTACTTCCTCCCCCAGTTGGCACTATGCGTCAGGCTGTTGTACCGTAAGGTCGGGGCTTTACAGGACGCTTTCAGAGAGGCCGAGGAGACCGACGGAGAGGACGACAGGATGCGGGTAGGGGCCAGGCACGAGTTTTTGCACTGACTCCACAGGATGCCCAGGCATCCAATGCAGTTGTGACAGGTACTCTTACAGTGTGTTCCTTAGATGCACATATTTTATTTGATCCCGGTTCTACGCATTCTTACGTATCTGCACACTTTGCACTTTCTCTGGGGAGAGAGTCGTCGTTGTTAGAGTTACCGTTGGTTGTGATTACTCCTGTAGGAGATTCTTTTGTAGTACAACACGTATTCAGGTCTTGTTCAGTACGTATCGGTGATAGAGATTCATTGTGTTGGAGATAGTGCCCTCAGAGTCAATTATTGGATCACAGGCACGTGATTGCAATGATTGAGGGAGGACCTATCCCGGTAGGACAGTCTTACTCGAGATGATAGTATGCTATCTGGTTTATCTTTATCATCGTGTACTGCTTTAGGTGACCTGACATGTCGCTATTACACGTTGATAGAGCCCCTAGGATTCTTGCTTGACGACCAGCAGTATGATGGCGATCATATACGTGGGAGCTGGGGTCTATAAGCACATCCTTAAAAGGTCCCTAGTCGTGGGAGTTTCGAGACTGGGCATCGATACTCCATTAGTAGACTAGTGTATACAGTCGAGACCCCGACGAGGGGCGGTGGCCGGTCTCACAAGCCACTGGTGTCAGTTGGTTCACCTAAGATGTATACAGGTGCTCATTGGGTTATGAGTACACCGGACAGGACTCGCCGGGAACCTGCTAGTTGGGATTATACCAGACGTCAGATAGCAGTTCCCAGGTGACATGTGTACAGGTTAGTTCATCGACCTGAGGATCGTCATTTGTCTCGTGTGAGTTCCCACTGTGCTTTGATTACTACCCTACCACGGCTCAAAGGAGTCGTGCAAACAGGTTTTAGTTGGGTACAGTCCCGAGCCACATGGAGGCAGTGAGCGGATCTTCAGGGGTTCGTCTCTCCCGGTATTGGGGGTGAGGTCGCGCTGTGTCTAGGAGAGCCATTACGCAAAGCCCTCGGCCGAGGCAGGAGATTTACTGGTAGGTATTCCAGTAGTATCTCAGGGCGTTCTGGGCTACGCTCCGACACGACTTGTACCGCTTTTGGGGGTCTGACTTTTACCAACCCCCTAGGCCCGCCATGCGATACTCATAGACGAACGGACTGGACTGTACGGATATTGTCACTGACAGGCTCAGTTGGGTGTCGGGGTGAGCTTCCTCATCGACGTCCCTTTTGGTCAATAGCTGGTGGCCCGTCACGTATTGGCTTATACCTCTGACGTGCCAGTGGTTAAATCCACAGCCATAGTATTGACGAGTCTTTAGAGTCCACCACACTTTCAGTTACTCAGCTTTCGGGCGAAACGCTGTAGAGGCCGTATGGAGATATGGCAGGGTCCGATCAGATACGTGCGGTATTGCACGGATCAGGATCGGACAGTTTTGTACTAGTGGCCGTATAGTTATATGGCAGGGTTCGATCAGATACGTGCGGTATTGCACGGATCAGGATCGAACGGATTTTACTAGCCGGCTTTGGTTTAAGCCGGTACTAGTTTAGTACAGTGTAGATTTTGTCTCATTGCATTTGTATCCGGTCGGAATACAGATGCAGGTGTGTATGCACAGTGTCGGGGTTTTCCTGTAATTTATTACGGGACCAGTTTTCTGGAGTTGCCAGTTTGCATTCCGTTCCGGCCGGTTTTCCTTTGTTCTTTCCCGGCCGGACTTTTTCGATGGAGGGGGTTATTTGCAGTTTTGCAAATAACACTTTGTGGAGGGGTTTTCTTGCATATATATTGATTATGACACCTTTCATTTCTTGCACCTTGACTTGTGATAAAGTGAGGGTATGGGTTTGATTTGATAAGGGTATGGTTGTTAGTTTTCATTGACTTTGGATATGGTCACCACTTCCTTCATCCTACACTCACCTCCCTTCTAGCTTCATATTGTTTTTTCCTCCACCCTTTATTCTCACTTGATGAAAAAAGTCTTTCATGGTTATGAGAAAAGAGAGAAGAAGAAAAAGAAAGAGTGAAAGAAAAAAGAATGAGAGAGTTCATCTTGATTATGTGAGGAATTCTTCATCTCCTTCTTCTTCTTGTTTTAGAAAAATGAAAGCACCATTTTTCTTAACCCCAATCCTCCATCATGGCAACTACAAACCCCAAATGAGACTAGCATCATCTACACTACATTCTACAGCACTTCTTGGGCATGTCGAGTTGCCGGCTTCATGCTCGAGTTGCCTCGGTATTGAGGCGGGAGCCCGTAAAAGACGAAGGCGATGTGGTGCCCTTTCCGGCGAGGAGGCGACGATGTGGAGCAAAGACTTTCCACGGGAGATCGGGATGATGACGAGAAGACCGGAGGACTCGGATCACTCGGTATACTTCTTTTCCCATCTCTTGTTAGCTAGCGTAGGTTAATGGTTAACGATCCGGGTTTTCTTTGTCCGCGGTAGCGCCGGTTTCCGAGTAAGGAAAAATTTTTGTTCCGCAATTTGGCCTCGAGTAAGACGGCCGGGGCGCTGCCGTGGCGCAACATGGTATCAGAGCCACGCCATTAACCTTACCTAGCTTCGTTTGATGTGTTTGCGTTTCCGATCGACCGAAATTTCCAAAAACCGTATTTTTATTGCACATCAGTTTCTGTCGAATTTTTTTGAAGTCCAAAAATTTTTCAGGTGATTGCTGAATGATGTAAATGGCATTATAAGACATCTGGGAAATTTTGGTCACGAGTTACTGTAGATCCGCCGCGGAAGCGCGGCGCAATCCTCCTTGGCGCCGCTCTTCCGCGGCGGTTTAGTTTGGTCTCTGGACCAGAATTTTCCAGTGAGGTTTTTACATTAAAATAGGGTATTTGGAATATTAAAATTGGGCCCAGGTTTTCTGTGAGTGCTACAGTTTTGGTTGGGGGCCCACTTGTTAATTTTTGGTCAATCGGAAAATTTTAAACACATTATTTCACAGTATTTACATTATATCTGCGACCGTGAATGTCACTCGATCGGTAAATCCGGTCTAACTGCTATAGCCCGGTTAGACGGATTTGCGAACGTGACTTTCACGTTGATGTTCTATGTTTATGCTGTGTTGTTGCGGATCGGTCGTGGGGGATAGCCTGGATGCAATGCTAGTACAGCTTTGTTGTATTATGTACATTTGATATTGCGGGGCGAGCGTCCGACATGTGGACTGCCGTCACTGCCGTTTGTATTATTCTTTTGGGGCACGACCTGGTTGCGGTCGATGTACCCGGTGTATGTATATTTTACTTTCTGTACTAGGGTTACCCCGCGGAGGGGTGCACGGATAGCCGGGTTCTGGAGGGCAACGGGCCCGCATCTCATGGCATTGAGACGGAGGGGGCTTCAGTCCAGGATTGGCGGGCTATTCGCCGCACTTGTAGGGGGTACAGGTTGACCCAGAAGGGGTGCCCAAGTTACCGGATTCCGTGAAGTGCTGGGTGGTCCATTCACGGTGCTGGAGGGGGCTGCCTCGCTTCAGGTTTTGGCGGGTGGCTTGCCGCGCCCGTAGGGGTCTAGGATTTCATTGCACAGGCTATCCACACGACCAGGGGAACGTCGGGTTTCAGCAGCGGCTCTGTGAAACCCGGGGCTTCCAGATATCTGTATTGTTCTGTGATGCTGTACTTTTCTGTGATGTTGCTTTTTATTCACGCCTTGAGCGAAATACTATATATTGGTATATATATTAGTAGATGTTGTATATGTTTTACATCCGCGCTAGTCCAGTCCCCGCTCTGCCGTTAGTTAGCTAACCTAACGGGTGATGACGGGACCCAGTGGCGAATGCGGATGGCATATACGTACGTCAGTATATTTTCGTTCTTTGTGGTGTGATCAATTGATGGGACTGCATTGATTCGGATCATTGCAAGTTTAAACAAACCTATTCTGATGTTGTTGGAACACTTTTCAAAAAGCTGTTATTGCAAGGACGTTCACTTTTGTTTTGCATCGTGGTATTCATTTGGAATATCCTGCTCCTCAGTCGACGAGGCAAGGGCCGAGATCCCTTCACCGGGAGTGACCCCTTGGACAGAAGTTTGCGTCAGGGCATTAACTTCACTATAGCCGATTACTTTTGCTTTGCATCGTGGTATTCAGTTGGAATATCCTGCACCTCATTCTACGGGGAAAGAGCCGAGATCCCTTCACCGGGAGTGACCTCTTTAGTAAAGGTTTTCGTCACTATATTTTCTAAAAAGGCTATGCAGTTCCTTCAACGATATCAAGTTCATTACGTTAAAGGTTTTTCGCCAAAAACCATTCGTAGCCCTCCGTCATTTCTTATGGGTATTATTTAGTATTCGTGCTGCGTTTGTTGACTCCGTCAAGGCGTAGTGTACGGTAGCTAAGTGGTGCTTGTTTGTTGCATAAGTGGGATTGGTTAGGACAGTCGTGCGGCCTTGTTGACTCCGTCAAGGGCACGTACGGGTGGGTTTAATGCAATCCAGATAATGACGGGTTGAACTTGACTAGGACTCTTTGATTTGTTGACTCCGTCAAGGTCACTTGAGTCCTAGGGGTAAAAATCACATCGGGAGTTTCAAAAGAACTGAAACTTGCCAGGTATGCGCATACCTTCTGGAGTGTGGTGACGTGAGTGGATTCCGTCACGTTATCATGCGATGATAGTTGGATCCCGATTCCCACTGATGAGTTGGTTTACTCCTCGGGTGATCCCGACTAATTCTTCTTTCAGGTTTGGAGGAGAATTTGAGGTACAGTGGGAGGTTTCCAGATTAGATAAACTGGTAACCATTCTGATCTAGGTTAGAGTGCACGCTGAGTGTTTCTTTTCTCTCTCTCTCTTTGGCAGCGACCATTGACCCGACCCTGGACTATGACTCAGTGACCAAGTTGACCGAACCTTCTTAACACTGGCTTTTGGATTGTCAGAGTTGCAGACCTCATTGCCACTCCTACTTTTACCCTTTTCTCCAGGACACCCCGTATTACTACGAACGTCCACTTCCATTGGACAAAACCATCGTATGGTTATATACGAACTCGAAGGACTTCGAGGATGGTTTCTGGTTCTGGAGAAAACGGATAGGATTATTCAGTTGTCTTTTCTTTTCACCTTCTCTCAGGTTGCGAGTACTCCTTGGTTTAGGAGTAGTACACCTATTACGCAAATTGGATAGTCTTCTTCCAAACCTTAGGCTGGTGCCGAACGGTGGGGAATGAAGAAAACCAATTAGCATAACGATGGTGTACAGAAGGTATTAAGTTTAGACAAAGCAAGGGATTAGTAAGAGGGCAAAGTAAGTTGCGACTGCTATTCACGACCAAACCAAGTATTTCTTCGCCAACCCTAAATCACCTTTGTATTTCTCCAGGACACTCCGTATCACTACGAAGATCCACAGTTTATTGGATACTCCATCGTATGGTTATATACGAACTCGAAAGGAACTAGTTCCAGTTCGGGGATGGATTCTGGTTCAGGAGAAATAGGAATAAAGTACATTCAGGTGTCTTTTATCTTCACCTTCTCTCGCGTTGCGAGTGCTCCTAGGATTAGGACAGTACACCCTTTATGCTTTTTGGATAGTCTTCTTCCAAACCATAGGCTGGTGCCGAACGGTAGGGAAGGAAGAAAACCAATTGGCCTAAAGGGGTGTGCAGACGGTAATGACTAAAGACATATAAAGGGATTTGGACAGATAGCAAAGAGATATACGGTTACAGTTGTGAATCTGGATAATGGTAGAGGCATTACTAGGAATACCAGGATACCCCATCGAAACATTTCAATGTTTCAGTTTCACTGTGTACTGTTAAAAGAAAACTGATTTCCCGATTGGACACTTGCTCCAGGGTATGTATTTACCAGGTTTGATTCTCACATCTGTATGGTTTTACAGATGATGAGTGGGAGTAAGTTATTGGGAATTGGGTGATCGTCCTCATTATATCGGGATTCGTTGTAATCGGTGATATTTGAGGAGATCACCTGGGCTGTTTGCCGGTCGGCAAATATTTGGTTTTGAATATCCGCTGTTGTGCACCAATTTCAAATTGATATATCTATACGTCTATTTTCATAGAGTGAGATATACCTTTTGATATTATGTCGATGACATTTACCTATATCAGTGGATGGTTAGGTAAGGAGCATTAAACAGCGGTGTAATTCTTCTTAACCATAAGTACAGTTTTCAACCTACGACACACAGTGAAAGAGTTGTTAGACTCAGCGGACTTATACAGAGTATTGTATGTTGTCCAGTGTCCATTAAGACAGAGGGGTTGGTCCTTATACTATATTCTGTTTACTTTTAACTTCTCTAGTTCTTAGACATGTGTTTCGTTGAAACACGGGGTCTAAGTTTTGAGGAGTTATAGGTATTTGAATAGAGTAGAGAACCAGGTGTAGCAAGTATCGGGATTCTTCAAAGTGATCGAAGATGTAGATACTTGTGTATGGTGTTCAGTTGATAGTAATGATAAAGAGAAATTGCTTCTCTTTCAGGTTACTCATAATTGGAAGCATTCCTAAGTTGAGTAACGCTGATCGGCCTCCTTCCATTTAGTTGACATGCACTGGAGACAGCTGCATGATTTGAATCTGGTTCAATTAAATCAGTCCCTCTGGTTCTATATTGGATATAGAACAGTTCATATCTTAACATTGTTAAGGTACGGGGAGTTGTCCGGCTTATGCTTAAAACCAGACTCCGGATAACTCAAGGCACGTTTCTGTAATGGCTGTTTGTGGGTTGACCCAGGCTATGACGAGGGTTGACTTTCTACCATCTGGCAGATCAATAGAAATATTGTTCTAGACTCGCCACAGTTTTATTAAAAATGGATTTTTTCAAAAACAGCAGTGGGAGTATGGTAGAACTGGAAGTGATTCCAGAACCGCAAACGATTACTGAAGATTTGATAAGGAACCTAAAGATTCAATCTGATTTGACATTCCATTGGCCACTCCGCAGATAAGGTGGGTAACTTCAGGCACCCGAGAGGTACTCCGGTAGCCTCAAGGACGGTGACAGGGAAGTTCTTGTTTACCCACACTTGCCATTGTTGTTGTTCCAGGCTGCGAGACCCGGCAGGAGGATGAGTATAGCGTCGTTCTAAACTAGCTTTAGAAGTGCACGTCTATATGACTCTGGCAGAGGGTTGTCGTAGTCAGTGGGAGCAGCGGAAGCATTGGTGGACTTTGTGCTTATGTCTATTTATAGACTAAAGCAGATATAGCGGAGTAAGATCATCTGTTTCTGATGTGACAGTCATGGGTTTGACGTCATCAGAATAGGGGATGGATCTGTTGAGAAGGTAGTAGGAAGTGATATTCCTATACTACGATCGGTTATACTTTGGTCGTCACACAGTGTTTTCTCCACAAGGGACTTGGACATTATATCAGACATACTGGTTACTAGATCTATGGTTTTAGATCTAGATTTGGGTGGTTTCCCAATCTGGGTATCTTGACAGCATTCTATGAGTATTTAGAATGGACGACTCCTGACACGGTAGTACACCTGCAGTTGATGGATTCACCCTCTCTAAAGGTGTCTTATAGACTAATGTGGAGAGGGATACTCATGATTGGCAGATCACTTGCTTAGGCAATTGAGTCAATCATGAGATGTCAAGTACCACACCAGATGTTGTTCTTGCACTAGATGCAATAAGTTGATATTGATCCAATCCTGGAGGAACAGTCGGAAGCAGTTTTAGAACATAAGTGAATGTTCTAGGGATATGATAACGGCTGCCTCCTTTAGGAGACGGTTATCACTCCAGGCTTCCAAGGTGACATGGACGACAAGGAGGTTGTCAGAGTTGTTGTTCTCCCTCTGACGAGGGACAGTATTTTGGACAGGTGGTCCAAGGCAATACTGAGGGAGGCATGGCGCAGGATACTGATTAAGTTCAGTTGATGATACAGTCTAAGAAGTTTGGATTTGAAGTTCATTTATGAGCTAGGTCCCATCAGACATCCAGACATTCTAAGACAGGTATTGCTCATTTCGGGAGATGGTTTTCTCCGCGAACTTGAGATATAGAGGGACAAAGAAAGAAACTTCACAGTGGATCCACTCGCTGAGGCTATTTCTCGAACGCAATAGTTTCACAAAAGAGCTTTGTGGGACTGACTAGTAGAGGAGTTGGGTGTTCGGTATCACACGGGCTGTGAGTATGCGACATCGCAATAATTAGCCTTGAGTGCAAGTGGGAGATTGTTGGAGATAGTGCCCTCAGAGTCAATTATTGGATCACAGGCACGTGATTGCAATGATTGAGGGAGGACCTATCCCGGTAGGACAGTCTTACTCGAGATGATAGTATGCTATCTGGTTTATCTTTATCATCGTGTACTGCTTTAGGTGACCTGACATGTCGCTATTACACGTTGATAGAGCCCCTAGGATTCTTGCTTGACGACCAGCAGTATGATGGCGATCATATACGTGGGAGCTGGGGTCTATAAGCACATCCTTAAAAGGTCCCTAGTCGTGGGAGTTTCGAGACTGGGCATCGATACTCCATTAGTAGACTAGTGTATACAGTCGAGACCCCGACGAGGGGCGGTGGCCGGTCTCACAAGCCACTGGTGTCAGTTGGTTCACCTAAGATGTATACAGGTGCTCAATGGGTTATGAGTACACCGGACAGGACTCGCCGGGAACCTGCTAGTTGGGATTATACCAGACGTCAGATAGCAGTTCCCAGGTGACATGTGTACAGGTTAGTTCATCGACCTGAGGATCGTCATTTGTCTCGTGTGAGTTCCCACTGTGCTTTGATTACTACCCTACCACGGCTCAAAGGAGTCGTGCAAACAGGTTTTAGTTGGGTACAGTCCCGAGCCACATGGAGGCAGTGAGCGGATCTTCAGGGGTTCGTCTCTCCCGGTATTGGGGGTGAGGTCGCGCTGTGTCTAGGAGAGCCATTACGCAAAGCCCTCGGCCGAGGCAGGAGATTTACTGGTAGGTATTCCAGTAGTATCTCAGGGCGTTCTGGGCTACGCTCCGACACGACTTGTACCGCTTTTGGGGGTCTGACTTTTACCAACCCCCTAGGCCCGCCATGCGATACTCATAGACGAACGGACTGGACTGTACGGATATTGTCACTGACAGGCTCAGTTGGGTGTCGGGGTGAGCTTCCTCATCGACGTCCCTTTTGGTCAATAGCTGGTGGCCCGTCACGTATTGGCTTATACCTCTGACGTGCCAGTGGTTAAATCCACAGCCATAGTATTGACGAGTCTTTAGAGTCCACCACACTTTCAGTTACTCAGCTTTCGGGCGAAACGCTGTAGAGGCCGTATGGAGATATGGCAGGGTCCGATCAGATACGTGCGGTATTGCACGGATCAGGATCGGACAGTTTTGTACTAGTGGCCGTATAGTTATATGGCAGGGTTCGATCAGATACGTGCGGTATTGCACGGATCAGGATCGAACGGATTTTACTAGCCGGCTTTGGTTTAAGCCAGTACTAGTTTAGTACAGTGTAGATTTTGTCTCATTGCATTTGTATCCGGTCGGAATACAGATGCAGGTGTGTATGCACAGTGTCGGGGTTTTCCTGTAATTTATTACGGGACCAGTTTTCTGGAGTTGCCAGTTTGCATTCCGTTCCGGCCGGTTTTCCTTTGTTCTTTCCCGGCCGGACTTTTTCGATGGAGGGGGTTATTTGCAGTTTTGCAAATAACACTTTGTGGAGGGGTTTTCTTGCATATATATTGATTATGACACCTTTCATTTCTTGCACCTTGACTTGTGATAAAGTGAGGGTATGGGTTTGATTTGATAAGGGTATGGTTGTTAGTTTTCATTGACTTTGGATATGGTCACCACTTCCTTCATCCTACACTCACCTCCCTTCTAGCTTCATATTGTTTTTTCCTCCACCCTTTATTCTCACTTGATGAAAAAAGTCTTTCATGGTTATGAGAAAAGAGAGAAGAAGAAAAAGAAAGAGTGAAAGAAAAAAGAATGAGAGAGTTCATCTTGATTATGTGAGGAATTCTTCATCTCCTTCTTCTTCTTGTTTTAGAAAAATGAAAGCACCATTTTTCTTAACCCCAATCCTCCATCATGGCAACTACAAACCCCAAATGAGACTAGCATCATCTACACTACATTCTACAGCACTTCTTGGGCATGTCGAGTTGCCGGCTTCATGCTCGAGTTGCCTCGGTATTGAGACGGGAGCCCGTAAAAGACGAAGGCGATGTGGTGCCCTTTCCGGCGAGGAGGCGACGATGTGGAGCAAAGACTTTCCGCGGGAGATCGGGATGATGACGAGAAGACCGGAGGACTCGGATCACTCGGTATACTTCTTTTCCCATCTCTTGTTAGCTAGCGTAGGTTAATGGTTAACGATCCGGGTTTTCTTTGTCCGCGGTAGCGCCGGTTTCCGAGT
Organism: Agapanthus africanus; assembly: GCA_030015575.1. Taxonomy (NCBI): domain Eukaryota; kingdom Viridiplantae; phylum Streptophyta; class Magnoliopsida; order Asparagales; family Amaryllidaceae; genus Agapanthus; species Agapanthus africanus. The sequence goes on from CM057342.1 coordinate 42,677,202, forward strand.
AAGGAAAAATTTTTGTTCCGCAATTTGGCCTCGAGTAAGACGGCCGGGGCGCTGCCGTGGCGCAACACATTGGTGGATTTGATTCTCCTAGATATGCTAGATTTTGATATACTTCTTGGTATGGATTGGTTGGCCGCTTGTCATGCTTATGTAGATTGTCGGGGGAAAGCGGTCAGATTTTGTTTTCCAGGCGAACCGATTTTTGTTGTGCAGGGAGACTGTAGTATAACTCCTGCCAACATGATTTCTGCTCTTTGTACGGGACGGCTCTTGAAGAAGGGTTGTCGTAGGTTCTTACCATTTGTTCGAGACGTAGGAGCCGCTGAAGTCCCGTTGGACCAGGTTCCGATCGCCCGAAAATTTCCGGATGTGTTTCCTACTAAATTACCAGGATTACCGCCTGATCGCGATATCGAATTTTGCATCGACTTGATTCTGGGAGCGGCTCCTATTTCTATACCACCTTATTGGATGGCCCCGACGAAGTTGAAAGAACTCAAAGGTCGGTTGCAAGAGTTGTTGGATAGAAGACTTGTTCGTCCAAGTGTATCACCGTGGGGAGCTCCAGTCTTGTTCGTTAAAAAGAAGGACGGTGGCATGAGATTGTGCATCGACTACAGGCAGTTGAATCGTGTTACTGTGCGAAATAGGTATCCATTATTTCGTATCGATGACTTATTCGATCAGCTGCAGGGAGCTGGCTATTTCTCGAAGATTGATTTGCGGTCAGGGTATCACCAGCTGAGAGTTCGGAAAGATGACATTCCAAAGACTGCTTTTCGCACACGATACATGCATTATGAGTTTCTGGTGATGTCGTTCGGGCTCACCAATGCCCCAGCAGTTTTCATGGATATGATGAACCGCATTTTCAGGCCATTCCTTGATCAGCTTATTATTGTATTCATAGATGATATTCTTGTTTATTCCCGGAGCCAGGAGGAGTACGAGCAGCATTTGCGTATCATGTTGCAGACCTTGAAGGAGCATCAGTTGTTCGCTAAATTCTCCAAGTGTGCTTTCTGGCTGAACAGTGTGGATTTCTTGGGTCATGTAGTTATGAGAGATGGTATACATGTGGACCCAAAAAAGATCGAAGCAGTATAGCACTGGCCCGGACCTGTATCAGTTATAGAGGTTCGCAGCTTCTTGAGTCTGGCTGGTTACTACCGACATTTTGTGTAGTATTTTTCTCGAATCGCTGCACCGCTGACCGGGTTGACCAGGAAGGAGGTTCCATTTTTTTGGATAGAGGCGTGTGAGCAGAGTTTCCAGCAGTTGAAGGCTCGCTTGACGACTGCACTAGTATTATCTTTACCTTCTGGGTCAGGTAGTTTTATTGTTTATTGTGACGACGAGAGGTGTAAGGGGAGGACGTGGTGATGGCTCGCGTGGGTTAGGCCTTCGAGGATGAAGGAAATTGGAGAAAGGGAGAGAGAGACAGAGAAAGAGATGAGAAGAGAGAGAGTTTTTGTGTTTAATAATAAAAAAATAAAATATATAATATCAATGTGTGTGTATATATTTATTATAATTATAAGTGTATTATAGTTTTAATGTATATAGATAATATCAAATTACAACTAATCTCCACCAAAATCTCATCAAATATATACTTTGGAAAATAATGCACATACGTAAACTTTTTAAATATAATGCAAGAATATATTTTAAATAACTTAAACCCCTAATTCAAGATTTAAAAGGATTTTAAATATATCTAAATCTTGTAAATATTTGATATCCCGATTCTATCAGATTTACGCGTAATAGATAAAAGCAAAAAAAAAGAAGATATGAGATACTTAATCATAATCATACGATGAAAGTTAACAATTATAAATTATTCTTAATTTGTGACTACCAAAAGATATGTGCATAAAAATTAGATATTACACACACACACACACTAGATTCATATAAATTTAGTTTATCGGTAAATATTAGATATAATGTAGCACCATAATATGTTTCAGACATGCAGGTCGGGCCGAATAACTATCTCTACCATTCGAATCAATCGCAACCCAAAAGAATAATGTAAAAGAAATACGAAGTAAGTTTTAAAATACCAATTAATATTGTAAGAACGTGCTAGGGTGTTACAGAGGTGCTGTCCAAATTTCAAGTGACGAAACGTTTTCAAATTGTAGTATACACTCCACTTGTATTTTCAACGAACTTTACTTATCTTTTAAAGAGAAACTTGATTTCATTTATACCTTTTTGTTTTAAATCTCACCTCCACTATTTCCTTAAAAGGTTTAGATTTCTGATTTTCGGCTTACTTGGGTTACGGTAGGTGTTATAGATTTCACGTGATTCAAATACCGTTTGCGTGTCATTTCCGGGTCGTGACACCGGCGTTTTCGGCAAGCGCGTTGCAAGTATAACAATTGAAATTTTTATGAATAATTTCTTTATTAATTTAACTGCGTGCATCGCATTTGTAAAATAATAATGGGATGATAATTTAATTACGTGCATCATCTTGTAAAATAATAATGTCGTGTCATTTAATTACGTGTGCAATGCACATAAATCAATGATTTTTTTTGTTTGATTTCTTTGAAAAAAATAAGAAGTCTCGTTACCAATCAATTTCAAAATTAGATGACCCCATATTTTTTGCCTAAGATAGATGGCCTTTTTACTCCTAGTTAGAAAACCTTGTAAATAAATAATTTATTGCACTTTTACAAAACTCATGTCGGCATGTTCTTATTTTAAAATTTTACGTAGCATTCTTTCTTTTCAAGAAAAACCTTCTCTACCCTGATAGAATATTCTCTCCCCTCCCTTCCCCGCCCCTCCCTCTCCTTATAATGCTTCTTTCAATGTATAATTTCATATAAAAATAATAAATTTGTCGATTTTGAAATCAGTATTCCATATGCAAAAGTACGAGTGTATAATTAACTAGTATTTTGCACGTCTGATGTATACGGATGTGGTGGTTCGTCTGAAAAATTATCTTGGTTACTAATTTTTTTGGCCGAAAAACTCAATATATATGGTGCTTAGATTTTATTTCAATCAGATACCAGAGATGGAAAATAGAGTAAATGGAAGAAACGGGGCAGAGGGGCGGGGCCGCCAAACTTAAAACATGGGGGAACCATCTCCTATTTTTCACTCGTTTCTCTCTATTACTGCAGAGAGTGTGCCTGCAGTGTATTTCGCTGGAAAAACAGTGTCGGTCATTGTTTCGCAGAGGTGGAACAGTCATTGTTAGTTCTCCATAGGACCATCAAGTAAGAATTGGATGTCATATATGTCAAAGGTATCTAGTGATTAATATAGAGCATAATGAAGGGCGTACATGTAAAAAAGATGGGACGCAGGAGACTTAAACGTGTTAGTTAATCAGGGGTCCCTGCTGCTTTCATATGAAATATTGAAATTGCCAAAAATATTAGCTACGGTAAATGATAGTACAAATCATTCCAACAATATCCGCACTTCATCATAATTTTGAAGTGAAGCAGTTGCAGGAATTTTTTTTGGGCGTACCATCCATATATGGCCATGAGAAAAAGAAATAGGAAGACCCCAAAAATTTCCGTCTCTTTCTCTCTCATGCATGAATGTATTATACCCGGCATACTGAATAGTTTCTACAGTTACGTATGCACATGGTATACAAAAATTGGGTGTTATTCCATATGGTAGATATTTAAAAATGTAGAATTAATATGGGCTACAAAAACAATAAAAAAAGGTGTGGTCTAAGGGTCTCTTTGGCTGTAAGATTAGGGGAGGATTTAGCACTATTAGGATTCATGAATCCTAAAAAAAATATAAGGATCAGCTAATACTTGTTTGGTTGTAGGATTTTGAGATTTTTGGATTTGCTTGTCTTTTGTGGGGGCCCGCCATTTTTAGCATTCATGAATCCTAAAAAACAAGGAGGGTTGCAAAGGATTAACACTATTTACATGGGGTCCACCGTACTTTAACTCTCATCTCTATCTATCTCTCTAAAATTCACAAATTGAAATCTCACTTTCCTTTTATCAACCAAACAAGAATTATAAGGATCTACAAATCGAATATTAGAATCCAATACCAACCAGACAACAAATTACTAAATCCAGAAATTTTCAACTGTAATAATTTGGAATCCAAATTTCATAATCCTGCAAGCAAATGAACTCTAAAGTCATACAACAAGGTGCCCTACACAGGGACCAAGACATTTTGTTGGCTCCAAACGCAAAGAAAACACATTTACATACAATATAATAGACAAATGCACTTCTCATTTAATATTGCAAACAAACAAAAAGCTTAGGGCATGTATGGTCAGAGGATTGTGGGAGAATTGAAGGGTGGAATCCAAAAGAATGAAAGGATTCCATAATTTTGTATTTGGCTGTGTAATTTGGATTTGTAGAATTTTTTTATTTTTTATGCGGGATCCACCACAAAACAAGGATCCTTAAATCCTCAAAAATTTGGAAGGATTTGACACTATTCATTGTATTTTTAGATGGAGGCCGAATACTTTATTTATTTAATAATACTCTCTCTATCTAAAATTCTTAAATCCAAATCCCACTTTCTTTTTAGCAAGCAAACAAGAATTATAAGGATCTACGGATCCAATACTAGGAATTCAATATCAACCAAACAACAAATTATCAAAACCAGAAATTTTCACTCTACTGTCTTTGGATCCAAATTTCATAATCTTGCAACTAAACTGCCATGTGGTGAAATTTTGCTTTGGGCAAAACTCCACTAAGGTTGACCGCCATCATTCAAAAAACTTATCAATAATTACACTTCTGCCATCAATCCAAAGTTCCTTCAAGCTTTCCCTAAAATACCAAGAGCTCTTAATGTTTTACCGATAAATACTGCAAGATTTTCATTAACATACGATGAACTTTCACTGTTTTTCGTTATAAATAAATACCATAAAATTTCAATGTTCTTTTTATGTAAATACCATGAACTTTGTTTACCACGAATAAACACCATAAAATTTTAATGTTTTTCATATAAATACCATGGATTTACTCCGATACAAATAAAAAACATTATCTTGCATCGTTCTTCAGATAAATACCTTGGAATTTTTTCACCGTTTTTCAAATAAATACCTTAGACTTTGTTCGTAACAAATAGATACCACAAACTTTCATGTTCTTCAAATAAATACTACGAACTTCGTCTGTTACAAATAAACACCAAGAATCTCCACCTTTTCTCAGACAAATAGTCTTTGCTTATTACAAATAAACACCATGAACTTTCACTTTTTTCAGACAAATATCACGGTCTTTGTTTGTTACAAACAAACATAATGAACTTTCACTGTTTCTCATATTAATACCATGTTTTTTGTTTGATACAAGTAAAAACCATGAACTTTCACCATTTTCATGGACTTTGTTGTTACAAATAAACACCTTGAACCTTTAAAGTTTTTCAGATAAATACCATAATCACTACAAATAAATACCATGAAATTTCAATGTTTTTCAGACAAATGCCATTAACTTTTTTAATTGCAAATAAACATAACCTACTGTGACACACGCACACACATTTTCACTTTCCATCTTCATCTTTGTATAATTGAAATAAAAATATGTTAACCTGATAGGTAACACATTAGGCAACCGAACACTCAAATGGTGACTTTTTTAATTCAATATTGAATATTTGTTTATGTTTATGTTATGAATTTTTTTTAAGGCTAACCGTTCAACTTGTTACCATGAACTATAAACGCTTTTTCCAAATGATACTATGAACTTTCAAAATTATAAATTGATAACATGAACTTTCATAATATCAAAACACCCTTAACGGCGTTAATGGAAAATTACAAAATGACCATAATACCCCTCTCATATAATAAAAAAAACACATTTGCAAAAAGGGAAGGTGTTAAGGCCATTTTATAGTTTTCCATTAACGCCATTAGAGGATGTTTTGATACTATGAAAATTCATGGTTTCAATCTCTGTCATTTTGAAAGTTTATGGTTTCATTTAGGGAAATTGACTATAGTTTATGGTACCAAATTGAAATTTAGGGCTTTTATTAATAAATCTCATCAGGGATATCAAGTGTTTATGACCTTTACACTGATTATCACGCAATAGCATGGGTTTTACCCTAGTGTATATGCATGACTTTACAAACAAATTCAACTTGTCACCAAATGACTACAGCTTTCACTCTAGCGATTACGGCCTTCGCTGCCATGCATGCATGAATCTTCTAGCATATAATTCAAATAAGTATCAATATCAAAAGATCAAAGCGTATTAATCTCAATAAGAAAATAGTCCTATTTACTTGTTATTATATAATATACTGTCTATGCTAATTAGATTTGGCTGCTCTCTTTCTAACCCTAGCGAGCATGCCATTCCTCATTTGAAGCCCAAAACTGTTCTTGGGCATCACAGCATGCCCATCTACCAACTCAACATGAAAATTGCAGACAAAGGCTGCAGCAATAATTTTCAGCTGAGTGAAGGCAATTGATTTCCCTAAGCAAGTCCTAGGTCCACAATTAAATGCTAAGAACTTGTATGACGGCTCGTGCCTTAGTTTTCCGCTCCCTGAAATCCATCTTTCTGGCTTAAACTCTAAGCAATCTTTTCCCCATATCTCCTCCATTCGACCCAACGAGTATATGGATACTAATATCTTCGATCCTTTGCTCACTGTATCGCCGCTCGGTAAGACATCAGTGTTCAACACTTCTTTGCGCTCGAAAGGAATCGGAGGGTGAAGCCTCATAGATTCACACAAGGCCGCATGCAAGTAGACTGCATCATGAAGCTCCCTCGTATCTGGGATGTGAAGGGTATCTGCGATGTGAAGGCTTGTCAGTTCATCGAGAATTCTCGACTCCACTATAGGGTGTGTCGAGACTAAATAGAAGAACCATGTTAGGGCTACGGAGATAGTATCTCTTCCTGCTATCATGAATGTGAGTGCAGTGTCTCTCAGAAACTTGTCACCGTCGCTATTGTGATTCATGTACGTAGTTATTAGATCATAGCTAGTTAATGTTGACCTATTTTCTCTGAGATTCGAGATTTGTTCAAGGATAAAGCAGTCTATTGCTTCCCAAGCTAAAGCTAGTTTCTTCTCACTGCCAATATTCAACCATCTCATTGCCTTTCGAATTCTAGAAGGCATTACACTGCGTAAGAGCAAGGCATCGCCAATACTGTCGATAGCACTTAAAAATCGTGCGCTAGGTGCAACACCGAGCACACTATGACAAGTTATATCAGAAGCAAGCTTTACAAATACATCTTGCAAGTCGAAAGGATCATTCGTATCACAAGACATATGGTCGAGAAATGGAACCAGTCCTTTCTCAACCTTATCTTGAACTGTTTTCACAAACATGAACCGTAGGTTAGAATCACCAAGGATAGATTGGGCTATCTTCCTCTGGCTTCGCCACAAATCGTTATCGGAGTTGAGAATGCCATCACCAAGGATATCAAAGATCTCGGTGAACTCTTCGCCTTTAGGGTAGTTGTGAAAGTTTGTGTTGAATATGTGATTGATGTTGTTCGGATCGCATGTTATTAAGCAGTCGGTATTGAGAAACCATGGGCCTTTGAAAGCAAAAGTGAAGTTACTTTTGCGGAGGCAAAAAGTGAGAAAGTCGTGGAGATGGTGGATGTTAACGATTACAGACGGAAGCATACCGAGCATTGGGTAATTGTTATGGGTACTTTTCGGACGAGAGAAACGATACAACGAAATCACGATGAAGCACGCTATCGCTGCAAGGATTTCTACGTAATGATTCAAGAGTATCAGCCATGCACAGGAAGTGGAAGAAAAAGAAGAAGCCATCTTTTTCTAATTGTGCTTGCTATTTTTGTCAGAACTATTTTTGTCAGAATAGGATGGTCGTATTGTCCTAGCTTTATATTTGGTCACTTGTTAGGTTGGCTGTTCACTTGCACCAAATAAATCAGGCGATTTATGATGTCAGGTACTGTGGGTTCCTCATATTTATAAGTTCCACATGCATTGGTGTTTATAAATAATATTGTGTTACTGATAGTTCAACCCCAAAAAAACAGTTAACTTTCACTGTATGTCTCCTCAATTCCTTATACTTCCCTACTTGGACAAAGCAGCCACATCTATATGCTCGTAGAAAAGCACTTCTATCCCCCTAATTTTGTCGATTTTATGCTCGTTTGCACCCCCTTGCATGCATGAGCTCCCTCAAGTTAATTAGATCATCAGGAATTAACTTAAGCATTAAAAAGACACAAATGCCACCAATCATGTATATAACCTTACTAATGTGGGAACCAAGGGTGAAACCGGGAAGGGACGGACGGGTTTTTCACAAATTTTATATACAGTGCGAAAATTAATTAAAACCTAAACCCCAAATCCTATCAGAAACCCAACGGATTTACATTGCATAGAAAATTAATTATAGAAAATTAATTAAACACAACGGTTAACTTTTTTCTTAATATAATTATACAAAATTTTCAAGTCAAAATTAAAAGTTTATTTCAATATATACAATATTTGTAATGCTCAATACCGTGCACCTGCTAAACGACCTCGATAATGGAATATCGATAAGGAGCGACATAAACAATTTCCTCTTTGGTTGAAAGCATGTGTAAGTTGTAATTTATAAAAACCGAACTATAACTCATATTGATACACACACAACTGAATCCGTTTTACGTTAATAGATTGAAAGAAATCCCAATGATAGAGCCATATCAGAAGATATAAAAGGACTAGCGTATGATCCAGATAAAAAAGCCGAGTATCTCTCCGGTTACGTTGTTAACGGGTTTAGATTTCACACCAGAAAACGAGATAAAAATAAAAAGTTTCAGAATTTGGACGTCTGTCATATCCACAGTTACTGGATATTCATCTTCTAAACATTCAAATCCAACCACGGGAAAATTAGACTATTACGGGGTGCTAAAAAATAGTTTGGGTGCGTTATCATGAACAAACAGTTGCCATGTTCAAGTGCTTGTGGTACGATATCCATCATCAACATATTGGGTTCAAAGTTGAAAATGACATACGTTTACTCAATTCATCGAAACTCGCTTTTGGTGAAGAACCGTATATCCTCGCCAGCCAAGCCTACCAATGCTTTTACGTCGCAAACTCTAAGGATGCCCAGTAGGATGTTACTGTTGTGACGAATTCACGAGATTATTACAACATGGGTGAAAGTGATGTAAGCGAGATTAGTTATCCTACAACCCGGTTATATAAGATGAGGATATTCCTCTCGAATTCGACAACAGTTTATCAAAGACCGACATGGAACCGGAAATAGTCTCTAATATGCCATCGGCGGTCGTAGAACCAGAGGTCTAATTAAGACTTTAAATATTTTGATAAATCGACTCGCTCTTGTATGATATTCATAATTTAAGTAATGTGAAACTTATAATTTATTGTATCTTTACGACATTCAACGGTATATCCTATATTTCATCTACTTTTTCGCATATTATTTCCATCATTCATTGTTCTTGTATGATATTCTTTTCAGGATTAATTTTCATTATTATTTTGTTCTCTAACATACTGAACTATATGCCGTGAAATTGTTTTAGATATGTCAGGTTCTGATAGAAGGACAGATCGGTCTACAGGGGACGAGGGGCAGTTCTCCTAGAAACGGACACAGGATGGGAAAGTACCCAGTGAGATCTGGAGGAGGAAGCCGCATTGCCCCGACGAGCCGATTGTATACCTTTCGTTCACAATGGACGCTGTAACAGGAGCCAACAAAGACGTGAAGAAAATGATGTCGTCTATCGTGAACAGCGAGGATCGCATGTCCATGTGATCGAGGACGAAGATGGCGAGTGAGTGGTCCTGGATTGGGAAAGCGAAGAGTTGGTGCAAAAAAAGCAAGTTGTATAGTAGATGATGGTGAGATTTGTTTATACAATTCAATAGTGAACTTTTTTTTTATACACACATACGCGCATATCACACACACACACACATATATATACACACATACGCACATATCATACACACATAAACACACAGAGACACACATACATACATTTACTAAATTACTATACAATACCCATATAATGATGGATTATCCTGTTTCGCAGGAGCGGGTTGGGATTTCGACAAATTTTTTATACAGTGCGAAAATTAATTAAAACCTAAACCCCAAAACCTAACAGAAACCCAACGGATTTACAATGCATGTGTTAACCCCGAGCCCACAATTTTAGGATTTGAGCAGGTTTAGACGGACGGGTCGGTTTTTACGGGCTTTTCATGCTTTGTTTGGATATATGCGGGATCAAAAATACTTTTCCTATCCATTATTAACCCATACCGGCATGTATTAAATTGATATCAAGATGATGTGAGCCTCACTCATTTTATCTATTGGTTACATGGGGAAATGGATTGACAGTGGATAGATAAAGTACTTCTCATGTGAGATGGCTTAGAGTTGGCATTTTTATTCTTTATATCCTTTCTAACAGCAGTACATGAAGCTTCCAATGTTAATACTTTCACCCCTTTATATGAATCATAAAGGATGCTGGATTTGCTTGGATTAGATGTGTATGAGCATTCATTTTTGTGCTAATATTTTCTGCCTTCTTATATTTGATTATCAAGGTATATTTCACTCCATTATATGAATTATGACGGTACCTTTATAAAAAAAATTCTTTTTTCTAATTCCTTTTGAATTATGTACTTTGATACTTATTGTTCTTTCTACCTTTTCTTAGAAGTGGACTGCAACTTAGAGCTTAAGTAAACAACAACCTCGCATTATCTCATGGAGTCCGAGTATTTTAACTTAAATTTGTTTTATGACTTTTATATGTTACTTCTCAAACAATACTCTACCGTTTCAAACTTCACTGAGATATCCACAAACATATTAATCATCATTTTGTAGTGTATTTTGAAATTTAAGAATGTATTCATATAAATCTTCTTATTTGTGGTATGTTCATATTGACACGACCCGGAAATAGCACGTGACCGGCACTTGAATCACGTGCAGTCTATAGGACCCTATCGTAACTCAAGTACGCCGAAAACAGGAATCTAAACCTTTTTAAGAAAATAGTGGATATGAACTTTTGGAAAAAGAGAAATGGAATCAGGTTCCTCTTTAAAACTATAAGTAAAGTTTATAGAAATACATGTGAATTGCATTGCATACAATAGTTTCAAAACATTTTCGTCATTTGAAATTTGAGCAGCACCTCCTTCGTAAATTTTGATCAAAACCAGTACATAAACAATAATAATATTGACATCCCCAATCGAGCGCCAACTCATCGCCAATTGGCGGAATTACAACCACGCAAATAAATATATACGACGCCCAAGACGAAGATCCACTCAGAAAAGAAAGTTAAGAAAATACCAAAACAACATCAAACTCAAGTAGTACAATATATAAGTCACGACTCTTAGTCCGAAAGAATATAAACACTGGTCTCTAAATCCACAAATATATATAGTCTGGTTGATAGAGTTTTTAACTAGATACAAATGAAATAAAAAATGTACAAGCGGTGGTTACGATCCGTAGTGTAACCTACCTACTAAGCAATCACCCAAAAAGGAAATGTGCCAGCAAGCCGTTGTTGATCCGAGCGGTCGGTCCTGCAAGAAAACTATGACACGATGGGAGAGAGTTGTCAATTCATGAGTAGAAGATATCATCAGGTAGAAATCGAATGCATAACGATCTAGCTAGGTCATACTGTATAATAATATCATGCTATATGGTAACGAAGGTGAATATATATATATATATATATATATATATATATATATATATATAAAGAGAGAGAGAGAGCACGAATCCTATAGGGCAGGATTTAAAAACACGAAACTGAATGAGAACCATTGGATCCTTTGTTTACATTCAACGGTTAAGATTAATATACCTTAATAAATCTTTTCTTACCGGAACAAATATTATTCTCCGTGATTTTAGCGATCCTCTTTTTTTCTCCCTCGCTCCTAGTTCTCGCTCTCCTCATCTTCTTCCTCGCAGCCGCAACACCCAATTCGATTTCAAGTTCCAAGAAAAAAAAACTTTGCCCATCATTAGCCATATTTTTGTCTTTTGAGGCTTTAATTGGTTGTTTTTGGATGGTTACTTGAAATGGGAATTTGCTTTTTAATTTTTTTTTATGTTTGATGATTGATACCCTTTCTGGAAATGGCTAATGATGGGCAAAGGTTTTTTTCTTGGAACTTGAAATCGAATTGGGTGCTGCGGCTGCGAGGAAGAAGATGAGGAGAGCGAGAACTAGGAGCGAGGGAGAAAAAAAGAGGATCGCTAAAATCATGGAGAATAATATTTGTTCCAGTAAGAAAAGATTTATTAAGGTATATTAATCTTAACCGTTGAATGCAAACAAAGGATCCAATGGTCCTCATTCAGGTTCGCGTTTTTAAAAACGCGAACCCTCGTAAGATCCGTTCTCTCTCTCTCTCTCTCTCTCTCTATATATATATATATATATATATATATATATATATATATATCATCCGATGAGTGTGTTGACGACCCTCGAAATTATCATAAAACTCCGAGTTTCCAGTATCGACACTCGAAATCATTATAAATCCCGTGTCCAGTATCGACACGTAAATCCTCATATCTCAGACGCCGTCTCATCGGATCGATCCTCATATTTCAGATATCGTCTCATCAGATCGGTCCTCATATCTCAGGTGCCGTCTAATCGGATCGACCCCCATATCCATCTGTCTCATATCACTCCGATTGGTATCCTCCGGATATACGCCGAGTCCAATACTGTCACCGATAAGTAGTTTTCCCAGCCATGCTCAATGCCTTTCTATATGATCTTCTTGTCCCTGGGTACCGTACCGGGTCCACCATGAACCCGCAGACGGTGATTCTAGCAGTCTTCTTGATTCTGGCGGTCATAGTTCGAACTGTTGTCTTCTTGATTCTGGCGGTCATAGTTCGAACTGTTGTCTTCTTAATTCTGGCGGTCATGGCGTTTTTCTGAACCCACTTCAGGGTTTCGAAAGAGTTGCCGACTTTTACGGCCGACTCAACTGTCGACGCGGGGTAATCCTGATCTTGGAACCTCATAAGATTTCACTTGGCTCCAGCTCTCTTGTTGGCTCGATACCTGAGTCGCTTTTATCTCAACCTTTCCATTTTGAGAACTTGGGAGACTTCGACTCTTTGGGAAGACGCCGTCGACCGATTGACAGAGTCCAGAGAAGACACCCGCTCGTGCAATTGTCAAATGCACCGTCTGAGCTTGCTGGAAATGCTTTATGGCTTCATTTGCGTTAACAGCTTTTCCCCTAGTCGGAACAGTAGAGAGCCATTCGAATACGGATTTGCATTTAGGTTGGGATGCTTTGGCGATCACAACATTCGGCGTCCTGCCCCTTGAGGTCGGTTTGGCCGCTTGGTTTGCCGGGGCCTCCGCCAGATGAGCGCTTCCGGCAGGGTTGATGATGACAGAACCAAATTAACGGGGTGGTTCCTCCCATTGCCGGATGAGACTTGCAGGGAGAACCACGCGGGCGTTAATCTTGACAATGTACGGGATCAGAGTTGCCTCAGAGATTGAACTGGTCCTTGGAGTCATTCTCGTTGAATTTGAAGATTGTGATTGGAAAGCTGTTATCCTGCACAAAGAAACATGATCTGCAATTGATATGTATGTTGATTGAGTTCGCATGAATGTTTAACCCGAAATATGAGAGGTGAGAAAAGGTCCCACCGGGCGTGTCAAAGTTTATAGGGTGTTTTTCGTCACCCCATTGAGATGGGAATACCCGTCGCTTGTCAGGCGTATACAGATTCTCCCTACCTAGGATAGGCCGGGGTTTATTGATTGTGGAGATCCGAATCTCCAACAGACGCGGACTAAGCTGCCGGTAATTACCCCTCGCTTTTGGAGCGAGAGAATCTCCGATTGACGGGTAAAACTGGTCATGCGAACTCAATATGCAGTGTGTGTTGTGTTTTGAAGGGGACTTGGACGTATCGGGAGCTTCGCAGAGTTTACGGGAGGCCCGCTACCTAGATAGCGGGCTGGGGGTTAAGGGTCTAGCATCCCCCTTGCGGGGTGCAGGACAGCACCCCATTAGAATTTTTTTCTAACAAGCGGAGTATTTTTTAGTGTTGAACGCTTGAAAAGTAGGGGCGAGGAGCGTCCTAAGGACGCGTGAGTACGTGACCGCTGGGTGCCAACGGGTCACGTGCTCGGCACGCGACCGCTGGGTGCCAGCGGAGAAAAAAGGGCTTAGCTCTTAGGCTGAGAGTTGAACTCTCAAAGGGTTTTGGAATTAAACTCCTACGGAAGAAATTGAATGTGGATTTGGAGTTAAACTCCCAATAGACTTGGATTTGGAGTTAAACTCCTAAAGAGTCTGGATTTGGAGTTAAACTCTTTTGAGAACTTGGATCTTGGAGTTGAACTCCTCAAAAGTTGATTTGGAGTTAAACTCCCTAAAGATCTTCTGAGATGACGAAAGGGGACCCCTTTCTTCTCCCTTGAGCCCTAAATCCTCTCTTAAGCCTTGGATCCTCCTAAAGTGAGTGAGATTTTTGGAGATGGGTCTTCTTCCTCTTCCTCTCTTTTTATTGGATCTTAGATAAAAGGGGGCGATGAGATTAAAAATCTCCCTTTTAGAGATTTGATGGGAGATCTGAGCTCCCCTTCGAAGGTTTTATGGAAAAATCGTTTCTTTTTTAGAAAGAGTTAAACTCTTGATTTAATTCAAAAAAAGAAGAAGGTTTAAAATCTTGATGAAGGAGAAAAAGGTACAGAACCCTAGAATTTTTGTGAGAATGAAAAGTTCTTGATTTTTTCATTATATTTGTCGTCAACATAGCACGTCAACGACAGCGGCTTCTAGCCTTCTGAATACGTGCCATACAATCGATTCTGAGTCCAAATCTATCGCTGCAGTATCCTGGAAGGAACCTACCACGGTCTCTTCCGATCTCATCTCTGCCGAACTCTCCGGAAGTTGGCACCCTTAAATTAATTCGTTTCCATTCCGGAACAGCTGCAATCTTATCAAAACTTTCCTCTGAAAATGTGGCTGTATCCAATGCTTCTGCGTATGTATCAAATCTCTGGCATGAATGGAGGGGAACGACACGTTGAGATCTCGCACGAATCTCTTAATCCACTTCTTTCAGTATCAACCAAATCTTAATCGTATCTTGAAAGGTGCGTAACTGCAATTCATCCTCCGTTACGGTCACATCCGGAGTCTCTCGCAAAGACTCGAAACCACGAACTCGGGCATCTCCAACACTCAGTGGAAGAAATCTGGCGAACTTCGTCCTCGAGAACTCGTCCATTTCATATTGGAGGAATATGCACTGCCCGTCCTCTCTCGATCGACTCACGCCATGTCTGAGCAAGACCTTTCTAACTGAAGCTAGCCAACTCACTGATCTCGCATCGGAACATCCAAATGAACGAAATATTCTAGTCATCCTATCAAGGAATGATTAAGAATTCTATGTCATATCCCTGCCCGTAAACTCATGTGGCTTCAGCTTCGTGAACTCCGGAAGCGATATCTCGTTAATCTCAGCAACGGCCGGTACATCTGTCTGCACGGTAGACAACATAACGATCTCCGGAGTAAGTTGTACGTCAACAGTCCTCTCAATCTGGCTTGCCTCAAGCAATGGTTCGATCATCCAGTGCAGATCCAGAACACTCGTCTCAAACGAGAAATCCTAGCATAAACGAGCAATCAATCTGTTCCCGTGTCACCGGGATAACATCCTGGTCAGTTCTCATCCCTGACGAGCTCGCTCTGACCGTATCTCTAGCCACAACCCTCTCGGCTTGCGTATCCATGGTGACAGGAACTATAAACAAATATCGATGAGGATAGATCACAAGAACAAATAGAATAACAGATCACAAGATATGTACATCCTAAGGTTATTTAAGCAGAGTATCGTATCATAAATATGCCGCGGAACATACACACGGTACGTTACTCTACTTGTGTTACCTACTCCATCAACCAATGTCAATCTACGCAACGAAAGATCGGGTCTAATACCCCCTCAGTCAAGTCTAAGTTCCATAAGGTCAAGCCTAAGTTCCGAAATTTACGCTCTAGACTCCGCATAGTCAAACCCAAACTCGAAAAGAGGTTAAACCAAACGCTCCAATACCAACTTTTTAACGACCCGGAAATGGCATGTGTCCAGCATTTGAATCATGAGAAGTCTATAAAACCCCCACTGTAACCCAAATAAGCCAAAAACCAGGAATTTAAACCCTTTTTAAGAAAATAGTGGAGGTGAAATTTGGAAAAAGGGATACAAATGGAATCAAGTTCCTCTTTTAAAATATAAGTTTATAGAAATACACTTGGATTCATGCAATAGTTTGAAAACATTTTCGTCATTTGAAATTTGGGCAGCATGTAACGACCGTGTACCTTAGATACGTAATAAAAACGTTTTATAATTTTTCTCGAGGTCAAAACAATTATTTTACAGCTTCTATTGGTAGAAAATACTTTCAAAATATTTTTCCATGATTAAAATGAATTAATATGATTTTTAGGAATTTTTGAGAATTTTTAAGAATTTAAATGGATTTTTTTATCGAAGGGAAAAGTTTTTAAAACCGGCAAGGAGAGCTATTTTGGACCAAATTTCGTTAAAAATGGTAGAAAACATCAAAATGCATTTTCTATAATTTTTCCTGATTTTTATAATATTGTTAACTATTTTAAAATAATTTTTAGAAGCCAAAAACAATTTTAAAAACATTTTTAATTATTAAAACCAAATTTTATTAATATTTTTAGAGCGGGAATGGATCTGGACCATCGGATCTGAAAACCAACGATACAGATTCTGCCGACAGTTTTTTTAAAAGAAATATATATATATATATATATATATATATATATATATGCGCTTTTAATTTGGACCATTGCATCAACGATCCAACGGTCAAGGATCGCCAGAGCCAACTCGAGCCGGGTCCCACGCCAGCCCATGCGCGATATGATGTGGGTCGTTCGACGATCCAGATCTGGTCGGCTCGTGGGGTCGGCTCCTGTAGCGGCTTGGGAAATTAATGTTAGTTGTATGTATGCCCTAGAGGCCAGTATTGTACAGATTATGTATATTATATTGGATGCTTGGACATATATAGAGATGACTTTCTTGCTCGACATGATAGTATGCTATCTGGTTGCTATTTATCTTAACATGTACACTAGTCTCTTTATACTGTCTTATAGTTACATGTTGGTAAAGCCCTTAGGATTTGTACTTGACTACCTGGACTATGATGCAGATCATACTAGTGGGGACATGGTAGTCCATAAGTACATCCTTCAAGGTCCCTAGTCGTGGGTGTATCGAGACGGGACATCGATATACCAGAGTAGACTAGCGTATACGCTTCTCGACCCATGTGATGGGCGATGGATGATCCCATATCCATTGGTGTTTGACATCAGAGATGGTATACGGGTGCTCAGTGGAGACTGGGTACACTGGACGGACTCGCCGAGAACTCCCAGATGGTATTATACCTCACGTCAGATGGCAGTTCTCAGGTGACACTTGTACAGGTTAGTCTGTAGACCCGAGATCGTCATGGAGTCTTGTGTGATTCCCACTGTGCTTTGATCTCCACCTTACCACGTCCATGAGGGCGTGCAAAACGGTGGTCTTTGGGCACAGTCCCGAGTCACATGGAGGCAATGAGCGATAGGAGGGGTTTCGTCTCTCCCGGTATTGGGGGTTGATGTTGCGCAGTGCTCGATTGGCCGTAACAGGGAAGTCCCTGGCCAGGGCTGATCAGAGATTTGCTGGTAAGTGTTACCAGTAGTTTCTCGACCCGTTACGAGCCTCACATCGGCACGACTTATCGGGTTATTGGGGTCTGACGTTAACCACCCCTAGACTTGATATGCGACATATCAGACGAAGAGACCGGACTGTACGGCAAGTGTTACTGGTCGGATTCACAGGAGTATGAGCGGGCTAGCTCGTCGATCTTCTGATCGCTCAATACCCGGGTGGCCGTTACGTTTAGCAGACCGCTTGCGGCTTGTGGGTGGTTGATATGATCATCATCTGCTACCGGCGTATTGACGAGTCTTTAGAGTCCTACACAGAGGTTTCCTGGCTCAAGCGAAACGAAATAGGAGCGCATATGAGATATGTGCAGGACCGAGAATGATGCGTGTATGTGATACCGCATTTCATTCTCGCGATATATGTTTCGATAGGTTATATTCGATATGACCTAGTTATCGAATCATTGATTCGATAAATCGATACATTACATACTAGTCGGTTGTATGCGATATAACCAGATCATTGAATCAAGTGTTGATTTAATGATTTAATGTATAATTATATATTTGATATATTACTTTGCATTAACTAGTATTGGTTCACTTTAAACGGATTTTTCTCACTTGGATTGCACATTGTATATGTGATATACTTTAGTGCACCTTTTTGTATCATGTTTGATGATACTTGATCATATGGTTAAGTGAATAGGATTAAACCATGGTTATTATGATAATTAGGGTTTTGCATATTTATTTATTCATTTATTTATTCATTTATTCATTTGGATAAGTATAAATGATAATGGTGGCAAATTTTGTTTCTTATGAGATGCTTCATGAACATTTGACTTTATGCCACCATTCTTGTCATTTTGCTTAACCCTAACCCACTCTAATCACCATGGTTAATTCTCTACACTTAACCTTAGTTAAGTTATGATAAATATTGAGTTTATTATTCATTTTATCATAAGTTATCATAATATTCTAGCTCATCTTCATCTTCTTCTTCAAGTGAGCAACCTTGATGCCATCAATGGCAACTTGTGATCTAGTGAGCAAAATCCAAATCTAAAGTGAACCCATCTCCTATTTCTTCACCCTCTACCTCTAGCCAAGTTGTAGAGTGTGTTTTCTTCACAAATTTCATCACTTTGTGAAGTCGGAGCCTGAACTTGCGATGCCTCGACGTAGATCGTCTTTGACACGAAGCCGGCGACCTAGCTCACCCGTTTCTCCGGCGAAGCCGACGCTTGAGCCAGGAGTTCGACTTGGACAGCGAGGAGACATCGTTGCGGAGCCGTGGAGGTGGACATCCGGATCTACAAAGGTTGTATTTCCGTTAAAACTATAGTTAAGTGTTAACTAGCTTAGCTTTTCGCCTAGAAATCTAGCAAAGATCCGTAGTCTAGGGTTTCACGGCACCATTTTTTTTTATTTGGCATGTCCGATACTTTGTGAGACCTCACTAGAGTGCCTAGGAACCTTATAGTGGTATCAGAGCCTAACTAGAGCCTTAGGCGAAGTCCCGACGGAGTTTGAAATCCGGACGAACCGAAAACCCAACCCCAAAATAGCTCTCTGGACATTTTCCGAATTTGTGGTTTTTTGTCAATTAAAAATGCCTAAAAAAATCAGCAATAAAATCTAAGAATTACTGTGTAAAAATTTTCCTCTGAACAGTATGAACTGCGGCGGAACCGCGGCAGAAGCATGGCTTCTGCGGCGGTTCCACGGCGCATTTATGACGTCAGCCCCCCATTTTGCACAGTAATACCTGATTAATTGTTCTGAGTTTTCTGGGAATTTTAATTTGACTGCAGAGTTGAGTATTCTGGGGTTGAATTGGGAATTGTCGATTCGATCGGATTATCGAACTTTGTCTTAGTGTTTTCCGGATAATTTTTTGAATATGTTAAAAAGTTCGACCGGATATAAATACCCAATCTTTCCCCTGCCTTAAATATCCAAGTGTTGGATTATTGTGTGGTTTAAGGACGTTCTGAGTAGTGCAAGTAACGCGATGGTCCCTCTAGAAGACAACAAACCTTAACTCGATTATGTGACCGTCTTGAACTGCCCTTTAAACCTTCGGGTTTGGGGCAGTACGGCGTGCCACATGTGAGGCGTTGGCTTGACCCTTCTACGGTTGGACCGTTGGTACTGAGGCATGAAACGAATGTCTTTGAACCTATTTCATGTGTTGGATGGTTTCGGGAAAACTTGGGTGTTCGAATATTCGATCGGAAAGTTTAATATATTCTGTTTATCCGGAACTGGATACAATAATTGGAATTCACAAACAGTTATGAGATAACTGGATGAATGTTATAAATCTAGCAGTTTAGTCCCATACGATATTGAAAAGAGTTTTCGATAATGAGACTAAAATGCGGGGTTTGTAACTTTTAGGCATGTGATGTCTAAAGAGGTTGCGGATTCCAACTGTTGTAGTTTTACACTTTCTTTTCTGTGACCGTAAGTGTAGTATGTTCATATCGCCGGTTTCGTTGCTATACGTCAACGACAATTGGGGTATGCATACTTACTTACGTTGATGACATGTGATGTTATGTGTTGCTGGATATGTTATATTGGATCGTCGTGTTCGAATAGCCGGGGGTTTTTATGTGAGATGAGTGTTTTTCATTTTCATTCATATAAAAACTTGTATGTAATATTCTTTTATTTGGGGCACTTCCAGGTAGCGGAAGATGTCACCTTTTGTATATTATTTACTTTTCCGCGTTAGGATAGACCCAAGGAGGGGAGCACAAGTAACCGGGTTCTGGGGTCCAGAGGGAGACCAACTCGAGGAGTCGAGTCCGGGTCTCCTAACCCTAGAATTGGCAGGGTTGCTTGCCGCTCTCGTAGGGGTCTAGGGGTGTGGGATTGGCTATTCATCACGACCGTGGAATCCGTATTTTATACTGGCTCGTATTGAAAACACGGACGTCCTAGTATATCCAATATTTCATATGTTTATTCTGCTGCGATATCTGTGTTGTGACTCTGTGATGGATATAGTATATAGTATATATGATATATTATATAGACGTTACTTATGTTTTACACCCGTGCTAGCCCTGCCGTGCTCTGTCGTTAGTTACCTAACCTAACGGTGCACGAGGGGACATCGAGGCGAATGCGGATGGCATAAGTGTACGTCATATCTATCTGTGATGTTTAGGTATTTAAATGATGGGACTTCATTAATGTGATTAATGAAAGGAAAGAAACCTAAGATGTTGAAGAATCAGATTTTTAAATAAAACAGGTAGCTACAGTTCTTACTTTGCATAGCGGTATATATGATATACCCCGCACCTTATTCGATGAGGAAAGGACCGAGATCCCTTCACCGGGAGTGACTCCTTTAGCAATAACTGGCAGATGCTACACACTCGGTTTGACTGCTTTTGGGTTTTTGCTTTGCACAGCGATATATATGATATATCCCGCACCTCATTCGACGAGGAAAGGACCGAGATCCCTTCACCGGGAGTGACTCCTTTAGCAAAACTAGAAAAGCCTCAAAATCACTCCATTTCAAAACATCATTTGATTCTACAACGATATCAAGTTCATTACGCTCATGGTTTTTATGAAAAACCTGCGTAGCCCTCCGTCATTTCAGATAAAGACTATTTAGTATTCGTGCTGCGTTTGTTGACCTCTGTCAAGGCGTAGTGTGCGGTAGCTAACTAGTAATTATCTGTAAAGCATGTGATGTGATTGGATTAGGGTAGTCGTGCAACCTTGTTGACCTCTGTCAAGGGTCGTGCGAGTGGGTTTGATTCAATCAAGAAATGACGGGTTGAACTTGACTAGTGCACTATGATTTGTTGACCTCTGTCAAGGTCATGGCACACTAGGGGCAAAATATTATCGGGAATTTCAAGTGTTGAAATTTGCAATGAGATTGCATACCTTCTATGAGATAGTTGGATCCCGATACCCACTGCGAGTAAGAGTTACTCCTGGGAGAGTTTTACACATTGCAATTAGCCGATCAAGTAGGTGTCTAGAAAGGTGTCAACGGGGTTACGCCTCTGGGAAAATGAGGTTTACATTAATTAGGTTCGTGCGAAAGCACGGGGGACCTCCCTCAAAGTACCGACACTGGCCTGGCTGAAAGATTGGCGAACTTGTAGAGTGTAATTAATCCCGGCTAGTCTTTCCTTTTAGGGTTTGGAGGAAGATTTGATAAAAAGCAGTAGGAGCCATCCTGATTAGATAAGATAATAACCAATCTGATCTTGCACGAGCTTACGCTAAAGTGTTTTCTTCTCTCTCTCTCCAGGTAGCGACCATTTCATGCCTTAATAAAGATAATAAAATGGATGTATTGACCGAACCCGCATGTTATACTGTGCTGGGGAACGTTGGTTCCGTTCTTTCCTATAAGAGTTATAGGACTGAACAGGATATAGGGGAATACCAGGATTCCCATGCCACCCGGATAAAGAAAGTACATGATGATGCATTTTCTTCGGGTGTGTTCGTTACTGAGAACTGTTTCTCCATTTGCTCTACGTCCTGGGTATTAGATACCGGGTCAGGATCCCATATATGTAATCAGTTACATGGGCTTAGGAAAGGTAGAGAACTTGGAGAAGGTGATAAAGACATTAGAGTCGGAAATGGTGCAATTGTTGCAGCTAAGACTGTCGGGGAATATCACCTTGTATTACCAACTGGTAATACATTGGTTCTGAACGAATGCTATTACATGCCGAACCTGATATGCAACATTATATCGGTTTCTTTATTAAGTAAAGAGGGATATAATTTTGTATTACAGGACAATGTTATGAACATTTTCCATAACCAAAAGTTGGTTGGATCAGGCACGTTATGCAATGGCATTTATGTTCTAAATCAATCAACAGTTCTGAGCATAACAAACACACACAAGAGGAAGAGTTCCGAACTCAACGAATCCTTCTTGTGGCATTGTAGACTGGGTCACATCAATGCGACACGACTAGCTAAGTTGCATAAAGATGGATATTTAAATCCGTTTGAATTTTCATCTTATGACACTTGCCAGTCATGTCTCAAAGGCAAGATGACCAAGACTCCGTTTACGGGACACGGAGAAAGAGTTATCGAACTCTTAGGACTGATACATAGTGATGTATGTGGTCCCATGTCTACACATGCCAGGGATGGTTCTTCATACTTCATTACATTCACTGACGATCTCTCTAGATTCGGATATGTGTTCTTGATGAAACACAAATCAGAAGCGTTTGAGAAATTTAGGGAATATAAACAAGAAGTTGAGAACCAAACCGGAAAAAGTATTAAAATCCTTCGATCTGATCGAGGAGGAGAATACTTAAGCAATGAATTCCTGGACTTCCTAAAAGAGAATGGGATTCTCTCTCAGCTGACTCCTCCATATACACCACAGCACAACGGTGTATCTGAACGGAGAAATCGCACCCTATTAGATATGGTGCGCTCTATGATGAGTGCAGCTGAGTTACCTATCTCCTTCTGGGGATATGCACTGGAAACTGCTGCATACCTACTGAATAGAGTTCCGACCAAATCAGTGCCTACCACTCCATATGAGATATGGAATGGCAAGAGACCATGTCTAAATTTTATTCAGATATGGGGTTGTCCGGCCTATGTTAAAACACAAAATCCGGACAAGCTCGAGGCAAGGTCTGTTCTATGTAAGTTTGTTGGATATCCCAAACATTCGCGAGGGTATATCTTCTACCACTCCGAGGAACAAAAAGTGTTTGTTTCTCGACATGCCACTTTCTTAGAAAAAAGTTTTCTTATGAAACAGATAAGTGGCATTGAGGTAGAACTGGAAGAGGTTCCAGCAATACAGACTACAACAGAAGATTTGGTTGAACCAGAGAATTCCGTAGTTCCCGATGAACCCCAGCCTCTCCGCCGATCTAGTAGGGTTCCTCGCCAACCTGAGAGATACTACGGTTTTCTCATTGATGGTGGCAGTGAGGATTGCATCATGGAGGATGATGACCCAACTAGCATCGAGCAGGCCATCACTAGTGGGGACTCAGTGAAATGGCTGGATGCTATGCGGTCCGAGATGGATTCCATGTACACCAACAAAGTATGGACTTTGGAAGTTGCTCCTGAAGGGGTAAAACCCATTGGGAGCAAGTGGATCTTTAAGAAGAAACTTGGTGTAGATGGGAAAGTGGAGACTTTCAAAGCTAGACTTGTAGCAAAGGGTTTTCGTCAAAGACCAGGTGTGGACTATGACGAGACCTTTTCTCCAGTGGCTATGCTTAAATCCATCCGAATCATGCTTGCCATTGCTGCCTTTCATGACTACGAAATCTGGCAAATGGATGTTAAGACCGCCTTTCTAAATGGTGATTTAGAAGAGTGCGTGTACATGACTCAGCCAGAGGGCTTCGTAGACAGTGGGAGCAGCGGGAAGGTGTGCAAGCTGCTTAAATCCATTTATGGATTAAAGCAAGCATCGCGGAGCTGGAACATCTGCTTTGACATCGTTATCAAAGAGTTTGATTTCGTCAAAGATCCAGATGAACCTTGTATCTACAAGAAGGTGGCAGAGAGTAAGGTTGTCTTCCTCGTATTGTACGTGGACGACATACTCTTGATAGGAAATGATATTCCTATGCTGCAATCGGTCAAGCTCTTCTTATCACAAAGATTCTCAATGAAAGATCTTGGTGATGCCTCCTGCATATTGGGAATTAGGATCTATAGAGATAGATCCAAACGGATTTTGGGATTGTCCCAATCCAGGTACATTGACACCATACTAAAGAGGTTTAGTATGGAAGATTCCAAGCGTGGGAATATGCCCACGATCTCTGGAGTCACTCTCTCCAAAGAGATGTCTCCCAAGACTGATTTGGAGAGAGCTCGCATGCAAGGGATACCCTATGCTTCGGCGGTAGGCTCTATCATGTATGCGATGCTATGTACCAGACCCGATGTAGCATACTCACTAAGCGTAGTGAGCAGGTATCAAGCTGATCCTGGAGAGAGTCACTGGACAGCTGTGAAGAGCATTCTCAAGTACTTGCGAAGGACTAGAGATATGTTCTTGGTGTATGGTAACGGAGAACTCCAAGTGGAGTCCTTTACCGATTCCAGCTTCCAGAGTGATAAGGACGACTCTAAGTCGCAGTCGGGCTTTGTCTTTACCCTTTACGGAGGGGCGGTTAGCTGGAAGAGTTCCAAGCAGGAAACCGTGGCAGACTCGACGATGGAGGCTGAATACATCGCTGCCAACGATGCTGCCAAAGAGGCTGTCTGGATCAAGAAGTTCATTACTGAACTTGGAGTGGTTCCATCCATTGAGCATCCAATACCTTTGTATTGCGATAACAATGGAGCGGTGGCTTTGGCCAAGGAACCCAGGTCCCATCAGCGATCCAGGCATTCTGAGGCGGTATCACCTGATCCAGGAGATAGTTGATCGCCGGGAGATCGAGGTCAGGAGGGTTGACACGAAGAACAACGCGGCGGATCCACTCACGAAGGCCATTCCCCAGATACAGTTTGAGAGACTCTTCGGGATGCTCGGTATGAGATACTACAGCAGCTGGCCCTAGTGCAAGTGGAAGATTGTTAGTTGTATGTATGCCCTAGAGGCCAGTATTGTACAGATTATGTATATTATATTGGATGCTTGGACATATATAGAGATGACTTTCTTGCTCGACATGATAGTATGCTATCTGGTTGCTATTTATCTTAACATGTACACTAGTCTCTTTATACTGTCTTATAGTTACATGTTGGTAAAGCCCTTAGGATTTGTACTTGACTACCTGGACTATGATGCAGATCATACTAGTGGGGACATGGTAGTCCATAAGTACATCCTTCAAGGTCCCTAGTCGTGGGTGTATCGAGACGGGGCATCGATATACCAGAGTAGACTAGCGTATACGCTTCTCGACCCATGTGATGGGCGATGGATGATCCCATATCCATTGGTGTTTGACATCAGAGATGGTATACGGGTGCTCAGTGGAGACTGGGTACACTGGACGGACTCGCCGAGAACTCCCAGATGGTATTATACCTCACGTCAGATGGCAGTTCTCAGGTGACACTTGTACAGGTTAGTCTGTAGACCCGAGATCGTCATGGAGTCTTGTGTGATTCCCACTGTGCTTTGATCTCCACCTTACCACGTCCATGAAGGCGTGCAAAACGGTGGTCTTTGGGCACAGTCCCGAGTCACATGGAGGCAATGAGCGATAGGAGGGGTTTCGTCTCTCCCGGTATTGGGGGTTGATGTTGCGCAGTGCTCGATTGGCCGTAACAGGGAAGTCCCTGGCCAGGGCTGATCAGAGATTTGCTGGTAAGTATTACCAGTAGTTTCTCGACCCGTTACGAGCCTCACATCGGCACGACTTATCGGGTTATTGGGGTCTGACGTTAACCACCCCTAGACTTGATATGCGACATATCAGACGAAGAGACCGGACTGTACGGCAAGTGTTACTGGTCGGATTCGCAGGAGTATGAGCGGGCTAGCTCGTCGATCTTCTGATCGCTCAATACCCTGGTGGCCGTTACGTTTAGCAGACCACTTGCGGCTTGTGGGTGGTTGATATGATCATCATCTGCTACCGGCGTATTGACGAGTCTTTAGAGTCCTACACAGAGGTTTCCTGGCTCAAGCGAAACGAAATAGGAGCGCATATGAGATATGTGCAGGACCGAGAATGATGCGTGTATGTGATACCGCATTTCATTCTCGCGATATATGTTTCGATAGGTTATATTCGATATGACCTAGTTATCGAATCATTGATTCGATAAATCGATACATTACATACTAGTCGGTTGTATGCGATATAACCGGATCATTGAATCAAGTGTTGATTTAATGATTTAATGTATAATTATATATTTGATATATTACTTTGCATTAACTAGTATTGGTTCACTTTAATCGGATTTTTCTCACTTGGATTGCACATTGTATATGTGATATACTTTAGTGCACCTTTTTGTATCATGTTTGATGATACTTGATCATATTGTTAAGTGAATAGGATTAAACCATGGTTATTAGGATAATTAGGGTTTTGCATATTTATTTATTCATTTATTTATTCATTTATTCATTTGGATAAGTATAAATGATAATGGTGGCAAATTTTGTTTCTTATGAGATGCTTCATGAACATTTGACTTTATGCCACCATTCTTGTCATTTTGCTTAACCCTAACCCCCACTCTAATCACCATGGTTAATTCTCTACACTTAACCTTAGTTAAGTTATGATAAATATTGAGTTTATTATTCATTTTATCATAAGTTATCATAATATTCTAGCTCATCTTCATCTTCTTCTTCAAGTGAGCAACCTTGATGCCATCAATGGCAACTTGTGATCTAGTGAGCAAAATCCAAATCTAAAGTGAACCCATCTCCTATTTCTTCACCCTCTACCTCTAGCCAAGTTGTAGAGTGTGTTTTCTTCACAAATTTCATCACTTTGTGAAGTCGGAGCCTGAACTTGCGATGCCTCGACGTAGATCGTCTTTGACACGATGCCGGCGACCTAGCTCACCCGTTTCTCCGACGAAGCCGACGCTTGAGCCAGGAGTTCGACTTGGACAGCGAGGAGACATCGTTGCGGAGCCGTGGAGGTGGATATCCGGATCTACAAAGGTTGTATTTCCGTTAAAACTATAGTTAAGTGTTAACTAGCTTAGCTTTTCGCCTAGAAATCTAGCAAAGATCCGTAGTCTAGGGTTTCTCGGCACCATTTTTTTTTATTTGGCATGTCCGATGCTTTGTGAGACCTCACTAGAGTGCCTAGGAACCCTACAATTAATAGGGATTTTTAATCTCAGAAAATCCCTATAAATAGCTTTGTCCTTCTAAAATCCCCCAAAAATTATCTGTTCAACACAAAAATCTCAAAAAAAATTCAGAGCTTTGTCTTTGAGTTTTCTACACTCTGGACCAAGTCCCAAAGGCAAAATAATTCTCGACTTCAAGATATACATTTTCTCGTACAACCCGACGCTTCCCGACTTTTATTTTTCTAGCTCATTGCAGATAGGATCTCTCAACACTTGACCCCCTGTTATCTTCATTATGAAAATATCTATCAGTGAAAAAAATTCCAGGACCTAATTATGATGTTTTAACTGCATTATTTATTTTACGGGCTTTGACGATTAAAAAAGATATTATACCCTAATAATATAACGAACTTTTAGCAGTTATCCTTCATGATAAAATCACGGGGTAACGGACAACCCCAGATTCATGCTTTGGACATATGGAACTAAGTCGTAAAGCGACTATCATGACCGGGACAATTTTTGCAGGAATAAATATAATTATTCTACGATATTAAATAAAGGTTATCGATAATTATTTCTTTAATTATTAAAACATGGAAAAATTATAGTAATTTTTTATATATTGGTTTTTTAAAATAAAATTAATGGTAAACCTGTAAAACCATATTTTTATTAATTTGGGTATTTCATAAAAATACCATCAACTCCTAAAAATATATATTTTCATTAAAATAACACGAACTTTGGAAAAGAAAAATAGTGTCTTCCTTGAAATACCTTAAACCTTTCCAAGTGATATTTTTATTGAAAAACCATGATCTTTTCTGAATCATATTTTTTACGAAAATACCATGAACTTGGTAGGGTAATTAATTTTATTAAAATATATTGAACTTTTAAAAGCTAGGGTTTTCTTGTAAAAATCAATACTAATCCTAAAACTAGATTTTTATTAAACACATTTAAGAAATAAAACCTTACCAAAAATACCCCTAATTTCAAAACTTAAGTTTTTAGAATTTTACTAAAATACTCTTACCTTTTTAAAAAAGGTTCTTTTTATTAAAATACAACAACCTTTATAATACCATTGTTTTTATATAAACAATAATTACGATAAAATACCATATTCCATTATAAACTAAGGTTTCTATAAAATACCGTGTTTACCTTGCAACTATAATGAAACGAGATATAACCCACGACTGTGGAAGTCCATATCGACTGAGATAGTATCTACTTATATCCAAATTTTAATACATCACACGACATGACCTACGATACGGTTAGGGTTAGAATGCGCGAACCTATATATAGAATACTATTATAAATGAAGGTCCCTGCAGGCAGGGTGAACAGTCCCAATATGAACGACTACTACAAATGAATTGAACAGTCCCAATACGAACAAATGACATTGCATGCTTAGATGATATACGCATTAACTCTAATTCGCAAAACCTTCACACTGAATAAAACGGGGCTGGTTAGTTTGATCTGACAAGATAGTATACGGACTTGGATTCCCCTATTACTCGATCAGATCCGGAAATGTGGAATAGTACATTTCACCCTCCCCAACCATGTTCCGTGGTTAGAACGGAATAATCTCGAGAACCCGCTATCCTTGTCTAACAAACTAAATGAATATATCACATGTAGTTGTTGCACGCAGTATACCTTAATTTACCAAATACCTACAATATATCCATCATACCTCTGCATACATATTACATCATATATTACACACTTCATCTCTTTATCATTACTTTCTGTTGAGAAATTCCTACCCGAGTGTAACTCACTGACGGACTTCATTTCCTTTTCTCTATCCTTGGAACGTCCGTTAGATAAGGACGAGGTTAATAAAGGAGGCGATGGAATGGAGCCCACTAATGAAGACTACGCGGAGTTGACGCAAGAGTATTAGGATAGCTCTTCTATTGCCCACCTGTTTAGTGCTTGCATTTTATTTAATCAATATAATCAAACTATTTAGTTTGCTTTCAGTACTTTGGAATGTAGTAATTTTAGTTAATGGAAATAAATGCTTGTGCTTTTATTATTAGTTTTGGTACATTACCTGCATGATTTATATGCTTAACGTAACTGTATCGAGAAAAGATCACCCTCGACACAGTTAGGCTGTGGACCTTGGCATATCACTGTTTCCGTACTTTTAGGAAGCGGGGCTTGACACAACACCAACTTTGTAAATTTTAATCAAAACCAGTAGATAAACAATAGTAATATTAGCATCCCCAATTGGGAGCTAACTCATTACCAATCGGCGGAATCGCAACCACGCAAATAAATATATACGACGTCCAAGACGAAGATCAACTTAGAAAAGAAAGTAAAGAAAATACCAAAACATCATCAGACTCAAGTAGTACAATATATAAGTCACGACTCTAAGTCCAAAAGAATATAAAAACCGGTCTCTAAGTCCACAAATATATATAGTCTGGTTGATAAAGCTTTAATTAGATACAAATGAAATAAAAAGTGTACAAGCGGTGGTTACAATCCGTAGTGTAACTCACCTACCAAACAACAATCACCCGAAAAGGAAATATGCCAGCAAGCCGCTACTGATCCGAGCGGTCGGTCCTGCAAGAAAACTATGGCACAACAGGGGTGGGTTGCCAACTCGTGAGTAAAAGACATCATCAGGTAAAATCCAATACATAACGATCCACCCATATCATACTGTATAATAATATCATTCTATATGATAACAAAGGTGAACATGTGTAACATTGTATCTATATCAATATGTAGTAACATGTCATTCAGTGTGTGTGTGTCATCCGATGAGTGTCCATCAAAGACATCCAAAATCATCAAAAAACTCTAAGTGTCCAGCATCGACATTCGAAATCATCAAAAATCCCGTATCCAGCATCAACACGTAAATCCTCATATCTCAGGTGCCGTCTTATCAGATCGGTCCTCAATCTCAGACACCGTCTCATCAGATTGGTCCTCATATGCATCTATCTCATATCACTTCGGTCGGTATCCTCCGGATATTTGCCGAGTCTAATACTGTCACCGGTAGGTAGTGTTCCCAGCCGGGCTCAACGTCTTTCTATACGATCTTCTTGCCTTTGGGTACCGTATCAGGTCCACCATGTACCCGCAGACGGTGACTCATCACTCTTCGAATCAGGTAGTAATCATAGCTCATAACCGAGAAATCTCATGGTGGACGTTGAAATATCATATCAAGAGAAAACCGAGTTCTTAAAACATTCACGGTTTATAAAATCATAGCTGCGGTTTCTCAAATCCAGAAATCTCATGAAAACAAACTCTCATAAGAATATGAGAATAATGGAATAATATGTACATGCACAGAACAATACTGTAATGCATGGCAAGTGTGTTCATATAAGCATGTCGAATAGCAATGTAAAGAAAATGCAATATCTGAAATAAAACGTGGTGTTGGGTACTAAATAGTAATCTATATGTGTACGTGGCATAACAATTACCGAGGATGTATGTGTGAGCATATGGGTATGTGTACGCGCAACATGTAAGTCATCGGTAATGGTGTGCGTGTCCTACCAACGAAGTCACGTAAGCTAAAAGTATAAACGTATTATGTATCATAAATGATCGAAGCGCGAGTGTATGCAGAAATAAGAAATCGAAATGCGAGCGTAAGCGGAATAAAGAAAGCGTAACGTGAACCGGTATAAAAATATCTAACTGCGTATGAACCATACAATTATAGTTTAAAATAGTACGAAACGTTGTTTTAGAAACGGGGCTACGATGTTTTTGAAATAGATACGGTTTGAAAACTCATAGCGTACCCTTCAAATTATCACTTAAAAATACGTAACGATTCGTTAGTTTGAAAGAAGATATGGCTCTAACCATCTCATAATATCTACTTTGATAATTTTAAACAAGACTTCTCGAGTCAAAATAAATGTCAGCAATCCATCCTCATCATATCACATACGGAATATCCATCGTACGCCATCATCCATCAATATGGTACAGATCCATAGTCACGTACATCATCTCATCTCCTCTCATATCAACATTATATCGCCTCATATCATCATATCGTAAAAATCCTTATATACACAGACACACGTGTATATAAGTTTAGCCTAATGGCAAGAAATAGAGACTAAGGGTATAACTTCTACTAAGTACAGAAATATACGAATATAACATCCTCGCAAAACCTATAGGCTAAGTACTATATATATATCGTATCCTAATTCTACGGTTGCGGGGGTGCTATACGTCATCCACCCGCCTTCCCCCGTAGATATACATCTACCCACCTCAACATGTCTTGTCCTAGTCGATTTCGATGGATGCTTTGTCCTTCTTCATCGTCTCGGAAGCTCCAACAATCGTACCTACAATCGAAACCATAACCAAAATCGCATAAAAACCCGAATCGAATTTGAAATCACGAGCAAAACACATATAGATTAGAACATATGATCAACGTGTGCTAAGACGACAAAATACTTCCCGACGTCGACGTACGAACGTCGAACGACCAAGTCACATAATAAAAATCCAAAAACCAAGTTTTCAAATATCGTAAAATATCGCCAAAATCAAGTAAAACAACTCCAGATTTTTCCTCAGGTGATCTGGGACTTTTTAGCATATAGAGTAGGTTTAGTTATCTAGTGAGTGGGCTACATAACAATCCCCAGACCCTAACTCCAAAATTGACCCGCAATTTGCAGCCATATTGGATTAATTTGCGGCCATATTAAAGAATTGAGGCCTCGGGCTTCTACGGTGGTCTTCTAATGGTCTAAATATCTCTCTGTATCCTCTAAATAATTTTCAGAATTCCCTAATTGTCCCAGACTCCATTTGATCATCAAAAGTTCAAGAAAACCGACATTTGAAATTCTAAACTCATCTTTGAAGCTTCAAAACTCTATTAAACTGAGGATACCTACATGCCCCTATCTATCACTAATGAGCTTGTAATTACTAATCAACCCTCTGTTACATCACCACTACTCATTATATCCACAAAAGCTCATTTTAGAATTTTCAAGTTTAGAAAACATACACTTTAAGCTCTAGAACCAACTCTAACTAATTTATGAAGTCGAGAAATCTAAAGACTTAGTCAAAAGTGAGAGTTTTACCTCAAGATGGCAACTAGGAGAAATTCCAAGACGACCAAAGGTCTTCAAAATGGAGACTTGATCACACCATGATACCTAGGATGAGATTAGAAACACTTTTTGTGAAGGTTCTAATGAGTTTTGAGATGATTTGAGTTGAGGTTTGTGATTGTAGAGGATGATGAAGGAGGTGGATGTTAGTGTATATGCCCTAGAGGCCATTACTATATCATACTAGTTTGTACATTACTTAATGGAACCTTGGGATATTCACAGTTGTATAGACAGTCTTGCTCAAAATGGTAGTATGCTACTTGGTTTGTTTCTACTTCAATATGTGCATGTGTTTCTTTTAGCATTTCGCTTATACATATTAGTAGAGCCCTTAGGATCTTTGCTTGATTACCAGCGTTGTGATGGCAGTCACACTAGTGGGAGATGGGTAATCTACAAGCACATCCTTATACAGGTCGATGGTCATAGGATTATCGAGACGGGGCATCGATACTCCGGAGTAGACTAGCGTATACGCTTCATATCCCAGCAGGAGAGATGGTCTGTCCCACAGCCATTAGTACGTCGTACTGAAGATAGTATGCGGGTGCTCGTTAGGTTACGAGTACACTGGACAGGACTCGTCGGGAACTGTTGGTTGGTACTATACCTATTGTCGAATAACAGTTCCTAGGTTACAGGAGTACAGCTTAGTCCGTCGACTTGACACTGCTACTTCGCCTCGAGTGTGTTACCACTGTACTTTGATTACTACCCTAACACGGCTCAAAAGAGTCGTGCAAACAGGTAGTAGTTGGGTGCAGTCCCGAAGCACTTAGAGGCAGTAGCGGTTAGATAAGATTCGTCTCTCCCGGTATTGGGGGTTGATATCGCGCTGTGTCTAGGAGAGCCATTACACAAAGTCCCTGGCCAAGGCAAGCGAGAATTATTGGTAGTGTTTCCAGTAGTTTCTCAGGGTGTTCTAGGCTACACTCCGGCACGACTTGTACCGCTATTAGGGGTCTGACGTTTACCGCCCCCTAGGCCCGACATGCGATACTCTTAGACGAACGGACCGAACTGTACGAAGATTGTCAGATTCAGGCTCAGTAGGAGTTCGGATGGGTTTACCTCATCGGCCTTCTTATCGACATCTACCTGGAGACCGTTACGTACAGCTAGTACCGCTTGCGGTCTGTGGTTAAACCCACTGTCAGCGTAGTATCGAGTTTTTAGAGTCCCACACAGAGAGTTTCCCTGCACTGGGAAAAAGGTGTAGAGGCCGTATGGTTTTACGGCAGGGCTATGATCACTTACGTGCACTCGTGCGCGTATGATGTTCGGACAAACAATACTAGTGCGATTTGATTTAAGCAGGATCCTAGTATTGTACAGATGGATTAGTTTTGTTTTCTGTGTATTCGTGTTCTACGGAATGCGGATGTGGATGTGTATGCACGGTTGTGAGGAGCGAAGAAGGAGGTGTCCCATTAGGGTTTTGACTATTGGTCAAAACCAATATGAGGTGGGGAAAATATTTATTAATATTTTTAATGATAATTGTGTTATGGCTAATTGGTTTGACCATTTGACCATGCTTGACCATTTGACCTAGTTGACTATTGTTGACCTGGATATTTTTTGAGCTCTAGATTCTTCTTATTCATTTGGATTTATCTTTGAGATGATAATGGTCAAATCAAGGGTGGCCATCAACATTATCATGATAAAAGATTACTAAATATATTTTATATGGATGATTATCTTTTGTTCTTTCTCTCTCATCCAAAAGAAAGCTCCCATGGTTTCTCCTTCGTCTTCCTCTCTAGATTTTTCTATAGCTCTCATGTGTTGAGAAAAATAGAAACTAAATAGACAAACAAATCCATCTCCTTCCTCTACATCACCTAGGACATCAAGAGTAGCAAACTTGTTGCCCTAGTTACCTCGGCTTGAGGTGGAGCTCGAACTATAGACTCTCGGGTGGATCGTCTTCGACTCAAGGAGGTCGCAGAGGTGACCAAGATCCGGATCGATCCTCGGAGCTCACATGGACGAGGAGGACAGCAGAGGGAAGAACCGAAGGAACGTTTTCGTGAGGTATAATCTTCGTATCACAGTAGATTAAACCTCTAGTGGTTCGTTAGTAATGGTTTTGCAAAGATCCTTAAGCGTTAGTCTATGTTGTTATGTAAGAAAGTTTCGATTTTTACTTGTTCCGCCTCTTCGCTTGCTTGCGGGGTGAGCGACATAGACTTACAGTGGTATAAGAGCCTAGCTAAACCATCACTAACAGTTTAAACGACGCATTAAACTACGAAACCGAAACAACCAAAAACAACGAACCCCAAAATTCAAGTTTCTGTCGAAATTTTAAAGAACTCTGAAAAATATTTAAACATGTACAGAGTCATCTTTGAACAGTAAAAAGGCCACAGAACAAAATTAGGACATTTCTTCACTGAAAGGGCCGGCCACATAGCCTCTAATTCCGGCCAGGCCGGTTTTTGTATGGTGGAAATGCTTCAATTTTTGTATTTGGCTTTTTGACTTATATCTTGGGTTTCAGGAGTTGTTTGCTTTCGCCGGACTTTACTGAAAGTCATTCACTGTAGCACTGCGGGTGTTTCGAAGTCGTAACTTTAACGTCGTTTAATGTTCTGTGTTTGTGAAATGATATATGTACTGAACGTCTACGAATCGTTATACGTCGATTAGTGGGGGTTGTGCATATCTGTGATCTGTGATGTTGGTTTGTGGATATGAACTTGATAGATCGTCGTGATGAATAGCCGGGGATGTGAGATGAGGGTTTTTATTTTTCATTCAATGTTATATTTGTAATTCAATGTAATATTATTTTATGGTCGCACATCCGGATTGAGATTGTAGCCAACATTGTATATTATTTCTTTTACTGTTTTTGCTCCTAGGATAGACCCAAGGAGGGGTGCACAAACTACCGGGTACTTTGAAATGCCGAGTGGTCTACTCACGTTGTTGAGGGAGGTTGCTTCATTTCGGGTATTTGGCGGGTAGTTTGCCGCACCCATAGGGGTCTAGGATGGGGTTTGGCTATTCATCGCGACCGTGTAATCCGTCTTTCGTTGCAGGCTCAAACGAAGCGCGGATTCCTAGTATATCCAACGTGTTCATCTGTGATCTGGAATGGCTATATTGCATCTGACGAATGTATATATCTATATATGATATCTAGTAGGCGTTGTTTATATTTTGCATCCGCGCTAGTCCAGCCCCCGCTCTGTCGTTAGTTAAGTAATCTAACGGGTGATGACGGGTCCCAGTGGCGAATGCGGATGGCATAAGCGTACGTCATATTTTCGTTGTTTTCTGCAATGATACGATTAAATTGATGGGACGCCTTATATTAATGCAAAGAAAACAAAGCAAAGCTGAATCGTTGGAACAATTTCAAAACCACTCGGTTTTTTTCAAAACAGAAAAACTTTTAAAAACGCGGAGCTTAAACCACTCCTTTTAAAAGCTATCAAGATTCCTTCGATTATATCAAGTTCACTACGTTCACGATTTCGCAAAAACCATTCGTAGCCCACCGTCATTTCATATGTGTATTCAATAGTATTCAAGCTATGTTTGTTGACCTTTGTCAAAGCATTGTTTTTGGTAGCTATTGGGTGTTCATATGTAGCATAGATAGATGCGTTGGTTCGGGACAGTCGTATTATCTTGTTGACCTTCGTCAAGGGTATATACGGGTGGGTTCAAATTAACCTGGACAATGATGGGTAGAACTTGACATGTGACTTATGATTTGTTGACCTTCGTCAAGGTCATAAGAGCATGGGGAGAAAATCCACATCGGGAGTTTCTAAGGAAATTAAAACTTGCTAGTGCTGCATACCATTTGGAGTTTGATAATGTTGGTAGGATTCCTTCAGCATTATCACACAATAATATTTGGATCCCGATCCTACTGTGAGTATCCGCTACTCCTCGGAAGATTTTTTCACTTAACGATCAATGCTATAAACCAAGTGTCTAGAACAGTGTTAGCGGGGCTACGCCTCCAGGGAAAAGAGGTTATTTAATTAAGGAATTCACGAAAGCGTCGTAAAACCTCCCTCGAAGTACCGACATTAGCCTGGCTGAACGGTTAAGCAAGTATTGTACGGTGAGATTAATCCTGACTAATTCTTCTTTTATGGTTTGAGGAAAGATTCAAGAAACAGTGGGAGCCATCCTGTTTAGATAAATTAAAAACCAATCTAAACTTGCAAGAGCATCATGCTAAGTG
This sequence comes from Agapanthus africanus, assembly GCA_030015575.1. NCBI lineage: Eukaryota > Viridiplantae > Streptophyta > Magnoliopsida > Asparagales > Amaryllidaceae > Agapanthus > Agapanthus africanus. Next base: position 42,714,276 of record CM057342.1, read on the forward strand.
TTTTCTTCTCTCCCTCTTAATTGCAGCGACCCAGTGACCAGACATAAGTTACATCTAGATAATAAAATGACTGAATCTGACTGTAATGACTGGCAAAGGTCTGTCCAGATGTCCATTACCCATAACAAACTGGGACACCTCTTCACTAATCAAACCCCTGCCGTCTCAGGACCAGTTTCCATCGTCATGGATACTGATATCCGTAAGATATCGGAAAAAGACTGTGTGAATGCCAAGTGCCTCGTGTTGGCCTCAGTTGATGATGCATACCAGAGGCAGCACGAGAAGATGGACTTAATTTTTGTCTTCCTCCATAACAAAGATTTATATGGAAAGCAATCTCGTATCGCAAGATATGAGACCTCGAACGAATTGCTTCAAGCGAGGTTGGCTATCGGGTTATCTGTAAGGGACAACGTCCTTACAGAGGCTAGCTATATTGATGAGCTCACAGACCTGAAGACCACGTTGAAGAACGAGTCAAATACCGACTTGATTCTACAGTCTCTGCCATCTACTTACACCCTGAAGGAAACCAGGGAAGTAGAAGGAAAAGGAAGGGTAAAAGTTTCAGGACTAGATATGGTAAAGGAGGGACGTTCCTATTGTTACGGGAAAGGACATTGGCAGAGGGATTGCAGGGCTAGCAAAGCCAGTAGCCAGGATTCGAAGCATGTTGTGGCTTCGGCTTTGGGTGTGTTTGTAATAGAAAACTGTATGTCAATTAACTCTACTTCCTAGGTACTAGATACCGGATCAGGATCTCATATCTGCAATTCATTACAGGCTTTGAGAATAGAGTTATCAGGGTAGGTGATATGACTCTCAGAGTTGCGAACGGAATGAGCGTGAACGCTGAATCCGTAGGGGAATATCACCTTGGATTGATAAGTGGGCAGATATTGATTCTACATAACTGTTTGTATGTACCTAATCTAGCTTGTAATATCATATATGTATCTTTACTTTCTAAGGAATGATATGATTTTACTTTTGTAAGCGATGTAGTCCACATCTACCTAAATCAAGTTCTGATTGGGTCAGGTATATTAGAAAACAGAATATACGTATTAAATCAAGCTCAGGTTTTCAGCGTCCAGAACACATTTAAAAGAAAGTCTCCAGAAACAAATCAGGCTTTCTTATGGCATTGTAGACTGGGTCACATCAATGAGACACGGCTAACGAAGTTACATAAAGAGGGATATTTGAATCCGTTCGAATATCAGTCTTATGCTACTTGTGAATCTTGTCTCATGGGAAAGATGACAAAGACTCCGTTCACTGGACACGGAGTAAGAGCGAGCGAGCTCTTAGGACTCATACACAGTGACGTGTGTGGTCCAATGTCTACACATGCGCGAAGTGGTTATTCATACTTCATTACTTTTACGATGATTTCTCTAGGTATGCACATGTCTTCCTAATGAAGCATAAATCTGAAGCCTTTAAGAAATTCCAGGAATACAAGAATGAAGTGGAAAAACAAGCAGGCAAAAGTATCAAGACACTAAGATCTGATCGAGGTAGTGAATACTTGAGCGCCGAGTTCCTGGGCTACTTAAAAGGGAATGGAATTCTCTCTCAGCTTACTCCTCCATACACACCGCAACACAACGGTGTATCGGAAAGGCGAAATCAGACTCTATTGGATATGGTTCGTTCCATGATGAGTAAGGCTAAGTTACCGCGATCCTTCTGGGGTTATGCACTAGAAACAACTGCATATCTTTTGAACAAGGTTCCAACCAAGACTGTGCCTACCACACCATATCAGATGTGGAGTGGGAAGAAACCCTGTCTTAAGTGTCTTAAGACATGGGGATGTCCACCCTTTGTAAAAAGGCAGTATGCGGACAAGCTCGAGGCACGCTCAGTACTGTGTAAGTTTGTGGGATACCCCAAGAACTCCAGGAAGTATCTTTTATATTCCGCAGAGAAACAAAAGGTTTTTTTTCTCAGCATCCCCACTTCTTGGAAACTGAATTTTTAGAAAATCAGATAAGTGGGAGCGCAATAGAACTGGAAGAAATTCCAGAACCACAAGCTATTACTGAAAGCTTGGTAGAACCAGAAGTTTCAGGAGAACCGGACATCCCAGCGTCACTCCGCAGTAGTAGTAGGCAGTCTCATCTGCCCGAGAAATACTACGGTTTCATAGACGGTGATCGAGAGGATTGCATCATTGAAAATGATGAGCCTACTAGCTTCCAGCAAGCCATTCAGAGCGGCGACTTAGTAAAATGGCTGGATGCAATGCGGACCGAGATGGAGTCCATGTACACCAACAAAGTTTGGACTTTGGACATTGCTCCAGAAAGGGTGAAACCCGTAGACTGCAAATGAATCTTCAGAAAGAAGATTGGTGTAAATGGGCAGGTTGAAACCTATAAAGCTAGACTTGTTGCAAAGGGTTTTTCGTCAAAGACCTGATTTGGGGTTTGGACTATGACGAAACCTTTTCTCCAGTGGCTATACCAAATCCATTCGGATCCTTCTTGCCATTGCTGCCTTCCACGATTATGAGATCTGGCAGATGGACGTAAAGACAGCTTTTCTAAATGGAAATTCGGAAGAGTGTGTCTATATGGATCAGCCGGAGGGTTTCAATCAGAGTGGGAGCAGCGGTAAAGTTTGCAAGTTGCTTAAGTTTATTTATGGACTGAAGCAGGCATCGCGGAGTTGGAATATCTGCTTTGATGATACTGTCAAAGAATTCGACTTTATCAAAAATCCGGATGAACCATGCATATATAGTAAGATTGTAGGGAGAACTGTTGTATTCCACGTCTTGTACGTGGATGACATTCTCTTAATAGGAAATGACATTCCTATGCTACAGTCAGTCAAAGGATTCTTGTCACAAAGGTTCTCCATAAAGAACCTGGGCGATGCCAACTACATTCTGGGGGTCCAGATCTATCGTGATAGATCTAAGAGGATGTTGGGACTTTCGCAGTCCAGGTACATCGACACCATACTGAAACGATTCAGTATGGAAGATTCAAAGCGCGGTAACCTACCGGCTTGTCACGGAATCACCCTATCTAAAGAGATGTCTCAAAAGACTGATTTGGAAAGGGCCCGCATGTCGTCTATACCCTACGCATCTGCGGTAGGCTCTATAATGTATGCGATGTTGTGTACCAGACCAGATGTAGCATACGCACTGAGCGTTGTAAGTCGGTATCAGTCTGACCCGAGAGAGAAACACTGGATAGCAGTAAAGAACATTCTCAAGTACCTGAGAAGGACTAAGGAGATGTTCTTAGTGTATGGCGGAAAAGACCTCCAGATCGAGGCCTTTGCTGACTCCAGCTTCCAGAGTGACAAGGATGACTCCAAGTCCATGTCGAGTTATGTCTTTCCCTCAATGGAGGGGCGATTTGCTGGAAGAGCTCCAAGCAGGAAACCGTTGCTGACTCAACTATGGAAGCGGAGTACATAGCTGCTTGCGACGCCGTAAAGGAAGCTATCTGGATGAAGAAGTTCCTCACGGAGCTTCAGGTGGTTCCTACCATTGTTGATCCAATACCGCTGTATTGCGACAACAACGGCGCTATAGCTTTAGCGAAGGAACCCATGTCCCATAAGAAGTCCAGGCACATTTTGAGGCAGTACCACCTGATCAGGGAGATCGAGGTGAGGAGAGTAGATTCAGAGAATAACACTGCAGATCCACTCACGAAGGCCATACCCCAGACTCAGTTCGAGCGGCTGATCGAGATGATAGGTCTTCGATACACCAGTACATGGCCCTAGTGCAAGTAGGAGATTGTTAGTGTATATACCCTAGAGGCCATTACCGTATCATACTAGTTTGTATATTACTTAATGGAAGCTTGGGATATTCACAGTTGTGTAGACAGTCTTGCCCAAAATGGTAGTATGCTACTTGGTTTGTTTCTACTTCAATATGTGCATGTGTTTCTTTTAGCATTTCGCTTATACATATTAGTAGAGCCCTTAAGATCTTTGCTTGATTACCAGCGTTGTGATGGCAGTCACACTAGTGGGGGATGGGTAATCTACAAGCACATCCTTATACAGGTTGATGGTCGTAGGATTATCGAGACGGGGCATCGATACTCCGGAATAGACTAGCGTATACGCTTCATATCCCAGCAGGAGAGATGGTCTGTCCCACAGCCATTAGTACGTCGTACTGAAGATAGTATGCGGGTGCTCGTTAGGTTACGAGTACACTGGACAGGACTCGTCGGAAACTGTTGGTTGGTACTATACCTATCGTCGAATAACAGTTCCTAGGTGACAGGAGTACAGCTTAGTCCGTCGACTTGACACTGCTACTTCGCCTCGAGTGTGTTCCCACTGTACTTTGATTACTACCCTACCACGGCTCAAAAGAGTCGTGCAAACAGGTAGTAGTTGGGTGCAGTCCCGAAGCACTTGGAGGCAATAGCGGTTAGATAGGATTCGTCTCTCCCGGTATAGGGGGTTGATATCGCGCTGTGTCTAGGAGAGCCATTACACAGTCCCTGAGCCAAGGCAAGCGAGAATTACTGGTAGTGTTTCCAATAGTTTCTCAGGGTGTTCTGGGATACACTCCGGCACGACTTGTACCGCTATTAGGGGTCTGACGTTTACCGCTCCCTAGGCCCGACATGCGATACTCTTAGACGAACGGACCGGACTGTACGGAGATTGTCACATTCAGGCTCAGTAGGAGTTCGGATGGGTTTACCTCATCGGCCTTCTTATCGACATCTACCTGGGGACCGTTACGTACAGATAGTGCCGCTTGCGGTCTGTGGTTAAATCCACTGCCGGCGTAGTGTCGAGTCTTTAGAGTCCCACACAGAAAGTTTCCCTGCACTGGGCAAAAGGTATAGAGGCCGTATGGTTTTACGGCAGGACTATGATTACTTACGTGCACTCGTGCGTGTATGATGTTCGGGAAGACAATACTGGTGGGCTTTGGTTTAAGCCTGATTCTAGTATTGTGTACAGATGGATTAGTTTTTCTTCTGTGTATTCGTGTTCTACGGAATGCGGATGCGGGTGTGTATGCACGGTTGTGAGGAGCGAAGAAGGAGGTGTCTCATTAGGGTTTTGACCATTGACTTGGTCAAAACCAATATGAAGTGGGGAAAATATTTATTAAACTTTTTAATGATAACTGTGTTATGGCTAATTGGTTTGACCATGCTTGACCATCTGACCATGCTTGACCATCTGACCTAGTTGACTAATGTTAACTTAGATATTTTTTGAGCTCTAGATTCTTCTTATTCATTTGGATTTATCTTTGAGATGATAATGGTCAAATTAAGGGTAGCCATCAACATTATCATGATAAAAGATTACTAAATATATTTTATATGGATGATTATCTTTTGTGCTTTCTCTCTCATCCAAAAGAAAACTCCCATATAGAAACTAAATAGACAAACAAATCTATCTTCTTTCTCTACATCACCTAGGATATCAAGAGTAGCAAACTTGTTGTCCTAGTTACCTCGGCTTGAGGTGAAGCTCGGACTATAAACTCTCGGGTGGATCGTCTCCGACTCAAGGAGGCTGCGGAGGTGACCAAGATCCGGATCGATCCTCGGAGCTCACATGGACGAGGAGGACAGCGGAGGGAAGAACCGAAGGACCGTTTTCATGAGGTAAAATCTTCGTATCACGGTAGATTAAACCTCTAGTAGTTCGTTAATAATGGTTTTGCAAAGATCCTTAAGCGTTAGTCTATGTTGCTATGTAAGAAAGTTTCAATTTTTACTTGTTCCGCCTCTTCGCTAGCTTGCGGGGTGAGCGACATAGACTTACAGTGGAGAATGAGAATGAGAAGAGGAAGATGATGAAATGAGATGAAGAATACATGGTTGCATCAATAGCCCCTCATCCCCCCCCCCCACTTGCCCACCATCCCCCCCCACTTGCCCACCCAATAAAATATTAGAAACCATGCTTTATTATTTTCTTTTCTTTTCTCATCTTTATTTCTTTTTCAAAAAAATGTAAAACCATACATAGAATACAAATGTAATATGTTAACCCTTACAAATAAATGTGTCATAGCACATTAAAGCATGGTTAACAAAATAAACTTGGTCTAACGTACAAATAGGAAAACACCAATTAAGTTTAACATCAAACTAATATGGATATAATTATATACTATAAAGCCCAAATTAAATAAATACTTTCATAAATAATAATTCATTTTAAATTTCTGATTATTTTATATAATTATACCAATTTACGAAACTCAAATTCATACTCGTATAATATCCGTAAAATTCATTATTTTATTATTTAAATTTTAAAATTATGTGACTACATTAAGGAAACAGATCTTAACAATGACCATGGAAAAAGATCTTAACAATGACCAGAAATGGATGAAAATTTACATACTACGCATAAAGAGAATAGAATAAAATTATAATAAAAAATAGACTGCGAAAGTTGCAAGACATACATCATGTTTGAGGGATTTATAAATGGCTGTTGACATAAGGAGGATCGATGAATGCCCATTGGACAATTTGCTCATATTGGGATGCAGCATTGTCCCATGTGAAATCCTGCGTCATTCCTCGTTTCATCAGCCCTTCCCATGAATCTTTGTGCTCTCTAAATGTTTTAGTTGCAAGCCTTAGAGCCTGCAAGAAATCACGGTAAGTTGATAATCCATAAAGTGCGGGAAACACAGGAAGAGTTATTCTATATAATGAACAATCAATACAAACACACCACCAAGAGGCATTCCGTTGACAGCAGGCTAACTAACCATTATCTTATTAACCTAATTCGACTTAGATGCTAATAACCTGATGATATAAATCATTGTTAAATACATATTCTACAGGACGACAGTGTGTTAAAATGTTAAATTATAATTATCATCTATTCTACTAATGCATGCCTTAATTTGCCATCAAGGGCATGTTTGGATATGCACTTTCCATTCGATTAAAAGCCTAAATTCCATTTTTACTTCAAATTAGGCCAATCCGCGGAAATTGTTTGTTTGAATGTGGTTTTCTAAGAGTAAATCCGGAGGGAAAAAACCTCCAAATGGTCCATTTCTCCGGATTAAAAAAATTAGCTCAAAGCTAATTTTTCCAGTCCTAAGCTTGAATGCTCACATTTTTCTTGGAAATTGAACTATTCATTATCTTATTTAATTATAACAGACAAACAATCTATTTTTTTTTTATTTCCAACTCACAATATTTTTAATATAGTTATGAAGTGGAAATCCTTATCCTTAATTAACCAAACATGCATTTAACATAAACTTTCTAGCACTTTTGCTTGAAAGAATATAGGTACATTCCGGAACATTATTATCTCCAACTCAATCCGTCGGATTTTAATCCGGAACATTCAAACATGCCCATGTTTGGATAGCTCTAATCTTTTGGATTTTAGATCAAGCTTCCTTTTTTTCCAATGGATTAGTTCCCTCAAAAGTTGTTGTTTGGGCGCTGATTTTCAACATTAATCCGAAGGCTGCAAAAACAACAAATAGGGATATTCCTATGGATAAGAAAAATTAGGTCAGACCTAATTTTTTTTATCCTCACTCTCTCCCTTGTTCTTCTTCTTTTTTGAGAAATTTTTTCAATTATCTTTGTATCTTATTTCAATTTTGATAAAAAGAATTCTCAATCACTCTTTCTATCAATATATCATCTCTTACATCCTTTACCTCTCTTCTCCTTTTTATTTTCTTAAATTAGAAATGGGATTTTGAGATGGGTTTTATGGGATTTTGAGATGGGTTGTATGGTAAAACAAGTAATGAATTGCTTAAAAAAAAATCATGAGAGGAGGTTCTCCAATGTTATGTCAGCGATCAATCATTTGTGTCTCAATGAACGATATCTAATATAACACTTGATTTTGAGTGTACATGATGCATAAACAAACTTACCCCTAACATACTGTCCTTCGATAGTGGCGAAAAGGTCCACCTGTCGACATTTGAAGAAAAGCTCATTAGTAAATCTGAAATTGGAAATTTCAGTGAAACTTACATTTGAAAAAAGCTCATTAGTAAATCTGCAATTGAAACTTTCAGTGAAACTTTTTACTACGCATACCACAAACTTCTACATGCTAAAATGCTTGTTCAGAAACTTGAACAGTTATACTCAAAATTAGAGGTACTGATTTTCAGATTTTGTATTTAAAGTATGCTGGAATTGAAGTCCATACCCTGTACCCTGACCTTTGCCTTTATTGGCGAAGGGATCAAAATTTTGCACGGTGTCCTGCATCATAAACAAAAGAGGGGAGAGTGATTTTATCCATATTACCAAAAGATGAAGATTGGGAAGTGGAGAGACCAGATCTTACTCTAAGACCACCAGTCGCATGAACTACCGGAATGGTTCCATATCTCATTGCATATAATTGATTTAAGCCACAAGGTTCAAACCGGGATGGCATAAGTAATATATCACACCTGTTCATTGAGAGACAGTTGGATGAAATTTGATCGTGCACCGATTCACAGTTTCTTTTAAATATAGCAGTTAAGCAATTTTCATACCCAGCAGTTATCCTGTGTGAAATAGGAACATTAAACCCAACCCAACCACGGAACTTTTCCTTATAGGCAGCTTCTGCTGATCTCATCCAATTTTCAGTATCCGAGTCTCCTGATCCAAGCATAATCTGGAATCGAGAAATATGGTTAAGAAAGAGGGAATAACGATTCACAATGATGCTTTAAGTTGCAAATCTTACAAATTATACATGCGGATAAAGTATGCCAGAAACAATGTAGCTGATGTCAGGATACATGTGAACTGAGCTTTAAAGATAGCTCTTGATTAAGCTATATGGAAGAAAAGGATTCATGTTAACGAGCGCGATGAGAAAAAGACTTTGTTGTAGCAGTAATAGTAAACTAAATCTCTAAAAATTCAAGGACCTTCCCTGCCAACTTAGCTATTCAAACGTCAAGTTAGTCTTCTAATGCAATTTATCAAGAAACTTTCTACTTAAATATTTGCACAAGAAACAATTATTTAATAGAAATGTTTAAATAGTGGTAAATCATAAACTTCTGTGAATATCTCATTGTGAAAATTCCAGTTATGTTCCTTTTTGGTTAATATTAACAGGAATCTAAATCTGTAGAGGCCATTATGCCAAAACGCATCAATATAAAAAGAAGATGCAAATTGAAAAAAGTTCCGAGTATTATCCACTGTTTCATGGACCATGAAGCACCCATAGAAAGAAGAATGCATGGGATGGTTAAACAGTATAGATTGTATAGTGACGTTTTGGCAATAAATACCAACCACCATGATCACATTTAGCATTAGACAAATAGCCATTGTCTGAACGCAGACACATTCTTGCGTTTATTCAAGCATCATTACTTTCAGTATGCAATTCAAATCATATGATATAGAATTAATTATGCCAGTAAACTGATTGATGACTTACAAATTGCACATCATCTTGCATGAGCTCTGGCATGGCCATTGTTATCAGATCTGTGCCCTTCTGATAGTCCAGTCTTCCAATAAATCCAATCTATGGATATATTCTTAATTAAATAGAATGAAACATGCTTGAAAATATTCAAATAAAGAAAATGTAATTACTCCTAACCAGTGGGCAGTCAGGCTTGACAGCAAGACCTAACTCTTTCTGTAGTGCTGCTTTACACTGAACCTGCATTAGGAATCACTTGATATGTAAGCAGCGACTGTTTGATAAGTTAGGACACTAGAGATTCATGGACTTTGTATTTTAGCATTCATCACCTTCCCAGAGAGATCATCAATGGAATAATGGAATGGTATTTGTTTGTCTTTAGCAGGGTCCCAGTCATCAACATCAATGCCATTAGTGATTCCTAGTGAAAAAATCTCATTTTTTCAGATATAAATAATTTCTTAAAATTAATCAGAATCACAAGGTGTGCTACCAAAATAGAGCCACAAGATTCAAGATTAACAATACCATTCAGCACTCTTTTTCTGCTGCTCAAGAGCTCATTGAGGCCATATCCACCTTCGACCGTGGTTATCTCCCATGAATAACCCTACTCATAAGAGATCACATGAATATATTGAATTTTGTGCATCGCAAATAAGCTAACACATGAAATTATATGGAAATTACCTTACTAACTGTCATTATTCGGTCAGCTGTTACAATTGCGCCCTTGAGAATATTGACAGCCTCTCCTTTGTCAAGAGCATGAGCCCTTGCCCAATTAGGAAAGACCCATTCTAGAGCACCATACCACTCAGGAGGCAGCCCCAAATTCTTATAAGTTACAGCTGGCTCCACTCCCTTCCATTAGAGGTATTATAACAGCGAATTGAATGTGAAAGAACAAAATAAGAATTTGTAATTAATAAAAAGTACCTGATGTGCAAGGTTATGAATGACAAGAATGCTGCGGGCATCTTTATAAACACCATACGGACGGTATTTTGCACCAAGAAGGCTACATGAAGAAGATGTGAAAAAAGTAGAGGTTGGTGATTTGAGATGATTGAAATTCTAGCAAATGAATATATAAATCGAAATTTCTTTAGTTTACTTATTTATATGTAAGGATTGGAGTCTCAATGACTGGCCTGATCTACAAAGATCACATCTTCAAATCTTGAAAATTTTCAATAAAAAAGAAGAAAGATTCTAAGCATGGTAGCAAGATGGGATGTTCTTTTTATCTCACTTCACTGAACCCCATAATTACTTTTAGGATCTTTGACTGAGGGTAATCTGAAATGGTCTGTTATTAGTGTGATTTTCCTTCTCTTTGGAGTAAGAAAACTGGAATTATAGGTTTTGATGACTTACATTTATTGGCCGCAAGTTAACTGGCCCTAAAAAGTTCAAGGGAAGTTATGAACGTGGAGATTATTCAAAATTTGTTTTTTTCCTGAAGCTGTATACACCCTGGAGCCCTTTCCATTTTATTCCCTTTTTGTTTTACCTTCATTTTGGTTTCTTCTAATTCTGCCTTCTCTGTTATTTCTTAAGCTTCTTTTTATCTGTTTTGTTCATTCTTCTTTTATTTTTTTTTATTCCCCTTGAGAGAACAGTAACAACTGGTTGATGTTCTTGTGCAGGAAATTGAAGACAACTAGAGCTGATGGAATGGATTAGTCTGGAGCTAAAAGTGAAATCAACTTACTGGCCTTCTTCCAATCCCTTCTCCTTCATTTTGCTGGATCCTCGCCCTCTTTCTTTTTTCTTCTAAGTAGTACTTATTTGGTGTAATATATGTTTCTGTAAAGCTGCGACAGTAATTTACTTTTTAATAAAATTCATGAGATGGGCTTTGATTTGAGGCCTGCTTTTTCCTCAGAAAAAAAAGAAGGAAAAAAAAGGTGGGATGTTCTTTTACGAATTTTAAACCATAGATTCTGAATCAGGTATGCATCTTAGCTTTATTTCACTATGAACCCCTTTTAAATTAGGGTATAGTGTGAAATGATATGCTAGACTTTAAGAATGGTCAGAAAGCAGATTATAACAAAGGATCCAGTGGGCCATTTAAAGTCAAGAGAACAGATCGATTGCTTCTACCTTTAGCACATATACGAGAGGATATGCACATGCTTCTCATTTCCTTCTTTTAGATCACGCTATTTTGTTTACTAGAGGGAAAAGAATTTTTAAAAGACATGTCTCGATATATGAGTTCATAGGGAAACAATCAATAAGAAGAAGACTCGCTTTCGATGTAAATTATTAAATTACTACTAGAATATTTAAAGTAGTGATTCAATTAAGAACGGAACTTATGTTTGTCTATTAAAGAAAGTCTTAGGAATAGATAAAGTGAAAAACAGTTGAAAGTGTACACTGGAACAAGGCCTGCATGCCAGTCGTTTGCAAGGAACAAGCATCTCTCTCCATAGTTATATCCTCCCAGTGGAAGTACCAAGGGAGCCTCACAGGCTGCATGACAAAGTAATGTAAACCTGAACTGCAAATGAAACAATAGCATTAACACAAAAAGAGTCCACTCCCAACTTGAAAATTTATAAACCAATCAGGCAATAAGGATACCTGATTGTCACCAAATGCCCCATTTGCATCACCATATGGGTTTCCAGGTCTTCTATAAGAATGATGATCGACAAAAACCTAGTATTGATTTACAGGAATTTAGTGTCACATGTACAGAACTTTGGAATTAGAAAGAGGTACAAAACAAAAGCCATTACGTGCTTTCGAATTCCAGAAGGAAAAGAAACTAGAAGTCCATATTTAAGATCCAAATAAGTATTTTTCCAAAATAGAAATAATCAGGAAAATTCATGAATACCATTCTCCACATGTAAGCATATTCCTAAATACTTAGAAAATCAAAATTATCAGATTAGCTAAGAAAACAACAGAGCAACGCCTTTATCCATCCATTCAACTCTTGAAAGGGTCCTAAAGGAATGCATAACTTCAGCTCTTCGCATTGTAAGTGAGTGCAATTTCCTATAGCAAAACTACCACCTTTACTCGCTTAAATGATAATGCAAGTCTCTTTATTATCCATAATTTTCTTGGCAAGGAACCTTGCCTGATTTAATAAGGTTGATGTAAGTCATAAAGGTTTTTCAAATCATTCATAGAGTGTTGTGATCTATACGGACTACATGGAGTCTTGTGTCGATCCATAGTCAATGCCATGCTTTATTGGAGAGGCTTAAATGATGATGATGATGATGATGATGATGGGCTATTTTTTAGCGCCATTCATCAATTAGAATAACTGCATGCCTTCTTAAATTTCCCCGTTCATGTTTGTTTAGTCATGTATCTAGTCCTCGTTGCACTTATTCGACTTTGTTGACATGCCCAAAGCATATCAATACTGTCTCCATCATTTAATCCTCAATAGGAGCTGCATTTAGTTTCTTGTAGATGCAGTCATTACTTATCCTATCCCTTACTTATTACTTATAAGTTATTATCTCATAGTAAATTGCAATCCGTCCATTTTAACAGTATCATTTTGGCTACACTCACTTTTTTACAAGTAACTTTCTCAAATTACCAACACCCTGACACACAGATAATTTCTTTTGTCATAACCATTTTATACAATTTACCCTTAAGATTAGATTTGCTGAATAATCTACATTCAAAATAAAATGGAAAGAAATATCCCCCCCCCCCAAAAAAAATGAAAGGAAGGAAGAAAGAAGAAGACGGAGAAGTTTTTTCTACTTTATATACTAAAGTCATATAAGAATTTCAATATTTTTTTCAAATAAATATTAAATATGTCTTTTGGATTTGACCCCTTCGGGAATCAAACCAGCAACCTCTCACATTGGAGGGAATTCTTACCGCATGAGCTAAGCCCAATTTGTAATATAATTATAATGTATTGTTTCGATATTGATGGGAAAGAGTAGAAATTAATACCCAATCAACGCCTTCTCTGTACTCATGGAAAAATGCAACTTCATGCTGCTCTCCAAAGCAACCGATTTTAATACGTCTTCCAAGATCCACCACACTGGCATACTTTTTATCTGAAACTCCATTCAAATATCTAGGAGACACCACCATCACACGATGTCCACGAGCTGCAAGAGCAATTGGCAAAGAACCACAAACATCGCCCAGGCCTCCTGTCTTTGAATACGGAGCTGCTTCAGCAGTGACAAAAACAATGTTATGCCTCAATCTGGTCTGATTTTGCTCCTCTTCGCCAGCGCTGTCTCCTTCTTCTTCACTAACATTGCTTGTAACAGGGATCTCTGCATGTGCAATTAAGTTACCTTCAACAAGTCGTCAAGAGCGTAAAAATAATTAAATCACTTAGCATAATTTCATTCCATTAAATTATTTAGTAAATTAGTTCCCAGAAATAAAACCAAGAAAGCATAAAGCGAATAGGAATCCGAGCAGATCATAGAACTAAGACATTGGCAAAATATTGTTGTCTTTTTCCATCTTTGTCATTTTAGGTTGACTACTTTCAAGCAATTTATGCAAAACAGAGAACTAATGATTCGTAAATTGAGTGTAGCCATCCACACAATCTAATTGCTTGGTGACCTTCTTGGTATAAAGCCAGATTGGTTTGTAATATCGTTTGTTCCCCCCATTTGCAACCTTCAAACACAAATAAAATAGTTATTTGTGTGTGTGTGTGTGGGGGGGGGGGGGGGGGATAAACAAATATAAGAGAATTGACCAATGGGAGTTATAGAAGTCCAAGGTTTAAAATCTTGGAATCGGAATCGGTATCGGGTGATTGCGTTTTGGATCTGAATGGGCCATCTCAGAAGTATCGGCCGTCAAAGATCAGAAATATCGGAATTTGTACCATTTGAGAAAACAAAATAGATAGAAAAAAATTAGAAAAAAAGTAGAAGAAGCCAATTTGGAAACATTTTTACCAATTATTGATGTCTAAAATAGTTGTTATAATACTTGGTAAAAAAATAACCATAATATTTCTTATATACTTTTTAGTAATAATTTTTTTCCAAATAAACCGGAATTCAATAACCTATAATTTAACCCACTGACACATTAATAAACTTAATACTAGGACCCTGCTAATCAAATGGTAAACCCACTATAACCCGGTATTGGATGGTACCGGCATCCAATGGTCAGTTTTTGGGTCGGGATAGGCCATCTTGGATCGGGATTGGACGGTATAGTATCGGAACTTGGAGTCCTCGACGTAATTTTTTGGATCGGAATCGGCCATCTTGGATGTGGATCGGACGACATTTCAAACCAAGTATCAAACACAAAAAAGCCTGCAATGTTGTTTTCTAAACAAAAGCTCTTGTTAAGTCCAATATGACAACCATTAAAACCCTTTGCAAGATACTTATCTTCAGTACTAAAAGAAGTGTCCTAATTCCACTAAAACAAAGCAAGAAGAGCATGTAATGAACCTCACTAAAACCATGAGGTTCACCTGCTAGATTAATCAATCACCTCCCAGATTTCTATAAAAAAAATGTTTATAATCAAGCAAAAGGCAATCCTTTAATGGGTTCTAAGCCTCAAAATATCAGGGAAACAGCAGCATAAATTAGTGGCAAAGTGAAATAAATCTAATCACTCGCTAATGACATCCCAAACATTATCACTGGACCCACCAAGCGCAAGGAGCCAAAAATCAATGCTAATTAATGGGCCTACAGAATCTCTCTCTCTGACACCCCAAAATTAATGATAAATTACCAAAAAACTGATGAATGAATTTAAACAACTCGCAAGTTCATTCATTTAATTACCATAAATAGATAGATAGATAGATAATTCAAAACTGCACCCAAACAGCTGTGGATCAAAAAATGAAGGAAATTGGGGAAACAAAAAGGAGGGAATTTTGATAATACCATTAGGGATCTCGATGATCTTGTCATCGGAGGAGGAGAGCCGATCCGCCTCTTTGATCAGAAGCTCGGCGGCGACGCACCTCGGCCTCAGCGAAAGGGACCCCCTCCTCCTCCTCCTAAGGGGAAAACCAACGGCCTGGATCCCGACGGGATGCTGACGTGGAAGCAGATCGGGAGGAATCGCAGGGGAGCAGGCCACCCGCTGCAGCGCCGACGCCATTTCTCAACGACGAAGGAAAGGAAAAAGAAAGGAGTTTTTATTATTTATTTGGGCCTGAGATTTTGGTAATCTGTGGTGACTGCACTGCACTGCACGCATATATAGAGAGAGGAAGTGGGGAGCTTTAAAAGTCGGCCCCTTTGGTTTTGGTTGATAGATGCGTCAGAGGATGAGGATATGGATCGAAGAACCGGTCACGTGAACGCCTGGATTGTACTTTTATTTTTGTGCTACTTTTACATATCATTAAAAATTCGTATGGTACTTCAACCTTTCGAGAACAGGCCACCGTTCCAACGGTCATAGTTTAACGTTTTCCTGAAGAATTCTGGGAAGTATTTGTTGTGTGCTTAAGTGTACGGGTTAGGCTTACGAGCTCGGATATATATGACCATTGAGAAATGTTGCACAGTGCGGTGGGGACCGGGGTATAAAGATAGATATTTATTTTTATTTAAAATTAATAATTAATATACTATATATATATATATATATATATATATATTATAGGATTTTACGTTTAATACCAGATTTCTTCGAATATTATCCGTCTCCTTTCAAAAATCTAGTTTTTACATATGAAGAATATACGTAAGAATTTAAACCATAATACAATATCCTGTAATTAAAAACACGTACCTCAAATAAAGATTTACGTAAATATACATAGCGATCCAATAATCGGTCTGTCTAACCCTTAGGATATGATCATGATATATGGGCATAACCGCCTGATATGGGGTAGTTTGCCATGCAAGGCTAGATGGGAAAATATTATTTGGTTTTATATTGTATCATAAAAAGATATGTAGATTCTAAATATATTATATGTGTATAAATATAATCTAGATTTGCATGGATACACCATACTAGCAAATATTTGATATAATCTCGAACCATGTTGGGTTTCAAACATATGGGTCGGGGCGAATAATAACCACGGCTACTAATTGCATTATTCGCAACCCAAAAGCAACAATAGTAAAGAATTTTGCCGCAAGATTTGAAATACCCTAAATATATAATATAATAGTACTAGCGTGTTACATTATACCCAACTGCAAAACAATTTCGTTCTCGAAATTCACGGAACAAGAAAAAGAGAAGAAAATACGGATCTAAGAAAAGAAGTGTGGAAAGTTCTATCGAATCTCATCTTCGCGTTCCCAAGTAGATTCTCTGTGCAAACAATTCCCCCATAAAACGAGTACTGATGAGATAACTTTACTCTTGAGGACCTTTTCTCGTCAATTCACAATCGCTATTGCTCGTTCTTCATATATTAAATCTTCTCTTACTGTCAGTTCCGAGTGATATAGGACGTACGTATTGTCATGCCTCGCTTCCCAAAATATGAAATACGATGGGTGACAAGGCCAGCCATGCTCCTACGGTCGAGAAAATATCCTGCCGTAGTCACACTTCGGCTTCTAGCATTACGTGGTAATCAGTAATCAATACACAGGTAATGAAAAATGCAGTCATTAATTCTATCAAAACAGATAAAAGATATACCAGATAGAGATCAAGGGAAAGATAGCACTGGCATCGCTGATCTCGATGTCCGCACTATTCTCGAGGTACGACAAATCCTGATCCGAGCTAAGTCCACTTCTCACTCTGAGCATGCATATTCAGGTCATCAGAGCGACACAATAGCAATATATATATATATATATATATATATATAAACATATGTATATATAAACATATGTAAACACGTGCAATGATGATGAATATGAAGCAGTAAATATAGAACGATGACACGAGCATGAAATAATCAGTACCGGTAACGATAAAGCAAGTGTATCAGATCAGTAGCCAATGCAATGCCCATGTCACTAAATCTATCAGTCTCTAAGTCTCAATGTCCAAGTCACTAAATCTATCGTCAGTCTAAATGTGAGCGTCAACCACCGCAGGAGTATTCCCAACCCAAGGGTAGGCCCCAGGGGCAAGAGAACACGGGCCTAAATCACGCTCGCTAATAATCAGTAATATCACCCATACGACTCCCGAAATCGCTGTATATGCCGGCAGTGGGACTCCTGAGATTCCGTTGATCGAACTCACACTCAAACTACCCCACACCCGCGATATACATCAAGCACCAACCATGAACCCAAATACTAGTTACTCCATGACAAGTCTACACGAGAACTGGAAACGGGATCTCCATCATGCATGGCTCGACTAGTATTCAAGATAAATGGACAGTACTTGATATCTTACCTATGACACTAACATACGTGCTTCCATAACTGTCTCATTCCAGTTATAGTTACATCTATATATGTCCCATAGGCGTCGACAATACAATAATTTAACTGGTTCCGCTGATTATGTACAAGTACGTGTCACTTCACTTATTCATTCACGCTTTAACACTAACGTACTTGCCACAATCCAATCACTAATATTTATCACTGGGTAATTTAACGCGGTCACTAGGTTATCAATGTTTATGACCACTATTCAAATGAGGATATAATCGCTACATGATATGATGAGAATGCAATTAATTATAATACGAATAAAATATAGCAGCCAGTGCCATACCACTCGCAAAATTTACTATAAGTCACACATGCAGAATTAAGCAAAACAATATAAAAGGGGTAAGCGGTATGTTTAATTATCAGTCCATCAAAATTAGTTTTGCGTCAATCGGATTTCAGGTGTGCTAGTTATGGTCATTTCATTTTAAGTGTTTACTGCTGGAAATCCAATTTCTGAACTGGAAGTTCGTTTCGTAACACGTCTTACTCTCAGTTGTGAGCATAATTAGGTGACGCTACAGTTGGATAATATTTAGGTTTATCAGTCATGTTTCTAACGCACCAGACGGATCGATAATATCCGCTGTGTGCTGGGAGTTATGCATTGTTTAATATTGGGATATGCATTATGTCCCTGCTTGGGACAACAATATGTACTGATGGTATAAAATATGATTTAATCACTACAAGTTCTACATGATACTAGAAAGGTAATACTAAACCCGAATGTGTTCCACTCAATATGATTAAATGACGACGGTCACATATTAGAATATAACAATAATTATAGTGTAAATATAATATCAATATAACTATAATTTGACAACTAATAATTTATAGCATGTGGAGCAAGTTAGGGGTTCACTTGCCATCAGTCGCTTGATATAGAAGCGACACCATGTACGGGATCCGTTTTGTCACTCGAGTCAATGCGATGCGGACACGTGCGAGATGCGGGCGCGATGCGCGGTGACTCGGTACTGGATGCAGTGGCGACGCGGATGTGATACGGTAGTAGGCATGGTGATGACACGGGCGTGACACGATACTGGGAACGGTCTTGATTCGGTGCGTAGTGCGGGTATGGCACGACGTGAGCACTGGATCGGGCACAACGTGGCACGGGGGTTGGCACGACGTGGCACGGGGAGTGGGCACGGGATGCGACACGTCTGGGTACGCGGTGGCACGGAGGCGGACATGATGTGGCATGGACACGACACGGCTTGGATTCGGCACGGCTAGCGATAGGGCTACGACAGTGGTGGTGACGTGACCATGAGCACGGGGTGTTGGGAACTCGGCGGCGGCGCTAGGGGCTTGTCAGTGACAGAACGTGAAGGAGGTGTTATCGCCGGAGATGGAGGAAGGGTTGGGTTCGGGTTTATGGAGATGACGAGAAGGGTCTCATGGTGGGCCGTATTCCGTATTTCAGGGAGCTCCAGCGTGATCGGTGCAGCGGTAGTGGCCGAAGTTGTGTTTCAACGGGGAGCCGGCAACTTAAAGGAAGGTGGGCAGAGGGGCTCGGGCACTCGATGGGTGAAGGGAGGAGTGAGCTCGGCTGGGAGTGGAGGTGGTGATGGTTGTCGAGGCTCATGGATGTTGGCACGCGTGCTGTTGGTGGTCGATGGTGAGGTGGTGCCGGCAGTGGTAGTAGGCGGTCGGTGCAGTGAGGCCGATGGGGGATCTTCGTGGGCTCGAGCTCGTCGGTGAGGTGAGGAGCTCGAGGGGTCGGGGAGGTGAAGATGTGGGGGTCGAGGAAGAAGATGGGACGAGAGGAGAGAGGAGGGCTCGGTCGTCGCGGAGCGGGCGCGGGGACGGGGTCTTGGCGAAGGTGTCGATGGGTGGAGGTGAGCGGCGGTGTAGACGAGGAGGGAGGAAGATGGTGAGGGGCTCGGCTATGGTGCTTGGGGTTCGAGTTGTGAGAAGAGAGGGAGGCGAAGCAGGTGAGGGGATCGCGAGGTCAATTGGGTGTGGGCTCCGTTATGGGAGCGAGTCGAGCGGGAGAGGAACGAGACGTGGGCGAAGAAGAAGTAGGGTCGTGGTTGAGCAGGTCGCGGGGGCTCACTGGGGTGAAGACGAAGTTGTGGGGCGCGGGTCGTGGGGAAATTTAGCGGGAAAGAAAGAGAGGGAGAAGAAGAAGAAAGGGGAAAGGGAAGTCGAGTCGGGTCGGGTAGCTCGGGTCGGGTCTGGGGTAGGTTGGGTGCGGGTTAGCTTAGGCTAGGGAAAATGTTAGGGTGAGGGTGAGGGAGTTGGGCCAGAGCTGGAAGTGGGCTAGGAAAATAAGAATTAGGAAAAATAAAGGTTAGGGTTTAATTTGGGATAAAGGTTTATAAATTAGGTTATAGAAAAATATAGAAAATTGTGTAGGAAAATTTGGGAAAGAATATCTGGAAATTATTTATAAAAAATACGGTCATGGTATAATCGGAACTGGGTATTACACATCTCATCCCGAACATATTTGCGGAGTTGAGATATATGAAACATATCATGAACACCCGCCAAGGATGGTGGTAAAGCAAATCGATAGGCTACCTCTTCAACACGCCCGATGATATCGAAAAGCTCCACGAATCGAGAACTAAGCTTGTCTCGACTACCAAATCGGATTACTCCTCTAGTCGGTGATATCATCAAGAACACAAGATCACCAACCGCGAACTCCAGAGGTCTTCTCCCAGTATCAGCCCAACTTTTCTGTCGATCCTGTGACCTGTGGGTTATGGGCCCACCACGCTTCCGCTGCGCTACTCTGATAAACTGAGGTGGATTCGTCAGAACTTCTTCAATCAAATATCTTACATCTGATCGGCCTTGAAGCAGTCTGTACTAGCTCCCGCTGGGGTTAATCTCGAACTACTACAACTACGGACTGTTGGACCGTTCGCAAACCCTCCTGGAAAGTCTTGGCCTGCCGCTGATTTAGCTCAGTTTGCCGCTTCTGGTTTTCAAGCATACCACGTACAACTCCAAGCAATGCAGCGTTATCTGCACGCCTCTGGTATAACCGCAAATCTCTATCCGCCATGATTATGAAACCAAAACACTGAAGGGGATTAGTAACGGTAAACATGATTTAATAAACAAGATAGTTATAGATTCAAGACTGGCAAGATAGTAATGTGGCAGGACATGTTTCTAATTCCGGATTTCCTGGTTAGTGTATTGGGTTCAATACCCAACTACAAAAAAACCAAACCCGACTAACCCTAAATCCTATGGCTCTGATACCAAATTATATCTTTGGAATTTCTATAAACACGTCTAAAACTTTATAATGTTAAAAAGCATAATCAATTTTTTTGAATTAAACTTAATTATTGTCCGTAGTTAACCTGTATCCAATTAATATGCAAATTTCTTTAGATTCAAGCTTAATATACATGTTAGGAACCGAAATAGACAAAAATGCCCTTCAACTTTCAGATCGTTCCCCTTTCTCCTTCATGCCATGAATTCTTGGATGTTGTTTCTTTTTCTTCTTCTCCTTCTCACTCTGTCACCCACCCACACACTAGAATACACTGCAACAAACCCAAAGTGCTCTACTTCAAGAGTTAGACCAGATTTGGCTTGTTTGATGCAATCCAACTGTTCAACTAAAAAATCGAAATCTAAGTTGCGAGTAAACATCTTTAACATAAAAACATGCTCATATAGTGATAAATATTACCAACTGATTTTAAAAATTATTTTAACTTGGTATACTTATATTTTGATTCACTATAATAGTTTATAATGAAAGAAGCTACATATTTTTTTATCTACAATTTTCAAAATAAATAATATTTAAAAAATATGTAATTTAGTGATGTCTGCATCATAAATTAACTTGAATTAAGATATTATTCTTAATAGAATGTTATGTACATTTTTTTTTATTGTTTTTGCATTATAATATAATATTTATTGTTGAAATAAAAAAATGCATATATAGAAGCCAATATATCCTATTAAATACACACTTCATCCTAATTGCTAAACTTTTAAAGTTTTCAATAGGTAATAGATTTTTATAAAGCCTAGCGGCCTGAAAAAACAAAAATTAATATAAAAAGAAGGAACCGTCTAGGTTCAAGCATAGGACCTCTAGAGCCACAATTCAATTCCTCTGCCAAAGGACTATAACTACTCTTCCTATAAGTAATTTTAATATGCGTACAAATAACATTCGGTAAAGATATCGACACAAAAACAACAATATATATAGATTCGCCAAAGGCTTGGAGCCTGCCCCCTGGCTCCGCCCCTAAACCTACATATATGTTTGCCACCGGTTATAAGGATATAAGATGATGGTAGGAGATGGAGTTGACAGCTTTATTCAACAAAGGACTTCCGAATGTTATTGATAGATTGAACAGATTGAATATATGGATTCATATTGAATTATTATATATACTTGAATCTCATTCAAGTCAGATTGATTATATTGAGACTCGGTCTTAGTTAGACAATTAGAAAATAAATTGAATCCTGAATTAGGTTTTGGTGTTATCGGTAACCGCTGCACATGGACGGCAGGATTTGTGTCTTTTTCAAAGACGATTACCGTGTTGATAACACCGTTTGTTAAGTTATCTACCTTAAATAGGCAAGCACCCATATCTCTGGCTCCCTGAGGCTCAAGAGACTGGTCCCGCTTAAACCTATGTTTACTAGGGTCCTTATTGTAATTTAGTATAACTTGAAGGGGTTTTATGTAAAAATAATTTTGTATAATTTTTAAAATACACCTCAAGTATTTTATTATCGTCTTTAGAGTTTTCATTGACGTATATTTATCAATGTGACATTTCTACTGAAATAAACCTAATTTCATAATATATGGTATTTATTTGTAATATTGGAATTGTTTGGTATTTCTTATAAATGGAATGTTTTCTTGAATTTTGGAAATGTGAAATATTATAAATATTAAAAATAGATATTTTGATATTAATTAATTATATATATATATTTATTAAAAATATAAGTTTTATTTATAATAGAAATCATATTTTTTTTCTAAAGGAAATTGTATTTTTAAATCTTTCGAGACCGTATGCTCCTTGCGGAGGTCTGCATCTCGCACTACTAAGCCCGAGGATGTGCGATAATCTGCACCATCCCGAACGGTTTTCCCGAAATGGGTTGTAGCGGCGCATTGCAAAGATTTATTAAAAATACATATCTTGTAGAAAAATGTTTTTATAAGTTGGAGGCAGTTTTGTGTAAAATCGTATTTTTCCAAAACTATGTTCCCAAAGATTATCGTGCTATGTTACATATGAGTGTTGTGAGGAGGTAGGTCATTATCTCGTGAACTATCTAAAGGTATAGCAAGGGGTAATAATGTTTTATGTCGAAACTAAACTATATGGTATTTTTCTGTAAAAGTGCTATAAAAATTGAAATATAAATTATTTTGATATGAAACTTGTCAATATATTTTGTTAATGTTTAATGATCATGATGTGAGAGTTTGGTATTATTGTGTTTAAGAAAAATATGATTTTTAAGGAAAAACCGAATCGGTCGGATTAACTCCACTTCCGTCGAGTTTTAGAATTCTAAGTTTTTAGAATAGTAAAGAGAAGGGGGAGAAGGGACTTACAGGATTTTAGTGTAGCTAAGAGGAAAAAGAAGAAGGGAGAGGTGCCGGTGCGTCGTTTCATCGCCGGAATCTCCTCGTATCGTCGTCGGAAGTTCGCCGGAGTTTCGCCTTGCTAACTCCACTTGCACACACAAAGTCTATAGAATTTTCTTGAGAGTTTGGACAGAGATTTGGAAGTGAGGAGGGGTGAGTTTAGTTGTGGTATTTACAGGAAAAATTAGGGTTTAGGGTAGATGAAAGGGTGTGATAAAAATTGTATTAAAATGGATTAAACGTGTGATTTAAATTGTTCTGTAAATGTGCAGGAGAATTAAACCATACAGGGGTTATGGAGAGTCCAAGAGTTGCAGAAAAAATGAAAAAAAACTAGGGTTTCGGCCGAGTTGACCCGGCGGCACCGGCCGAGTCAGCCGCGCCGCCGGCCCGATTCAGCCGAGTCAGGCCGGGTCTTGACGCTACGTGTCCCTCGTCGCTTGGTTACCACAGTCGAGTCGTTTTTTTTATGTGTGACTCTTGGTTTTTACGGGTTATGCATGTGTAGGCTCTTGGACTTCTAAAAAGATTAAAAGAAATCAATTTAAAAAGAATATGTGGTTGATGGGATTTGAACTCTGGTGCTTTGTAACGGCAGTGCAAGGTCTTACCAATGAGCTACAAGCTCTT
Source organism: Agapanthus africanus (assembly GCA_030015575.1). Classification (NCBI taxonomy): domain Eukaryota; kingdom Viridiplantae; phylum Streptophyta; class Magnoliopsida; order Asparagales; family Amaryllidaceae; genus Agapanthus; species Agapanthus africanus. Next base: position 42,738,372 of record CM057342.1, read on the forward strand.
TCTTGCTATTCAAAAGTAAATCAAACTTATAATTTGTGCTCAGGCTCAAGTACCCCTTTCTGTATTTTTGAAAAAAAATTGCACAGAATGTTTAGGGTTGTTACATTCTACCCTCCTTAAAAAAATTTCGTCCTCGAAATTTGAAAAAGGAAAGTGTAACGGATTCAAGAAAAGTTTGGTGATAGAACTATTGGTAGTGTATGACAAATATGTGAGAGAACGAAAAATGCTAGAGATTTGAAAAGAGTTGAGGAAATTACCAGGTTTACCTTAGTTTACGGCCTATGCTTCTTCGGCCGCTAAAAGGAAAGCCTGACGCTGTAGTACATTCCTCCTAGTTAGAGGCACATTTCTCTGTCCTTGGGGCATGTTTCTCTGCCCTCGAGGCATGTTCCTCAGTGCCTGATGGAATTGGCGAGTAGGCTGTGCAGGTAGTGGGGCTGGGAGTGCAAGGCGAGGTGCAGGAGCCTGGATAGCTGGCCGCTGCGCGTAGTTGATGGGTGTATGAGCTGGGTTGCATCTATAAGGTCAGTTTCCAATTCCGTGATTGGATGCGCCACAAACTAGACACAGGCCTTTGGCGCGCCTACAGTCCTTCACCAAATGTCCATTCCTCTTGCAATAGAAGCAAAAATCTGGACTTGGCTGGCTATTGGCTTCTTCTGGTCAACAGTTGGCCTTAAAGAGGCTTCTCCTGCCATCTGATTGGCAGGGCGTTTCACTCTGGCAGATTGAGGTCTGCCCTTTCTCTTTACTACTGCCCCGTATCTTCGGGCAATCTTCAAAGCCAAATCATGGGTTGGGAAATCCCCTGTATCTAGAGCAGCTTGGATTTCCGGGTCCAACCCTTGCTGAAATCTTCTAGCTCTGATCTCAGCAGTCGGTATGAGATGGGACGCAAACCTGTTATGGTCTTGTGTTAGCTGTGTAGTATGTGATATAAAATCGAACATTGAGACATATCTTACCTACTGAGTATGGTAAACTCAGCATCATATTCATCTATATATTTGGTCTACATTGAACCTTGTTGCAGATGGATGAACTGTTGTTCCATATCAAAGTGGGCAGTCTCAGGGAAGTACTTTGCGTCGAACATGTCGCGGAAAGTCTTCCATTCGATGGGTTGATCAAGACGGCTTTCTTCCGCCTTCCACCAAACCCGTGCATTGTCCGTGAGCTGTAGCTTCGTAACTCAGACCCAAGCTATCTCTGGCACTTGTGCCGCTGCCAGATCATCTTCAATGCCTTGAGCCCATTCCTCAGCTTCTAGAGGGCACTCCTTTCCTGCGAACTATTTGGGGCGCAAGGCCCTGAATTGCTTCACCCCAGGTGCTTCTGCCTTAGGACGGTTCATTAGAATAGCAGTCTGCTGCTGCTGTCCTTCCAGGAGGCTGCGGATTGCCTCAAGTAGAACCGTCTGCTCGTTGATTGGAGCAGCGACGACAGGTGTAATCGGTAGTGGAGGTGGAGTGTTATTGAAATTTGTGCTGGTGTTGTTTGGGGAATCCATAACCTTGGAAGAAAGATTTGGGTTAGGATAGATTCAAAATATATGGAATTGGAAGATTCAAGAAATATGAATTGTAAAGAATGTCTTAGTTGCTGGTTCTTGTGTTATATTGCTTAGGTTGTCCACGCAGAACTGAACTGCATGGTAGGGTTCCATACAGCTCTGACCTGCATGGGAGGGTTTCATGCATCACTGACCTGCATGGGCCGCCAACAAAACCTGTCACGCCCCACTTCCCAGTATACGGACAGAGGACGCGACGAGACCGCTACGTATTTACTCTGAAGTAAACACGCTAAGCGTTTCTAAGCAATGTAAGTAAAATGCACAAGAGACAATGTCAATGGATATAATTGAATATCAACTTTATTTATTAAACATTCTTTTTATAATACATCTGAAAAGTAAATACATGGAATGGAAAGCAATGCCTAAACAGTGGCATTATAGAAATGGAAAATACAGAATGTAAATGTGTACAAGGAACTAGAGCTCTGGGTTGAAAGCTAGCTGGTCCATGTCCTTGCTGGTGGGCTCGATCTCCTGAAGGTCCGATCCACCAGACAACATTCCAAAGAAAAAAGAGAAGGAATGTCGTCAGCGAACAATCGCTCGGTAAGTCCTAAAGAGGAGGAATGAGTACAATAGACAGAGAGAGAGTATAACTATTATAATGTTGTTTGTTAGTTTAACGTAGTAGTTTGTAGCTTGGTACAGAAGATACCAGTGTATACGAGAGGAGTCTCACTAGACCAGAGACTACGGTGGACGGAATACAAGGAACCGTTCAGCCATGGTACAACGGCAATTGAATTTAGGTTAGGTGTCTTAATGGTTGCTGTCTCGTGCCATTTCTAACACCTTCTGTACCAATCTACTCCTTATAAACCCCGCGATGTCTTGATTGTATTGTTTGTATTGTATTGTCTTGTAATTTGAATTGTATAGATGGATGACTTGCCGAAACCATGATATCAGTAAATGGATATAACTGGAGAATTATGTGGATGGATGTATATTCATGGTTCGGTTCAGTCAAGTTGTATAGATTAAACAGATTAAATATATGGATTCATATTGAATTGCTATATATATTTGAATCTCATTCAAGTCGGATTGATTATATTGAGACTCAGTCTGAGTCAGACAATTAGAAAAGAAATTGAATCCTGAATTAGATTTTGGTGTTATCGGTGACCGCTACACATGGACGGCAGGATTTGTGTCTTTTTCAAAGACGATTACCGTGTTGATAACACCGTTTGTTAAGTTGTCTACCTTAAAAAGGCAAGAACCCATATCTCCGGCTCCCTGAGGCTCAAGAAACTGGTTCCGCTTAAACCTATGTTTACTAGGGTCCTTATTGTAACTTAGTATAACTTGAGGGGGTTTTAATGTAAAAATAATTTTGTATAATTTTTAAAATACAGCTCAAGTATTTTATTATCCTCTTTAGAGTTTTCATTGATGTATATTTTATCAATGTGACATTTCCAGTGAAATAAACCTAATTTCATAATATATGGTATTTATTTGTAATATTAGAATTGTTTGGTATTTTCTTATAAATAGAATGTTTTTCTTGAATTTTGGAAATGTGAAATATTATAAATATTAAAAATAGATATTTTGATATTAATTATATATATATATATATATTAAAAATATAAGTTTTATTTATAATAGAAATCACATTTTTTTCTACAGAAAATTGATTTTTAAATCTTTTGAGACCGTATGCTCCTTGCGGAGGTCTGCATCTCGCACTACTAAGCCCTAGAATGTGCGATAATCCACACCATCCCGAACGGGTTCCCCAAAATGGGTTGTAGTGGCGCATGCAAAGATTTGTTAAAAATACATATCTTGTAGAAAAATGTTTTTATAGGTTGGAGGTAATTTTGTGTAAAATCGTATTTTCCCAAAACTATATTTCCAAAGATCACCGTGCTATGTTAAATATGAATGTTGTGAGGAGGTAGGTCATTATCTCGTGAACTATCTAAAGGTATAGTAAGGGATAATGATGTTTTATGTCGAAACTAAACTATTTGGTATTTTTCTGTAAAAATGCTATAAAAATTGAAATATAAATTATTTTGATATGAAACTTGTCAATATGTTTTGTGAATGTTTAATGATTATGATGTGAGAGTTTGGTATTATTGTGTTGAAGAAAAATATGATTTTTAAGGAAAAACCGAATCGGAAGTCGGATTAACTCCATTTCCGTCGAGTTTTAGAATTCTAAGTTTTTAGAATAGTAAAGAGAAAGGGGAGAATGGACTTACAGGATTTTAGTGTAAATAAGAGGAAAAGGAAGAAGGGGGAGGTGCCGGTGCGTCGTTTCGTCGCCGGAATCTCCTCTTATTGTCGTTGGAAGTTCGCCGTAGCTTCGCCCTTTGCTAACTCCACTTGCACACACAAAGTGTATGGAATTTTCTTGAGAGTTTGGAGAGAGATTTGGAAGTGAGGAGGGGTGAGTTTAAGTGTGGTATTTATAAGAAAAATTAGGGTTTAGGGTAGATGAAAGGGTGTGATAAAAATTGTATTAAATGTGTGATTTAAATTGTTCTGTAAATGTGCAGGGGAATTAAACCATACAGGGGTTATGGGGAGTCCAAGAGTTGCAGAAAAAATGAAAAATAAACTAGGGTTTCGGCCAAGTTGACCCGGCGGCGCCGGCCAAGTCAGCCGCGCCGCCGACCCGATTCGGCCTAGTCAGGCCGGGTCTTGACGCCACGTGTCCCTCGTCGCTTGGTTACCATAGTGGAGTCGTTTGTTTTATGTAGGACTCTTGGTTTTTACGGGTTATGCACGTGTAGACTCTTGATCTTCTAAAAATATTAAAAGAAATCAATTTAAAAAGAATATGTGGTTGATGGGATTTGAACTCTGGTGCTCTGTAACAATAGTGCAATGTCTTACCTATGAGCTTCAAACTCCTTCTTACTGTTCAAAAGCAAATCAAACTTATAATTTGTGCTCAGGCTTAAGTACCCCTTTCTGTATTTTTGAAAAAAAATTGCACAGAAAGTTTAGGGTTATTACATTTATTTTCTTGTAAATGAGAAAGTTTAGGGTTTTTCTAAAAAATTGCAGGTCAGAGCTGTATGAAACCCTACCATGCAGTTCAGTTCTGCGTGGACAGCCTAAGCAATATAACATAAGAACCAGCAACTAAAAATTCTTTACAATTCATGTTCCTTGAATCTTCCAATTCCATATATTTTGAATCTATCCTAACCCAAATCTTTCTTCCAAGGTTATGGATTCTCCAAACAACACCAGCACAAATTTCAACAACACTCCATCTCCACTTCCGATTACACCTATCGTCGCTGCTCCGATCAATGAGCAGACGGTTCTGCTTGAAGCAATCCGCAGCCTCCTGGAAGGACAGCAGCAACAGACCGCTATCCTGATGAACCGACCGGAGGCAGAAGCACCTGGGGTGAAGCAATTCAGGGATTTGCACCCCAAACAATTTGCAGGAATGGAGAGCCCTCTGGAAGCGGAGGAATGGGCTCAAAGCATTGAAGATGATCTGGCAGCGGCACAAGTGCCAGATATAGCTTTGGTCCGAGTTGCAAAGCTGCAGCTCACCGATAATGTACGGATTTGGTGGAAGGCGGAAGAAAGCCGTCTTGACCAACCTATTGAATGGAAGACTTTCCGTGACATGTTCGATGCAAAGTACTTTCCCGAGACTGCCCGCTTTGATATGGAACAACAGCTCATCCATCTGCAACAAGGTTCAATGTGGACCAAATCTGTAGATGAGTATGATGCTGAGTTTGCCATGCTCAGTCGGTAAGACATGTCTCAATAATTCGATTATTCAATATATCACATACTACACAGCTAATACAAGACCGTAACAGATTTGCGGCCCATCTCATACCGACTGTTGAGATCAGGGCTAGAAGATTTCAGCAAGGGCTGGACCCGAAAATCCAAGCTGCATTAGCTACAGGGGATTTCCCAACCCATGATATGGCTTTAAAAGCTACCCAAAGATACGAGGCGGTAGTAAAGAGAAAGAGCAGACCTCAATCTGCCGGAGCGAAGGGCCCTGCCAGTCAGATGGCAGGAGGAGCCTCTTCAAGGCCAACTGTTGAACTCAGAAGACTGGAAGAAGCCAATAATCAATCAAGTCCCGACTTTTTCTTCTATTGCAAGAGGGAAGGAACTTGCGGAAGGACTGTAGGCGCGCAAAAGGCTTGTGCCTAGTTTGTGGCGCATCCAATCACGGAATTGGAAACTGTCCTTATAGACGCAACCTAGCCCACACATCCATCAACTACCCGCAGCGGCCAGCTATCCAGGCTCCTGCACCTCGTCTTGCACTCCCTGCTCCACCACCTACACAACCTACTCGCCATTTCCATCAGGCACTGAGGAACATGCCTCGAGGGCAGAGAAACATGCCCCAAGGACAGAAGAATGTGCCTTCAGTTAGGAGGAATGATCCATGGCGTCAGGCTTTCCTTTTAGCGACCGAAGAAGCAGAGGCTGTAGACCAAGGTAATTTCCTCAACTCTTTTCAAAGCTTTCGCATTCTTTCGTTCTTTCACATATTTTTCATACACTACCAATAGTTTTATCGCCAAACTTTCTTTGAATCCGTTACATTTTCCTTTTATAAATTTCGAAGACGAAATTTTTATAACGAGGGTAGAATGTAACAACCATAAACTTTCTGTACAATTTTTTTTCAAAAATACAGAAAGGGGTACTTGAGCCTGAGCACAAGTTATAAATTTGTTTTGCTTTTAAATAGCAAGAAGGAGCTTGTAGCTCATTGGTAAGACCTTGCATTGCTGAACCAAAGCACTAGAGTTCAAATCCCATCAGCCACATTATTTTTTAATTAGTTTTCTTTTAATCTTTTTAGAAATCCAAGAGTCTACATGTGCATAACTCGTAAAAACCAAGAGTCACACATAAAACAAACTACTCCACTGTGGTAAGCAAGCGACGAGGGACACGTAGCGTCAAGACCCGGCCTGACTCGGTTGAATCGGGCTAGCGGCGCGGCTGACTCGGCCGGCGCCGCCGGGTCAACTTGGCCGAAACCCTAGTGTTTTTTTTTCATTTTTTCTACAACTCTTGGACTCCCCATAACCTCTGTATGGTTTAATTCCCCTGCACATTTACAGAACAATTTAAATCACACATTTAATCCATTTTAATACAATTTTTATCACACCCTTTCATCTACCTTAAACCCTAATTTTTCCTATAAATATCATACCTAAAATGACGCCTCCTCACTTCCAAATCTCTGTCCAAACTCTTAAGAAAATTTCATAGACTTTGTGTGTGCAAGTGGAGTTAGCAAAGGGCGAAGCTCCGGCGAACTTCCGACGACGATTCGAGAAAATTCCGGCGACGAAACGAAGCACCGGTGCCTCCCACTTCTTCCTTTTCTTCTCTTCTCCACTACAATCCAGTAAGTCCCTTCTCTCCCTTCTCTTTACTATTCTAAAAACTTATAATTCTAAAACCCGACGGAAGCGGAGTTAATCCGACTTCCGATTTGGTTTTTCCTTAAAAATCATATTTTTCTTAAGAAAAATAATACCAAACTCTCCCATCATGATCATTAAACATTAACAAACCATCTTGAAAAGTTTCATATTAAAAAAAAATTTATATTTCAATTTTTATAGCACTTTTACAGAAAAATACCATATAGTTTAGTTTCGATATAAACATCATTACTCCTTACTATACCTTTAGATAGTTCACGAGATAATGACCTACCTCCTCACAACACTCATATATAACATAGCATGATGATCTTTGGGAACATAGTTTTGGGAAAATACGATTTTACACAAAACTAGTTCCAACTTATAAAAACTTTTTTCTACAAGATGTGTATTTTTAATAAATCTTTGCAATGCGCCGCTACAACCCATTTCGGGGAACCCTTTCGGGATGGTGCGGATTATCGCACATCCTCGGGCTTAATAGTGCGAGATGCAGACCTCCGCAAGGAGCATACGGTCTCGAAAGATTTAAAATACAATTTTCTTTAGAAAATGTGATTTCTATTATAAATAAAACTCATATTTTTAATAAATAAATATATATGTAATTAATATAAAAATATCTATTTTTAATATTTATAATATTGCACATTTTCAAAATTCAAGAAAAACATTCTATTTACAAGAAAATATTATACAACTCCAATATTACAAATAAATACCATATATTATGAAATTATGTTTATTTCACTAGAAATGTCACATTGATAAAATATATAGCAATGAAAACTCTAAAGACGATAATTAAATGCTTGAGGTGTATTTTGAAAATTATACAAAATTATTTTTACATAAACCCCCCTCAAGTTATACTAAATTACAATAAGGACCCTAGTAAACATAGGTTTAAGCGGGACCGGTCTCTTGAGCCTCAGAGAGCCGGAGATATGGGTGCTTGCCTAGTTAAGCTAGACAACTTAACAAACGGTGTTATCAATACGATTATCGTCTTTGAAAAAGACACAAATCCTGCCGTCCATATGCAACGGTTACCGATAACACCAAAACTTAATTCAGGATTCAATTTCTTTTATAATTGTCTGATTTAGACTGAGTCTCAATATAATCAATCTGACTTGAATGAGATTCAAGTATATATAACGATTCAAGTATATATAATAATTCAATATGAATCCATATATTCAATCTGTTCAATCTATTAATCTATACAACTTAACTGAACCGAACCATGGATATACATCCATCTACATGATTCTTCAGTTACATCTATTTACTGATATCATGGTTTCGGCAAGTCATCCATTTATACAATCTATAATACAAGACAATACAATTTATAATACAATACAAACAATACAATCAAGACATCGCGGGGGTTTAAGGGGTAGATTGGTACGGAAGGTATTAGAAGTGGCACGAGACCGCAACCATTAAGACACCTAACCTGAATTCAATTGCCGTCGTTCCGAATATTATCACGAAGCCTTGTACTCTTGATTCCGTCCACCTTAGTCTCTGGTCTATTGAGACTCCTCTCGTATACACTGGCCTCTTCTGTACCAAGCTACGAACAACAGCGTTAACACTAAATACAACATTATAATAATATAATACAGTTTTAAAAGTTACACTCTCTCTGTCTATTCTATTTCTCCCTTATTTTTGGGACTTACCGAGCGATTTGTTCGCTGACGACATTCACTTTCTTCTTCTTTGGAATGTCGTCAGGTGTTTCGGACCTTCTGGAGATCGAGCCCACCAGCGAGGATTTGGATCAACTAGCTTTCGACCCGGAGCTTTAGTACTTGTACACATTTACATTATGTATTTTCCATTTCTATTATGCCGCTGTTTAGACATTGCTTTTCATTCCATGTATTTACTTTCAAGATGTATTGTAAAAAGAATATTAATGAATAAAGTTATTATTCAATTATATTTATTGTCTTTGTCTCTTGTGTATTTTACTTATATTACTTAGATACGCTTAGCGTGTTTACTTCAGAGTCACAGATAAGGCATTGCATCAACATACTTATACAATGCATGTGAATAAATAAAGTTGTTGTTCATTTATATTTATTGTCTCTGTCAAGAAACGCTTAGCGTGTTTACTTCAGAGTCACAGATAAGGCATTGCATCAACATACTTGTACAATGCATGTGAATAAATAAAGTTGTTATTCATTTATATTTATTGTCTCTGTCAAGAAGCTGAGAAGATGATGCAATTCTTTTTTATTTAGTTGGTAACGAAGAGAGATGGAGAGGATGAGAGGAAAAAAAGATGGGTTTGTACAAAAAATGAAGACGACGACGGATTAAAGATCGAGTTCGGAATTAATCTTTTAATTTTGCCTTGGTTGATTTATAACCTAACCGTTAAGCTAACTTGAAACTAATGGAATGATTTTTTTCAGTTCATGGAAAATAATTTCTTGTGGTTTTTTTAATAGAAATATGAAGTATTTTTTTTTTCTGTTTTTTAGAAATACCAAAAATTTGAAGGTGTGAAATTAGTAATGGTGAATAGGAAGGGCATGTGACATGTTGTCTTTGAAAGTAAATATTTTGGGGTTTCTTATCTCATCTGTGAACTTTGATATTTCCGTATTCTATGCTTAAACTTTGATATTTTCATATTGCACCCCCAAGTCTTTGATATCCCTATGTTTCAACCCCAGAGGTTTGTATTTTCATATTTCACTCCCAAAACCTTAAAAAAAACAAGATACGTACACTTCAAGTTAGCATTATAAGAATTAGAGATGAAATGAAAATATTATTTTACTTTTTCTTTATCAGAGAGCCACTTTTGACAAATTCTGTTAAAAATGGGGAGGAGGTAGACGAAATGCAGCAAAGACTTTAACCAGAACGACTTTCATGACGCTGAGATCTAAAGGGTGTATATTCATAAATAATGGATAAGAAATTATCCTTTGAAGTTAGCCTAGAGATGGAAGACGAAGTACAGTTCCTTTTGACTATAATATAGGCCTTTACAGGCATTCTGGGCTTCAGAGTGTAATTATGACAATAAATGTTTTCATAATTTATCTTGTCTTAGCACTATTCTGCTTAGCTCTAACCCATTTGAACTGTGTTGTAGTTTAAATTAAAAGAGGTTAATGGGCTGTGAACACTCCCTGTTTAAGTTGCAGGGACCAACAAAGAGGCTGCGTTCACAACTAACGAAGCTATAAGCGTTCGCAGCCCCATCTTTCCCTAAATTAAATAGAAGGCTAAGAGGGAAGGATTACTTTACTCTTGTATCAGTACCGTTGTAGCCTCAATCAACAATATTGTATATTGAATCTTGTGTTTATGCTTGCCGTGCATAATATATTCACTAACAATGTTTATGGTTATCAACAGTTCAGAATTGCAAACTATAAATCATAACCAAAATTTCAGCCCTGAATAAATAACGTTCTGCACATCAAAACTAGCAAGTTTAATTTCATATACAGGAAGGGATGCAGGATGGAACCCCGACTAAAATACAGAAAAATATGAAAACTCCTCTCCAATAACAGCGGCCAAGCATAACAGTGAATTGAATCGAGGAGTGTATTAATGCGAATTCATTTCTTTAGCAGAATAACCTCTTTTCAATAACTCTAACCATTCCAACGCTAACACATGAAATGTTTGATACAGCGATGCCCAGTACCACCGAATAATTTTCCCACAATCATTAATGCCCAAGATAGCAACAAATCTGCAGCACGCAATTACTCAGGTTAACTTCAGAACGCCATAAGATAAGATCCGAGATTTCAATCCACTTTTAAGAAAATAATTTTGTTCAGTTAATGACTTTTATATATACCTGCTACACTGTGCAGTACACCGTATGTCATGTATCTGCAGGGCACAGGTATAATTCACAGACAAGAATAGCAACTGATGAAATCTAAGACCTTGAGCAGATAGTTCCAAATAATCTCCAACGTGTTGCAGAAACAACCATACACCATGCCTAACATAAAAACAAAATTATCATCTTGTAATTCAACCGGCCACGTATTCTAACCCCACCTCCAGAAACCACTACCAGATTAAAATCACATATTAAAAAAAATTCTTTGGTTAGAGGGTGATTCAATTTTGGTTATAGGTTCGACTAATCATGAAGGCTCTCCTTTGCAAAATTGATGTTTGATGAAATATGGGAGTGAATTGGATTGCTTGAGAGCTTTTGAGCTTCTCATATCTTCCGTGAAGGGGATGTTGATGGTATTGTCGGGTTTGATGATATGACACTTTGGGAGACTTTAATGCAGTTTGTCCGTAGTGACCATCAGGATTGCTAAAGCGTTTTGAGATTAAAAAAATCAAGAAAGAAGAGAACAGAGATTGCTTGCATGATATCCTCGAATAACCAATCCTCAATGAAAACTACCCAAGAGTCAGCATTAGCCAATAAAAACCCCAAACCCAGACTCATTCAATCCAACATGGGTTATGCAAGCTTAAAGAGCGTCGAGGCTTCGGTGGCCGCCGAAGTCTATCGCCCGCCCCCAACAAGCATTGACGTATTCAACATCAACACCGTCGAAGAGCCTTGGCTCATCACAACCACTACAGTTGATTCTAATACTAAAGAAGAAAATAAACAAGAACAAGATGAGGTCATCAAGAAGCCGATGCAAATCTCCCTCTCAATGCTTGAAAAACTCAAGGAGGCTACTAACGACGTCGCCTCCAGCTTTCTTGGTCCGAGGTCAGCAAGGCCTTGGAGGATCTACAACCCACCCTCGACCAAACACCTATCACACCACCAACCAAAGAAACATTGTCTAACAAAGGGACCACAACGACGAAAAAAGATGCACCATTGCCATTGCCGCAAGTCGTTGGCTCGCTGAAAGAGAATTGCTTCATTCTCCGCGACAGGCTCGAGCGCGAGGGCAACAAGACAGACTTAACAAAATTAAAGTGGAGGAGGCTGGACCCGCTCGAGGGTTATGAAGCACGGTACTGTCAAAAACCATTTTACCCAATAGCTTAACCTGTTGGGACTAGAGATAAAAATGTATATATATCAAGCTAATTAGCATTACTCTTGGCACTCACCCTCCCGTTGGCCTTTAGGCCACATGGAAAGGCCTCTGGCGGAAATATTTGCTAATAATGACATACTATGAAGCACCGACATGGACACAGTAAATTTGTAAAAAGGAGGACACGGGTAGTGGGGGGGGGGGGAGGGCACAAAAATAAGCAAAATCAATGCAATTATGCGACACAATCAATAACTTTTCAATTCATAAATTAAAGTCTAAATTAGCAAATTAGAAATCAGATTTTTTTTTACTTGAGTCAATTTCGATGTCAAGACCTCGAGGGACAGGCCGCAGGAGACAACAGGGTGTCGGCTATAGGCGACTCGGGCGAGAAGCTGAGGACCCGAGGGTGAGGGACGGAGGGAGGGCCGAAGGGGAAAGGTCGCGAGGGCAAAGGGGGTCGAGCTCGAGGACGCGAGGGGCGCGGCACGAGTTGCGAGGGCTAGGGGCTCCGCGAGTTGCTGCGAGAGCGAGAGAGAGGACCGATGGGCGATGCCAGGCAGCGAGGGGTGAGGGCGATGGAGAGGCGAGGCCGCAAGGGTCGACGCAGGCGTCTCATGGTGATACAGAGGCGAGACGTGCACGCAAGGGGGGAGGAGGCTATTTTAATCGCGTTTGGAGAGAGGGGGAAAAGTTTAGCTATTTAGGATTTGGAATTGAATATATATGTAAACTTTGTAGATTAGTCCTTCACTTTTAATAAATTGCAGGACCGTTTTTTTGGGGAAAAATTGCATAGTCCTATTTTTTTTTACAAAATCCCAGTGGGGGCACGCGCCCCTGCGTGCCCCCACTTGGGTCCGCCTCTTGGGACACGGCTATATATATATATATGAAAAGAAACACAAGAAAATAATTTAAGGCTATATTGTTTATTATAACTATAAATTTTCTTAAGCACAAACAAATACATATATAAAACTTAAGGTAAAACATAGAAGAATAAAATTAAAATAGTAAAAACAAACAAAATATTAACCCTTTTTAATTAGAGCTGACTTTCATAGACCCAATTTCATCATTTGCATCAATTTAAATCATTACTTCTAGATCTAGTCCGACATGACCGACATGAAAGATATTGAAATTTTTTATATTCTTGTATCCAAGATATCAAAGTAGTCCACACACGTACACGTTCTTATTTTTCAACTCCTTACACTATGTAGAAATGTCGGACACGTCTAATTTAGATGGACACGGCACAAGTGTGCCGGATACGGCGTCCAACGGAGTGTCCGAGTGTCCAATATACGTCGGACATGGACACAGCGAGTAAATAGAAGTGTCTGTGCTTCATAGATGACATAAAAGTTGGGGGTAAATCCATATTTTGAAATTAATAATTTCAAGGTTTAAACTCGGGATCTTTTGAAATCAGGTTACTATGATACTTCCAGGAAACAGTGACGGGGTGGTCCTCTACACAACAACGCTCCGCGGTGTCCGCCGAACATTCGAGGACTGCAAATGGGCGAGAAGGATTGTTTATCCGAACCCAGTTGATGCAGAATGTCGACGAGCGTGACGTTTCGCTGCATGGAGAGTTCTTGAAGGAGGTGAGGGAGTTGGTAGGGGAAAGTAGCGGAGTGCCTAGGCTATTTGTAATGGGAAGGTATATCGGGGGGATAGACGAGATGGTGGAGATAAACGAGAGAGGGAAGTTGAAGGACATGATGAGATTGGTGGCGAGAAAAGGAGGGAAAGAGGTTAAGGGTGGATGGGTGGATTGCGAAGGGTGTGGAGGGGCTAGGTTTGTGCCATGCCTGGAGTGTAATGGGAGTTGTAAGATATTGAAGGAGGATGTGAAGGAAGTGGTGAGGTGTGACAAGTGCAATGAGAATGGGCTTGTGATGTGTCCATTCTGTCATTAGTTTGTATTTCCAATAGTGTAAGTGTCGATTCTGTGTGTAAATTATAGTAAGAAGGGTGTCACTAAGGTTTTTTTTTTCCTTTTTGCTCGATAAATAATTTTTTCTGCTCCTTCAGAACTGAGATACAATTCTAGACCAAGAATGGATCAACAGGAAGGGAAATATTTGTATGCATCATAACTAAATAGATTTTTTTTTGTGTTTACAGATGGTTCATTAAATTTTACTGTAAGTAGAGGCGGAACATGAAAGGATCGCTTTTACCTTGGAAAAGATGGATCTAATTAACTTCTGCAATCTGCATGTTGCAAAATAATCTGAATATTCCCTGAACGCTAAGTTTAGCTATAACTTTAGCTACAAACAGCTCAGCATTTGCTTATTTTCTCCATTCTCTTCAATTTAAAACTCTTTATGATAGGCTAACGTTGATTATAAGAGATATCATATGTATACTTACAATAAGACTCATACCTTAGTACCTTACTAAACTTCATACACCATGGCAAATCCTTAATTCACTGCCTTTTTAGTCCATTGTGAATGAGAAGGAGGGCTTGATATAACTTTTCCTGAAAGCACATAGTACAAGTACAATGAAAATTAATAATGATATGTAGAAGAAAAAGATTACAGAAAATAGGACATGTACCTGCTTAGTAGTTAGCATTCTTGACACGGTCAGAACTGTTGCACAGTTTCATTTTCAACTTCTGTAACATCAAACAATTGATATTAACAGGATCAAGAAGAACCTCCTCCAAGTAACCCCCTTGAAAACCCAAGAGTATGTTAGAGAAATCACAGTAAAACTAAATGGCGGTCAATTTCTGGAGAACATCTCTAAAGTTTCCTGTATTTACCAGAAAGACTCTATAACTTAAAAATGCATCTCCCTATTTCCACTTGCAGTATATAACAGGGCTCTCTTACAATTGTAAGAAAGAGAGAAATGGATAGTGTTAGAGAGAGAGAGAGATGAGAGAGAAAATGATTAGGGAAATGTAATGGGTTTTTTTAGCTCAAGGCTAATTTCCCTCTTTATATAGGCAAACACATTATGCAATTGCATCTCTATTATTATCTTAATTACATATAACCCTGTATATAATACGGTTATTCTTAACACTCCCCCTCAAGCTGGAGCATACATATCAAACATGCCCAGCTTATTATAAAGAAATCGCACTCTATTCTTTCGTAGGGGTTTTGTGAATAAGTCTACAAGTTGATGTGCCGATTGAACATAGTAGACATCAACAATCTCATCTTCAACTTTCTCACTTACAAAGTGGCAATCCACCTCAATGTGCTTCGTTCGTTCATGGAACACAGGATTGGAAGCAATATAAATCGCAGCCTTATTATCACAATATAGCCGCATAGGTAAGATGGGTGCAAAACCAAGATCTTCCAGTATAAATCGAATCCACACAAATTCACAAGTGGTATTCGCCATGGCTCGATATTCTGACTCGGTGCTGGAGCGGAACACAATACTTTGCTTCTTACTTTTCCAGAAGACCAAGTTACCTCCTACAAACATGCAGTATCATGTAGTAGATCTGTGATCAGATGGAGATTCGGCTCAATCTGCATCTGTAAAGCCCGCCACTCTCGAATGACCATGATCTGAGTATAATAGGCCTTTTCCTGGAGCATTCTTTAAATAACGAAGTGTGCGAATCACTGCATCCTAATGAGTCATTCGAGGATCAGCCATAAATTAGGTCACAACGCTAACATGATATGAGATGTCCGGTCGGGTGACGGTGAGATAATTCAATTTACCGACCAATCGTCGGTATCTTTTAGGATCTTCAACCAACTCACCTTGTCCCGGAAGTAGTTTGGTATTCGGATCCATAGGAGCCTCTATGGGTTTGCATTCTAACATCCCAGCTTCAGTGAACATATCCAGCACATACTTCCGCTATGAGATATAGATGCTCTCTTTCGACCGAGCAACTTCGATGTCCAAAAAGCACTTAAGGCTCTCAAGGTCCTTAGTCTGAAACTTTATTTGCAGGTGGTGTTTAAGCTGTGCAATACCAGCTTCATCATCGTCAGTAATTACTATGCCATCGACATCACCAAAAGAATACAAGCCCATTATTATTACGATAGAACACTGAATGGTCATGTGCACATTGTTTGAAGCCAAACAAAGTAACCACCTCGGTAAATTTCCCAAACCAGGCTCGAGGGAACTGTTTCAAGCCTATAATGATTTCTTCAATCGACAAACGATACCAGACTCCCTATGAGCAACAAACCCAGATGGTTGCTCCATATATACCTCCTCGACCAAAGAACCGTGAAGGCATTTTTCCCATCAAACAAATGCAATGGCCAATGATGGGTAGCAGTAAGAGACATAAGTAGACGAACAGAAGTCATCTTCACCACAGAAAAAAAAATCTCCTCATAATCAACTCCATAAGTTTGCGAATACCCTTTTGCAACCAAACGTGCAAGATTAAGCTTCACAGTGTATACCCAGCGACACCCTACAACCTTCTTTCTAGCCGGAGGAGGAACCAAATCCCATGTCTGATTCAATTCGAGGGCAAACATCTCATCAATCATAACATCGGTCCACCCTTTATGAGACAAAACATCCAGAAAAGACTTGGATAAAGCATGAGAGTTGAGTGAGAAGATATATCTACGATACATCGAAGATAAGTGAGATGTGGCCACATGGTGAGCTATAGGATGAGAAGTGCAGCTCCGGGTGCCTTTCCGTAAGACAATAGGGAGATCAATATCACTCTCCGGCGGAACTTGAGACTCTGGGAGATTAGGAACAAGAGGCTGTGGCTCAGGAGCAGGCTGAGGTTTGGGAGCCGTACGGGCTTGACTAGCATATACTCTCGTAACCAGTGGTATGGGATCCAATAGTAGAGAATCAAGAGTAGTAGGTGGCTCAATAGGAACAGTGCGGGTGATTTCCAATTCAGGAGGTGGAGAAGCAACCGACTCAGACGGGATGCCATGTACGAAAAATAGAAGAGATCTAAAGGAAAGTCACTGTCCATATCTACAGGAGTGTGCGATGTAGAGAAGTATGGAGTAGACTCATGAAAAGTCAAGTCGGCTGATATAAATCGATAACGTAATTCAGGACTATAGCAACGACATCCCTTATGAACCCAATAATACCGAAGAAAAATGCACTTAATAGCCTTGAGATCTAGTTTAGAACCCTGGTAGTAGATCATAAACAAAATAAACACATCCAAATACCCGCGGAGGGACAGAACAAGAAGAGACCATCGACAGGAACAATATGGAATGAGAAATCTGTCCATCGAAGACATACATGGGTATATGATTAATCAAGTGATTAGCAGTAAGGATTGCATCTTCCCAAAAATATTTAGGCACTCGCATATGAAACAGGAGAGTTCGAGTGATCTCTAACAAATGTCGATTCTTCCTTTTTACCACCCCATTCTGTTGAGAGGCATAAGGACAAGAGAATTCATGAATAATTCCAAGTTGCTCTGTATATGCCCGACAAGATGTACTAAAGTACTCCATGGTATTATCACTCCTCAAGATACGTACACTGATTCCAAATTGAGTCTTCACTTCAGAACAAAAGGTCTGGAAATAAGAACACTTCACTCCTGGATTTCATCAAAATTAACCACGAGACTCGAGAAAAATCATCGATGAAGGTCACAAAGTATCGAAATCCTCCCTGGGCAACAACAGAGCATAGCCCCCAAATATCAGAATGAACTAAATCAAAAGGTTTGTCCACTCTTTTATTAATATGAGATGGGTAGCTGGAGCGATGATACTTGCCCAACTCACATGATTCACATTCTAAAGTATACAAGGAACCAAAAGATGGAATCATCTTCTTTAACGTTTGTAAGGACGGGTGACCAAAACGGCAATGAGTATCAAAGGCTGATGTAGGACTCGATGTTGGACATACTATAGGACGTGGGTGCTCATCAAGGTGGTATAGTCTATCAATTTCTGTCCCGGTGCCAATCATTCGCTTCGTCTCACGCTCCTGAAAAACACTTCCTCCAGAGAAAAAGATAGCGCTTCAATGCAATTGCCGAATCAGTTGGCTAACGGGATAATAAGTTGAAAGGGAATCGAGGCAAGTATAGAACAGAAGACCGAGGTAATTGTGATGTAGCCTAAACTGAACCCGCTCCTACAATTTCAGCTGTAGTGCCATTTGCTAAACCGACCGGGGTGATTCCATGTCTCTCCTTATAGGAAGACAATATATTTTGCTCCCCGTCATGTGATCTGTAACGCCAGAATCAATAATCCAAGGATAAGGAGCATTTGTTAGCGAGAAACAAGATATATGATTGCTTCTTGCCTTGATCAAATCTGAAGTGAGTGAAGACACACGGAGATGAAGTCTTTGTATTTCATCATTTACACAGAATCCTTCGAAATTAGGAGACAGTGCGGCCGATGTTATCATCATAGCTAGTCGTAAACAGCAAAGGTTCTCAACCAATCTATCAAACACCTGATGGGATGGTTTAAGCTCACCAGTTTCAATTACCAAATAACAAGAAATGGTGCTCTCAAAATCGAGGCAACCCTCAAAATAATGCTCGTATCTGCAAACGAGCTTGAATCTACACACCAAAAGAAAGAGATCTCACAAGATCACACCTAAATCAATCAAGAATGCCAACCAACCAACCAAGGAAAGGAATCTACACAGATTCCATCCAAATATCGTGATCGATCTTCTAAGATCCGATCCACGATCAAACTACTAGAACTCAAACAAACAACCAACTCAATCGGATCCGATCACAGACTCCAACGACTCCAAAACGCCGACAATACAATCACTCGCGGAACTCATAATGAAAATAAGACTAATCAACATCAATCGATCGAGACATCACCTCAAAAATCCTCGTATTACTATAGTAATCACCAAGAAAGAGCTCAAAATCTCCAAACTAAGCACTTAACTCCCAAAGCAAACACAAAAATCCTAAATCGAATATAAACTGAGAACTAAATCTCCAAATCAAACATCAGAATCTCCATGAACATCAATAGAGCACTTAATCTCCCAAAAAACGAAGCAACTCGAGGCAGATCCAAGTTGCTCGAGGTCAAAGGACAAATCGAGGTCGAAGAAGTAGCAGGAGGTTGAAGAAGCAGCGGCGGCAATAGATCTTAGATCGAGCAAGCAATCATCTCAAATCGATCAAGAATCAAATAAGAATCATCCAAATCGAAATCGAACAAGAAGTAGATTTGAATACACCCAAATCGAGCTCAAGTCGAGGTCATCCTCATCATTGATGGCGGATCGGCAAGAGATCGATGACAAGAGCGTCAACTCAGCTCGAATCGTTACCAATTGGCGTCGAGAGGCTTCGCGGGAGATTAGGCGTCGGCCGTCGAGGGTCGGCGAGGGTCTACGGTGGTGGGAGGCGGTGACGATGGCCGTTGCGGCTGAGTTTGGGTTCGGGGTTTGTTAGTAACGGAGAGTTGAGATTAGAGATGGTTACTGATGGGGGTTGAGATTAGATCCGAGGATCTGAGTGGCTCAGATACCATGTTAAACAGAGAATGATTAGCGAAATGTAATGGGTTTTAGCTCAATGCTAATTTCCCTCTTTATATAGGCAAACATATTATGCAATTACATTCCTATTATTATCCTAATTATATATAACCTCGTATTTAATACGGTTTATTCTTAACCGAAAGTGTTCGTGAAAGAAAAACCATGGCATGATTATATGATTTAAATTAGCAAAAGATGAAAAGAACACATGAATATATAACTGCTAAAGGTTGTTTTGAAGTGTGCAATTGATACACAGTTCTATCCGACTTGAAAGTTCAACACAACAATGCGACAGAAAAAAGCCTAACACAGTAAAGCCACTACATTTTTGCCGTAAACAAAGTTTCTCCTTATTGAATAATTCAGTTAGCATGTACAGGCAAAAAATAGCCATAACAAGAACATAAGAAGAGGAATTTTTCATTTGGCTCCGAGCTTACAGAAACTGGTGTGGGTAGAAAAGCTCGTGCATAATTGTAACCGAACAAACAAAAGCTTAACCATGATTGTGCAAACAAATTAGTATGTCTTGCTGCAAAATTCCACTTGATGTCCCGTTTGGATTAACAGAAATATATCCATTTAAAGTAGCCTGCAGAAATAAGCTCGTCTCATCCTTTTGACTTGTTTTCCTCATTTCTCCAGTTGAACAAATACGTTGAGATTACAAGCATCCGTAAGCTGATGTGATCAAACCTTTGGAACCGTTGTAGGGTGAGTTTATAACAGAATAAGGCCATGGTGCCAATGGTTGTACAGAGAATTGATGTGTGAACAGAGCTGCAGTCACAGACGATGGGAGATTACAACAAAATTTAAATACTTACTGTGAAAACATCAAATTGTTTATGAATTACAAGTTCATTATAACTATTTAATATTTTCACGAATCAAGAAAGTTTTCAAGAATCTTTAAAATGAAAATCGTAGAATACTCTTGAAGAAAAATCTTATAGAAAATTCTGGCAGATGGGAAAAGATAGGAACAAAAATAGGACAGGTATACTAATGGATAAAAATGCTAGTGTAGTTGACGTAAAAAGGAATGAAAATATAAGAATGTTAATAAAACTTGCATTAGAAGAAAATGTTTTTAATATGAACCTTCACGAAAAAAAACCCTTCCAAGTTTCAACGTTCGGAAGAAAACTCCCAAAAAGTCTGAAAACTCTAAAAAGCTATGTAGCGGTCAACGTTTAATGTAGAAATTTGCATGTTAAATGACCTTTTTACTTTTTTACTTAGCCCCCTCGTACTTCACAACAACAACAACTACTGAGCCTTTTATTCCAAGCATATGGGATAAGCTACATAAACCAACATGAGAATCACACCGGGTCGAGCACATGAATCCTCCGCCTCCACTCACTCCTATCGAACAATATATTTTCATTACGACCTTTGACATCCATATCTTTTCGTATCGCCTCCATCCACGTTTTCTTCGGTCTCCCTTTCGCACTTTTGACTTGGCCTAAATCGAGAATATCCATTCGTTTAACCGGTGCTTCCGTCGATCTGCGTCGCACATGACCAAATCATCTTAGACGGTTTTCCTGCATATTCTCCTACATGAGTGCTGCACCAACCTTTGCACGAATATCCTCATTTCACACCTTATCCTTCCTGGTGTTACCACACATCCAATTGTATGATGAATGGAGAACAATTATCTTAATATCTATAAGAATAAATGAGATATACAAAATTGTTCAAACTATTGTGAAATTAAGCATATGAGTGATACTATAATAAAAGTATGTGAGAAAATAATCGAACAGAGATTAAAAAAAGAAACATCCTTATCTGAAAATTAGTTTGGTTTTATGCTAAGTCAATCCATCATAGAAGCAATTATTTATTAAGACGGTTGATAAAGAAATACATAGGGAAAGCGGCTTATGATAGATCTCTTCTTACTAAATAGCCCTCCAACGGCAAAAGCACCAAAAAGATCTCAAATGACGAAATGTGTTGAGACACCCTACAACGGTAAGATAGTCAAATTTCCTTTTAACGAGGAAATTACCAAAACGTCGTCAAGTGACGAAAGTAATGAAATGCACTATGATTACGGAATTTCCAAAATGCCCCATCGAAGCAAAAGTACCAGATACGTCCTTCGAACGAAATTACTAAAATACCAATCAAAGACCAAAATAAGCATTTCTTCAAAAATCACTGATCCCACACTACGACGCCAATTTTTAAAACTTGTGCACCAGTATGTCCTTAAAGTGGAATTAGATCAAAATATTCCAAACTGGACCGCTATATCCTTAAACTGGATTTATATTAAAAAAATCAAAATGGACAATCATGTCCCATAACTAGAACTCTGCCGAAATTTCAAACGCTCTCAAATATCCTAAATTTTCAAACGTCTTTTAAGTTATATATATATATATATATATATATATATATGAGAGAGATTAATGGAGGAAAGAGACCATAGGAGGGGATTTCCTCCTATGGCGTGGAAAAAATACAACCTCCACCATTTTTTCCGACGATCGGCACCCATCATCATCATCGTTATCATCTAAGATATGCGTACACCAAATTTCATTTGATTCCACAACTTTTTTACCGTTGATTTAGTGGGTTCAAAATTAACAGTTTATCGACAATAGAACTTTTTACATTGCTAAATCAACGGTGAAAAAGTTGTAGAATCACATGAATTTGGTGTACCCACATCTTAGATGATAACGATGAAGATGATGGGGGCCGATCATCGAAAAAATTGGTGGAGGTTGTATTTTTTCCACGCCATAGGAGGAAATTTCCTCCTATGGCCTCTTTTCTCCATTATTCTCTCTCTCTCTCTCTTTCTATATATATATATATATATATATATATATATATTCAAATTCTCAAAATACTCCACTAGATTCTTTCAAACTCTCCAAAATGTCCCCAAGACCACAAATTTCTCCAAATTCTCTACGTTTAATTCTGAAGCGTACAAATTTCACCAAATTTTCGAAAATCTCTTAAACTCTACAAAAATCTTAAAATTTTCAAAATATTCAACCAAATTCTTTCAAATTTCCTAAATACCTGCAAGCTCCATAAAATTCCTAAATTGACTTCCATAAATTCTAAAATTCCTAAAATATATCAAATCCCACCAATTCTTAGATTACCTAAATATACCCAAAATCCATAAAATTCCTAAATTCTCAAAATATCTCCAAATCCATAAATTCCAAATCCACAAAACATTTTTATTTCCATTAATTTCCTAAATTCTCTAAAATATCCTAAACATTCATAAAAAAATCCCAAATCCACAAATCAAATCCAAAACAACATCTAAGTCGTTAAACTAAAACCAAATCAAATCGACCTTTGAGTTGTTAAACTGAAACCAAATCAAACCTAAATTCGATATCTACGCCTATAAACATGAACCCAAATCAAATTCAAGTCGACCTCTAAGTCGTAAAACTAGAACTAAATCAAACAGAAATTCGTCCCCTACGTCGTTAAACAGGAATTCAAATCAAGTTCAAATTCGACCGCTGTATCGTTAAACTGAAACCAAATTTTCCAGAACTTCTTAAACATCATAAAAATCTTCAAATTTTCAAAATATTTCACTAAATTCTTTCAAATTCCCTAAATATCTCCAAGCTCGATAAAATCTCAGAATGTTTAAAAATCTCAAATTCCCCAAAAATACCAAATTTTATAAATTCTTAAATTCCCTAAATATCTCCAAACACCATAAAACTCCTAAATTCTCAAATTCCATAAATTCCAAATTCTCAAAGACATCTTTATTTCCATTTATTTCCAAAATTCTCTAAAATATACTAAACTTTAAAAAAAGGTTCACAAAATCCAAATCAAATCCAAAATAGAAATCTACATCGTTAAACTAGAACTAAATCAAATCGACCTTTAAATTGTTAAACTGGAACTAAATAAAACCTAAATTCGATCTCAACGCTGAATTCTAAAATTCCTCAAATATATCAAATTCCACAAATCCTTAGATTCCCTAATATCACCAACTTTATAAAATTCCAAATTTTCCAAACATTTTTATTTCCATTAATTTTCAAAATTCTCTAAAATATCATAAACTATCACAAAAAAGTCCAAAATCCAAATTAAATACAAAATCGACATCTACGTTGTTAAATTAGAATCAAATCAAACCTAAACCCGATCTCTAGACGTTTGAGTGGAACCCAAATCCCATTCCAGGCGACCTCTAAGTCATTAAACCAGAACCAAATCATATCCAAATTTGACATCTACGTCGTTAAACTGGAAGCCAAATCAAGTTCACGTTTGACCGGAACCAAATCAAACCTAAATTCGATTTCTAGGCCGTTAAAGAGGAACCCAAATCTAATTCAAGATAACCTCCAAGCTATTAAACCAAATGAAACCCAACCCAAATTCGACCTCTACGTCGTTAAACTGGAAACCAAATCAAGTTCAAGTTCGAGCGCTACATCGATAAACTAGAACCAAATCAAATTGAACTTTAAGTCATTAAATTAGAACAAAATTTTCCAAAACCTCTTACTCTATAAAAAGCTTCAAATTTCCAAAATATTCCTTCAAATCTTTCAAATTCCCTAAATAGCACCAAGCTTCATAAAATACCTAAACTGTCCAAATATTTTAAATTACAACAATTCTAAAATTTCCCAAATTTCTCAAAATCAACAAATTCTTCGATTCCTTAAATATCGCCAAAGTCCATAAAATTCCTAAATTCTTCAATTCCACAAATTTAAAACTCTTAAACCATCTTTATTACGATTAGTTTTCCCAAATTCTCAAAAATATCCTCAACTTTCAAAAAAATTCCCAAAATTAAAATTAAATCGAAATACGACATCTATGTCGTTAAACTAGAACCAAATCAAATCGACCTCTAAGTTGTTAAACCAGAACCAAATCAAACTCAAATTCGATCTCTACGTCATTAAACTGGAAGCCAAATCACGTACAAGTTTGACTGCTATATCATTAACTTGGAACCAAATAAAATCGAGCTTTAAGTCGTTAAACTGAAACAAAATTTTTCAAAACCTCATAAACTCTACAACAAATCTTCAAATTTTTGACATATTCCATCAAATTCTTTGAAATTTCCTTAGTACCTCCAAGCTTTATAAAATTCCCAAATTGTCCAAATATCTCATATTCCAGAAATTCAAAAATTCCCCAAATATAATAAATTTCACAAATTCTTAGATTCCCTAAATATCTCCCAACTCCATAAAAATTCCTAAATGCTTCAATTTAAAAAATCCCAAATTCTCAGAACATCTTAATTTCAATTAATTTAGAAAATTCTCAAAATATTCTAAATTTTCACAAAAAATTCCTAAAGTCATCAAATCCGAAATCGAAATTCAAGTCGACCTCTAAGTAGTTAAAGTAGACCAAATTCGACTGCGTCGTTCAACAGGATGCTAAATCAAGTTCAAGTTCGATCTCTACATTATTAAACAGAAAGTCAAATCAAGTGCAAATTCGACCGCTTCAACGTTAAACCAGAACCAAATCAAATTGAACTTTAAATCGTTAAACTGAAACCAAATTTTCCAAAACCTTTTCAACTTTACAAAAATCTTCAAATTTTCAGAATATTCCATCAAATTCCCTATATATATGTAAGCTTCAAAAAATTCCCAAATTGTCTAAATGTATCAAATTCCACAAATTCTAAGATTCCCCAAATATAACAAATTCGACAAATTCTTCGATTCTCTAAATATCTCTAAATTCCATAAAATTCCTAAATTCCCCAATTCCATGAAATCCAAATTCTTAAAACATCTTTATTACCATTAATTTCACATATTCTCTAAAGTATCCTAAACTTCCGCAAAAAATTCTTAAAATCCAAATCAAATCCAAAATCGACATCTAGTCGTTAAACTAAAACCAAATCAAACCTAAATTTTATCTCTACGCCATTAAAAAGGAACCGAAATCAAATTTAAGTCGACCCTAAGTAGTTAAACTATAACCAAATCAAATGTAAATTTGACCTCAAAGTCAATTAAACAAGAAGACGAATCAAGTTCAATACGAAGCAAAGAAGACCAATTAGAACTTTTATCTCTTCGGAAAATGGAGGTATGTGCTTATGGAGATTATTATTGGCGAGACCCATATTTAGAATTCGGGTTTAAGGAAAACCGTCTACAGTATTTTGATATTTATCATGCAGAGATAAGTGACATCGGAAGTGCTTATCATAGTCACAAATTCACGATTCGGGAATAATTCGGCAAGGTCGAAAATTCGGATTCGGATAATTATTCGGAAAAAATCGGCAGGTATTCGGGAAAGATTCGACAAGTATTTGGAAAATGTTCATGAAGGATTTCGAGCAAGAAATTAATATATGAGGCGCTGGGTTTTGGTGTTGTGAATTATTCGCTGTTTATTTGAATAATTTGCGAATTATTCGAAGTGTTCGCCAGCGGCGATTAACTCGGAGATTTAATTGGCCGATCAAAAATTCGCGAATTCGCCGAAAGTTGAAGATCGTCCGCTATATCTTTAAACTGAAACCATATCAAGTTGAAGATCGTCCGCTATATCTTTAAACTGAAACCATATCAAATCGAATTATAAGTTGTTAAACTAGAGCCAAAGTTTCCAAAACCTCCACAAAACATATTCAAATTTTAAAAAAATTCTATCAAATTCTTTCAAATTTCCTAAATATCTACAAGCTCCATAAAATTCACTAATTGTTAAATATCTCAAATTCCACAAATTACAAAATTCTTCATATATATCGAATTCAACATATTCTTAGATACCCTCAATATCTCGAAACTCTATAAGATTCCTATATACTTTAATTCCATAAATTCCTATTTCTCAAAACATCTTTACTACTATTAATTTCCAACATTCTCTAAAAAGCCTAAACTTCCACAAAAAATTCCCAACATCCAAATCAAATCCAAAATCGAAATTACGGCGATAAACCAAAATCAAATCAAAACGGCCTCGAAGTTGTTAAACTTGAACCAAACCGAACCGAACCGGCCTCTACGTTGTTAAACCCGAACCAAATCAAACCAAAATTCGATCTCTACGTCGTAAACTGGAACCCAAATCCAATTCAAGCCGACCACTAAGTGATGGGTTCAAATCAAACCTAAATTTGACCTATACGTCGTTAAACTAGAAACCAAAGTTTCCAGAACTTCTTAAACTCTACAACAAATCTTCAAATTTACAAAATATTTCATCCAATTCTCACATTTCCTAAATATATCCAAGCTCCACAAAATTCCCAAATTGTCCAAATATCTTTAATTCTACAAATTCCAAAATCCCCCAAATATATTAAATTCCATGAAACCTTAGATTTCCGAAATATCTCCGAATTACATAATATTCCTAAATTCTCCTGTTCCATAAATTCCAATTTTCAAAACCTTTTTATTTCCATTATTTTCACAAATTCTCTAAAATCCAAAAAAAACTTTAACAAAAAATTCCAACAAATTGAACTCCAAGTCGTTAAATCTTGGAACCAAATTTTCAAAAATCTCTTAAACTCTATAAAAATCTTCAAATTTAAAAAATATTCTATCATATTCTTTCACATTTCCTAAATCTATCCATGCTCCACAAAATTCCCAAATTGTCCGAATATCTTTAATTCCCCAAATTCCAAAATTCCCCAAATATATTAAATTCCGCGAATTCTTAGATTCCCTAAATATCTCCAAAGTCGATAATATTCCTAAATTCTCTAATTTCATAAATCATAATTTCTCAAAACATCTTTATTTCCATTATTTTCGCAAATTCTTCAATATATCCAAAACTTTAACAAAATATTCCACCAAATTGTACTCTTAAGTAGTTACACTGGAACCAAATTTTCAAAAATCACTTAAACTTTCCAAAAATCTTTAAATTTTAAAACTATTCCATTAAATTCTTTCAAATTCCTTAAATATCGCTAAGCTCTATTAAATTCTCAAATTGCCCAAATATCACAAATTCCACAAATTCCCAAAATATATCAAAATCAAACAATTCTTAGATTTCCTAAATATCAACAAAGTACATAAAAATCCTGAAATCGTAAATTTCCATAAATTCAATATTGCCAAACCATCTATATTATCAATATTTCTCGAATCCTCTAAAATAACCTAAACTTTAACAAAAAAATCATAGCATCCAATCCAAATGAAGTCCAAAATCGATATCTACGTCGTCAAACTGGAAAGAAACCAAATCGGCCATGAAGTTGCAAGACTGGAATCAAATCAAATTTAAATCCGATCTCTATGTTGTAAAACTAAAGCCCAATCTAATTCAAGTCGAGATCTTTACGTCGTAAAACTAAAACCTAAATCTAATTCAAGATGACCTCTAGGTCGTGATGCTGTAACAAAAAAACCCAAGTTTGATTTATACGTCGTTAAACAGGAAGCTAGATCAAGTTGAAGTTTGACAGCTATATCGTTAAACTGGAAACAAATCAAATCGATCTCTAAGTCGTTAAACTAGAACCAATGTTTCCAAAACATCTTAAAAAGCACAAAACAAATTCCAATTTTAAAAAAATTCCTTCAAATTCTTTCAGGTTTCCTAAATATCTCCAAGCTCTATAAACTCCCAATTTGTTCAAATATCTTAAATTCCACAAATATATCAAATTCAACATATTCTTAGATTCCCTAGATATCTCCAAACTCTATAAGACTCAAAAATTCTTTAATTCCATAAATTCCAATTTCTTGCCATGCCAATTCAAGTTGACCGCTAAGTCGTTAAAATAGATTCAAATCAAACCCAAATTCGACCTATATGTCGTTAAACTGAAAACCAAATCAAGTTAAAAGTTCGACCTCTATTTCAGAAACCTGGAACCAAATCAAATCGAACTTTAAGTCGTTAAAATGAAGCTAAAGTTTCTTGAACTTCTTAAACTCAACAACAAACCTTCAAATTTACAAAATATTCCATCAAATTCTTTAACATTTCCTAAACATATCCAAGTTCCACAAAATTCCCAAATTGTGAAAATATCTTTAATTCCAAAAATTCCAAAATTCCCCAAAAATATCAAAATCCGTGAATCCTTATATTCCCTTAATATCTCCCATTCCATAATATTCCTAAATTCTTGAATTCCATAAATTCTAATTTCTAAAAACATCTTTATTTCCATTATTTTTCCAAATTCTCTAAGCGATCCAAAACTTTAACAAGAAATTCCATCAAATTGAAATCTTAGTCGTAAAACTGGAAACAAATTTTCAAAAATCTCTTAAACTCTACAAAAATCTTCAAAATTTAAAATAATTCCATCAAATTCTTTCAAATTACCAAAATATCGCCAAACTCCATAAAATTTCCAAATTGCCCAAATATCACAAGTTCTAAAAATTCTAAGATTTCCTAAATATCTCAAAGTCAACAAATTCTAAAATTCCCTAAATATCTCCGAACTCCACAAGATTCCTAAATTCTTTAATTCCATGAATTCCAACTTCTCAAAACATCTTTATTACCAAAAAAACCATGTTCGATCTATACATCGTTAAACTGGAAGCCAGATCAAGTTGAAGTTCGACAGATATATTGTTAAACTGAAACCAAATCAAATCAAACTCTAAGTCATTAAACTAGAACCAAAGTTTCCAAAACTTCTTAGACAACACAAAACATATTTGAATTGTAAGAAAATTCAATCAAATCTTTCAACTTATCGAAACATCTCCACGACTCTATAAAATTCCTAAATTGTTCATATATCTCAAATTCCACAAATTACAAAATTCTCCAAATATATCAAATTCTCTATTTTCTTAGATTCCCTAAATATCTCCAAACTCCACAAGATTCCTAAATTCTTTAATTCCATGAATTCCAACTTCTCAAAACATCTTTATTACCATTATTTTTTTACATTCTCTGAAAAATTCAAACTTCCACAAAAAATTCCCAACATCAAATCAAATCCAAAATCGGAATTATGTCGTTAAACTGAAATCAAATCAAACCGGACTCGTAATTGTTAAACCGGAACCAAATCAAATGGGCCTCTGCGTCGATAAACCTAAACCAAATCAAATCGGCCTCTACGTCGATAAACCTAAACCAAATCAACCCTAAATTTGATCTCTACGTCGTAAAACTAAAACTAAATCCAATTCAAGTAGACCTCCAAGTCGTGATGCAATAACCAAAAATCCCAAGTTCGATCTATACGTCGTTAAACTGGAAGCCAGATCAAGTTGAAGTTCGACAGCTATATCGTTAAACTGGAACCAAATCATATCAAATTCTATGTCGTTAAACTAGAACCAAAGTTTATGTTAAACTCGAACAAAATCAAATCTAAATTCGATCTCAACGTGCCATTTCAAGTCGACCACTAAGTCGTTAAACAAGATTCAAATCAAACCCAAATTCGACCTATATGTCGTTAAACTGGAAACCAAATCAAGTTAAAAGTTCGACCACTATATCGTAAACCTGGAAGCAAATCAAATCGAACGCAAAGTCGTTAAAGTAAAACTAAAGTTTCCTGAACCTCTTAAACTCGACAAATTTCAAATTTACAAAATATTCCATCAAATTATTTCACATTTCCTAAATATATCCAAGGTCCATAAAATTCCTAA
Organism: Agapanthus africanus; assembly: GCA_030015575.1. Taxonomy (NCBI): domain Eukaryota; kingdom Viridiplantae; phylum Streptophyta; class Magnoliopsida; order Asparagales; family Amaryllidaceae; genus Agapanthus; species Agapanthus africanus. Next base: position 42,768,583 of record CM057342.1, read on the forward strand.
ATTGTGAAAATATCTTTAATTCCACAAATTCCAAAATTCCCCCAAAATATCAAATTCCGCGAATCCTTAGATTCCCTAAATATCTCCAATTCTATAATATTCCTAAGTTGTCCAATTTCATAAATTCTAATTTCTAAAAACATCTTTATTTCCATTATTTTCCTAAATTCTCTAAAAGATCCAAAACTTTAACAAAAAATCCATCAAATTGAAATCTAAGTCGTAAAACTAGAACCAAATTATCAAAAAACTCTTAAACTCTACAAAAATCTTCAAATTTTAAAATATTCCATCAAATTCTTTCAAATTCTCTTAATATCGCCAAGCTCCATAAAATTTCCAAATTAGCCAAATATTTCAAATTCCACAAATTCTAAAATTCCACAAAGATTTCAAAGTCAACAAATTCTTAAATTCTCTAATATCTACAAATTTCATAAAATTCCTAAACTCGTAAATTTTAATAAATTCCATATTCTCAAACCATCATTATTTTCAGTATTCTCAAAAATAACCTAAACTTTAACAAAAAATTCCTAACATCCAAATCAAGTCCGAAATCGTTATCCACGTCGTTAAACTGGAACGAAACCAAATCGGCCTCGAAGTTGTAAAATTGAAACCAAATCAAACTTAAATTCGATCTCTACATTGTAAAACTAAAATGCAAATCCAATTCAAGTCGAGATCTCTACGTCGTAAAACTAAAACCTAAATCGAAATCAAATTGACCTCTAAATCGTGAAGCTATAGCCAAAACCCCCAAGTTCGACCTTTACATCGTTAAACCAGAAGCCGGATCAAGTTGAAGATCGTCCGCTATATCGTTAAAACTAAAACAATATAAAATCGAAGTCTAAGTCGTTAAACTAGAACAAAAGTTTCCAAAACCTCTTACACAACACAAAACATATTCGAATCTTAAAATAATTCCATCAAATTCTTTCAAATTTCTTAAATATCTCCAAGTTCCATAAAATTCCCAAATTGTTAAAATATCTCAAATTCCACAAATTACAAAATTCTTCATATATATCGAATTCCATATATTCTTGGATACCCTAAATATCTCCAAACTCCATAAGATTCCTAAATACTTTAATACCATAAATTCCAATTTCTCAATATATCTTTATCACTATTATTTCCAACATTCTCTAGAAAGCCTAAACTTCCACAAAAACTTCCCAACATCCAAATCAAATCCAAAATCGGAATTACGTCGGTGAACCGAAATCAATTCAAAACGGCATCGAAGTTGTTAAACTTGAATCGAACCGAACCGGCCTCTACGTTGTTAAATCCGAACCAAATCAAACATAAATTCAATCTCTACGTTGTAAATTGGAACCCAAATACAATTCAAGTCGACCACTAAGTCGTTAAACTAGGTTCAAATCAAACCAAAATTCGACCTATACGTTGTAAAACTAGAAACCAAATCAAGTTAAAAGTTTGACCACTATATCGTAAAACCATAACCAAATCGAATCGGACTCTAAGTCGTTAAATTGAAACCAAAGTTTTCAGAACCTCTTAAACTCTACAACAAATCTTCAAAACTACAAAATATTCCATCAAATTCTTTTTTCACATTTCCAAAATATATCCAAGCTCAACAAAATTCCCATATTATCCAAATATCTTTAATTCCACAAATTCCAAAATTCCCCAAATATATCAAATTCCGTGAATCCCTAGATTTCCTAAATATCTCCAAATTCCTAAATTCTCCTATTCCATAAATTCTAATCTCGCAAAACTTCTTTATTGTCATTTTTCCAAAATTTTCTAGAATATCCAAAATTTCAAAAATCTCTTAAACTTTAAAAAAATCTTCAAATTTTAAAATAGTTCGATCATATTCTTTCACATTTCCAAAATATATCCATGCTCCACAAAATTCCTAAATTGTCCAAATATCTTTAATTCCTCAAATTCCAAAATTCCTCAAAGTCCGTGAATCCTTAGACTCCCAAATATCTCCAAATTCAATAAACTTCCTAAATTAACCAATTTCATAAATTCTAATTTCTCAAAACATCTTTATTTCCATTATTTTCGCAAATTCTTCTATATATCCAAAACATTAACAAAAAATTCCATCAAATTAAACACTAAGTCGTTTTACACTGGAACCAAATTTTCAAAACTCTTTTAAACTCTACAAAAATCTTTAAATTTTAAAAGTAATCCATCAAATTCTTTTAAATTTCCTAACTATTGCAAATCTCCATAAAATTCTCAAATTGCCCAAATATCACAAATTCCACAAATTCTAAAATTCACCAAATATCTCAAAATCAACAAATTCTTATAAATTCCAAAATGTCAAACCATCTATATTTTCAATATTTCTCGAATTCAAAAAAATAACATAAACCTTTATCGAAAATTTCCTAACATCCCAACAACTCCAAAATCGATATTGACGTCGCTAAACCTAAACGAAACCAAATCGGCCTCAAAGTTGTAAGGCTGGAACCAAATTAAACTTAAATTCGATCTCTACGTCATAAAACTAAAACCCATATCAAATTCAAGTCGAGATCTTAACGTCGCAAAACTAAAATCTAAATCCAATTCAAGTCGACCTCTAAATCGTGAAGCAATAACCAAAAAACACAAGTTTGGCCTATGCGTCGTTAAACTGGAAGTCAAATCAAGTTGAAGTTCGACCGCTATATCGGTAAACTGGAACTAAATAAAATCAAACTCTATATCGTTAAACTAGAACCAAAATTTCCAAAACATCTTAAACAACACAACATATTCAACTTTTAAAAATATTCCATCAAATTCTTTCAAATTTCAAAATAACAAAATTTCCCAAATATATCAAATTCCACATATTCTTCGACTCACTAAATATCTCCAAACTCAATAAAATTCCTAAATTCTCTAATTCCACAAATTCCAATTTCTCAAAATATTTTTATTACCAATATATTCCTGCATTCTCTAAAAAGCTTAAACTTCCACAAAAAATACCCAACATCCAAATCAAATCCAAAAGTGGAATTACGTCGTCAAACTGAAATTAAATCAAACTGGCCTCAAAGTTGTTAAACCAAAACCAAACCAAACCTGCCTCTGCATTGTTAAACCCGAACAAAACCAAACCTAAATTCGATCTCTACGTCGTAAACTATAACCCAAACCCCCAATTCAAGTCGACCAGTAAGTCGTTATACTAGGTTTAAATCAAACCCAAAATTGACCTATACGTCGTTAAACTAAAAACCAAATCAAGTTAAAGTTCGACCACTATATAGTAAATTGGAACTAAATCAAATCGGACAATAAGTTGTTAAACAAAAACCAAAGTTTCCAGAACCTCCTAAACTATACAACAAATCTTCAAATTAACAAAATGATCCATCAAATTCTCACATCTACTAAAAATATCCAAGTTGCACAAAATTCCCAAATTGTCCAAATATCTTTAATTCCACAAATTCCAAAATTCCCCAAATATATCTGTAACAAATCCAATTTCAATGTATAAAAAATTTATTTAAAACTTAATGTACAAATGGAGTATTTGCAATCCTGTGTACACTATAAGTATTTGAATTGCTTTTGAATAGCAAGAAAGCACTTGTAGCTCATTGGTAAAACCTTGCACTGCTGTGACGTAGCCCCTGTGATCGAATCCCCCCAGCCACATTATCTTGTTTGTTGATTTTTCTGTTAATCTTTTAGAAGCCCAAAGGTTTACACGTGCACTACACGTAAAATGAAGAGTCACAGATTAAACAAACACGTGCACGGGATTATACCAAGCGACAGAGACACGTGGCGAAGATCTCACCACCCACCATCGGTTCTCGATCGGCGAGATCTTCATGGCGACCGGCACCGCCGGGCTCCCCGTAGGGGATGATCCACAAAATTTAACTCCACATCCCTTGGCGGGACCCTTAACCCCTGTACCGTTTGTTTTTATTAAAAATAAATAGAGAATTAAAAATGACATTAAACCAAATTTTAAATACATTTTTAATTCTCCAATTCATTACCCTAAACCCTAATTTTCCCTATAAATACCACATCCCATTTTACTTCTCATTCAAAATTCCATTACAAAAACTCTATAAAATTTCAAAGTCACAAGTTGTGCAAGTGGAGTTGGCATGAGGCGAAGTTCCGAAGACGTTCCAAGAAGAATCCGACGACGAAACGACGCCCTGACCTGTAAGTCCCCATTCACCTCCTCCATCTTTATTCTAAAACTTGTCTTTTTGAAAACTCGTTGGAAGCAGAGTTATTCCGACTTCCGATTCGTTTTTCTTTAAAAAAAACTCAGTTTTTCTTAAATAATAAAATACCATATTCTCTCATAAAATTTAACAAAAATAAATAAACACATTAGAACAAGTTTTATCTCAAAATAATTCATGTTGCAATTTTTATTTCACTTTTACAGTAAAATACCATCATGTTACACCTGTAAATATTCAATTTAACCGTATTACCTTTAGAAAACTCACGAGGTAATGACATATCTCATCACAACACACATTTTTGACATAACACGATAAATTTTGGGATTCTAGATTATGGGAAAATAGGCTTGTACGAATAAATACCTTAAACAATTAAAAACCGTTTTCTTTAAAAATGGTGTTAATTAAATTCCTTGCAATTGTACCTCTACAATCTATTTTGGAGAACCCCGATCGGGATGGTGCGGGTTATCGCACATCCTCAGGCCTGGTAGAGCGAGATGCAGACCTCCGCAAGGAGCATTCGATCTTGATGGAATTTTTAATGCAATTTTTAAGAAAATGAGATTTCTACAAAATAAATAAAATTTATTTTTATTAAATATATATATGTATATATATCAAAAGATCTATTTTAAATATATTAAAAAAATATTCCATGTTTTCTAAATCAAAGGAATCACCATTTCACGAAACTACCATTACAATTCAATACAATATCAATATTACACAAAAATACCATATACAATGAAAACTAAGTTCTACTCACTAGAAAATTTCACTTTTATAAAATATACATCTATAAAAACCCTAAAGACGATAATTAAATACTTAAGGTGTATTTTGAAATTATATCAAAACTATTTTTACATAAAACCCTCTCAAGTTATACTAAATTACAATAAGGACCCTAGTAAATATAGGTTTAAGCGGGACCGGTTCTCTTGAGCCTCAGAGAGCCGGAGAATATGGGTGCTTACATATCTAAGATATACAATCTAACAGCGGTTTTATCCATACGGTAATTGTCTTGAAAAAGACAAATCTTGCCGTCTATATGTAGCAGTCACCGATAACATCACAATTAATTCAGGACTTCAATTTTGTTTTCAAAGTCTGACTCGGTTCGAGTCACGGTCAAATATGCAATCAATCTGACTTGAATATGATTCAAGTATAAACTGCAATTCAATATGAATCTGTCTATACCAGAATTCAATCTATAACAATCCGACTCGACCGAACCGAACCATGGATATACTCTGTTTACATGTCTATCCATTATATCCATTCCGTTGAACCGATATCATGGTTTCGGCAAGTCGTACAATCTATTAAACTAAACAATACAAATCAATGCAAAATACATTACGGGTTTTAAAGGGGTAGACTGGTACGGAATGTGTTAGAGGTGGCACGAGACGGCTACCTTAATACACCTAACCTGAATATCCATTGCCGTTGTATCGTGGTTGAACGGTTCCTTGTTCTTCGTATACCTTAATCTCCGGAATAGTAGGGCTCTTCTCGTATACACTGGCATATTCTGTACCAAGCTACAAACAACTGCGTTAACACTATAATCAAACATTACTAATTATACTCTCTTTCTGTCTATTCTATCTCTATCTATCTTTGGGACTTACCGAGCGATTGTTCGCTGACGACATTCCTTTCTTTTTTCTTTGGAATGTTGTCAGGTGGATCGGACTCACTGGAGATCGAGCCCAGTACTGAGGACTTGGAGCAGTTTGCTGTCGACCCAGAGCTGTAGGCACTTGTATAAATTTTTCAGTTCAGTTATGCCATTATTTAGGCATTGCTTTCTATTCATGTATTTACATTTCCAGTTGTACTTGTAAAGAATTGTTAAATAAATAAAAATTGCTGTTAATTTATATTCATGTTTCTTGTGTATATTTTTACTTTATATTGCTTAGATACGCTTAGCGTATTTAATTCTGAGTAAATACGTAGCAGGGCTCGCCGCGTCCCCTTCCCGTATACTGGGAAGCGGGGCGTGACAGGTTTTGTTGGTGGCCCATACAGATCAGTTCTACCATGCAGGTCAGTTCTGCATGGACATGCAGGTCAGTTCTGCATGAACTCCTAAGAAATATAACACAAGAATCAGCAACTAAAAACATTCTTTACATTTCATATTTCTTGAATTTTACAATTTCATATATTTTGAATCTGTCCTAACCCTATTTTTCTTTCAAGATTATGGATTCTCCAAACAACACCGACACCAATTTCAACAACACACCACCACCGCTACCGCTTACGCCTACCGTTGCTGCTCCGATCAATGAGCAGACGGTACTGCTTGAGGCAATCCGAAGCCTTCTGGAAGGACAGCAGTAGCAAACTGCTATTCTAATGAACCGTTCAGAAGCGGAAGCGCCCGGAGTAAAACAATTCCGGACATTGCACCCAAAACAATTTTCGGAAAAAAAGGGCCTCCTGATAGCTGAAGAATGGACTAAAAGTACTGAGGATGATCTGGCAGCGGCACAAGTGCCAGAGATCGCTTGGGTTTGAGTTGCGAAACTGCAACTCACTAACAATGCCCGAGTTTGGTGAAAGGCGGAAGAAAGCCGTCTTGCCAACCTATCGAATGGAGGACTTTTCGCGACATGTTCGACGCGAAGAACTTCCCAGAGACTGCCCGATTTGACATGGAACAACAATTTATCCATCTACAACAGGGTTCTATGTGGACCAAATCTGTGGATGAATATGACGCTGAGTTTACCATGCTCAGTAGGTAAGATATGTCTCAATATTCGATTTTCAAATATCACATATTACACAGCTGACACAAAACCTTAACAGGTTCGCGGCACTTAATACCAACTGTAGAGATCAGGTCCAGACGATTTCAGCAAGGGTTGAATCTGGAAATCCAAACTGCTTTAGCTATAGGAGATTTCCCAACCCACGAACTGGCCCTGAAAGCTGCCCGCCGATATGAGGCAGTGGTGAAGATGAAGGGTAGACCCCAATCTGCCGGAATGAAGCGTCCTGCCACTCAGATGGCAGGAGAAGTCTCTTCAAGGCCACAATTTGTGCCCAGGAGACCGGGAGTACCGAACAACCGGCCCAACCCAGCCTTTTGTATCTACTGCAGGAGAGATGGACATTTGGAGAAGGACTGTCGGCGTGCAAATCGCCTTTGCTTAGTCTGCGGCTCAGTCACTCATGACATTGGGTCATGTCCTCGTAGACACAACCCAAATGCTCACACATAAAGATGAAGAATTCGTGTGGTCAGAAGCATACGAACGAGCTTTCGTAGAACTCAAATCAAGATTGACATCAGCACCTATCCTTGTTATACCGGACCAATCTGGAGGTTTCGAAGTACATTGCGACACATCCGGTAAGGGATTAGGATGTGTTCTACATCAACACGGTAAAGTTGTATCTTATGCATCAAGAAAGCTGAAAATTCATGAGCGCAACTATCCGACGCATGATTTGAAGTTGGCGGCCGTTATCTTCGCACTCAAGATTTGGCGCCATTATCTTCTTAGTGAACGAGTGGACATATACACAGATCACAAGAGTCTGAAATATGTGTTTACTCAGAAAGAGTTGAATATGCGGCAGAGAATATGGTTAGAACTCATGGCGGACTTCGACATCAACCTACAATATCATCCAGGAAAGGTGAATGTAGTACATGATGCACTTAGTCGCCAATCATTAGCATTGAATCTCACCGCACAGTGGAAGCTTCAACAAGATTTACATCAAATGGAGATTGAAGTAATCATGCTCGGTAACGCTTCAAGTTTGAAGAACTTACAAGTTCAATCAGATCAAAGCAGCTCAAGCAAGTGATGCTAAGTTGCAAATATCAGAGAACAAGTAGAAAGTGGATTTCGAACAGACTTCATCCATGAAGACGGATGTTTGAGATACGGCAGTAGATTGCGTGTACCAAAAGGTTTTGTGCGAGAAGAGTTGATGAAATAAGCTCACAACTCTCCTTATTCAGTACACCCTGGAGGAACAAAGATGTACAAAGATCTGCGTCAAAATTACTGGTGGCATGGAATGAAGGGCGAAGTAGCCAGAAACGTCGCTAAATGCTTGGTGTATCAGCAAGTAAAAGATGAACATCACAGGACTGCTGCTTTACTTCAACCGTTACCTATCACAGAATGGAAGTGACAACACATCACAATAGATTTCGTGACTGCACTTCCTCGTAGCACGAAAGGTAACGATGCGGTATGGGTTATTGTGGATCGACTCATAAAATCGACTCACTTTATTCCCTTTCAAGTTGGCCAATCTACTGAGACACTAGCAAAGGACATGGAGGTAAGAATCTAAGATTTAAACTATTCAATGTGTACTATCTCTGATACTCATGAACTCATACAGGAAATCGTGAGATTACATGGAGTACCGGTTTGCATTGTCTCCGATCGTGACACCAGATTCCGATCGCAATTTTGACAAAGTTTGCAAGCTAGCTTGGGAACAAGTCTGAACTTCAGCACAGCTTACCATCCACAAAGAGATGGACAGTCTGAGCGAACTATTCAGATACTTTAAGATATCCTAAGAGCGTGTATGCTAGGATTTCGGAGGATCGTGGGAAGATTACCTACATCTTGTGGAGTTTTCATACAATAACAGCTACCAAGCAAGTATAGGAATGGCACCATTTGCAGCTTTATATGGAAGTGTCGATCGCCATTAAGTTGGGACGACATCGGAGATAGAGAGCTTCTTGGACCTGAGATGATAGTAGATCCTGTAGATGTGGTCCGCACTATCAGAGAAAGAATGCGCATAGCCCAAGATCGACAGAAGCACTGGACTGATGCAAAGCGCCGTCACTTGGAGTTCCAACCGGAAGAACATGTATTTTTGAAGATATCTCCGAACTATGGAGTGACTCGTTTTGGAAGTCGGGTAAGCTCAGTCGGAGAAGCGGCTTATCGCTTGGCACTTCCCCTTCATTGGAAGGAGTGCACAATGTGATCAACATATCCCAAGTCAGAAGGTATGTGAGTGACCCCAGCCATATTCTTGAGCACTCCGAGCTCACTGTACAGCCAGATTTATCCTGTGAGCAACCTGTTGAAATCCTGGATAGAAATGTGAAATCACTTCGGAACAAGGAAGTAAACTTGGTTCGAGTGATATGGAGAAAAGATTCACCAGGAGAATCAACATGCGTGCAAGATACCTTCATTTGTTTGTAAACTAGTCCTTAAAATAATTGTAAATTTCGAAGACAAAATTTTTGTAAGGAGGGTAGAATGTGACAACTCCAATTTCAATGTACAAAAAATTTATTTAAAAGTTAATGTACAAATGGAGTATTTACAATCCTGTGTACACCATAAGTATTTGAATTGCTTTTGAACAGCAAGAAAGCACTTGTCATTGGTAAAGCCTTGCACTGCTGTGACGTAGCCCATATGATCGAATCCCCCCAGCCATATTATCTTTTTTGTTGATTTTTCTTTTAATATTTTAGAAGCCCAAAGGTTTACACATGCATTACACGTAAAATAAAGAGTCACGGATTAAACAAATTCGTGCACTGGATTATACCAAGTGACAGGGACACGTGGCGAAGATCTCACCACCCACCACCGGTTCTCGACCGGCGAGATCTTCATGGCGACCGGCACCGTCGGGCTCCCCGTAGGGGATGATCCCCAAAATTTAACTCCTCATCCCTTGGCCTCCCCCTTAACCCATGTACTGTTTGTTTTTACTAAAAATAAACAGAGAATTAAAAAGTAACATTAAACCAAATTTTAAATGCATTTTTAATTCTCCAATTCATTACCCTAAACCCTAATCTTCCCTATAAATATCACACACCATTTCACCTCTCCTCATTCAGAATTACATTACAAAAACTCTATAAAATTTCTAAGTCTCAAGTTGTGCAAGTGGAGTTGGCAAGAGGCGAAGTTCCGGCGACGTTCCAAGAAGAATCCGGCGACGAAACAACGCCCCGACGGTTCCAATAGCTTTCCCTCTCTCTTCTCTTGTTTTCCAGCCTGTAAGTCCCCATTCCCCTCCTCCATCTCTATTCTAAAACTTGTCTTTTCGAAAACTCGTCAGAAGCGGAGTTATTCCAACTTTCGATTCGTTTTTCTTTAAAAAAAACTCCATTTTTCTTAAATAATAAAATACTATATTCTCTCATAATGTTTAACAAACATAAATAAACACATTAGAACAAAGTTTCATCTCAAAATAATTCATGTTGCGATTTTTATTTCACTTTTGCAGTAAAATACTATCATGTTACATACAACTTGTAAATATTCAATTTAATCGAATTACCATTAGAAAACTCACGAGATAATGACCTACCTCATCACAACACACATTTTTGACATAGCACGATGAATTTTGGGACGCTTTTACGAATAAATACCTTAAACAATTAAAAACCGTTTTCTTTAAAAGGGGTATTAATTAAATTCCTTGCAATTGTGCCTCTACAACCCATTTTGGGAAACCCCGATCGGGATGGTGCGGGTTATCACACATCCTCGGACCTAGTAGAGCGAGATGCGGACCTCCGCAAGGAGCATTCGATCTCGATGGAATTTTTAATACAATTTTAAAGAAAATGAGATTTCTACAAAATAAATAAAATTTATTTTTATTAAATATATATATATATATGAATATGATCAAACGATTTATTTTAAATATATTATACAAATATTCCATGTTTTCTAAATCAAAGGAATCACCATTTCACGAAACTACCATTACAATTCAATACAATATCAATATTACACTAAAATACAATATACAATGAAAACTAGGTTCTACTCACTAGAAAATTTCACTTTTATAAAATATATATCTATGAAAACCCTAAAGACGATAATTAAATATTTTAGGTGTATTTTAAAATTATATTAAAACCATTTTTACATAAAACCCCCTCAAATTATACTAAATTACAATAAGGATCCTAGTAAATATAGGTTTAAGCGGGACCGATTCTCTTGAGCCTCAGAGAGCCGGAGAATATGAGTGCTTACATATCTAAGATAGACAATCTAACAATGGTGTTATCAATACGGTAATTGTCTTGGAAAAAGACACAAATCCTGCCCTCCATATGCAGCAGTTACCGATAACATCACAATTAATTCAGGACTTCAATTTTGTTTTCAAAGTCTTACTCAGTTCGAGTCACGGTCAAATATAGAATCAATCTGACTTGAATATGATTCAAGTATAAAATGCAATTCAACATGAGTCTGTCTCTACCAGAATTCAATCTATAACAATCTGACTCGACCGAACTGAACCATGGATATACTTTGTTTACATGTCTATCAATTATATCCATTCCATTTACCTGATATCATGGTTTCGGCAAGTCGTACAATCTATTACACCAAACAATACAAATCAATACAAAATACATTACGTGTTTTAAAGGGATAGACTGGTACGAAATGTGTTCGAGGTGGCACGAGACGGTCACCTTAATACACCCAATCTGAATATCCATTGCCGTTGTACCGTGGCTGAACGGTTTCTTGTGCTCTATCTTAGTCTCTGGAATAGTGGGACTCCTCTAGTATACACTGGCATACTCTGTACCAGGCTACAAACAACTGCGTTAACACTATAATCAATCATTACTCGTTATACTCTCTTTCTATCTATTCTATCTTTATCTATCTTTGGGACTTACCAGGCGATTGTTCGCTGATGACATTCGTTTCTTCTTTCTTTGGAATGTTGTCAGGTGGATCGGACTCACTGGAGATCGAGCCCAGTATTGAGGACTTGGAGGAGTTTGCTATCGACCCAGAGCTGTAGGCACTTGCATATACTTTTCATTTCAGTTATACTATTGTTTAGGTATTGCTTTCTATTCATGTATTTGCATTTCCAGTTGTACTTGTAAAGAATTATTAAATAAATAAAAGTAGTTGTTAATTTATATTAATGTCTCTTGTGTATATTTTTACTTTATATTACTTAGATACGCTTAGCGTATTATTTACTTCTGAGTAAATACGTCGTGTGACCCGTCGCGTCTCCTTACCGTACTTCGGGAAGCAGGGCGTAACAATATCAAATTCTGCGAATCCTTAGATTCCCTAAATATCTCCAAATTCCGTTATATTTCTAAATTCTCCAATTCCATTATATTTCTAAATAACTCCAAATCAAACCCAAATTCGACCATATGTCGTTAAACTGGAAACCAAATCAATTTAAAAGTTAGACCACTATATCGTAAACATGGAACCAAATCAAATCGAACTCTAAGTCGAGAAAGAGAAACTAAAGTTTCCAAAACCTCTTCAACCCTACAACAAATTTTCAAATTTACAAAATATTCAATCAAATTCTCACATTTTCAAAATATATCCAAGCTCCACAAAATTCCCAAATTGTCAATCTTTAATTTCACAAATTCTAAAATTCCCCAAATATATTAAATTCCGCGAAATATCTCCAATTCCATAATATTCCTAAATTCACCAATTCCATAAATTCTAATTTCTAAAAACATCTTTATTTCCATTAATTTCCCAAATTCTCTAAAACATCCAAAACTTTAACAAAAAATTCAATCAAATTGAAGTCTAAATTGTAAAACTGGAACCAAATTTTCGAAAATCTATTAAACTTCACATAAATCAACAAATTTTAAAATTATTCCATCAAATTCACTAAATTTCTCCTAGCTCTATAAAATTTCTAAATCGCACAAATATCTCAAATTCCACAAATTCTAAAATTCCTCAAATATCTCAAAGTCAATAAATTCTTAGAATCCCTCAATATCTCCGAGCTTCATAAAATTCCTAAACTCGTAAATTTCTATAAATTCTAAATTCTCAAACCATCTTTATTTTCAATATATCTTGAATTTTCTAAAATAACCTAACCTTAACAAACGATTCCTAACATCCAAATCAAGTCCAAAATCGATATCCATGTCGTTAGAATGGAACGAAACCAAATCGGCCTCTTAGTTGTAAAACTGAAACCAAATCAAACTTAAATTTGATACCTACGTTGTAAGTAAAACCCAATCCAATTCAAGTCGAGGTCTCTACTTCGCAAAATTAAAACCTGCATCCAATTCAAGTCGACCTCTAAGTCATGAAGCTATAACCAAAAAACCTAAGTTCGACCTATACGTCATTAAACAGGAAGCCAGATCAAGTTGATGTTCGTCAGATATATCGTTAAACTGAAACCATATCAAATAGAACTCTAAGTCGTTAAACTAGAACCAAAATTTCCAAAACCTCTTAAACAACAAAAAACATATTCAAATTTTAAAAATATTACATCAAATTCTTTCAAATTCCTTCAAATTCCCTATATATCCCCAAGCTCCATAAAATTCCCAAATTATTCAAATATCTTAATTTTGTAATTTATGGAATTTGAGATGTATGAAGAATTTGTAATTTGTGGAATTTGAGATATATCAACCATTTTATCGTAAACCTGGAACCGAATAGAATCGAACTCTAAGTCGTTAAAATTGAAGCCAAAGTTTCCATAACCTCTTTATACTCTACAACAAATCTTCAAATTTATAAAATATTCCACTAAATTACTTCACATTACCTAAATATATCCAAGCTTCACAAAATTCCCAAATTGCCCAAATATCTTTAATTCCACAGATTCCAAAATTGCCCAAATATATCAAATTCCGCGAATCATTAGGATCCCAACATAGCTCCAAATTCCATAATATTCCTAAATTCTTCTATTCCATAAATTCTAATTTCTCAAAGCCTCTTTATTTCCATTATTTTCCCAATCTCTCTAAAATATCCAAAACTTTAAAAAAATTCATCAAATTGAGCTCTATGTCGATAAATCTTGGAACCAAATTTTCAATAATCTTTTAAAATCTGCAAAAATCTTCAAATTTAAAAAATATTCCATCAAATTCTTCCACATTTACTAAATATATCCAAGCTCAAATTGTCCAAATATCTTTAATTCCTCAAATTCCAAAATTCCCCAGATATATCAAATTCCGCGAATCTTTAGATTCCCAAAATATCTCCAAATTCTATAATACTCCTAAATTCTCCAATTTCATAAATTCTAATTTCTTTCTCAAAACTTCTTTATTTCCATTATTTTGGCAAATCTTTCAATAAATCCAAGACTTTAACAAAAAAATCGACTTTAACAAAAAAAATCCATCAAATTGAACTCTAAGTCCTTACATTGGAACCAAATTTTTTAAAATCTTTTAAACACTAAAAAATCTTTAAATTTTAAAAATATTCCATCAAATTCTTTCAAATTCCCTAAATATCGCCAAGCTCCAAAAAATTGCCAAATTGCCTAAATATCAAAAATTCCAAAATTTTTAAAATCCCCCAAATATCGAAAAATCAACAAATTCTTAGATTCCCAAAATATCTCCATACTTCAAAAAAATCCTAAACTCGTAAATTTCCATAAATTCCAAATTGTCAAACCATCTATATTTTCAATATTTCTCGAATTTTCCAAAATAACCTAAAGTTTAACAAAAAATTGCTAACATCCGAATCAACTCCAAAATCGATATATCTACGCCATATAATCGGAACGAAACAAAAACGGCCTCGAAGTTGTAAGACTGGAATCAAATCAAACTTAAATTCGATCTCTACATCGTAAAACTAAAACCCAAATCCAATTCAAGTCGAGATTTCTACGTCGGAAAACTAAATCCTAAATCCAATTCAAGTCAAACGCTAAGTCGTCAAGCTATAACCAAAAATCCAAAGTTCAACCTATACATCATTAAATTGGAAGCCATATCAAGTTGAAGTTCAATCGCTAAATCGTTAAACTGGGACCAAATCAAATCGAATTCTAAGTCGTTAAACTAGAACAAAAGTTTCCAAAACTTCATAAACAGCACAAAATGTAATCAAATTTTAAAAATATTTCATCAAATTCTTTCAAATTTCCTAAATATCTCCAAGCTCCAAATTCCAAAATTGTCAAAATATCTCAAATTCAACAAATTACAAAATTTCCCAAATATATAAAATTCAACATATTCTTAGATTCTCTAAATATCTCTGTTCAGTCGAAAATATCGTGCATTTGTATGACATTTTCCTTACTATTTTTAAATAATAAAAGGTGTTTATTATAAATATGACACATATGAGGGTTTATCTGTAAAAATACTATTTTCATATGTTTATATATTATAATTAATATTATGAAGGAAAATGTAAGCATATAATATCTATATAATATTTAATTTATTTAAATATGCATACCATATCAAATATCTTTAACCAATTTTCTTAAACTATAATATCATATCAAATGGTTAGGATAATATCTCAATAATCCCAAATATTACTAACATTATTCATTGAGATATTGTGCAATTTCTTTGGCTCAGGTCCAGAGATCGAGATGTTGAGATGTCGAAAACCAAAAATCTACCAAAATATTAAAGTAAATCGAAGAAATCAATTCTGTCAGAGACTTAGAGAAGATTTCCAAAATCCAGATATTCAAAAGATCACCGCATGTCAACTAGATGAAGCTCCAGAATTTTGATCCAAAGATCATACCAAAATGCCGCCCAACCGCAGTCAAATGCCCATTATTGCGGCGGATCCGCGGTATCTATGGGGAGTTGGGATTTGAGATTTGGTGGTTACGATCCTAACAACTAGTTACCATATTAGGAAACTAAGGATTCTGGCTTTAAGACTATTTAAAGGACCGAGAGCCCCTCTTGGAAAAATTATCAAACCGACACGGTCACGAAGTCCAAGACGGCTCAAGAATCCTGGTTGATCATCGAAAGTTCATCTACCTCCTTAGAAGAGATCGAGAAGCAAACTAGGGTTTTATAATCATTTTCTACTGGAACAAAGTGTACTTGATCTTGTTGATTAATAAAGGTAGTTGTTTTTTATATCATTTTATTTTTCTGTAGTTTTTAATATGATTTCCCTTTCTATCTTTTCTTTTCCCAACATGTGCGAGAAATTCTCCGCTTGTTAGGATTCGTAAGATTAGGGTAGAATAATGGATGATGAATATCCTTAAACTCTTTTTACATCATATAAAGTTTATAAACTTTACCAAAAGAATCATTAACATCCTAATCGGGCGTGCTACCAATTCATTGATAGTCACGACCGCGATTTGAGATTAGATTAATGATTGCTTCGGTAAAGACTAGACATGAACGGAGATCCATATCAAGAAAGGGGTTAAGAGTGGGAACCCTTTTTCCCTCCAGAAACCCTAATCTACATGCATCACTGTCGATCTAGTTTTAAATCTATTAAAGGATAAAAAGAGTAATCTTTTAATTAATCATCCATGATTACTAAATCTTAACAAACCCTACAAGCCCCCTTCTAATATAAAACCTACATCCGTAGTTAATTTAGATCTATATCCTGCATCCGTGTTTGACGTAGATCTAGAACCTACAACCATTCTTCACCATTCTTTATTCTTCCTCCTTTCCTAATCAACACGTCTAAAGTAAGATTAAAAGATTCAACGTTTCCCTGAGGACGACCCGTACTCATCTCGGTCTAGCCACACGCGACACAGTTATTGATTGCGGTTATTCTACAAACAAAACTCTAAAACATAGATAAATCAAATGGCGCCGTTGCCGGTGATCAAACCCGGGTCACCCGCGTGACAGGCGGGAATACTCACCACTATACTACAACGACCGAGATGGACGGTTCACCATCAGATTATAACACCACCTTGTCACCATCCGTAGGTGCGCAGAATCCACCGCGCATCTCTCTCCAAGAGAGATGCTATCCTATACGTGGTCCCCTTCCTACCTGTTTATCTATTCCACTGGCCAATGGGCATAATTTTGAAATTAAACCCCACTTCATCAACCTGTTGCCCAAATTTCACGGGCTCGAGTCTGAGGACGCATACGTTTTTATCACCAAATTCGAAAACGTATGCGCAATGATGGATACTTCACAACTGTCCGTGGATGCTATGCGATATAACACTGCCGCACACTCCAATACCAATTGGGACGAATTCGTAATAGCATTCCTTAAGAAATTTTACCCAAATCATAACACCACTCGTGTTAGGAGCGAGATCAACCGGTTTACCCAGCTTTCCAATGAACCATTTTGGAAGTGCTTTGAACGGTTTAAGGATCTGCTTGTCCAATGTCTTCATCATAGAATACATAGATGGGATCTGTGCCGAATTATATATGAAGGCATTAATCCAGCGACAAAGCAGATGCTTGAAACTATGTGTCAATGCAATTTCATGTCTAAAGACGATGGTGAATTCTGGAAATATCTGGAAGATCTCACTGAAAACATTTTCCAGTGGGAAAGTGTTAGACCACCTTCATCTAAGGGAGGTATTCATCAGCTCGATGCTTCCATCGTAGTAAAAGCCGAAATGGCAGCGATGCAAAAGAAACTCGATGCTATTGAAAACAAATTCTCATCAGTCTCCCTAAACCAGGTAACGCTCCCCAAGACCGTGTGTGTTTGACGTTCCGATCCATCACATTTGACAGAAGAATGTCCTATGAATGCACCGTTTCAAGATCACGAGCAAACTAATGCTGTTTTTCAGCAGCGACCTAGAAACGATCCTTATTCTTCCACAACCAAAACCAAAATCAAAATCAAAACCAGTTCCAAAGCAATTATCAAAGACCTCCTCCACAGCAACAGCAACCACCACCATAGAGTCAGCACCCCTTTCAATCGCAACCTTTTCAAAACTCTGCCAATAATTCTTTCCAAACGGATTGAAAACTCATCTGCACTTGAACGAAGCATGGATATGTTTATTAAACATTCCATGCAGTCGACGGATGAAATAAAGTCTTCTATCCGAACTTTAACACAGACCACCAACTCCCACGGTGAGAGTATTAAATCGATAGCACAACTTGCACAAATAAATGCCGCGATGAGTGCGAGAGAAAAAAGGAAACTTCCATCTCAATCCTTACCGAATCCTGGCCACTCACAAAGTCATAATGTGAGTGTCGTTACCACGTTGAGATCAAGAAGAGTGTTGAACAATCAAATGGATGAACAGATTGATGATGAAGAATCAATTGAAACCCCGGCTTCCACTTCTTGCCCTATTTCGTCTAGTCTCCCACCTTCTTCCGAGCCTATTCTCCGTTTTCCCCAAGACTCGAACACTTCGCCCACTTTCTCGAATCTACCTAAAACGATCCCTACTCCAATTCTGGGATCGAGTCCATCCCCACAAACTTCTCCAGATATGTTGGACCCAACACTTATTAATAAAGATCATTTTCCAAACAGATTGATGGCCAACAAACCTAATGCACAAATGGAGAAGATTGTGGAAATGTTTAAGCAAGTTAACATAAATATCTCTCTCCTAGATGCTATTCAACAAGTTCCTTCCTATGCAAGAATACTTAAGGACTTATGCACTAGAAAGAGAAAAACTCAAGTGCCTAAAAAGGTGTTCTTAACGAGTAATGTAAGTACAGTTTTTACCCAGCAATTGCCTAAGAAACGTAAGGACCCCGGCTGTCCTACAATATCTATTTCTATTGGGGGTAAAAATATCAATCATGCTCTATTTGACCTCGGCGCTAGTGTTAACTTGCTTCCATATTCCGTCTATGAGCAGCTAGATATAGGAGAGTTGAAACCTGCCCACTACACTATCCAGATGGCAGACCGATCTATCGCCCAACTTAGGGGTGAACTAAAGGATGTGTTAATCAAAGTCGGGAATTCATATTCCCTGTTGACTTTATTGTTTTAAATACACAGCCTGTGGCAAACCCACGCAACCAAATCCCGGTGATACTCGGTCGACCTTTCCTAACAACTTCCAACGCTGTCATTAATTATCGTGAAGGTTCTATTAACTTAACCTTCGGGATGATGACAATTGAGCTTAATATTTACAAGCTAAGAAGTCAACCATCTGAACCTTCTGCTCATTTACTCGACATTTGTTCCATCAACGAGATAGCTTCCGACAGCTGCGAAGCAGAAGTACTTTGCTATGATGATCTCGACAACACTAGTGTGACATTGTTTGATCTGAAAAATTATTATAGTGAGGATATCTTCGATGAGTCCATCCCCGAGTTTGAATCCGTTGACTCGTCGCAAAAGTCAGTAGCGCTTTCCGAGTCAATATCCTATGCAAGTTATGAACCTCTTAGGGAGTCCGAGTATCATTCCCATACCCCACCTTCTATTGTCTCTCCGCCAATACTAGATCTCAAGCCGCTACCTTCTCATCTTAAATATGCATATTTAGGTAAGAAAGAGTCTTTACCCGTGATAATATCCGCTTCTCTGGCTTTAGAGCAAGAGAACGCACTTTTGACGGTATTGAGATCCAATCGGCAAGCATTTGGTTGGACAATGGCTGACATCAAAGGGATTAGTCCTTTAATTGTTGAACATTATATACATCTGATGGATGAAGCCAAGCCAGCCCGAGACCCACAAAGACGGTTAAATCCCGTTATAAAGGAGGCGATAAAGAAAGAAATCGTCGAGTGTCTAGATAGTGGTATAATTTACCCAATATCTGATAGCAAATGGGTAAGTCCTATTCATGTGGTCCCTAAAAAGTCTGGCATCACGGTCATAACTAATGAGGCTAATGAGTTGATCCAAACACACCCAAATGGGGTGGCGCGTATGTATTGATTATAGGAAACTCAATGCCGCAATGAGAAAAGATCACTTCCCTCTACCTTTCATTGACCGGATGTTGGAACGATTAGCTGGACACGAATACAATTGTTTCTTGGACGGATACTCTAGCTATAACCAGGTCCCCATCGCCGAAAAGGATCAAGATAAAACAACATTTACTTGTCCTTTCGGTACTTTTGCTTATAAACGCATGCCCTTCGGGTTATGCAACGCTCTCGCTACATTTCAGCGGTGTATGATGAGGATATTTTCAAACATGGTTGAGAATTTTCTGGAGATTTTTATGGACGATTTCTCCATATTTGGGGACTCCTTTGAGGATTGCCTTCGTCATGTTGACGCAGTTCTTATCCGCTGTAAGGATAAGAACTTGATTTTGAATTGGGAAAAATACCATTTTATGGTCCAAAAAGGTATTGTCCTTGGACATATAATTTCACGAAAAGGCATTGAGGTAGACAGAGCTAAAATAGATGTCATCCATAACTTCTCTCGTCCCAAATGCGTCAAAGATATACGATCCTTCCTTAATCATGCAGGATTTTATAGGAGATTCATTAAGGACTTTAGCAAAATTGCTAGACCCTTTAACTCTTCTCTTGACCAAGAATACAACATTTCACTTCGATACGGATTGTGAGGCTGCTTTTGAATCGCTTAAAAGTTCTCTCACTACAACCCCGTTCTATCATCTCCGGATTGGAATCACCCGTTCAAACTTATGTGTGATGCATCAGATTTTGCTATTGGTATAGTCTTAGGACATCACATTGATAAGATGCCACATGTAATTTACTATGCAAGTAGGACCTTGAACGATGCACAAATTAATTACACAACTACTGAGAAAGAACTCTTGGCGGTTGTATTTGCATTAGAAAAATTCAGGCCCTACTTGATTGGCTCGCCAATAGTGGTTTATACTGATCACTCCGCCCTACGACACCTTTTATCGAAGAAGGATGCTAAGGTCAGGCTAATACGTTGGATCCTGTTGTTACAAGAATTTGATCTTGTCATCCGAAACAAGAGTGGATGTGAAAACGTAGTAGCCGACCATCTTTCATGCATCTCTTCTTCACCAACGTTGACCGTGCCGATAAATGACTCATTTCCTGACGAACAGCTCTTGAACGTATCATGCGAACCTTGGTTCGTGGATATTGTGAATTATCTAGCAACGGGACTTATTCCTAGCAATTGGTCGAAACAAGACAAACTTCGATTTCTATCCCAAGTAAAACACTTTTACTGGGATGAACCTTATTTGTTTAAATATTGTTCTGATCTCATTCGCAGGTGTGTCCCTAACGATGAATTCAAGAGTGTGTTGCCATTTTGTCATGATCAGGCATACGGTGGTCACTTTGGTCCTCGAAAAACGGCGGAGAAGATTTTGCAATGTGGCTTTTATTGGCCAACACTATTTAAAATTGCTTATGATCAATACAAAACTTGCCCGCGGTGTCAACACATGGGTCGGATTTTTCGTAGAAATGAGATGTCGCTCCAACCTATCTTGGTTGTGGAGATATTTGACGTTTGGGGTATTGATTTTATGGGCCTTTTTCCCAATTCTTTTGGGAATTTATATATCTTGTCAGCGGTTGATTACGTCTCAAAATGGGTGGAAGCAATACCGTGTCGCACTAATGACAACAGGTTGTTATTAAGTTTCTTAAAGAAAATATCTTCTTGCGATTCGGACACCCTCGCGCTATAATTAGCGACAACGGGATGCATTTTTGTAATCAGTCTTTCGAGGCTTTGATGCGGAAATATGCAATCAACCACAAACTTTCTACGGCCTATCATCCCCAAACAAGCGGGCAAGCTGAGATCTCAAATAGGCAAATCAAACAAATTTTGGAGAGGACGGTTTCTAAAAACCGAAAAGATTGGTCAACCAAATTGACAGATGTCCTTTGGGCATTTCCAACCACTTATAAGACCGATCATGGTATGTCTCAATACCGTCTTGTGTTTGGGAAGGTGCCACCTTCCTGTCGAGATCGAACATAAAGCAACGTGGGCTAGTAAAGAGATTAACTTCGATCTTGATCAAGTTAGCAGCTATCGGAAGCTGTAATTGAATGGGCTAAGCGAACTCCGCGATGAAGCTTACGATAATGCGGTGATAGTAAAGAACCGGACTAAAGTATTCCACGATAAAAACCTTTTTAGAAAAACTCACACCGGGACAACAAGTCATTCTTTACGATTCCCGTCTCCATCTTCATCTGGGTAAGCTTAAATCTCGTTGGAAAGGACCTTTTGTGGTGCGGAATGTATACCCGCACGAGATAGTAGAAGTCGAAAATATTCAAAACAGTTCAAATTTTAAAGTAAACGGGTATAAATTGAAACCGTATTTTTCTGCTGACCCAGCGGAGGAGCTCCTGTTTTTACAGGAGCCGCTTTATCATAACTGAATTTCCTCCGCCTCACCTCCATGTTTCGGTAACATTTTCTCAATGGAGATGAGAGAAAAAGGACTTAACTGAATATCTGTGCGTGCCAAAATACAAGTTTGGGGGTAGTTTTCATTTGACTATTATTTACCCCTCTTAATTTCTCTCCCAAAATCTACAGGTCTATACATTCAAAGATGACATCAGTGAGGACACTGCTGAAAACAGGTTTGGGGGGAGGGTTGCATTCACTAAACTATCTTTTGACACTTGGCATTATACAATTTTTTTTATATATATAATAAAACAGTAGAAAGTGAAAAATTACATATGAAAGATAGGAAAAGTTTAAGAAAAGCAAGAAAGTTAGATGTTTTCTTAAGCAAAACTAGTAATAAGTAGTTATGAGCCGTTGTCCCAAGGGTTAGTAAGATGAAGGAAATTACTAATCTGAGAATAAAAATAAGTCTGAAAAATAGTCCATGTTCTTGAGGCCAAACATTTGAATGTTAACACCCTACTATACGCACTTACACACATATTGAAACTTAGGATAGTAGAGCATACCTTGAAATGCTCTTGTCTAAAAGCCTTAGTATGAAGGAAAGAAAAAAATATAAGTGGTGAAAAAAATAAACACTGGTTTTGTAATTGCTTAAGACAGTATAAAAAAATATAGCGAAGGTGCTTTATCACCTAGTGTCTTAGACCAACTGGTTTGGGAGCCACTGCTAAGCCTTAGGTGTTGTGAAACGAGGAATTACACCTAAATACGCAAGCACATTTTGTAATCGGTCAGTTAGTATCTCAAGAAGTATTAACGGTCGTATGAAGGATGTGGAGCAATTTCATAAAAAAAATCACCGGCTAAAAAGTACTTTGGAAGATGGACAAGAGTATGATATCTTGAATTTAATTCTCTAAGTGTAGGGATGTCTTTTACACACACGTAGGGTATATGATCAATTTTTGGAAGAAAGATAGGAAGGAAGACTAAAGGCGATGTTTTATTGAGAGATGATGTGATTTCGAACATCTTTTCACGACCATTAAGATAGGGCTCATGACAACCGAAAAACTGGTGTAGTTGGAAACTCTTATTTTCAAGTTCTTTCTTTTATAGTTCTTATCTTTGTATGTAACTTTCACTATCTTTCTTTTATTATAGGATTTTGTGCGTGTAATCCGCTGAAAACCCTCAGGAGACAACACTCCTCCTACTATGGACACCTAGAGGTTTAACGGCTTGTTGCACGTGTTCAGTGCAATCGTGTTGCCTACGAAAGTGTGCTACTTAGGTTTTTCTTTTTCTTTTTCTCCTTCTCTTGAATAACTAGTTTGTTCGGGACGATCAAAGTTAAGTTTGGGGTATTTGTTCAGTCGAAAATATCATGCATTTGATATGACATTTTCCTTACTATTTTTAAATAATAAAAGGTGTTTATTATAAATATGACACATATGAGGGGTTATCTGTAAAAATACTATTTTCATATGTTTATATATTGTAATTAATATTATGAAGGAAAATGTAAGCATATAATATCTATATAATATTTAATCCATTTAAATATGCATACCATATCAAATATCTTTAACCAATTTTCTTAAACTATAATATCATATCAAATGGTTAGGATAATATCTCAATAATCCCAAATATTACTAATATTATTCATTGAGATATTGTGCAAGATTTGGCTCAGGTCAAGAGATCGAGATGTTGAGATGTCGAAACCAAAAATCTGCCGAAATATTAAAGTAAATCGAAGAAAGCAATTCTGTCAGAGACTTAGAGATTTCCAAAATCCAGATATTCAAAAGATCACCAGATGCCAACTAGATGAAACTCCAGAATTTTGATCCAAAGATCACACCAAGATGCCGCCCAATCGCGGTCAAATGCCATTATTGCGGAGGATCAGCGGAATCTATGGGGAGTTGGGATTTGAGATTTGGTGGCTACGTTCCTAACAACTAGTTACCATATTAGGAAACTAAGGATTCTGGCTTTGAGACTATTTAAAGGACTGAGAGCCCCTCTTGGAAAAATCATCAAACCAACGCGATCACGAAGTCCAAGACAGCTCAAGAATCCTGGTTGATTATCGACAGTTCATCTACCTTCTTAGAAGAGATCGAGAAGCAAACTAGGGTTTTGTAATTATTTTCTAAAGGAACAAAGTGTACTTAATCTTGTTGATTAATAAAGGTAGTTGTTTTCTTATATCATTTTATTTTTCTGTAGTTTTTAATATGATTTCCCTTTCTATCTTTTCTTTTCCCAATATGCGCGAGTAATTCTCCGCTTGTTAGGGTTCGTAGGATTAGAGTAGAATAATGGATGATGAAGATCCTTAAACTCTTTTTACGTTCTATAAAGTTTATAAACTTTACCAAAATAATCATTAACATCTTAATCGGGTGCGCTACCAATTCATTGATAGTCACGACCGCTATTTGAGAATAGATTAACAATTGCTTTGGTAAAATCTAGACATGAACGAAGATCCATGTCAAGATAGGGGTTAAGAGTGGGAACCTTTTTCCCTCCAGAATTTTTAATCTACATGCATCACTGCCGATCTAGTTTTAAATCTATTAAAGGATAAAAAGAGTAATCTTTAATTAATCATTCATGACTACTAAATCTTAACGAACCCTATAAGCCCCTTTCTAATATAAAACCTATATCCGTAGTTAATCTAGATCTATATCCTGCATCCGTGTTTGACGTAGATCTATAACCTACAACCATTCTTTCACCATTCTTTATTCTTCCTCTTTTCCTAATCAACACGTCTAAACTAAGATTAAAAGATTCAACATTTCTCTGAGGACGACCCGTACTCATCTCGGTCTAGCTACACGCGACACCGTTATTGATTGCGGTTATTCTACAAACACAACTATAAAACATAGATAAATCAATCTCCAAACTTCATAAAATTCCTAAATTCTTTAATTTCTCAGAACATCTTTATTACCAATATATTCCTACACTCTCTAAAAATCTTAAATTTCCACAAAAAATTCCCAACATCCAAAACAAAGGAATTATAGTTAAAATGAAATCAAATCAAACCGGTATCCAAGTTGTTAAACCGGAACCAAATCAAACTGGCCTAGTTGTTAAATCCGAACCAAATCAAACCTAAATTCGATCTCGACGTCGTAAACTGGAACTTAAATCCAATTTAAGTTGACTACAAAATCATTAAACTAGAATCAAATCAAACCCAAATTCGTCCTATACGTCGTTAAACTTGAAGCCAAATCAAGTTGAAGTTCGACCGCTATATCGTTAAACTGGAACCAAATCAAATTGAACTCTAAGTCGTTAAACTAAAACCAATGTTTCCAAAACCTCTTAAACAGCACAAAACATACTCAAATTTTAAAAATATTCCATGGAATACTTTCAAATTTCCTAAATATCTCCGAGCTCCGTAAAATTCCACAAATCACAGAATTACCCAAATATATAAAATTCCACATATTCTTTGATTCATTAAATATCTCCAAACTCCATAAAATTCCTAAATTCTTTAATTCCACAAATTCCAATTTCTCAAAACATCTTTATTACTAGTATATTCATGCATTCTCTAAAAAGCTTAAACTTCCACAAAAAATTCCCAACATCCAAATCAAATCCAAATGTGGAATTACGTCGTCAAACTGAAATTAAATCAAACCGGCCTCAAAGTTGTTAAACCAAAACCAAATCAAACCGGCCTCTGCGTTGTTAAACTCGAACCAAATCAAACCTAAATTTGATCTCTACACCGTAAACTGGAATCCAAACCCAATTCAACTCGACCAGTAAGTCGTTAAACTAGGTTCAAATCAAACCCAAATTCGACCTATACGTCGTTAAACTAGAAACCAAATCAAGTTAAACTTCGACCGCTAATATAGTAAAATTGGAACCAAATCAAATCGTACTAAAAGTTGTTAAACTAAAACCATAGTTTCCAGAACCTCCTAAACTATACAACAACGACTGAGCCTTTTATCCCAAGCATATGGGGTAGGCTACATGAACCAACATAAGAATCACGCCGAGTCCAGCACATGAATCCTCCGCCTCCACTCACTCCTATCGAACAATATACTTTCATTGAGGCCTTTGGCAACCATATCGTTTCGTATCACCTCCATCCATGTTTTCTTCGGTCTCCCTTTGGCCCACTTGCCATTGTCCATATCGAGAGTATCTATTCGTCGAACCGGTGCTTTCATAGGTCTGCGTCGCACATGACCAAACCAACTTAGCCGGTTTTCCCGCATCTTCTCCTCCACAGGTGCTGCACCAACTTTTGTACGAATATTCTCATTACGCACCTTATCTTTTCTAGTGTTACCGCACATCCAACGAAACATACGCATCTCCGCTACGTGCATCTTCTGTGTATGATGCTTCTTAGGAGCCCAGCATTCTGTACCATATAATAAGGCAGGCCGAACAACGCTCCGATAAAACTTCCCTTTCAATTTTAACGGAAAGATACGATCACACAAAATCCCTGTTGCACTTCTCCATTCAACCAACCAGCTTGGATCTTTTGATTAACATCACTATCGATCTCCCCATCCTTTTGGATGATGGAACCTAGATATCTAAAACTGATCGCTCAATGATATCTCTTACCCTTCCAATGTTATACCAATATGGTTTTGACTTCTCTATTTACTAAATTTGCAACGCATATATGCTGTCTTGGACCTGCTCAATTTGAACACCTGAGATTCCAATGTTTGCCTCCATAATTCCAATTTGGCATTGACCCCTGCTTTCGTCTCATTTACTAGAACAATATCATCAGCGAATAGCATACACCAAGGTACCTCATCTTGGATAGTTCTAGTAAGCTCATCTATCACGATGGTAAACAGGAATGGACTTAATACAGATCCTTGATGTAAACCAATTGTAATCGGAAAATCACTCGTTAGGCTGCCGCAAGTTCTGACATTTGCCACTACTCCATCGTACATATCCTTGATTATGTCAATATACTTGACGGGGACCCCCTTCTTCATCATTGTCATCCATAATACCTCTAGGTACCTTGTCATACATTTTTTCTAAATCAATAAATATCATATGCAAAACTCTTCTTCTCTCTCGAAAACGTTCGACAAGTTGACAAAGCAAATGAATAGCCTCTGTCGTCGATCGTCCATGCATGAACCCAAACCGGTTCTTTGCTATCTTAATATCCTTTCTTAGCTTGTGTTCAATCACTCTTCCAAAGTTTTATGGTGTGACACATAAGTTTTATTCCACAGTAGTTTGAGCAACTTTGAATGTCACCCTTGTTCTTGTAGATAGGTACAAGAATATTTTTTCTCTGTTCATTTGGCATCTTTTTCGTCTGCCAAATCTTATTAAACAGATCTGTCAGCCATTTAACGCCTATTTCTACTAAGCATCTCCAAATCTATATAGGAATCCCGTCAGAATCAACCGCTTTTCTTAAACTCATTCTGTTCAAAGCTTCTTTAATCTCAGGTAGTCTTATTTTACGCATGAAATCACAGTTTATATCTAGAGATTAAATAACAAGTCCATCCAAATTCTTAGTAAAGCTCTCATTGAACAATTTGTCAAAATAATATCTCCACCTTTCCTTGATATCCTCATCTCGAACTAAAACCTTCTGATTTTCATTTTTGACACACTTCACCGCATATAAGTCTCTGGTCTTCCTTTCCCGCATCCGAGCAATCCGGTATATATCATTTTCAGCCTCTTTAGTGTCTAAATTCTCATACACCTCCTTGTAGACCTTAGATTTAGCTTCTCGAACAGCTTTCTTAACTTCCTTTTTAGCCATTTTATACTTCTCAAATCTCTCATCTCTACTTTTCTGTAAATCTTTATAAAAATCCCTTTTAATTTTAATAACAGCATTTACTTCTTCATTCCACCATGATGTATCCTTAGATGGTGGAGCACCACCTCTCGACTCACTTAGTAGATCTCTAACTACCCTCTTGATACAACTAGTCATTTTGTTCCATGTTCTGTCTGAATCATCTTCCGACTGCCAATCCGCTTCTTAGACTACATGATCTATAAAAACCTTTTGGTTACCTTCTTTCAATCGCCACCATTTAATTCTAGGCTCTACCTTACGTCTAATCTTCCTAAGTCCTCTTCTAAATCGAAAATCTAGAACTAAAAGTCTATGTTGAGTGGTTACACTCCACCTGGCACTATCTTACAGTCGATACAACAACCTCTATCTATTCTTCTCGTCAGAAAAAAGTCTATTTGACTAGCACTTGATCCGCTCCTAAAGTGATAAGATGGGACTCTCATTTCCTAAATCAGGTGTTTGCTAAGATCAAGTCATAAGATAAGGCAAAATCTAGAATCGAGCCACCTACTTCATTCTTTTGTCCAAAACCAAAACCTCCATGGATAGTATCAAACCCACTACGACTAGTACCTACATGTCCATTGAGATCACCACCAATAAATAACTTCTTCCACTATGTATATTTTGTACCATCTCGTCTAAATCCTCTCAGAATAGACGCTTACTAGCGTCATCAAGACATATCTGTAGTGCATAAGCACTAATAATATTAAAGATCTCTCCACCTAGAATAAGCTTCACCAGTAAAATTCTATCACATTTTCTCCTAATCTCAACTACATCCTCAAGCAACCGTCTATCTATCATTATGCCTACCTCATTACGATTTTTATCTCTACCTGTATACCAAAGCTTATAACCCCAAGGTTCTATGACTCTACTCTTTTCACCTACCCACTTAGTTTCTTGCAAACACATAATACCAACTCTCCTCCTAATCATCACCTCCACTAATTCTATTAGTTTACCCGTAAGGGGACCTATGTTCCAGGAAGCTAGACGGATCCTATGAAACCCTTGCTTATTTGTCCTACACCCGGGGTCCGATGAAGCACACCGTTTCTGGACGACGACCTAAAAGCCCTTGCATACTTAACATTACATCCGGGATCCGATGTAGCGTGTCGCTGAGTAGGGGACGCCCCAACGATATTCTTATTATGGTTCATGTCATAGAATGTGACAGTTTTACGTTGGTTGTCACAAACCTACCACAACCCTCACCCTTTCTCATCCGGACTTGGACCGGCAATGGTGGGTTCTAAACTATACGACAAATCTTCAAATTAACAAAATATTTTATCAAATTCTCACATTTCCTTAAAATATCCAAGATGCACAAAATTCCCAAATTGTCCAAATATCTTTAATTCCACAAATTTCAAAATTCCCCAAATATATCAAATTCCGTGAATCCTTAAATTCCCTAAATATCTCCAAATTCAATTATATTTCTAAATTCTCCAATTCCATTATATTTCTAAATATCTCCAAATCAAACCCAAATTCAAACCAAGTCGTTAAAGTGAACTGAAAGTTTCCAGAACCTCTTAAACTCCACAACAAATTTTCAAATTTACAAAATATTCAATAAAATTCTCACATTTTCTAAATATATCCAAGCTCCACAAAATTCGCAAATTGTCAAACCATCTTTAATTTCACAAATTCCAAAATTGCCCAAATATATTAAATTCTGTGAATCGTTAGATTCCCTAAATTCTCCAATTCCATAAATTCTAATTTCTAAAAACATCTTTAATTCTATTATTTTCCCAAATTCTCTAAAAGATCCAAAACTTTAACAAAAAAATTCCATCAAATTTCAGTCTAAGTCGTAAAACTGGAATCAAATTTTTGAAAATCACTTGAACTATACAAAAATCAACAAATTTTAAAATTATTCTATCAAATTCCCTAAATATTGCCAAACTCTATAAAATTTCCAAATCACCCAAATATCTCATATTCCACAAAATCTAAAAGATTCCATAAATTCTTAGAATGCCTAAATATCTCCAAACTTCATGAATTTCCTAAACTCATAAATTTCCATAAATTCTATATTCTCAAAACATCTTTATTTTCAATATATCCTGAATTCTCTAAAATAACCTAAACATAACAAAAGATTCCTAACATCCAAATCAAGTCCAAAATCCAAGTCAAGTCGAGATCTTTACATTGTAAAACTAAAACCTAAATCTAATTCATGTCGACATCTAAGTCACGAAGTTATAACCAAAAAACCCTAATTCAACCTATACGTCGTTAAACTGGAAGCCAGATCAAGTTGAAGTTCGTCAGAAATATCGTTAAACTAAAACCATATCAAATAGAACTCTAAGTCGTTAAACTAAAACCAAAATTTCCAAAACCTCTTAAACAACACAACATATTCATGTTTTAAAAATATTACATAAAATTCTTTCAAATTTCCTAAATATCCACAAGCTCCAAAAAATTCCAAAATTGTTCAAATATCTCAATTTTGTAATTTGTGGAATTTGAGATATATGAAGAATTTTGTAATTTATGGAATTTAATATATATTGACCAATATACCGTAAACCTAAATCCAAATCGAATCGAACTCCAAGTCGTTAAATTGAAACCAAAGCTTCCAGAACCACTTAAACTCTATAACAAATCTTCAAATATATAAAATATTCCACCAAATTCCGTCACATTTCCTAAATATATCCAAGCTTCACAAAATTCCCAAATTGCCCAAATATCTTTGATTCCACGAATTCCAAAATTCCCCAAATATATCAAATTCCGTGAATCCTTAGATTCCCTAAATATCTCAAAATTCCATAATATTCCTAAATTCTACTATTCCATAAATTCTAATTTCTCAAAACCTCTTTTTTCCATTATTTACCCAATCTCTTTAAAATATCCAAAACTTTAAAAAAAAATCTATCAAATTGAACTCTATGTCGTTAAATCTTTGAACCCAATTTTCAAAATTCTTTTAAACTCTGCAAAAATCTTCAAATTCTAAAAATATTCCATTAAATTCTTTCACATTTACTAAATATATCCAACCTCCGCAAAATTCTCAAATTCTCCAAATATCTTTAATTCCCCAAATTCCAAAATTCCCCAAAATATATAAATTCCCTTGAATCCTTAGATTCCCTAAATATCTCCAAATCCTATAATCGCCTAAATTCTTCAATTTCATAAATTCTAATTTCTTTCTCAAAACATATTTATTTCCATTATTTTCGCAAATCCATCAATATATCCAAAACTTTAACAAAAATTCCATCAAATTGAACTCTTACACTGGAGCCAAATTTTCTAAAATTTCTTAAACTCTACAAAAATCTTCAAATTTTAAAAATATTCCATCAAATTCGTTCAAATTCCCTTAAATATCGCCAAGCTCCATAAAATTCCCAAATATCTTAAATTCCAAAATTTTTAAAATTCCCCATATATCTGAAAATCGACAAATTCTTAGAATCTCTAAGTATCTCCAAACTTCAAAAATTTCCATAAATTCCTAATTGTCAAATCATCTATATTTTCATTATTTCATGAATTTTCTAAAATAACCTAAACTTTAACAAAAAAATTCATAACATTCGAATCAACTCCAAAACCGATAAACCGGAACGAAACAAAATCAACCTTGAAGTTGAAAGACCGGGACCTAAAATTCCAAAAAAATTCGATCTCTATGTCGTAAAACTAAAACCCAAATCTAATTCAAGTTGAGATTTCTACGTCGGAAAACTCAAACCTAAATCCAATACAAGTCAAACTCTAAGTCGTGAAGCTATAACCAAAAAACCCAACTTCGACCTATACGTCGTTAAACTGGAAGCCATGTCAAGTTGAAGTTCGACCGCTATATCGTTGAACTGGAACCAAATCAAATCGAACTCTAAATCGTTAAACTTGAACCAAAGTTTCCAAAACATCATAAACAGCACAAAACATAATCAAAATTTAAAAATATTTCATCAAATTCTTTCAAATTTCCTAAATATCTCCAAGCTCCAAATTCCCAAATTGTTCAAAAATCTCAAATTCCACAAATTACAAATTTTCCGAATATATAAAATTCCACATATTCGTAGATTCCCAAAATATCTCCAAACTCCATAAAATTCCTAAATTCTTTAATTTCATAAATTCCAATTTCTTAGATCATCTTTATTACCAATATATTCCTACACTCGCTAAAAAGCTTAAATTTCCACAAAAAATTCCAAACATCCAAAACAAATCTAATTAAACTGGCCTCGAAGTTGTTAAGCCGGAACCAAATCAAACCGGCCTATACGTTGTTAAATCCGAACCAAATCAAACCTAAATTCGATCTCTACGTCATAAACTGGAACCCAAATCCAATTCAAGTTGACCACTAAGTTGTTAAACTAGAATCAAATAAAACCAAAATTCGATCTATACGTCGTTAAACTTGAAGCCAAATCAAGTTGAAGTTCGACCGCTATATCGTTAAACTGGAACCAAATCAAATCGAACTCGTTAAACTAGAACAAAACCTCATAAACAGCACAAAACATATTCAAATTTTAAAATCATTCCATCAAATACTTTCAATTTTCCTAAATATCTCCAAGCTCCATAAAATTCCCAAATTATTCAAATATCTCAAATCACACAAATTACAAAATTCCCAAAATATATCAAATTCCATATATTCTTCGATTCACTAAATATCTCCAAACTCCATAAAATTCCTAAATTCTTTAATTCCACAAATTCCAATTTCTCAAAACATCTTTATTACCATTATATTCCTGCATTCTCTAAAAAGCTTAAACTTCCACCTAAAAAATCCCAACATCCAAATCAAATCCAAAAGTGGAATTACGTCGTCAAACTAAAATTAAATCAAACTGGCCTTAAAGTTGTTAAACCAACTAAATCAAACCGGCCACGATGTTGTTAAATCCGAACCAAATCAAACCTAAATTCGATCTCTACGTCGTAAACTGGAGCCCGAACCCAAACCCAATTCAAGCCCACCAATAAGTCGTTAAACTGGGTTCAAATCAAACCCAAATTTCACCTATACGTCTTTAAACTAGAAACCAAATCAAGTTAAAGGACTATATAGTAAAAATTGGTTCCGATAAGTCGGTAAACTAAAACCAATGTTTCCAGAACCTCCAAAACCACACGACAAATCTTCAAATTAACAAAATATTCTATCAAATTCACACATTTCCTTAAAATAACCAATATGTACAAAATTCCCAAATTGTCCAGATATCTTTTGATCCCACAAATTCCAAAATTCCACAAAAATATCAAATTCAACGAATCCTTAGATTCCCTAAATATCTCCAAATTCCATTATATTTCTAAATTCTCAATTCCACTATATTTCTAAATTCTCCAATTCCATTATATTTCTAAATGTCTCCAAATTCCACTATATTTCTAAATTCTCCAATTTCATTATATTTCTAAATGTCTCCAAATCAAACTCAAATTCGATCTATATGTCATTAAACTGGAAACCATCAAGTTAAAAATTAGACCACTATATCGTAAATCTAGAACCAAATCAAATTGAACTCTACGTAATTAAAGTGAACCTAAAGTTTCCAGAACCACTTAAACTCTACAATAAATTTTCAAATTTACAAAATATTCAATCAAATTCTCGCATTTTCTAAATATATCCAAGCTCCACAAAATTCCGAAATTACCACACTATCACTAATTTCACAAATTCCAAAATTCCCCAAATATATTAAATTCTGTGAATCGTTAGATTCCCTAAATATCTTCAATTCCATAATATTCCTAAATTCTCCAATTCCATAAATTCTAATTTCTCAAAACATCTTTATTTCAATTATTTTCCCAAATTCCTTAAAAGATCCAAAACTTTAACAAAAAATTCCATCAAATTGAAGTCTAAGTCGTAAAACTGGAACCAAATTTTCAAATATCTCTTAAACTTTAAAAAAAATCAACAAATTTTAAAATTATTCCATCAAATTCCCTCGCCAAGCTCTATAAAATTTCCAAATCGCCTAAATATCTCAAATTCCATAAATTCTAAAATTCCCCAAATGTCTCAAAGTTAATAAAATCTTAGAATGCCTAAATATCTCCAAACTTAATAAAATTCCTAAACTCGTAAATTTCCACAAATTCCATATTCTCAAACCATCTTTATTTTCAATATATCTTGAATTCTCTAAAATAACCTAAACTTAACAAAAGATTTCTAACATCCAAATCAAGTCCAAAATCGATATCCATGTCGTTCAACTCGAACGAAACCAAATCAGCCCCTTAGTTGTAAAACTGCAACCAAATCAAACTTAAATTTGATACCAACGTTGTAAGTAAAACCCAATCCAATTCAAGTCGAGATCTCTACTTCGTAAAACTAAAACCTGCATCCAATTCAAGTCGACCTCGAAGACACGAAGCTATAACCAAAGAACCCAAGTTCGACCTATACGTTGTTAAACTGGAAGCCACATCAAGTTGAAGTTCGTCAGATATATCGTAAAACTGAAACCATATCAAATAGAACTCCAAGTCGTTAAACTAGAACCAAAATTTCCAAAACCTCTTAAACAACAAAAATCACATTCAAATTTAAAAAATATTAGATCAAATTCATTCAAGTTTTCCTAAATATCCCTAAGCTCCATAAAATTCCCAAATTGTTCAAATATCTCAATTTTGTAATTTGTGGAATTTGAGATATATGATGAATTTTGTAATTTGTGGAATTTGAGATATATTGACCACTATATCATAAACCTGGAACCAAATCGAATCGGACTCTAAGTCGTTAAATTGAAACCCAAGTTTCCATAACCTCTTAAACTCTACAACAAATCTTCAAATTTATAAAATATTCCACTAAATTCCTTCACATTACCTAAATATATCCAAGCTTCACAAAATTCCCAAATATCTTTGATTCCACACAAATTCAAAAATTCCCCAAATATATCAAATTCCGCGAAATCTTAGGATCCCTAAATATCTCCAAATTCCATAATATTCCTAAATTCTACTATTCCATAAATTCTAATTTCTCAAAGCCTTTTTATTTCCGTTATTTTCCCATTCTCTCTAAAATATCCAAAACTTTAAAAAAATCCATCAAATTGAACTCTATGTTTGTTACATCTTGGAACCAAATTTTCAAAAATCTCTTAAACTCCGCAAAAAGCTTCAAATTTTAAAAATATTCCTTCAAATTCTCACATTTCCTAAATATATCCAAGCTCCGCAAAATTCTCAAATTGTCCAAATATCTTTAATTCCTTAAATTCCAAAATTCCCTAAATATATCAAATTCCGTGAATCCTTAGATTCCAAAAATATCTCCAGATTCTATAATACTCCTAAATTCTCCAATTTCATAAATTCTATTTTCTTTCTCAAAACAATTGTTATTTCCATTATTTTCGCAAATCCTTCAATATACCCAAAACTTTAACAAAAAATCCAACAAATTGAACTCTAAGTCCTTACAGTGGAGCCAAATTTTCTAAAATCTCTTAAACTTTACAAAAATCTTTAAATTTTAAAAATATTCCATCAAATTCTTTCAAATTCCCTAAATATCGCCAAAGCTCCATAGATTCGCAAATTGCCTAAATATCTCAAATTCCAAAATTTTTAAAATTCCCCATATATATGAAAATCAACCGATTCTTAGATTTCCAAAATATCTCCAAACTTCAAAAAATTCCTAAACTCGTAAATTCCCATAAATTCCAAATTGTCAAACCATCAATATTTTCAATATTTCTCGAATTTTCTAAAATAACCTACTTTAACGAAGAATTCCTAACATCCGAATCAACTCCAAAATCGATATATCTACGTCGTTAAACCGTAACGAAACAAAATCGGCCTCGAAGTTGTAAGACTGGAACCAAATCAAACTTAAATTCGATCTCTACGTCGTAAAACTAAAACCCAAATCCAATTCAAGTCAAACTCTAAGTCGTGAAGCTATAACCAAAAAAACAAAGTTCGACCTATACGTCGTTAAACTGGAAACCATATCAAGTTGAAGTTCGACCGCTATATCGTTAAACTGGAACCAAATTAAACCGAACTCTAAATCGTTAAACTAGAACCAAAATTTCCAAAACTTCATAAACAGCACAAAACATAATCAAAGTTCAAAAATATTTCAACAAATTCTTTCAAATTTCCTAAATATCTCCGAGCTCCAAATTTCCAAATTGTTCAAATATCTCAAATTCCACAAATTACAAATTTTCCGAATATATCAAATTCCACATATTCTTAGATTCCCTAAATATCTCCAAACTCCATAAAATTCATAAATTCTTTAATTTCATAAATTCTAATTTTTCAAAACTTCTTTATTACCAATATATTCCTACACTTTTTTAAAAACTTAAATTTCCACAAAAAATTCCCAACATCCAAAACAAATCCAAAATCGGAATTATGTCGTTAAACTGAAATCAAATCAAACCGGCCTCGAAGTTGTTAAGCCGGAACCAAATCAATCCGGCCTATTCGTTGTTAAATCCAAACCAAATCAAATCTAAATTCGATCTCTACGTCGTAAACTGGAACCCAAATCCAATTCAAGTTGAACACTAAGTCGTTAAACTAGAATCAAATCCAAATTCGACATATACGTCGTTAAAACTTGAAGCCAAATCTAGTTGAAGTTCGATCGCTATATCGTTAAACTGGAACCAAAATCAAATCGAACTCTAAGTCGTTAAACTAGAACCAATGTTTCCAAAACCTCATAAACAGCACAAAACATATTCAAATTTTAAAAACATTCCATCAAATATTTTCAAATTTCCTAAATATCTCCAAACTCCATAAAATTCCCAAATTGTTCAAATATCTCAAATCCCTCAAATTACAAAATTCCCAAAATATATCAAATTTCACATTCTTCGATTCGCTAAAAATCCCCAAACTCCATAAAATTCCTAAATTCTTTAATTCTACAAATTCCAATTTCTCAAACATCTTTATTACCATTATATTCCTGCATTCTCTAAAAAGCTTAAACTTCCACAAAAAATCCCAACATCCAAATCAAATTCAAAAATGGAAATACGTCGTCAAACTAAAATTAAATCAAACTGGCCTCAAAGTTGTTAAATCAAACCGGCCTCGGCGTTGTTAAACCCGAACCAAATCAAACCTAAATTCGATCTCTAAGTTGTAAACTGGAACCCAAACCCAAATCAAGTCAACCAGTAAATCGTTAAACTAGGTTCAAATCAAACCCAAATTTGACCTATACGTCTTTAAACTAGAAACTAAATCAAGTTAAAGTTCGACCACTATATAGTAAAAATTGGAACCAAATCAAATCGGACTATAAGTCGGTAAACTAAAACCAATGTTTCCAGAACCTCCTAAACCACACGACAAATCTTAAAATTAACAAAATATTCTATCAAATTCACACATTTCCTTACAATAACCATTATGCACAAAGTTCCCAAGTTGTCCTGATATCTTTTGATTCCACACAAGTTCCAAAATTCCCCAAAAATATCAAATTCTGCGAATCCAATTCCCTAAAAGTTACACCACCATATCGTAAACCAAGAACCAAATCAAATCGAACTCTACGTAATTAATATGAACCTAAAGTTTCCAGAACCTCTTAAACTTTACAACAAATTTTCAAATTTACAAAATATTAAATCAAATTCTCGCATTTTCTAAATATATCCAAAGCTCCACAAAATTCCCAAATTGTCAAACTATCATTAATTTCACAAATTCCAAAATTCCCCAAATATATTAAATTCCGCGAATCGTTAGATTCCCTAAATATCTCCAATTCCATAATATTCCTAAATTCTTCAATTCCATAAATTCGAATTTCTAAAAACATCTTTATTTCCATTCTTTTCCCAAATTCTTTAAAAGATCCAAAACTTTAACAAAAAATTCCATCCAAAACTTTAACAAAAAATTCCAACAAACTGAAGTGTAAGTCGTAAAACTGTAACCAAATTTTCAAAAATTTCTTAAACTTTATAAAAATCAACAAATTTTAAAATTATTCCATCAACTTTCCTAAATATAGCTTCATAAAATTTCCAGATCGCACAAATATCTCAAATTCCACAAATTCTAAAATTCTTCAAATATGTTAAAGTCAATAAATTCTTCGAATCCCTAAATATCTCCAAGCTTCATAAAATTCATAAACTCGTAAATTTCCATAAATTCCATATTCTCGAACCATCTTTATTTTCAATATATCTTGAATTCTCTAAAATAACCTAACCTTGACAAACGATTTCTAACATCCAAATCAAGTCCAAAATCGATATTCATGTCATTAGAATGGAACGAAACCAAATCAGTCTCTTAGTTGTAAAACTGGAACCAAATCAAACTTAAATTTGATACCTACGTTGTAAGCAAAACCCAATCCAATTCAAGTCGAGATCTCTACTTCGTAAAACTAAAATATGCATCCAATTCAAGTCGACCTCGAAGTCACGAAGTTATAACCAAAAAACCCAAGTTCGACATATACGTCGTTAAACTGGAAGCCGGATTAAGTTGAAGTTCGTCAGATATATCGTTAAACTGAAACAATATCAAATAGAACTCCAAGTCGTTAAACTAGAACCAAAATTTCCAAAACCTCTTAAAACAACAAAAAACATATTCAAATTTTAAAAATATTACATCAAATTCTTTCAAATTTCATAAATATCCCCAAGCTCCATAAAATTCCCAAATTGTTCAAATATCTCAATTTTGTAGTTTGTGGAATTTGAGATATATGAAGAATTTTGTAATTTGTGGAATTTAAGATATATCGACCACTATATTGTAAACCTGGAACCAAATCGAATCGAACTCTATGTCGTTAAATTGAAACCAAAGTTTCCATAACCTCTTAAACTCTACAACAAATCTTCAGATTTATAAAATATTCCACGAAATTCCTTCACATTACCTAAATATATCCAAGCTTCACAAAATTCCCAAATTGCCCAAATATATTTGATTCCACAAATTCAAAAATTCCCCAAATATATCAAATTCCGAGAATCCTTATGTTCCCTAAATATCTCCAAATTCCATAATATTCCTAAATTCTACTATTCCATAAATTATAATTTCTCAAAGCCTCTTTATTTCCATCATTTTCCCAATCTCTCTAAAATATCCAAAACATTGAAAAAATCCATCAAATTGAACTCTGTCATTAAATCTTGGAACCAAATTTTCAAAAATTAAACTCATCAAAAATCTTCAAATTTTAAAAATATCCATCAAATTCTCACATTTACTAAATATATCCAAGTTCCGCAAAATTCTCAAATTGTCCAAATATCTTTAATTCCCCAAATTCCAAAATTCCCCAAATATATCAAATTCCGCGAATCCTTAGATTCCCAAAATATCTCCAAATTCTATAATACTACTAAATTCTCCAACTTCATAAATTCTAATTTCTTTCCATTATTTTCACAAATCCTTCAATATATCCAAAACTTTAACAAAAAAACTCCATCAAATTGAACTCTAAGTCCTTACACTGGAGCCAAATATTCTAAAATCTCTTAAACTCTACGAAAATCTTTAAATTTTAAAAATATTCCATCAAATTCTTTCCAAATTTCCTAAATATCGCCATGCTCCATAAAATTCCCAAATTGCCTAAAATATCTCAAATTCCAAAATTTTTAAAATTCCCCAAATATATGAAAATCAACAAATTCTTAGATTCCCAAAATATCTCCAAACTTCAAAAAAATCCTAAACTCGTAAATTTCCATAAATTCCAAATTGTCAAACCATATATATTTTCAATATTTCTCGAATTTTCTAAAATAACCTAAACTTTAACAAAAAAAATCCCTAGCATCTGAATCAACCCCAAAATCAATATATCTACGTCGTTAAACCGGAACGAAACAAAATCGGCCTCGAAGTTGTAAGACTGAAAACAAATCAAACTTAAATTCGATCTCTACGTCGTAAAACTAAAACCCAAATCCAATTCAAGTCGAGATTTCTACGTCGGATAACTAAAACCTAAATCCAATTCAAGTCAAGCCGTGAAGCTATAACCAAAAAAAAAAAGTTCGGCCTATACATCATTAAACCGGAAGCCATATCAAGTTGAAGTTCGATCGCTAAATCGTTAAATTGAAACCAAATCAAATCGAACTCTAAGTCGTTAAACTAGAACCAAAATTTCCAAAACTTCATAAACAGCACAAAACATAATCAAATTTTAAAAATATTTCATCAAATTCTTTCAAATTTCCTAAATATCTCCAAGCTCCAAATTCCCAAATTGTTCAAATATTTCAAATACCACAAATTACAAAATTTCCCAAATATATCAAATTCCACATATTTCTTAGATTACCTAAATATCTCCAAACTCTATAAAATTCCTAAATTCTTTAATTTCAAAAATTCCAATTTCTCATAACAATGTTATTACCAATATATTCCTACATTATCTAAAAAGTTTAAATTTCCACAAAAAAATTCCCAACAATACAAATCCAAAATTGGAATTATGTCGTTAAAATGAAATCAAATCATACCGGCCTCGAAGTTGTTAAA
This sequence comes from Agapanthus africanus, assembly GCA_030015575.1. Lineage (NCBI taxonomy): Eukaryota > Viridiplantae > Streptophyta > Magnoliopsida > Asparagales > Amaryllidaceae > Agapanthus > Agapanthus africanus. The sequence continues at coordinate 42,809,427 of CM057342.1, forward strand.
CCGAAACCAAATCAATCCGGCCTATACGTTGTTAAATCCGAACCAAATCAAACCTAAATTCGATCTCTACGTCGTAAACTGGAACCCAAACCCAATTCAAGTTGACCACTGAGTCGTTAAAGTAGAATAAAATGAAACCCAAATTCGACCTATACGTCGTTAAACTTGAAGCCAAATCAAGTTGAAATTCGACCGCTATATCGTTAAACTGAAACCAAATCAAATCAAACTCTAAGTCGTTAAACTAGAATCAATGTTTCCAAAACCTCTTAAACAGCACAAAACATATTCAGATTTTAAAAATATTCCATCAAATACTTTCAAATTTCCTAAATATTTTCAAGCTCCGTAAAATTCCACAAATTACAAAATTCCCCAAATATATCAAATTCCACATTCTCCGATTCACTAAATATCTTCAAACTCCATAAAATTCCTAAATTCTTTAATTCCACAAATTCCAATTTCTCAAAACATCTTTATTACCATTATATTCCTGCATTCTCTAAAAAGCATAAACTTCCACAAAAAATTCCCAACATCCAAATCAAATCCAAAAGTGAAATTACGTCGTCAAACTGAAATTAAATCAAACCGGCCTCGAAATTGTTAAACCAAAACCAAATCAAACCGGCCTCTGCGTTGTTAAACCCAAACCAAATCAAACCTAAATTCGATCTCTACGTCGTAAACTGGAATCCAAACCCAATTCAAGTCGACCAGCAAGTCGTTAAACTAGGTTCAAATCAAACCCAAATTCAACATATACGTCGTTAAACTAGAAACCAAATCAAGTTAAACTTCGACCTCTATATAGTAAAATTGGAACCAAATCAAATTGGACTATAAGTCGTTAAACTAAAACCATAGTTTCCAGAACCTCCTAAACTATACAACAAATCTTCAAATTAACAAAATATTCTATCAAATACTTACATTTCCTTGAAATATCCAAGATGCACAAAATTCCCAAATTGTCCAGATATCTTTAATTCCACAAATTTCAAAATTCCCCAAATATATCAAATTCCGTGAATCCTTAAATTCCCTAAATATCTCCAAATTCCATTATATTTCTAAATTCTCCAATTCCTTTATATTTCTAAATATCTCCAAATCAAACCCAAATTCTACCTATATGTCGTTAAACTGGAAACCAAATCAAGTTATAAGTTAGACCACTATAGAGTAAACCTGAAACCAAATCAAATCGAACTCTGAGTCGTTAAAGTGAACCTAAAGTTTTCAAAACCACTTAAACTCTACAACAAATTTTCAAATTTACAAAATATTCAATAAAATTCTCTCATTTTCTAAATATATCCAAGCTCCACAAAATTCACAAATTGTCAAACTATCTTTAATTTAACAAATTCCAAAACTCCCCAAATATATTAAATTCCGTGAATCGTTAGATTCCCTAAATATCTCCAATTCCATAATATTCCTAAATTCTCCAATTTCATAAATTCTAATTTCTAAAAACATCTTTATTTCCATTATTTTCCCAAATTCTCTAAAAGATCCAAAACTTAAACAAAAAATTCCATCAAATTAAACTCTAAGTCGTAAAACTGGAACCAGATTTTTGAAAATCTCTTAAACTCTACAAAAATCAACAAATTTTAAAATTATTCCATCAAATTCCTTCAAATTTCCTAAATATCGCCAAGCTCTATAAAATTTCCAAATCGCCCAAATATCTCATATTCCACAAATTCTAAAATTCCTGAAATATCTCAAAGTCAATAAATTCTTAGAATGCCTAAATATCTCCAAACTTCAAAAAATTCCTAAACTCGTAAATTTCCATAAACTCCATATTCTCAAACCATCTTTATTTTCAATAAATCTCAAATTTTCTAAAACCTAAACTTAACAAAAGATTCCTAACATCCAAATCAAGTCCAAAATCGATATCCATGTCGTTAAAACTGGAACGAAACCAAATCAGCCTCTTAGTTGTAAAATCGGAGCCAAATCAAACTTAAATTTGATCCCTATGTTGTAACTAAAACCCAATCCAATTCAAGTCGAGATCTCTACTTCGTAAAACTAAAACCTGAATCCAATTCAAGTCGACCTCTAAGTCATAAAGCTATAACTAAAAAACCCTAATTCGACCTATACGTCGTTAAATTGGAAGCCATATCAAGTTGAAGTTCGTCAGATATATCGTTAAACTGAAACTATATCAAATAGAACTCCAAGTCGTTAAACTAGAACTAAAATTTCCAAAACCTCTTAAACAGCACAAAACATATTCAAATTTTAAAAATATTACAAAAATTCTTTCAAATTTCATAAATATCCCCAAGCTCCATAAAATTCCCAAATTGTTCAAATATCTCAATTTTGTAGTTTGTGGAATTTGAGATATAGGAAGAATTTTGTAATTTGTGGAATTTAAGATATATCGACCACTATATTGTAAACCTGGAACCGAATCGAATCGAACTCTAGGTCGTTAAATTGAAACAAAAGTTTCCAGAACCACGTAAACTTTACAACAAATCTTCAAATTTATAAAATATTCCACCAAATTCCTTCACATTTCCTAAATATATCCAAGCTTCACAAAATTCCCAAATTGTCCAAATATCCGACTCTACAAATTCCAAAATTCCCCAAATATATCAAATTCCGCGAATCCTTAGATTCCCTAAATATCTCCAAATTCCATAATATTCCTAAATTCTACTATTCCATAAATTCTAACTAATTTCTCAAAACCTCTTTATTTCCATTATTTTCCCGATCTCTTTAAAATATCCCAAACTTTAAAAAAATCCATCAAATTGAAATCTATGTCGTTAAATCTTTGAACCAAATTTTCAAAATTCTTTTATACTCTGCAAAAATCTTCAAATTTTAAAAATATTCCATCAAATTCTCACATTTCCTAAATATATCCAAGCTCCGTAAAATTCTCAAATTCTCCAAATATCTTTAATTCCTTAAATTCCAAAATTCACCAAATATATCAAATTCTGCAAATACTTAGATTCCCTAAATATCTCCAAATTCTATAATACACCTAAATTCTCCAATTTCATAAATTCTAATTTATTTCTCAAAACATCTTTATTTCCATTATTTTCGCAAATCCATCAATATATCCAAAACTTCAACAAAAAAAATCCATAAATTAAACTCTTACACTGGAGCCAAATTTTCTAAAATCTCTTAAACTCTACAAAAATCTTCAAATTTTAAAAATATTCCATCAAATTCTTTCAAATTCCCTAAATATCGCCAAGCTCCATAAAATTCCCAAATTACCCAAATATCTTGAATTTCAAAATTTTTAAAATTCCCCAGATATCTCAAAATCAACAAATTCTTAGATTTCCTAAATATCTCCAAACTTCAAAAAAAATCCTAAACTCGTAAATTTTCATAAATTCTAAATCGTCAAATCATCTATATTTTCAATATTTCTCGAATTTTCTAAAATAACCTAAACTTTAACGAAAAATTCCTAACATCTGAATCAACTCCAAAATCGATATATCTACGTCGTTAAACCGGAACGAAACAAAATCAGCCTCGAAGTTGTAAGACTGAAACCAAATCAAACTTAAATTCGATCTCTACATCGTAAATCTAAAACCCAAATCCAATTCAAGTCGAGATTTTTACGTCTGAAAACTAAAGCCTAAATCCAATACAAGTCAAACTCTTAGTCATGAAGCTATAACCAAAAAAACCAAGTTCGGCCTATACGTCGTTAATCTGGAAGCTATATCAAGTTGTAGTTCGACCGTTATATTGTTAAACTGGAACCAAATCAAATCGAACTCTAAATCGTTAAACTAGAACCAAAGTTTCCAAAACTTCATAAACAGCACAAAACATAATCATATTTTTAAAAAAAATCATCAAATTCTTTCAAATTTCCTAAATATCTCCAAGCTCCAAATTCTCAAATTGTTCAAATATCTCAAATTCCATAAATTACAAATTTTCCGAATATATCATATTCCACATATTCTTAGATTCTCTAAATATCTCCAAACTCCATAAAAATCCTAAATTCTTTAATTTCATAAACTCCAATTTCTCAAAACATCTTTATTACCAATATATTTCTACACTCTAAAAAGCTTAAATTTTCACAAAATATTCCCAACATCCAAAACAAATCCAAAATTGGAATTATGTCGTTAAACTAAAATCAAATCAAACCGGCCTCTAAGTTGTTAAGCCGGAACCAATCAAACCGGCCTATACGTTGTTAAATCCGGACCAAATCAAACCTAAATTCGATCTCTACGTCGTAAACCGGAACCCAAATCCAATTCAAGTAGACCACTAAGTCGTTAAACTAGAATCGAATCAAATCAAACCAAAATTCAACCTGTACGTCGTTAAACTTAAAGCCAAATCAAGTTGAAATTTGACCGCTATATCGTTAAACTGGAACCGAACCAAATCAAATCGAAATCTAAGTCATTAAACTAGAACCAATGTTTCCAAAACCACTTAAACAGCACAAAACATATTCAAATTTTAAAAACATTCCGTCAAATACTTTCAAATTTCAAATTCCAAATTTCCCCAAATATATTAAATTTCGCGAATCGTTAGATTCCCTAAATATCTCCAATTCCATAATATTCCTAAATTCTCCAATTCCATAAATTCTAATTTCGAAAAACATCTTTATTTCTATTATTTTCCCAAATTCTCTAAAAGATCAAAAACTTTAGCAAAAAATTCCATCAAAATTGAAGTCTAAGTCGTAAAATTGGAACCAAATTTTCGAAAATCTCTTAAACTTTACAAAAATCAACAATTTAAAAATTATTCCATCAAATTCCTTCAAATTTCCTAAATATCGTCAGGCTCTATAAAATTTCCAAATCACCTAAATATCTCAAATTCCACAAATTCTAAAATTCCCTAAATATCTCAAAGTCGATAAATTCTTAGAATGCCTAAATATCTCCAAACTTCATAAAATTCCTAAACTCGTAAATTTCCATAAATTCCATATTCTCAAACCATCTTTATTTTCAATATAGCTCGAATTCTCTAAAATAACCTAAACTTAACAAAAGATTCTTAACATCCAAATCAAGTCCAAAATCGATATCCATGTCGTTAAACGGGAACGAAACCAAATCAGCCTCTTAGTTGTAAAACTGGAACCAAATCAAACTTAATTTGATCCCAACATTGTAACTAAAACACAATCCAATTTAAGTCGAGATCTCTACTTCATAAAACTAAAACCTGAATCCAATTCAAATCAACCTCTAAGTCACGAAGCCATAACTAAAAAACCATATACGTCGTTAAACTGAAAGCCAGATCAAGTTTTAGTTCGTGAGACATATCGTTAAATTGAAACCATATCAAATAGAACAACACAAAACATATTCAAATTTTAAAAATATTACATTAAATTCTTTCAAATTTCATAAATATCCCCAAGCTCTATAAAATTCCCAAATTGTTCAAATATATCTCAATTTTGTAATTTGTGGAATTTGAGATATATGAAGAATTTTGTAATTTGTAGAATTTGATATGTATCGACCACTATATCGCAAACCTGGAACTGGATCGAATCGAACTCTATGTCGTTAAATTGAAACCAAAGTTTCCAAAACCACTTAAACTCTACAACAAATCTCAAATTTATAAAATATTCCACCAACTTCCTTCACATTTCCTAACTATATCCAAGCTTCACAAAATTCCCATATTGTCCAAATATCTTTGATTCAACAAATTCCAAAATTCCCCAAATATATCAAATTCCGCGAATCCTTGGATTCCCTAAATATCACCAAATTCCATAATATTCCTAAATTCTACTATTCCATAAATTCTAATTTCTCAAAACCTCTTTATCTCCATTATTTTCCCAATCTCTCTAAAATATCCAAAACTTTAAAAAAAATCCATCAAATTGAACTATATGTCGTTAAATCTTGGAACCAAATTTTCAAAAATCTCTTAAACTCTGCAAAAATCTTCAAATTTAAAAAATATTCCATCAAATTCTCACATTTTCCAAATATATCCAAGCTTCGCAAAATTCTCAAATTGTCTAAATATCTTTAACTCCCCAAATTCCAAAATTCCCCAAATATATCAAATTCCGTGAATCCTTAGATTCCCTAAATATCTCCAAATTCTATAATACTCCTATAGTCTCCAATTTCACAAATTCTAATTTCTTTCTCAAAACATCTTTATTTCCATTATTTTCGCAAATCCATCAATATAACCAAAACTTTAACAAAAAATTCCATCAAATTGAACTGTAAGTCCTTACATTGGAGCCAAATTTTCTAAGATCTCTTAAACTCTACAAAAATCTTCAAATTTTAAAAATATTCAATCAAATTCTTTCAAATTCTCTAAATATCGCCAAGATTCATAAAATTCCCAAATTGCCCAAATATCTCAAATTCCAAAAATTTTTAAATTCCCCAAATATTTGAAACCCAAAATTTTTAACTCTACCAAAAATCTTCAAATTTACAAAATAATCCATCAAATTTTTTCAAATTTCTTAAATTCTCCAAGCTTCACAAAATTCCTAAATTGCCCAAATATCTCAAATTCCACAAATTCCTAATTTCCCCAAATATATCAAATTCTATGAATTCTTAGATTCCCAAAATAAATTCTCCAATTTCATAAATTCCAATTTCTTAAAACATCTTTATTTTCATTATTTTTCCAAATTCTCTGAAATTTCCTAAATTTTAACAAAATACCCAAAATCCAAATCAAATCCAAAATCGGCATTTACGTAAACCTAGAACAAAATCAAATCGGCCACTAAGTTGTGAAACCAAATCAGACCTAAATTTGATCCGTGCCCACAAAACTGGAACCCAAATAAAATTAAAGTCGACCTATGTCGTTACACTAGAACCAAATCAAATCAAAATACGACCTCAACGCCGTTAAACTGGAAGCCAAATAAAGTTCAAATTCGACCGCTATACCGTTAACCTGGAACCAAATCAAAATGAACTTTAAGTTGTTAAACTGGAACCAAGATTTCAAAAATCTTCAAATTTTAAAAATATCCCAAATTCTTTCAAATCCCTAAATATCGGCAAGCTCTATAAAATTCCCAAATTATCCAAATATCTCAAATTCTAAAATTCCTAGATTATCCAAATATCTCAAAAATCAACAAATTCTTAGATTCCTTAAATATCCCCAAACTTCATAAAATTCCTATACTCGTAAATTTCCATAAATTCCAAATTGCCAAACCATCATTATTTTCAATATTTTCTCGAATTCTCTAAAATAACCTAAATTTTAACAAAAAATTCCAAACTTCCAAATCAAATCCAAAATCGATATCTACGTCATTAAACTGGAACGAAACTAAATCGGCCTCGAAGTTATAAAACTGGAACCAAATCAAACTTATAGTCGATCTCTACATCATAAAACTGAAACCCAAATTCAATTCAATTCGGCCTCTAAGTCGTGAAACTATAACCAAAAACCCCAAGTTCGTCCTATACGTCATTAAACTAGAACGAAACTAAATCGGCCTCTAAGTTATAAAACTGGAACCAAATCAAACTTAAAGTCGATCTCTACATCATAAAACTGAAACCCAAATTCAATTCAATTCGGCCTGTAAGTCCTGAAACTATAACCAAAAACCCCAAGTTCGGCCTATACGTCATTAAACTGGAAGCCAAATCAAGTTGAAGTTTGACCACTATATCGTTAAATTGGAACCAAATCAAATAGAACTCTAAATCGTTAAACTAGAACCAAAGTTTCCAAAACCTCTTAAACAGCACAAAAATTCAAATTTTAAAAATATTCCATCAAATCTTTCAAATTTCCTAAATATGGCCGAGCTCCATAAAATTCCCAAATTGTTCAAATATCTTAAATTCCATAAATTCTAAAATTTCCCAAATATATCAAATTCCACAAATTTTTTAATTTTCTAAATATCTCCAAACTCCATAAAATTCCTAAATTTTCCAATTCCATAAATTCCAAATTCTCATAACATTTTTATTTTCCATTGATTTCGTCAATTCTTTAAAATACCCTAAATTTTCACCCAAAATCAAAATCAAATCCAAAGGCGTATCTATGTCGCTAAATTGTAGCTAAATCAAATCAATCTCTAAACTGTTAAACACGAACCAAATCAAATCTAAATTCGATCTCTACGCCATTAAACTGGAATCCAAATCAAATTCAATCCGACCTCTAAGCGTTAAACTAGAACCAAATCAAACCCAAATTCGATCTCTTCGTCATTAAATTAGACCCCAATTCGAGTTTAGGTTCGACCACTATATCGTTAAAATGGAACCAAATCAAATCGAACTCTAACTGAAACCAAATTTTCCAAAACCTCTTAAACTCTACAAAAATCTTCACATTTTCAAAATATTCTACCAAATTCTTTCAAATCCCTAAATATCTCCAACCTTTATAAAAACTCCCAAATTGTCCAAATATCTAAATTACACAAATTCTAAAATTTCCCAAATATATCGAATTCCACAAATTCTTAGATTCCTTAAATATCTCCAAACTCTATAAAATTCCTAAATTCTTCAACTCCATAGATTCCAATCTCAAAGTATCTTTTTTCCATTACTTTTCCAAATTATCTAAAATATCCTATACTTTCACCCCAAAAAATCCAAAAATCCAAATCCATAAAAGAAAATGTCGTTTTTAAACTTTCACAAAAAATTCCCAAAATCTAAATCTATATTTAGAAGAAAATAGTGATGCACTCTTATAGTATTTGCATCAGGAGCTATTGATGGATAAATTGTGGCTGATGTGACCTTTCATACAAGCTATTTGTTGATTGTTCTATCTCTATGATTCATATATCATGTGTACTATCATCAGGATTCATCATTTAATGATATGATACATATGGTATTATGATGTTAACCATTTGCTTAGAAGCTTGAAAGTGTCACTCTAGTTCGGCATGTTGAACAGTTATGGAAACCGTAATTTGGGTTAAGTTGTAAAAACATGTTCTCTAAGCGACTCCCAATAGGATTTGATTGCGTATGTCAACTTAACGTCATTGTGCAAAGAGAATTATGTAGCCCGGGTTGCTCGTAGCCACTAGGCAGAGAGAAAGGGACAGGGGAGCGGCCCACGTGGGTTTAAGTGGGGTGAACCCCACACGCCGTTTTCTTTTTTGCGCCTGCAGCCAGAGAGAAAGGGACAGGGGAGCGGCCCACGTGGGTTTAAGTGGGGTCCCCACACGCCGTTTTCTTTTTTGCGCCTGCAGCCAAGTGGCTGCGGGCAATTCCAGCTACATTAAATTCTTGTGAAAATTCCTCACAGATTTGAAAGTTTAAGATTTCAATGATCGGCTTAATTTCAACCTTCACAAAAAATTCTCAAAATCCAAAAAATTCCCTAAATACAATCAATTAATATATATTGCAGTTCTAAATAGAATGCATATCAACAGGCATAACCAAACAAGCATCTAACTGCAAAATGCTTGCTAAAAGTAATTTAAAATTTTAAAAATTGGGATTAATTCCTCTAACATATATATAGAAGAAAATAGCGAAACGATCTAAGAATATGATGAATTAAAAATCTATAAAAGGAAATGTCAAGAGATTTCCCTTGTGACCTAGATCTTTAACCCCTTCATTAAATTAGCCATTTAGAAATTAATGTTTATTAGGGCTGACCCAAGAAATCTAATTGGTGGAAGGTACAAAAAAAATATGAAAGAAGATGAACTAAACATGTAATGGGGAGATTAGGCATAGTGAGACACTAATGTCGATGTAGCTTGCAAAAAAAATATTTATTAAAAAGTATCAAATAAACTCACCCGTCGATTGTTTATACACAAAGCATCCCCTTCTTCGCTGCAAACAATCGGAAGGTTTCAGAAATCAAAGAAACGACTTTTCTAATCGAAATTACTATGAATTAACAATAAATTTTAGACACCGTATCACAGAGGCATGGGCCCAGGACATCTATTGGAGCCACTATACCACATGTATTGGCTGCTATTTATGACACAACGTTAATAATTTCTATTTTGTTTTTTATGAAATGACAGCATAATTACGCAAAGGAAAAAGAAAACTAAAACGCTGAGTAACAAACATTAACTATCCCACTTTTGCAATTCTGCGCTTCCCTGTGGTGCACAGAGAGGAAACATGCACTACATATAATCAAAACACTATAAGCAAAATATCATGTGATACAGATAGGTTTAATAATATCCATTGCATCATAAATCGTTGAAGACGTGATACAGATAGCAATAACCATTTTCTGTTAATATTGAAGGCTTGGATGTAGCAAAATAGAGGGTTTAAGAGATACTAGGATGCAGGTGACGATAAGAACAAGCACTGATAAGGCGACTTGAACAGTAGGCATATTTCCATGAATTAGTTAGTTGCAAAAATAACTGTATATGCTAAAGACAAGCAATGATAAGGTGACTTGAACGGTAGGCAGTAAAACTCACAACAGTGGTTTAAAAGTGGGGAAAAGATTACTTACTTTCTCCGCTTTTTCGCTAAAAGAAACCGAGGTAACTCTGAGCATTTAACCACAGACTCTCTGTTCTCACTAAACTGAGATGATATAATGGAAAATTGATTCTCCTCCTTTTTCCTCAAAATTGATTCCAAGACACAGCATGCCTTCATCCGGACCTGACAAAGCCATATATAATATTTACTTAGAATCGCTTATAAAACCTTGTTTCCTAATTTAAACACTCTTCACACTCAAACACATTGAAACGTCACTGTGTGCGCTATGGACCTCATGTGGACACTACCAACCAAAAAACACAATCTTCATATGTTTCTGAAATAGTCCGGAATATATTTTTTTAAAAAGATATGAAGGGTTTTGACTTGTCATTTCCAACAAAATCGGATACGGTGTAATGAAAATTCTGATATGCCCTCTACTTTACCCCGAGTATTCTGGATCCCCACCAAATTATGTGAGACGACAAAAAGAAACGGCAAAACAGCAATGAAGAGAGGGAAAAAATGGAATTTCACAGTATAGTTCCATATATGAGTGGCAATACCCATATAAATCCATTGGCAAACACCACAACATTGGGTTATTGATCGATTCTATGAACGAACCAGTGGATTCATTGGAAAAACTACAACTTTAGGGTATCAATTCTATGTATGGGGAATAGTATGGTTACACATCAATGCTCAGCAATATAAACAAAAAAAAAGATTATGAACGTCAAAGAAACAGATTTATTAAGGGAAACAAATCGATTTCGAGAAATTTTACCTTGAAGATCGCTGATGCAACGTTGCTGTAGGAGATCAGCCGCGATGATGAGATGTTGACGAGAGTTGATCAGCGATGAGATGATATCGTCGGCGGAGGCGGAGGCGGAGGCGGAGGCGGCGAGGCGGCGGAAGCGATCAAAGGCTAGGGCTTTTTTTTATTTTAAAAAAAATGAAGAGTTGAAAAAGGAAAGAGGGCTTCGGGCTAATTTATAGATAGATAACGGTAATCTCATTGTTAGCTTAATAATTCAGCAGTTATAATAAAATATTATTTTTTAAACGCGGTTTTTGTTCCGATGGAGACTTAGAGGGTAAATTGTCATAAAGACCCAGGTCCGCTCAGTAATTGTTTAAGAATCCCTGATATTTTGAACATCTGTGCCGAAGACATCTAAAAAAATTATCTTCGACCTTACATGAAAATTTCTAAAATTATCTATAATTTTTCTTAATTTAAATTAAATGAATATAAATTGTGATAATATTAAAATTGAGAAATTATGATTTATACAAAATAATAAAAATATAAGGCTTGTGTATAAATTTGTAAGGCATATCTTTTTTTGGTCTTTGAACATGAGAGAGAATGTGTAACGAACTAGAGAGAGAAGATTATTGACTTTTCATTTCCTTATTTTTGTCTTTTGTGATGGACGGGTTGGACATCTCTAATTTTCAATCTTGGTTATTGGAATTTTGTCGTTTTTTCTATTTTTTTATTTTTTTTATGAATGACGTCATCTAAGGATTTTTTTGTTGTAATAGTAAAAACTATTGGGAAGGGCCTACTGTTCAAATTTTTTGTGAAAAAACCTCTAGACTCATTTCATTTAGGCCTTTCTTCTTTTTAACTGCTTAAATATTACATGCTGGTTTTTAGATATTATAAACAACTGTTCGATAAAAGGGGTTTTAATTGGGGCAAAAGACCTAGGGGATTTTACACAGGTTTATAAGTCAAGCGTGGGTCGGTCCGGCCCATTTTATATGTGCCTTACATCTTGGGCCACAATAGTTGATTGTATGAACCCAAATCCTTAGTAGGCCTTAGGTCAAACGGGTAAACAGGTTACTTCTTCAATGCTAATGTAACGCAAGATCCTCAAATATGGAGTTTGCTATTCAATTTTTTAAAATAATTTGATTTTTCAAAATAATTAGAAAACGAAATAGAGGGGTTTTAATTGGAGCAAAAGACCTAGGGGATTTTACACAAGTTTAAAGCGGTCCGGAGACTTTTTGACAATTTACCCAAGATTAAACCGTTTCGGAATAAGTCAAGCGTGGGTCGGTCCGGGCCATTTTATACGTGCCTTACTTCTTGGGCCACAATAGTTGATTGTATGAACCCAAATCCTTAGTAGTCCTCTTGGGTCATACGGGTAAACAGGTTACTTCTTCGATGCTAATGCCACGCAAGAGCCTCAAATATAGAGTTTGCTATTCAAATTTTGAAAATAATTTGATTTTTCAAAATAATTAGAAAACGAAATAGAGTGCCACCTCATCCGAGAAAAGAGGGGATTTGATGATAAGGGAAAAAAACATATTTGCTGGATTTGAGAAATCAATAAAAGTAATACTGCCCAACAAAAATCAAAACCCATTATTGCCCTCCATTTTTTTGAAAAAAAAACCTCAACATAATGAATCTTATATAAGACAAAAAAATACATATAAAATGAAGAGACCGATAGAGAGAACGCTTTATAAGAAGAAAGAACCAATGAAAGCGACAATGCTATACAAAAATAGAGACAAAAGGTATTCATCTTCATTGGAAGAATTCTTTGAACATCTGAAGTCCAATCCCAATATCTTGATTTCGAGCCTTAACGCGCCATCACATCAGCATCACACGTGCACAACACTGGCATAAAGTTATATAAAGCGTTTTTTATTTCTGAATATAGAAATAATCATCAACTTCCAACCAGCTATATCCAACAAAATAATAAACAAATGTTCACTAAACCAAGAAGCTTATGAAGGAGAAGAAGAAGTTGGTTATCTGATTGGTTATAATATAAATAAATAAATAAGATATCATCAAATAAATCAACAAGCAATACTTGGTCTGTAACTTTGAATGTGTTGCTCTTGTATATTTTAAGTTTGCATATCAGCCACATCAATCTTTATTAATAGCATGACTCGGCAGTAGCAATTATGGATGGATCACATATTTAAAAGAAGGCATAAGTGTACCAGCCATTAGAAATTTCACCAAAACCACATTATATTGTAGCATATGTTCCCAAAACCATCCTGACGAAATTTCTCAGCACAGAAACCCCCTAACGTTATCCTCCATTAAACCTGCCCTCCTCCCTCGGACCTCATGTCGTTAAATCTCTTGTTAAATGACCAAATTACCCTTCGTATTCACTAAATTAAAAGATCGAAAGCCCATTTTAAAAGAAAGAAACCAAACTCAAGCTATTTCTTTGTGTGGGTTCCATCGCCTCCATTTTTTGAATCTTTTTTAGGTTATGAGAGCTTCGTCAAAGAATGAGTTTGTTCTCTTGCAATGATTAGAGTAGACCAAACCCCTCCGTTGTTCTTCTTCGATCCGCCGCCTCCCTTACCCTAGCACGGTGCTCTATCTGTTCAAGATACTCTCCGGCAAGCTCCATGTGGCACTCTCCCCCGCCGTCTACCGCCACATCATTGCAGTACTGCTTCAGTCCTGCCGCAACGTGGACGTCCTCAAGCTGTTCGACGAAATGATCGAGAGAAAAATGACTTTAATTCGAACTAGATCGATACATTGCTTCTTGATTTCTTATTTATTTTTAGCGTCAAATCCGGTAATGTGAGCAGTTGCATGGAATTGTTCACTAGAGCTAGTAAGTTGAAGATGTGTGGAATGAATGGAGATAATGGTGCTTAGAATGTATTTGTGTAAATTCTTGAGAGAGAGTGTGTGTGTGAGAGAGAGATTTTTTTGAGTTGTAACATGTTTGGAATATATTTATATAAATTTTGGAGATAATGGTGCTTGGAATGTGTTTGTATAGATATTTTGAATGTGTTTGGAGACAGAAATTTTTTGAGTTGTTTACTGTTTAATTTGAAGACTGATTAAGCTAAATTGTATTGAGTGTCATAATGCATTCCATTCTCGGATCTTAATATAATTTTCTTCATTTTGCATTAGTAACCCAACTCCTAAATCAATAAGAAAAGCATGTTATGATATCTGATAGAGATCGAAATCTCCCTTAGATGTTGTCCTCCGTCGATCTTGCGACCAGCGGGGCTGAACGGTTGAGATTGGTGGTGAAGATTGGATGTGGATCTCAATGAGTTGATGGTTGTTGTTAACGCCGAGCTACCTGCCAAGGAAGTCCCGGGATGGGAAACCATCGTAGGACCCTCCGACGATCAAGTAAGTACCGAGAAATAGATGGGCAAAGTAGCGGCGTATTAGATTCAATTCAAGTTACCTAAGTAGTCTGGAAGAGAGGTTTATATAGCGGTCGCATGGAGCGAGCCGATGCGAGATTCTCGCCGCCCGTTACGCCTCAGCGCCACGTTCGCGTTGATGGCGGGATACGCCCATTAATGGCGAGATAGGCTCATTAACGACGAGATACGCTAGCGTGAGATGCGGGATGTGGAGCGGCGGGGATCTCGTCGTTGCGAGATATACGGAGCTGTTGCGGGGGCGTTCATGCTCCGTGCTCTCGACCATACAGGGGGAGCCAAGGAACCTCGGCTATAGAATAGCTTAGAGCCAAGCAAGTGAGCTGAGGAATCTCAGCTATAGGATGGCTCAGAGACGAGCTATTAGCTAGCGGTCAGCCGAAAGGGGAACGTACTCTGGGGAGGTCTTCTAAAAGGTCGGGTGCAACCTCGAAGGCGAGGCGCCGAGCAATGTCCCCAATGCATCATACTTGTTCTAGCTCCGTAGCCCTCAAGAATCTAATGGGCTTATGTGGATGACACATCATCTGCTAGGTATCGTGATCTGGGGAATTCCCATATATGAGTATCACCATTAGCTCACCACTCTCGTTCCGACCTATTTATGGGTCAGGTCGAGTCGAGAGTGGTCTGCTCGTTTTTCTCTATTCGGCTTGGTGTCGAGGATTCTCCGTGGTGGTTTGTCCGGGAATGACATGGCATTCCGCGGTTGTGTCTCTTCGATCTTCGAGTCCACGTGGAATTTACTACACGCCTTAGTTTTTGTGTGTATCCCCGATGGCGTCAGCGGATCACTGAGAGGGCGACGCCATAATGGAGACACCGCTTCGCCTGTTCGGGCCGTCGATTTCATGCCACGTAATCGTAATCAGATGGCGGATTGCGAGATGTCGCTTCCGCCGGTTGGATCTACGTGAGGGGGGAAGTGCCTAATGGTTGGCTACCACGTAGCACCATCAGGCCCGTGAGGCATGACGCTTCGTTTTGGCGGGAGAGGATTTGGGCCGTCAGATAGCCTTTACGGAGTGTATAAATATGGGAAGCCTATCCTTAGGAAACACCTATACTTCGCTTGCCTTCTGTTGCCTGTAGATTGCTCGACGCTCCCACTTTTAGGTCGGATCTCCAGTCCAAATCCTTCTCCAGCTATTCTTCCCTTGAATCGGGTCAGATGTCTTCCTTTGACCCTATAATAGATGTAGTTAGGGTAGAGTCAGGCGATGAGACTTCATCCTCTGAATCCGAGTCTAGTGGGTCATCTTCATCTTCCTCGGCTTCTGATAGCCGAAGAAGTTCTTCTTCTTCCATATCGGGTTCGACCCCAAGGGGTGGCGATTCCCTTGTTCTTCGTCGTCGGGGGGCCAAAAAGGCCCCTAAGGTACGTATCGAGAATACTCGTGACACTGCCTCGATGCTGAACAAGTCAAACGAGCTTTCCGATATCCGGGCTCGCTTCCATATTCTCTCTGGCTACTCATTCCTCCTGGCCAGGGAGGGTGAATATGCAGACTAGGTACAGGGCAATGAGATTGTCCTGTACTTGGAAGCATTCCGAGCAGGGATGCGTCTGCCTTTTTCACCCAGGATTTGTGTCATCCTTCATTGTTTTTAACTCGTCCCAGGCCAGCTAGCACCGAATTCATAGAGGATTCTCCTCGGATTCTTGGTCCAGCTAAAAATTGATCGGATCCGCTTTAGCCTAGGTCTTCTTCTGTCCTTCCTCTGCTATAAGAATCATACGGGTACTCGTAAGGATGAGCCAAGTTGGATTTATTTCTCCTTTAAAAAGCATAAGGGTAGGACGGCCGGGTCGGGAGTAGTGGTTGTCCCTTTTTCCATCCATGAGTGGAAAGAGAAGTTTATGTTCGTCGGTCCTCCAAGGGGAGAGGAGTGGCTAGTGCCCACCAAGTGGCATAGGGCAGATTGCCCGAGGGCCAAGCAGTCCAACGCCCCGGAGGTGGGGTTGTGTCCCGGTGGGAGCCGATCCAGCATGCCGATGCCTTGCTTTCCGAGCAGGCCTTGAGCTGGGCCGGACTCAATCCCGCAAGATTCATAAGTAAGTTAGGTCTTAGCCGATCAATTTAGATTTGGTATATTTTGCTGCTTCTGTTGCTAACCCCTTTTGTTTCCTTTCGCAGAGCCCATGGACCGATTAAAGATAATGGCCGCCCTAGCCGCCAAGGTGCAGGGAAGGAAGGGTGGCGGCAGTAGCTCGTCCAAGTCTGCATCGAGTGCGGAGCCTCGCCAGGGTCTTTCCGCAATGGTCGTTGTCGCTCCGCCTGTTCTGGAGGAGCGCAAGAGTGGAGGGCAAAAACATGCTCAGGAACAGGCTCTCCGGATAATACTGGAGGCGCCTTCCTTCGTCGAGTCTCGGGCCAAGAGACTCAAGAAGGTGGTTTCCTAATCGCCTTCGGCTGGGATACACGTGCAGGAGGGTGACTTCTACATTGAGGTGTCGTCGGGGCTTTCCGTGGCCGACAACCTGTTGACAGACATGGAGAAAGCGGCGGGGGCCAAGATACCCCAAGGCACCATGAAGACCCAGGTTGCGGCGATAGCTCAGGAGGCCGTCCAGGTTGGTGATCTTTCCGCTAATTTCCAAGTGATTTTTCCTTGTTCAGTCCTTAACGAATGTTGTTTGCTCTTTTTTCTGCAGGTCCTTCAACACTATGCCTTCCTAACCGCCATGGAGGCTGAAGAAGTTGCCCCAGCGATGAAAAAGGCCAGGAAGACATCATCACGTGAGGAAGAATTCCTCGCCAAATTGAAAGAGGCCAAGGATAACGCTGCCTCCCTCGAGTCGAGGTTGGTCTCGGAAGGCGTGAAGGCCACGAGGCTGAAGGAATCTCACTGGGCTCTGACCGAGTCTAACCGGGCTCTCCAGGTTCAGGTCGGTGAAGCCAACGAGCTCTTTGACTCCATGAGAAAGCAAAGAGACTCGCTCAAGGGAGACGCCTGGGCGGCGAACGAGGTGGCGAAATGGGCCAAGGAGAGGGCGGAGAAGGCTGTAGAAGACTACAAGATATCTAACCAGTTCTACGTCGACCTGGATGATTCTGCGGCCGTTGGGTGGCATAAGGCTCTCAATGCCGTCAAGGAGATAACGCCCTGGTTCGATGACAGTGAGCTTCGCGCGAGATGCCCCCTTGTGGAGGAAGAGCCAAAAGGCGGAGACGTTGAGCAGTTGGGTGGAAGCGAACAGGCGAGCAAAGGCGCCGAGCAGGCTGGCGGCGAGGAGACCTTGACCGAGAAGATGTGTTCAGTTGATAAAACTGCACATTTGTTATTACATTTTTCCTACTATTTCTATACTAGAAAAGATGTTTATTATAATATATGATACATATGAGGGTTTATTTATAAAAATACTATTTTTCATATGGTGGTATATTATAAGTAACATTTTGTAGGAAAATGTATGCAAAGATACCATTGACCAAATCTTAATGTTGAAATTAATATCTCAATAAAACAAAACTCCACTAATATTATTTGTTGAGATTGTGCAGAATTTTTCAGGGTTAAAAATTAAGGGAATCAAAGTTGTTAAAGCAAACCTGTCTAATTAAGAAAGTAAACTAAAGAAATCAAGTCTGGCAGTAACCACGAGAAGATTTTCAGCTTCTGAGATTCAAAAGATCACCACGTAGCAATATAGATAAAGCTCCAGAAAAATCACCAAATGATCCTTATACTTGGCCGCGGATCTGCGGCCAAACCCCCCTATTGGCCGCGGATCCGCCGCGGTTTTGAAGACTTAGGAGATGGGATTTTTTCTGTTGGATACTAACTACTTGCTTCCAAATTAAGAAGCTAAGTTTCTGGCTTTGGGATTATAAATAAAGACCGAGAGCCTCTTAGAAAAATTATCAAGCCGACAAGAACACGAAATCCAAGACGGCTCACGCATCCATGCTGATCATCAACGGTTCATCTACCTCCTTAGAAGAGATCGAGAAGCAAAACCAGGATTTGTAATCATTTTCTAAGGAAACAAAGTGTAATGAATATTGTTGATTAATAAAGGTAGTTCTTTTTCCTATTCTATTTCTTTGTATTTTAATTATGAATTCTCTCTCCATCTCTTTTTCTCTCAACATGCGCGAGTAATTCTCCGCTTGTTAGGGTTCGTAGGATTAGGGTAGGTTAATGGATGATGAAAATACCTAACTCTTTTTACGTCCTATAAAGTTTATAAACTTTATCAAAAGAATCATTAACATCCTAATCGGGCGCGGTACCAATTCATTGTTAGTCTTGACCGCGATTAGAGAATAGATTAATGATTGTTTTGGTAAAGGCTAGATATGAACGGAGTTCCGTGTCGAGATAGGGGTTAAGAGTGGGATTCCTTTTCCCTCTAGAAACCCTAATCTACACGCATCACTGTCGTTCTAGTTTTAAATCTATTAAAGGATAGAAAGAGTAATTTTTAATTAATCATCAATAACTACTAAATCCTAATAAACCCTACAAGCCCTCTTTTTATATAAACTTACCTCCGTAGTTAATCTAGATCTATATTTTGCATTAGTGTTTAAACGTAGATCTAGATCCTACAACCATTCTTCAATATTCTTTATCCCTCCTCTCTCTTTCAACACATCTAAAGTAAGATTAAAATATTCAACGTTTTCCTGAGGATGATCCGTACTCACCTCGGTCTAGCTACACGCGACACCGTTCTGATTGTGGTTATTCTACAAACACACTCTTTCATATCAATCAAATGGCGCCGTTGCCGGGGATACGTGCGTAATTTTTTATTCTTACTATTTGTGTTGAATTCTTATACGATCTGTATCATAAATAAAACAAAACTGCAAAGTGTATATTTAATGATTATTGTGTGAATTTGCGAGGGAATCTGGAGTCACAGACTTGAGGAAACAGGAGACAGATACATTCATTATGATCCAAAGAAGTAGAGAAGGCCACAGAAAAAAATTCATCAAGTGATCCCTTTTCCCTGCGGCGGATCCGCGGCCGGAAGTGTACATTGGCGGCGGAAGCGCGGCTAGTTAGGAGATCTAGGGCTTCAGTCTTCTCTGGTAAGATTCTAACCTCCTTCTATCTCCTCTGAAATCCAATAAAATATCTTTTCTGCAGGATTCTTTGCAAAATATCGCCGCTCAAGAATCTTTTTGCAAAGTTTTGTTTTGCGGTTTGTTTTTGCATATTTTAATACGGATTTTTAAGGGGCAAGACCAAAATCCAGCTTAGGTGGGGATTTCATCACCCTTCCTAAGCCCTACAAATCACAAACTGAGCATCTGCATCAACCCTACATTAATTTAAAAAATATCTAGATCAGACTCTAAGGACTGTCACGCTCAATAAGGACAGAGGAAGGTCGTGGGTAATCTATCGCTTATCCGCATTACTTTTGTGGTGTCTAGGAAAGTGTGTCTAAGGCGAGTGGTTACTTAATTAGGACCACTACTTTCGTAGTGGGGAGCCTTCCACTCACCTGGCACTTACCTGGCTACAATGGTAGTAAAGAGGCGGTAGAGGATTGATCCTACGGCTTGTCCTTTGGAAGTTTAGGAGCGGTCTAGAGACTGGACCTAGGTAACCATAGTTCTAGGGTCGTTTGTGCATTTTTGTGTGATTTGTCTAAATCCGTCATTTTTCAAAACAAACCAATTATTTTCTCCCCTTTTTACCCCTTCCCCCTTCTTCTCTTCTTATAATGGGTGACCTAAACAGAAGAACACTTGCCGAGCTTTGCTATCCACAATCGGTATCTCTTATTTTCGTAATCCCTTCGGTATACCGTCCGGCTCTTCCATGTCCTTAAGAGATCATATAGAACAAGCTGAAAGAAACAGTTGGCCACCTCAGTCTAGGTCTTATCAACCGTATCCTAATCCTACACATGTTTCAGTTGATACCCAGAGTGAGGAAGCCCCTAGACGAATGTCCATTGCCGAGCACATAGCTAGGGCTAGAGGCCAAAGTTTCAACCCGGACCAATATCAACCATCACCTCCACTTTCCAAAGAAGAGTTTGATAGCCAACCGACCAACCCATATCAATATTCTTCTTATCACAATGTTGAGCCTACTCCCACCCAATTTTCGCAACCATTCTATTCCTATCAATCCAATCCGACTTTTCCACCTTCTCTAGACAGTTCTTCTAATCAGTCATTTGGGAGTTTTAATTATCCACAGGAATTTCAATCTTATACTAAAACCCCTTATCAACCCAAGACTAGTCTGGAGCAGACATTAGAGAAATTTCTGGAACTGTCGAACCAAATTAGGAAGGAAACAACAGAGTGGATGCAAGCAAAGAATTTCAAACCTGCCCAAAATTTTTCAGTATATGATTCGGGCATAGGACAAAATGAGAATTTAGGTAGTGAGACGGAACTGTACACCCTTCCTAATCAAACCTCCCCATTCCAAACTGAAATCCACAACTCCAGTTTCATAGATTCATCAAGTACACCAAATGATTCATCTATTGAAGATAGAATATCTGATAAGTTGTGTGACTTTGTAGTGTTTGATTTACCCGACTGTGAAGGGTCCATTTCAAGTGAAACCATACCCAACCCTTGTGATCTCTACACCTCCACTCTTGAACCAAAACTGATTGAAAACCATGCTTTTGATGAGGTGTTTGAGAATTTTAACCTTCACTTGAATGAGGTGATTGACGTTGGGGATATATTGATTGATGAACCCGAAATTTTGGATGATTTTGTCCCACCAATTCATCAAATCCTTTCACTTCCTTGTGGTCATCATCTTGAGCCTTTAATTCTTCCCGAACCCCAAATATGTCTTGAAGTTGATGATAATGGTATACCCGAAGATCAGACCGAAATACAGCCTCCATCTTCCACATCTGGTTCAGCAACACTCGACACACCAATTTGTTTACCCATTTCACCTTCTACTTTCTCCGGTTCTTCTTCCGTTCCTATAGTTTCAGTGAGTTTTGATGAATCACAATCCGTTAATTCAAGTTCAATAATACCAGAAATTCAACTTTTTTTTGGATATTTTTGAAAATGAGGTAGATGAGTTTTTCGAGTCCTTTACCTCAATTATTTTTGAAAAATCAAGTATGATAAATTCTGACACTAAACTTACTGACAGAAAAATGTTCGATTACACCATCGATGAATGTTTTGAAGAACTTTTTGCTGACGAACTTGCATTCCTAAACAACACGGATTTTGTGATTAATCAGCCTCCACCTATAGAAGTTGAACCACCACCCTTTCTTCTTATAAAATATGAGAATGCTAATATTCCACTCATTTTTGATCATTCGCATTCTCATTTTTATTTATCATCACCTCTTATCTCCTCACATTCATGTTCACGCAAACCCTTTCCATACCACC
This sequence comes from Agapanthus africanus, assembly GCA_030015575.1. NCBI lineage: Eukaryota > Viridiplantae > Streptophyta > Magnoliopsida > Asparagales > Amaryllidaceae > Agapanthus > Agapanthus africanus. Next base: position 42,831,523 of record CM057342.1, read on the forward strand.
TCTTATCTCTTCCCTACTTCTTCTTGGCTCGATATAACATGTTCTTCCACCGACCTATATGTTACATTGATAAAATTTTTGAATGGTTGGTATTGATTTTTGGTCCTTGTAAAGCTTTACTTTGACCAATAACTTTAACTCCCCCAATGATTCTAATTGCTTTAAACTATTTTACTCAAGTTTGGGGGGGGTTATATTTTTGGCTCTTGAAAATAAAATTTGTCCTCAAAATTGTGAGCCAAAAATAAGTTTGGGGGAGAATTTCACTTTAAATTTTTGTTGCCCCCGTTAATAACCTTTCCTCCCAAGTTTACAGGTTTTTGAGATTTAAAAGATGACAACAGTGAGAACACTGCTGCAAACAGGTTTAGGGGAGGTTTGTGCTTATTTACGTGTTACTTTGCATTATACTATATATAAGCACAAATTTTTTTTGATAATAAAAGAATAGAAAGTGAAAAATTATATATGAAAGATAGGAATAGTTTAAGAAAACCAAGAAAATTAGAAGTTTTCTTAAACGAACTAGTAATAAGTAGTTATGAGCTGTTGTCCCAAGAGTTAGTAAGATGAAGGAAGTCACTAATTTGAGGATAAAAATAAGTCTGAAAAATAATTTCTATTCTGAAAGCCAAACATTTGAATGTTGATACCCTACTATATACACTTACACACGTCTTGAAACTCGGGATAGTAGAGGATACCTTGAAATGCTCTTGTCTAAAAGCCAAAGTTTGAAGGAAATAATAAAAAAATGAATAAAATATAAAATGGTGAAAAGAAAAATGAACACTGGTTTTGTTATCGCCAAGGCAGCAATAAAAAAAATATAGCGAGGGTGCTTCATCACCTAGTGTCTTAGACCAACTGCTTTGGGAGTCACTGCTAAGCCTTAGGTGGTGCAAGACGAGGAAAATACTATCACCTAATCAGCAAGCACATGAGTAATCGGTCGGTTAGTACCTCAAGAAGTATTAACGGTTGCATGAAAATTGTGTGAGCAAATTCAACTAAATATTCATCGATTAAAAAGTACTGAGGCAGATGGACAAGAGTATGATAGCTTGAATTGAATTCTCCGGGTGTAGGGATGTTATTTACACACACGTAGGGTTATATGATCGATGTTTGGATGAAAGGTAGGAATGAAGAATAAAGATGTTTTATTGAGGGATGATGCGATTTCTAACATCTTTTCATGACTATTAAGATAGGGCTCATGACAACTGAAAAGCCAGTGGAGTTGGAAACTCTAAATTTTCAAAGTATTTCTTTTATGGTTCTTATCTTTATATGTAAATTTCACCATCTCTCTTTTATTATAGGATTTTGTGGGTGTAATCCGCTGAAAACCCTAAGGAGACAACACTCCTCCTACTAGGGACACCTAGAGATTTAACGGTTTGTTGCAACGAAAGTGTGCTTAGTTTTCTCCTTTCTTTTTTTGAATAAACTAGTTTGCTTGGGACGATCAAAGATAAGTTTGGGGGTATTTGTTCAGTTGATAAAACTGCACATTTGTTATTACATTTTTCCTACTATTTCTATACTAGAAAAGGTGTTTATTATAATATATGATACATATGAGGGTTTATCTGTAAAAATACTATTTTTCATATGTTGATATATTATAAGTAACATTTGGTAGGAAAATGTATGCAAAGATATCATTGACCAAATCTTAATGTTGAAATTAATATCTCAATAAAACAAAACTCCACTAATATTATTTGTTGAGATTGTGCAGAATTTTTCAGGGCTAAAATTAAGGGAATCAAAGTTGTTAAAGCAAACCTGCCTAATTAAGAAAGCAAACTAAAGAAATCAAGTCTGGCAGTAACTACGAGAAGATTTTCAGCTTCTGAGATTCAAAAGATCACCACGTGGCAATATAGATGAAGCTCCAGAAAAATCACCAAATAATCCTCATACTTGGCCGTGGATCTGCGGCCAAACCCCCTATTGGCCGTGGATCCGCCGCGGTTTTGAAGACTTAGGAGATGTGATTTTTTCTGTTGGATACTAACTACTTACTTCCAAATTAGGAAGCTAAGTTTCTGGTTTTGGGACTATAAATAAAGACCGAGAGCCTCTTGGAAAAATTATCAAGCCGACGAGATCACGAAGTCCAAGACGGCTCACGCATCCAGGCTGATCATCAACGGTTCATCTACCTCCTTAGAAGAGATCGAGAAGCAAAACTAGGATTTGTAATCATTTTCTAAGAAAACAAAGTGTAATGAATATTGTTGATTAATAAAGGTAGTTCTTTTTCCTATTCTATTTGTTTGTAGTTTAATTATGAATTCTCTCTCCATCTCTTTTTCTCCCAACATGCGCGAGTAATTCTCCGCTTGTTAGGGTTCGTAGGAGTAGGGTAGGTTAATGGATGATGAAAATATCTAAACTCTTTTTACGTTCTATAAAGTTTATAAACTTTATCAAAAGAATCATTAACATCCTAATCGGGCGCGCTACCAATTCATTGTTAGTCTCGACCGCGATTAGAGAATAGATTAATGATTGTTTTGGTAAATGCTAGATATGAACGGAATTCCGTGTCGAGATAGGGGTTAAGAGTAGGATTCCTTTTCCCTCTAGAAACCCTAATCTACACGCATCACTGTCGTTCTAGTTTTAAATCTATTAAAGGATAGAAAGAGTAATTTTTAATTAATCATCAATAACTACTAAATCCTAATAAACCCTACAAGCCCTCTTTTTATATAAACTTACCTCCGTAGTTAATCTAGATCTATATTTTGCATTAGTGTTTAAACGTAGATCTAGATCCTACAACCATTCTTCAATATTCTTTATCCCTCCTCTCTCTTTCAACACATCTAAAGTAAGATTAAAATATTCAATGTTTCCCTGAGGACGACCCGTACTCACCTCGGTCTAGCTACACGCGACACCGTTCTGATTGCGGTTATTCTACAAACACACTCTTTCATATTAATCAAGATGCCTTAAGGTTGCCGCTCTGCCTTCTCTCTCTCCCCTTTTTTTTGTAAGCCCGCAGGCATTTTGCAGCAATTTTGTACAGCCGAGGAGCGTATAATACCTTGTACATAATTTTAGAATTTAATGAAGTATTATTTCTTGTCTTTCGATTTGTCTGATTGGAAAGTCTCGCTTTTATTTTTACTTTGCCAAGTGTGGATAGGCGGGTGTCCCCCTTACTTCGGAGATGAGGTAACATGAGTCGAGCGAACACTAGGCGTATTCTTCCAAGTGTAGATAGACCGGTGTCCCCCTCACCCCGGAGACGAGGTAACACGAGGCAAGCAAACACTAGGTTCATTCTTCCAAGTGTAGATAGACCGATACCCCCTTGTTAGTGTATATGCCCTAGGGGCCATTATTGTATCATACTAGTTTGTATATTACTTAATGGAAGCTTGGGATATTCACATGTACATAACAGTCTTGCTAAACATGGTAGTATGCTACTTGGTTTTTCTATCTTAATATGTGAGTATACGTATTGATAGAGCTCTTAGGATCTTTCTTGACTACCAGCGTTGTGATGGCAGTCACACTAGTGGGGGCTGGGTAGTCTACAAGCACATCCTTATTCAGGTCCCTAGTCGTTGGATTATCGAGACAGGGCATCGATACTCCGGAGTAGACTAGTGTGTACGCTTCTCATCCTAGTTGGGGAGATGGTCTGTCCCACAGCCGTCAGTACGTCGTACTGGAGATAGTATACAGGTGCTCGTTAGGTTACGGGTACACCGGACAGGACTCACAGGGAACTGTTGGTTGGTTTTATACCAGTCGTCAGTGAACAGTTCCCAGGTGACATGAGTACAGCATAGTCCGCAGACTTGACACTGGTACTTCACCTCGAGTGTGTCCCATTGTTCTTAGATTGCTACCCTACCACGGCTCAAAGGAGTCGTGCAAACAGGTAGCAGTTGGGTGCAGTCCCGAGCACTTGGAGGCAGTAGCAGTTAGACAGGATTCGTCTCTCCCGGTATTGGGGGTTGATATCGCGCTGTGTCAGAGAGCCATTACGCAAAGTCCCAGACCAGGGCAAGCGAGATTTGCTGGTAGGTTCCAGTAGTTTCTCAGGGTGTAATGGGCTTCCCTCCGACATGACTTATACCGCTATTAGGGGACTGACGCTTGCCGCCCCCTAGGCCTGATATGCTATAGTCTTGGACGAACGGATCGGACTGTATGGAGATTGTCACATCAGACTCAGTAGGAGTTCGGATGGGTTTCCTCATCGGCCTTCTTATCGACATCTACCTGGGGACCGTTACGTACAGCTAGTGCCGCTTGCGGTCCGTGGTTAAACCCACTGCCAGCGTAGTAGTCGAGTCTCTAGAGTCCCACGCAGAGAGTTTCCCTACTCCAGGCGAAACGATATAGAGGTCGTATGGTTTTACGACAAGGGTTCGGACGCATACGTGTGTTTACGCACGTACGACTTTCGGACAGTTTTTACCAGTCGGCTTTGGTTTAAGCCAGTTACTGGTATCCGGTTATTGGATTTATACAGTCTAAAGTTTTTCCGTATTTTTGCGGAAAGGAGGGGCGTTCTCGTAATTGCGCGAGAAGCTTCTAGAAGGTGGTGACTAAGGGGGTTTAGGTGGCATATACAATGAATGTGATTAGTGAGTCATATGGATGATTCATCCATGTCATTAATGCTTCATGACTCATGGATGTGAATCACCATTAGATATTTATCAAGCATGGTTGTAAAACATTATCCTTTCTTTTCTTGTTTAAAAGAAATGCTTGATATATATTATGATAACTCATTATTCTCACTTCATTATTGTGTTCATCTTCTCTCTCCTCAAGCTCTCCCTCTTCAAACCCTAATCCTCCCCTCTCATGTGTTGAGTACAAGGATTAGTTAGACTAATTAAACCATAACCCTCACTCTATATCACCTAGCTTCTTTGATTAGCACTTAAAGAAAGTTGGTTGCCTCAAGTTTAGAGGCTAAGCTTGGAGTAAAGCTCTCGGGTGGATCGTCTACTACTTCGAGAAGGCCGAGGAGGAGGTGGAGTTCGCAAAGATGAAGGACACGATTCGTTATGTATAATTCCTAAACATAGTAGTATAGAACTTCTATGTTTCTTGTTAGTTATCGTTTAGCTTCGATTCATGCGGTTAGTCGATGTTTAGCATAAAACAAGATCGTTTTTCATAGTTCCGTCTCCCCGCAAGTCGTGGGGTGTTGTATATCGACTTACAGTGGTATCAGAGCCTCGCTAAACAATAAATAACTTGCAAATTTGTATGAATTTCGAACGGAAAAAACGAAATTGGAAAAACCCGAAATCATGAGTTTCTGTCGATTTTTAAATGAAGTCCAAAAATTTTTCAGGGATGTTCAGAAGGCTTGAAAAGACAGTAGAAGAACACCCAAGAAAATTGGGCCCCTGAATCGCCTAAAGAGCCGCGGATCCGCGGTGGATCCCACCGATCCGCCGCGATTCCGCCGCCGAGTTGGCGATTCAGGAACCCAATTTTCCTGTATTGGTTCTCTGGGATATTTGGTATTTTCTGGAATTTTTAATTTTTGCTCAGGTTTCAGATTTACAGAGAAGTATTGGATCAAAATTAAAAGTGTTTAATCGATCGAAATTATACAGTATTTGCTTGTTGGATTATATCTGTGTTTGTATAATATGTTCGTAAACCTCCCCTAAATGCTAGTATGTCGGTTGGCAGGGGGTTGCACATTTCTGTAATGGATTTTATCTGTTTTTGCATATGACTGTGTTGGACTGTTGTGATGTATAGCCGGGGTTATGTGATGGGTCATTATTTAATTCATTTGATGTAAATGTAATTTGTTGTAATATTATTTTGCGGGGCACATCCAGGTTGCGGTTGTAGCCACCGTTGTATTATTTCATTTTACTGTTTTTGCTCCTAGGACAGACCCAAGGAGGGGTGCACAAACTGCCGGGCGGGTAGTTTGCCGCACCCGTAGGGGTCTTGGGTGGGGTAATGGCTATTCATCACAACTGTATAATCCATCTTTTGTTGCAGGCTCAAAACAAACACGGATTGCTTGCAAATCCAATTAAGTTCATCTGTGATCTGGAATGAATATCATTTCGTCATACGAATGTAAAATATCTATATATATGATAGCTATTTTAGACGTCACTTATGTTTTACACCCGCGCTAGCCCAGTCCCCGCTCTGTCGTTAGTTAAGTAACCTAACGGGTAATGACGGGACCCAGTGGCGAATGCGGATGGCATAAGAGGACGTCATATTTTCGTTGTTCTCTGCAATGATAGGTTAATGATGGGACGCATTATCTATAATGCAAAGAAAATAAACCAAAGTTTTAATCGTTGGAACAATTTAAAAGAAACCACTCGGTTAATTTTAAAAACAGATATTTTTAAATGCGGAGCTTTAACCACTCCTTTTAAAAGCTATCAGGTTCCTTCGGTTATATCAATTTCACTACGTTCACGGTTTCGCCAAAACCATTCGTAGCCCTCCGTCATTTCATCTGGGTATTCAGTAGTATTCAAGCTATGTATTTTGACCAACGCCAAGGCATAGTGTTTGGTAGCTGCTGGATATTCATTTGTTGCATAGATAGATGAGTTAGTTTAGGACAGTCGTATGATCATTTTGGCCAACGTCAAGGATATATACGGATGGGTTCAAATTAACAAGATAATGATGGATAGAACTTGACATGTGACTTATGATATTTTGACCAACGCCAAGGTCATAAGAACATGGGGCAAAAATAAATATCGGGAATTTCTAAAGAAACTGAAATTTGCAAAGAGATGCATACCATTTTGAGTTTGATGAATGTTGGTAGCATTCCTACTACATTATCAGACGATGATATTTGGATCCCGATCCTACTGTGAGTATATGCTACTTATCAGGATATTCGTCACTTAACGATCAATGCTATAAACCAAGTAGGTGTCAAGAAAAGTGTCAGCGGGGTTACGCCCCCAGAGAAAAGAGGTTCTTTAATTAAGGAACTTCGCGAAAGCGTTGGAAAACCTCCCTCGAAGTATCGACACTAGCCTGGCTGAACGGTTAAGCAAGAATTGTACAGTGAGAATAGTCCTGGCTAATTCTTCTTTTATGGTTTGAGGAAGGATTCGAGAAACAGTGGGAGCCATCCAGTTTAGATAAACTAAAAACCACTCTAAACTTGCAAGTGCATCATGCTAAAGAGTTTTCTTCTCTCTCTCCTAAATTGCAGCGACCCTGAAAATGACTGGACTTAAGTTACTTTTAGAGAAAAATATACTGACAGGGCCAAACTATAAAGATTGGCTGCGGAATGTCAAAATGGCTTTGACCTATGACAAATTGGGGTACGTCCTCACCGCTACGGCACCTACTGTCCCTGGTCCCAAATCCAGTAATGCGGATAGGGAAATCCGCAAAACCTGGGATTTCGATTGCACGAAAGCCAAGTGCATCGTGCTTGCCTCAATGAACAATGAGCCTCAATGAACAATGAACATCAGAGGAGGCACGAGGATATGGAACTAGATGCCATATTTCTCCATACAAAGGAACTTTATCGAGAGCAATCTCGTATAGCAAGATACGAGACCTCTAAGAACTTGTTTCGAGCGAGGTTGGCTGTCGGGTCATCGGTAGGAGAACATGTTCTAAAGATGATCGGCTATATAGAAGAGCTCGCAGACCTTGGGATGACTTTGGATAATGAGCTCTATACAGACCTTATTCTCCAGTCCCTTCCTTCCACCTACGCCTAGTTTATCCTGAACTTCAACATTCAAAGAAAAGAAGTTGAACTTCCGGAACTCCTGAACATGTTAAGGAGTGCAGAGGGCACCTTGCAAAAGGCAAGGGAAACACCCGCTATGTTTGTTGGCGGTGCATCTTCTTCCGGGTCCAAGGCTAGGGCCAAAGGAAGGAAGAAGAAGGCCGTCCCCAGAGCTAGAGGAGGTGTAAGTAAGGTGGGAGGGAAGGGAAAGAAAAAGTTTGCGGTACCGGTAGTTGGCCAGGATGAGTGCTTCCATTGTCACAGGAAAGGGCACTGAAAGAAGGATTGCAAGGCGTGGAACGCCAAGAACCAGGAACCGAAGCAAGCTGTGGCTTCGACTTCAGGTGTGTTTGTAATTGAGAATTATCTGTCGATCAACTCTACTTCCTGGGTATTGGATACCGGATCAGGATCTCATATTTGCAATTCATTGCAGGCACTGAAAAACCGTAGAGTGCTGAAGGAAGGTGATATGACCCTAAAGGTTGCTAACGGAGCTAACGTGGGAGCTGCGTCCGTCGGGGATTATCACCTAGGATTGACGAGTGGACACATTTTGGTTTTACATAACTGTTTTTTTTGTACCAAGCTTAACGTGCAATATCATATCAGTTTCCTTGTTATCAAATAAAGGTTATGATTTCACGTTTGTAAGAGATGTTGTTAACATCCACCTTAATCATGGTTTGATTGGGTCCGGTACACTAAATAACGGTATATATGTTTTAAACCAACTCCAAATTTTCAATGTCCAGAACACACTAAAAAGAAAGTCTCCAGATTTAAATAAAGCTTTCTTATGGCATTGTAAACTGGGTCACATCAATGAGAGAAGGTTGACTAAGTTGCATAGAGAAGGATATTTGGACTCGTTCGAATATCAAACTTATGACACTTGTCAATCTTGTCTCAAAGGAAAGATGACAAAGACTCCATTCACTGGACAAGGAGTAAGAGCGAGCGAGCTCTTAGGACTCATACACAGCGATGTATGTGGTCCAATGTCTACACATGCAAGAGGTGGTTTTTCCTATTTCATTACTTTCACGGATGATTACTCAAGATACGGATTCATTTATCTGATGAAACATAAATCCGAGGCTTTTGAGAAATTCCAAGAGTATAAGAATGAAGTAGAAAACCAAACCGGCAAAAGTATCAAGACACTTAGATCTGATCGAGGTGGTGAATACTTGAGTGCCGAGTTCCTAGGTTACCTAAAAGAGAAAGGAATTCTCTCTCAGCTTACTCCTCCATACACTCTACAGCATAACGGTGTATCGGAGAGACGAAATCGAACCCTATTGGATATGGTACGATCCATGATGAGTAATGCTGAGTTACCGTGATCTTTCTGGGGTTATGCGCTAGAATCAGCGGCATATCTTTTGAACATGGTTCCTACCAAGACTGTGCCTACCATGCCATATCAGATGTGGAGTGGGAAGAAAACCTATCTTCAGTATCTGAAAATATAGGGATGTCCAGCTTTTGTTAAAAAGCAGCATGTGGACAAGCTCGAGGCACGATCAGTAAAGTGTAAGTTTGTGGGATATCCAAAGAACTCCAAGGGGTATCTATTCTATTACGCAGAGGAACAAAAGGTGTTTGTTTCTCGTAATGCCCATTTTCTAGAATATCAGTTTTTAGAAAAGGAAATAAGTGGGAGCGAAATAGAACTGGAAGAAATTCCAGAACCACAAACTGCTACTGAAAGTTTGGTAGAACCGGAAGTTCAAGAAGAACAGGACATTCCCGCACCCCTCCGCAGGAGTAGTAGGCCGTCTCATCCGCCTGAGAGATACTACGGTTTTCTCATAGATGGGGATAGAGAGGATTGCATCATAGATGATGATGAACCTACTGACTTCCAGCAGGCCATCCAGAGCGGCGACTCGGTACGATGGCTAGATGCAATGCGGACCGAAATGGAGTCCATGTACACCAACAAAGTATGGACTTTGGACTTTGCTCCAGATGGGGTAAAACCTATAGGATGCAAATGGATCTTCAAGAAAAAGATTGGTGTAGATGGACAGGTGGAAACCTATAAGGCTAGACTTGTTGCAAAGGGTTTTCGTCAAAGACCTGGTTTGGACTATGACGAAACTTTTTCTCCAGTGGCTATGCTCAAATCCATTGGGTCCTTCTTGCTATTGCTGTCTTCCATGATTATGAAATCTGGCAGATAGACGTAAAGACGGCTTTTCTGAATGGAAATTTAGAAGAGTGCGTCTATATGGATCAGTCATAGGGTTTCAATCAGAGTGGGAGCAGCAGGAAAGTATGCAAGCTGCTTAAGTCCATTTATGGACTAAAGCAGGCATCGCGGAGTTGGAACATCTGTTTTGATGAGACAGTCAAAGAATATGACTTTGTCAAAAATCCAGATGAACCGTGCATATATAGTAAAGTTGTAGCCAGAAGTGTTGTATTCCTCGTCTTGTACGTGGATGACATTCTATTGATAGGAAATGACATTCCTATGCTACAATCTATCAAAGGATTCTTATCACACAGGTTCTCCATGAAAGACCTGGGTGATGCCTCTTACATTCTGGGGATCCGGATCTATCGTGATAGATCTAAGAGGATGTTGGGACTTTCGCAGTCCAGGTATATCGACACTGTACTGAAAAGATTCAGTATGGAAGATTCTAAGCGCGGTAATCTACCGGCTTGTCACGGAATCACCCTCTCCAAAGAGATGTCTCCCAAGACTGATTTGGAAAGGGAACGCATGTCTATTATACCCTACGCTTCTGCGGTAGGCTCTATAATGTATGCGATGTTGTGCACCAGACCAGATGTAGCTTACGCACTGAGCGTGGTAAGCCGGTATCAGTCAGACCCAGGGGAGAAGCACTGGATAGCAGTAAAGAACATTCTCAAGTACCTGAGAAGGACTAAGGAGTTGTTCTTGGTTTACGGCGGAAAAGACCTCAGGTTGGAGGCCTTTGCTGATTCCGGCTTCCAGAATGATAAGGACGATTCCAAGTCCATGTCGGGTTATGTCTTTACCCTCAATGGAGGGGCGGTGTGCTGGAAGAGCTCCAAGCAGGACACCGTTGCTGACTCGACTATGGAAGCGGAGTATATAGCTGCTTGCGATGCCGCAAAAGAAGCGGTCTGGATGAAGAAGTTCCTAACAGAACTTCAGGTGGTTCCTACCATAGTTGATCCAATACCTCTGTATTGCGACAACAACGGAGCTATAGCTTTAGCGAAGGAACCAAGGTCCCATCAGAAATCCAGACACATCTTAAGGCGGTATCACCTGATCAGGGAGATCATTGATCGTCAGGAGATCGAGGTTCGGAGAGTTGCTTCTGAGGAGAACATTGCTGATCCATTCATGAAGGCCCTACCTCAGATTCAGTTCGAGAGGCTACTCGAGATCATCGGTCTTCGATATGCCAGTACATGGCCTTAGTGTAAGTGGGAGATTGTTAGTGTATATGCCCTAGGGGCCATTATTGTATCATACTAGTTTGTATATTACTTAATGGAAGCTTGGGATATTCACATGTATATAACAGTCTTGCTAAACATGGTAGTATGCTACTTGGTTTTTCTATCTTAATATATGAGTATACGTATTGATAGAGCTCTTAGGATCTTGCTTGACTACCAGCGTTGTGATGGCAGTTACACTAGTGGGGGCTGGGTAGTCTACAAACACATCCTTATTCAGGTCCCTAGTCGTTGGATTATCGAGACAGGGCATCGATACTCCGGAGTAGACTAGTGTGTACGCTTCTCATCCCAGTTGGGGAGATGGTCTGTCCCACAGCCGTCAGTACGTCGTACTGGAGATAGTATACAGGTGCTCGTTAGGTTACGGGTATACCGGACAGGACTCACAGGGAACTGTTGGTTGGTTTTATACCAGTCGTCAGTGAACAGTTCCCAGGTGACATGAGTACAGCATAGTCCGCAGACTTGACACTGGTACTTCGCCTCGAGTGTGTCCCACTGTTCTTAGATTGCTACCCTACCACGGCTTAAAGGAGTCGTGCAAACAGGTAGCAGTTGGGTGCAGTCCCGAGCACTTGGAGGCAGTAGCAGTTAGACAGGATTCATCTCTCCCGGTATTGGGGGTTGATATCGCGCTGTGTCAGAGAGCCATTACGCAAAGTCCCTGGCCAGGGCAAGCGAGATTTGCTGGTAGGTTCCAGTAGTTTCTCAGGGTGTAATGGGCTTCCCTCTGACACGACTTATACCGCTATTAGGGGACTGACGCTTGCCGCCCCCCTAGGCCCGATATACGATAGTCTTGGACGAACGGACCGGACTGTATGGAGATTGTCATATCAGACTCAGTAGGAGTTCGGATGGGTTTCCTCATCGGCCTTCTTATCGACATCTACCTGGGAACCGTTACGTACAGCTAGTGCCGCTTGCGGTCTGTGGTTAAACCCACTGCCAGCGTAGTAGTCGAGTCTCTAGAGTCCCACGCAGAGAGTTTCCCTACTCCAGGCGAAACGATATAGAGGTCGTATGGTTTTACGACAAGGGTTCGGACGCATACGTGTGTTTACGCACGTACGACTTTTGGACAGTTTTTACCAGTCGGCTTTGGTTTAAGCCAGTTACTGGTATCCGGTTATTGGATTTATACAGTCTAAAGTTTTTCCGTATTTTGCGGAAAGGAGGGGCGTTCTCGTAATTGCGCGAGAAGCTTCTAGAAGGTGGTGACTTAGGGGGTTTAGGTGGCATATACAATGAATGTGATTAGTGAGTCATATGGATGATTCATCCATGTCATTAATGCTTCATGACTCATGGATGTGAATCACCATTAGATATTTATCAAGCATGGTTGTAAAACATTATCCTTTCTTTTCTTGTTTAAAAGAAATGCTTGATATATATTATGATAACTCATTATTCTCACTTCATTATTATGTTCATCTTCTCTCTCCTCAAGCTCTCCCTCTTCAAACCCTAATCCTCCCCTCTCATGTGTTGAGTACAAGGATTAGTTAGACTAATTAAACTATAACCCTCACTCTATATCACCTAGCTTCTTTGATTAGCACTTAAAGAAAGTTGGTTGCCTCAAGTTTAGAGGCTAAGCTTGGAGTAAAGCTCTCGGGTGGATCGTCTACTACTCCGAGAAGGCCGAGGAGGAGGTGGAGTTCGCAAAGACGAATGACACGATTCGTTAGGTATAATCCCAAAACATAGTAGTATAGAACTTCTATGTTTCTTGTTAGTTATCGTTTAGCTTCGATTCATGCGGTTAGTCGATGTTTAGCATAAAACAAGATCGTTTTTCATAGTTCCGTCTCCCCGCAAGTCGTGGGGTGTTGTACATCGACTTACACCCCTCACCTCGGAGGCAAGGTAACGTGAGGCGGGCGAACACTATGTTCATTCTTCCAAGTGTAGATATACCGGTGCCCCCTCACCCCGGAGACGAGGTAACGTGAGGCACGTGAACACTAGGTTCATTCTTCCAAGTGTAAACAGACCAGTGTCCTTTTGGAAACTCTTAGGAACTTGGAATGATCTCAGCAAAGCTCGGTGATATCCCTTTTTTAGATTCGAGTGGAATTAGAGTTGGCCTGGCTATCGACCGTGGGCGAGCTTTCTTTACTTAGGCTACGCAGAAGTCTGCCTACCTTGAGTATGCGTTCCTGGTGGAGGTATGCCTGCTGGTTTAATGTGAGGTCTTAGGATTCGCCGTTTAGTGCGGGCAGGAAGCTACCCGGCGGCCTCGTGAGAGGGCTTCTGATCCATAGTTTGGACCGGGCAGGAATCTGCTCGTTGTGAATTGGCTGGGCAGGAAGCTACCTAGCAGGATCTTGAGAAAGCTTTCGAGCAAGAGTCTACACGCTGTGAGTTGTTCGGGCAGGTTGCTACCTGACGACCTCATGCGAGGGCTTCTGATCCATAGTTTGGGTCGAGCAGAAATCTGCTCGTTATGAATTGGCTAGGCAGGAAGCTGCCCGGTGGTCTCGTGAGAGGGCTTCCGAGCAGGAGTCTACTTGCTGTGAGTCGGCCAGATAGGAAGCTACCCGACAACCTCATGAAAGGGCTTCTGATCTACAGTTTTGGCCGATCAGGAATCTGATCGCTATGAATTGGCTGGGCAGGAAGCTACCCAGCGGCCTCGTGAAGGGGCTTCCGAGCAGGAGTCTACTCGCTGTGAGCTGGCCGGGCAAAAAGCTACCCGACGGCTTCGTGAGAAGGCTTCTGATCCACAGTTTAGGCCAAGCAGGAATCTGCTCGTTGTGAATTTGCTGGGCAGGAAGCTACTTAGCAGCTTCATGAGAAGGCTTCTGAGCAAGAATCTGCTCGTTGTGAATTGGACGGGCATAAAGCTACCCAGCGGCCTCATGAGAAAGCTTCTGATCCATAATTTAGACTAAGTAGGAATCTATTCGTTGTGAATTGGCTGGGCAGGAAGCTACCCATCGGCCTCATGAGAGGGTTTCCGAGCAGAAATCTACTCGTTGCGAACTGGTCAACGGAAGGTTGGATTGCCATGACATCAACACTTGCGTCTCCCTAATTCCCGGTGCCACGTAGCATATGGTGGGTATCTCAAGATCCGCGTGAATCTCTGGAAGATGTTAAATCTTCCCTGATCCGTGCGAAAGGGAGGAGGCTAATAGCCGGGTGCTGTATGGCGATGCTATATCAGGTAGATGTGATGCTCCGTAATTCACGCCTTAGCAGGAAAGGATCTCGACGGTTGGGGGATCTTTGTTGAGGCAATAATAGTGGAGCCTTGGCCTCCTCTTAGGCACTCATGTCGATTTGCTTCTAGTTGTCCTCATCTTCTCCCCTTTTTCTTTGCCTGATCTTCGTAGTTCATCGTTTCCTGATGGACAACAATACATACAATATCCAAGACATCATAACATGCAATGAAATCTATCACTATGATTTTGACAGTTCCGTGACGACATACGAGGCTGTGATAGGTCACCTAGAGCGTCATTGCGGGCGTTTACTCTTGCGCCGGTCTTCTCTCCTGCAGGTGCTCATCTACGTGATCCGGAGGTCCTCTCTCAACCTTTTTAGGGCGTTGTCCCAACAAGCACTGGAGGAGGCCATCGACAAGATAGTATGACCAATGGGTTAGGTCTAATCTCGAAGAGTAGGCAAGACCGCTCGATAGATATCCTTCGCCGATCTTTCCAATAATGGTTGATCATAGCTTCATGTTCAGTAGTAGGAGTCCTTGACGGAACCGTAGCTTCTCAGGTCCACGGGCATAGTCAGAAGGAGCGATGGGATGTTGCCTGAGCTCGACTGTCGGATCTCTGCTTTAAGTACCATAATCAATGCTTTCAAGACCCCCTTCCCCTTTGCTGTAATCATTAAGATGTATTTTTTCTTTTTCCTTTGCGATCCCCCGGGCATTTTTGTAAGGCTGAGGAGCCGGGAATAGCTCTTATCAATAAAATTTATCTTTTGCTTATGAATTTCTCTTCGCTCAGAATGTCGGACGTTAAAAATTTTCATTTCTCTTTACAAGTTCATGTAGATCAGTGCTCTTCCATCGCTCATTCCCCCCGGAGTCGAGGTAAGACGGGCGGAGCGGTACTTAGGTCGGCTACCTATAGATGTGCCCACATTTTATTTATCTGAGTAAAGGGCTGGTCTGGGGTACTTCGCTTGCCTTCGAACCGGGATGGAGAGAGATGGGTTGTTGGCTTGTGAGAGGGCTTAGGATTCATGGGTTTGGCCGGGCAGGAATCTACCCGCCGTGAATAGATGCGGCGAGCAGGAGTCTGTCAGCCGGCCTTGAAGCCGAGCAGGAATCTACTCGCGTGAGGGCTTAGTTCGGAAAAAACAAATTTTAAATGACAGAAAGAGGAATCTCATTATTCAAAAGAGTACAAGTTCATCTATACAATTTAAACTTTTCGGCGTTATACGACCGCGCAAAGTTACATCCCAATGAATCTTGGAGGTGGTAGGCTCTTCTAGGCAACGCTTCGATCACGAGGAAGGGACCGTCCCATTTCGGAGAGAACTTATGCAGCTTCCCTTGGTCCTCGAATTTATTGCATCTGATCAGTCATATTTATTGCACATTTGTACGGTCATTTTCCCTATTTATTATTAATTATTAAAATGTGTTATTTATAATTTAAGAAATATGTGGGTTTATTTGTAAAAAGATTATTGTCATATATTTCTTAATTGATAATTAATATAATTGGGGAATATATGCATATCATATTTAAATAAAATATCCATAAGATTATTAATTAGTAAAATATGCATATCATGTCATATCAAATATTTTTAATCAATATTATTAAGATATCATATCATTTAATTGGTTGGAATATTATCTCAAATAAAACAAATGCTACTAACAATTTGATTTGAGATATTGTGCATGTATTATAATAAATTAGTTCAGGTCTGAAATATAAGTACACATCAGATCGAATTACCAAACCAAATCTGCCGAATGTCAGGAGCAAATTGAAGAATCTTGAAATGACAGAGAAAAAGAGATATTTTCACAATATTTTTAAGGATCTCCAAATATCGAAAGAGGAAGGCACGAGAAATCCGGAGATGCAAATCCTTCAGAGGGCAGCGGAACCGCGGCCATAGGGGGTAAAAGGCGGCGGAAGCGCGGTCATTTTGTGGCCTTTGGATAATATTTTAGGGGCTTGATCGTCTTTGCACGCACTTCAATATGACGTCTAGGGTTTCAAGTTCTAGAGCCTATATAAAGGATCGAGAGCAATTAGGATCAATCTATGATCGAACAATCTATCGACTGATCTACTGATCAAGTAATCTAGATCTCTCGAGAAAACTAGAGTTTGTAGTTTAGTTTTTCAGCAGTCAAAGCCTGTAATGCAATTGTTTATTCAATAAAAGGTAGATTTTTTTTATCTTGTCTCATTACTTTCCGCATTTTAATTTTTGCATTTACTTTCCGCAATTTTAATTTTGTTATTTCTTATAGGTTCATTAATCTTTAATCTTTCATCATTTACTTCGTTTATCCCCATGAGCGAGTAAATTCTCGCTTGTTAGGGTTTGTAGTATAATGGATGAACAAATCCATTAACTTCTTTTTAAGTTTTAATTTTTATAAACTTTAGCAAAATGAATCTTAACCCTCTTATTGAACGCGCTATCAATTCATGATAGTTACGACCATGATTTAAGATTCGTTAATACTTGTTTTGTTGAGGGCTTTAGATAAATAGGGGTCAATGGAAGGAGATGGGTCAGTTGAGAGAAACCCTAATCCCTCCAAGAACTCTAATCCACATTCATCGCTATTTCTCTAGAAATAAATAATTAAAAGGAAAAAAAGAATTATTTTTAAAACTCCATCCATTAACTACTAAATCCTATAAACCCTACAAGCCCTTCTCTTATAAAATTTTTAAATCTCCTTAGTATAAAACGATAAAAATCCCACCTTTCTTTATTAACTCATCTAAAACAAGATAAGTAATTAACCATTTCCTTGTAGATGACCCGTACTCACTATCGACAAGCTATTGCAACACCGTTATTAATTGCGGTAACTAGAACACATAAAGACTCACTTTTTCAAACCAATCAGCATCGTAGGACTAAGTCTTTTGTTTTGAATGCTCGGTGTTTGATTCGGGCATTGTAATATCGGGCGGTCTGTTGCTCATATACAGCCATCCTTATTTGTGCCCGGTCGGTCTTTTCCAATAGGATGTCCAAGTTGATTCGAAAGGCTAAGACATTGGCCTTGTCGTCAAAGTGTTCGACTCGATCATTTGGTAGGCCGACTTCCGTAGGGACCATTGCCTCGGTGCCATAACAGAGAGTGAATAGGGTTTCCCCCGTGGGTGTGTTATTCGATGTACGCAATGCCTATAGCACCCATGGCAGTTCTTCGACCCATCCGCCCTGTCTTCCCCTAGATGACACCTTGGTTTGTTACCTCGGCTTGCCCGTTGCACTGGGAATGTGCGACCGCGGAGAACTTCATTAATATGTGGCAGTCGTTGCAAAATTCTCTGACTTTATCGTTTTCAAATTTGGTTTCGCGGTCGGTGATGATGCAGCCCGGAATTCCAAATCGGGCGATTACATTGTTCTGCTGGAACTTCACAGTGGAGACGGCATCCGGTTTCCTGATCAGCATGGCCTCGATCCATTTCGTAAAGTAGTCCATGGTGACAAGGATGTATTTATGCCCCTTGTGTCAGTGGGTAGTTAGCCAATCATGTCCATCCCCCACTGTGCGAATGGCCAAGGGGAGCTCGGCGGTGTTAACTCTGTGGCTGGTAACTGATGAGTGCTCCCGAAGAGTTGACACGCCTTACACCTTCATATGAGCTTTTCCGCATCGTTGTGGATTGTCAGCTAATAATACCCCTGTAGCATTGTCTTTTGAACTAAATTGCGGGCTCCCTGATGTGCGCCTCCGATTCCTTCATAGATTTCTCGGAGAACGTACTCAGGTTTGTCGGAGTCAATGCATTTGAGTAGATATTGGGTGTACAAATTTTTGTACAAGTTTCCTTTGTTCCATATGAAATGGCGAGCTTTCATGTGGAGCCGACACACTTCCATTCGTTCCTCGGGGAGTATTCTGTCCTTAAAGAACTACACTATGGGCTTTCTCCAATCCGGGATACTCCTTTGAGTGTTGTAGATCTGGTGTATCACTTCTTTATCTTCAACGCTGGGTCGTGGCAGGATTTCGAAGAGGATGTTCCTCTTGTGATTGGCCAAATAGGAGGAGGCGAGCTTGCTCAAGGCGTTTGCTTCGACGTTCATGCTCCAAGGAACATGTTCCACTTGAACTTTGTCGAAATTTTTCCGTAGTCTTTTCACCTCCGTAAGGTATTTCATCATCTGCTTCGAATCGTCTGGTCACTTGGCCAACGACCAATGCGGAGTCGCTGTGGATTCTGATTTTCTTTAGCCCACTCCTAAGGTGATTCAGAGTCTGGCCAATAAGGCTTCATACTCCGCGGCGTTGTTTGAGGCCTTGAAGTCGAACCGCAGAGAATATTTCATCTTGGCTTTATTGGGACCGTAGATGACCATCCTAGTCTCACTTCCTTCTTTTGTGGAGGAGCCGTCCACATAGAGCACCCAGTCCGGAATCGGACCGAGATTTTCTTCAACTGAGGGTTGTAGGTTCGCAACTCATGTCGGCGCTTCTTCTTTGTTGGGAATGGTGCACTCGACCATGAAATCAGCTAGGGATTGTGCCTTAATAGCTTACCTTAGTCGGTACCGGATGTCAAATTGCGATAACTCCCATCTCCACTTCTCCAAACGACACGACAATTCAGGGGAACCGAGGATGTTCCCCAGGGGTCGGTAGGTGAGGACGACGATCGTGTGAGCCTAAAAATAGAGCCGGAGTTTCCTGGAGGTGACAACGAGCGCCAGAACTATTTTTTCAATAGCCGAGTACCTGGTCTCTGCATCTTTGAAAACGTGGCTGACGTAGTAGACCGGCCTCTGTATCCCCTCGTATTCTTTAATGAGTACGGAGCTGTCTTCCTGGTCGGAGACGGCCATGTATAGTAGCAGCTTGTCTCCTTCGACTGGTAGCGTGAGGAGTGGTGGCGTCGACAGATGAGTCATTAGCTTCTTGAAGGCGACTTGACACTCCTCGGTCCACTCGAACCCAGAGATCTTCCTTAAGGCTTTGAAGCAAGGTAGGCATTTTTCGCCGGATCTGGACATGAATCGACTCAAAGAGGCCATACTGCCTGTCAGTCGCATGATTTCTACGTTGCTCTTGGGCGTTGTTATATTAATGATGGCCTTGATCTACTCCGGTTTTGCCTCGATTCCTCGGTAGGTGACCATGAATCTGAGGAACTTTCCACCCGTGACGCCGAAAGCACACTTGGCTGGATTCAGCTTCATTTTTTTACTTTCGCAGGACCCCAAAGGTCTCGCCAAGGTCCGTGTTATACCTGGATGACCAGGTCGATTTCACGATCATGTCATCGACGTAGACTTCCATATTCTTCTTGATTTGTAGCTTGAACAACTTATTGATCAGCCGCTGGTATGTTTCCCTAGTGTTTTTGAGGCCAAAGGGCATTACCTTGTAGCAGCAGACCCCTCGGTCGGTGGTGAAGGAAGTGAGCTCATCGTCAACCGGGTCCATTCAGATTTAATTATAATCAGAGAAAGCATCCATGAAGCTCAGCAGATTGTGACGGGCCGAGCTATCCACCAGTCGTTCAGGCAAGCCTTGTTAAGATCGGTAAAGTCAACGTATATGTGCCACTTCCCATTTACTTTCTTGACCATGATTACGTTAGCTACCCAAGCCGAGTAGCCCAGGTTTTTGATGAAATCTGCCGTGAGGAGTCGGTCCACCTCATCCTCAATCGCCTTCTGTTTGACTGTCGTGAAACTTCTTTTCATTTGTCAAACCGGTCGGGCTTTTGAGTCAACTCCGAGCTTGTGGGAGATCACCTTGGGGTCGATCCTCGGCATATCCGTGGGAGTCCAAGCAAACATATCGGAGTTATTTCAGAGGAACTGGTTAAAATTGTCCCGAGTTTCCCCGATCAAGAGAGAGCCGATTTGGACAGTTCAGATGCTGTCTCCCTCCTTGAGAGGAATCTCGGACAAGGCCTCCACCGGCGAATCCTGGATCTCCTTTTTTCATCGCGTGTATCAACGATTCGCGAGGATCGCACGGTCCCTCAGACAAATCAACTTCTTTATCTTCGGGCAACGTCGAGGTGATACATACCCTAGCAGTTTGCTAATCTCCGTAAGCCCGGCCTATCCCCCGATCGTCCAGAAGAAACTTGAGCGCGAGACGGTAGGTCGAGATCTGAGCTAGAAGGGCATTTAAGGTGGGGCGACCCAAGAGGATATTATAAGATGAAGGAACTCGGGCAACAAGGAAAGTCATAAACATTGTTTGTATTCTTTCGATCTCCCCAATGTTGAAAGGAAGAGTGATCGTTCTCTCGGCTTGGACGGAGTGGTTAATAAACCTGGAGAGAACGTACATGGTAGGTTGGAGATCGGACGGATCTAATCCTACACATTGGAAGCAGTCGTAGAATAGGATATCCGCTGAGCTTACCGAATCGACGAGGATTCTCTGACTTCGTACCGATTTGCCCGGGCTATGATCACCAGGGGGTCATTGTGTCGGACGTATATGCCATGGAGGTCTTCATCGGTGAAGATGATGGGAGCAACCGTGTTACACCTCTTAAAGGGCGAACCACTTAAGGTCATGACCGACTGGATGCGGCGAGTGTCCTTGTTGCTCAAAGTCGAGCCAACAGAGACGACCATGATCTGTCTGACCGTCAACTCTCCTGTTGGAAGTTGGCCTGCTTGCTCTCGATCTGCTTGACGTTTGTCTCGTAGGTATTTTGCTAGGTGACCGGAGCAGATCAGCTTCTCGATATAATTGTTAGGTTTCCTAGCGCTCTAGTCGTCTATCGCGGCCATTGCGGAACAAAAAACTTTGACTTTAAAAAATCCGGTGCTAGAAAACACATCCTAGAATCTAACCATACAACGAAACTAGCTAGCTAAAGAGATCTAGCTACTGTGATAGAGGCTTATACCTAAAGATCCTTGTCCTTCGGCTCTTCACTCCTCTTCTAAAGCTTCTTGGGATCCTTGATCAACCTTACTAGATTTCCTTCTTGATCCTAGATGATCCACCCGAGAGTTTGTAATCCAAGCTTGGCTTCACAAATGAAGCAACTTAGTGACCTAGTTTGCTAGTCTAGGTTACTAAGGAGATATAATGAGTTTTCTAGTGTATTTTTATCTCTCTTCCTTCCTTGATTCTCAACTCATGAGATGGTAGGGAGGAAGATGAAGAAGAAGAATGAGGAACTTAAGAGAGGCAAGTGAGGAGGGAGAAACTTGTGTTGAGAATGAAATCAAAAACCTTGTGTGAAAAATCATGAAGCATGGTTTTGTAAAAATTATTTTTCAATAAAAATAACACAACCATGCTTGAATAGTTTGCACAAATGAATTTACAATTCATTTATCAATACTATTCAATCATGGTTCACACTATTCTCTCCTTTACACCACATTTCCTATTTTACACCTCATTTTCCATTTTGCAAATAAAATGTAAAATACATGATGAGGTGTCCTCCTTCTAGAATGTCTTTCTGTATAAATACGGAATACATTCTACCGTATATGCATACCCGTATTCGTATCAAAATATGAATACCCAAGAGATAGAATAATACCACTAAAATAATACTAGCATTAAATCAATATCCGATTTAATAAACCGGCTTAATCCTAAGCCCGCCAGTATTACCAACCGTCCGATCGAAAATCTGGAAACACTAGAATATACATATCGAAATATTTACACGTAAATTATTAAATCAATACCTGATTTAATAATCCGGCTTAATCCCAAGCCGGCTAGTATTATCATTCGATCGGAACCCCGCTCGATCGAAAATCTAGATGACACTAGAATATACACATCGAAATGTGTATATGTAAATTATCAAATCAATACCTGATTTAATAATCCGGCTTAATCCTAAGCCGGCTAGTATTATCATTTGATCGAAACTCTGCATGTATAAACATACGGCCACCACATCGTTTCGTCTGAATCAGAGAAACCTTCTATGTGGGACTCTAAAGACTCGATAGCACGCTGGCAGTGGGTTTAACCACAAGCACATCATCAGCACTAGCTGTACATAATGGCTACCCAGGTACCTATCGAAAAGGAGGTCGACGAGCAAGCTCATCCGGACCCCTACTGAGCCTATCCGTGACAATCTCCGTACAATCCGGTTTCTTCGTTTAAGAGTATCGCATACCGAGTTTAGGGGGTAGTGAACGTCAGACCCCTACTAACCTGATAAGTCGTGTCGATTTGGCTCAGGACCAATCCAAGAAACTATTGATCTAACCATCAATAGTTCTCAACTGTCTTGGCCAAGGTCTTATGGTTCTAGCCAATCAGAAACAGTGCGATATCGACTCCCAATACCGAAAGAGGCGAATCCCTGACAACCACTCACTGCCTCTATGTGGCTTGAGACTGTATCCAACCAAAACCTGTTTGCACGATTCAGTAGAGCCGTGGTAGGGTGGTGATCAAAGCACAGTGGGAACTCACACGAGGCAAATGATGACCTCAGGTCCTATGACTAACCTGTACTCATGTCACCTGAGAACCGCTATCTGACGATAGGTATAATACCATCTAGAGGTTCTCGGTGAGTCCGTCCAGTGTACTCACCCCCAGTGAGCATCCATATACAATCTAAAGCGATCACACCAATGGTTGTCGGACCAACCACCGTCCCTCATCGGGGTCTAGAAACGTATACACAAGTATACTCTAAAGTATCAATGCCCGATCTCGATACTCCTGCGACTTGGGACCTTTAACGATGTGCTTACGGACTATCCAGCTCCCACAAGTATGATTACCATCATAACGCTGGTAGTTGTTCCCGCCAAAATTTTCGGCCAAGAGCTGCTTGTTCCCTTACAAAAAAGGGGGAGAATCCTCAAAAAGCAGGCATCACGTGCTCACACGTGACCAGGCCTCACGTGCAAACACGTGACCTTTTTATGGGCAGATTCTATCTACGCCTGAATGCCTAATTGATAAAGTCACGTGCCCACACGTGATGGGCTCTTGAAACCACTGAATTAATAGAATTAAATTCTAATTAAAAGAAATTAAAAGCATTTTTTCTCTCATGGGAACTGAAAAAATATATAAATAAAGCAGCAAGGAAAACCCCCAAAGGGGGCATCACGTGCCCAGACGTGACCGGGTCTCACATGCAGACACGTGACCTTTTACAGGCAAAGCCTATATGCGCTGAATAAAATAAACAATTGGAAATGTTTAATCGATGGGGTCACGTGCCAACACGTGATGGTTTTCTGAGCCCTGTATACCAATAGAATTAAATTCTAATTAGATGCTTTATCAAGTAGGGTCATATGCCAACACGTGATAAACTCTTAAACCATCTGAACTAATAGAATTAAATTCTAATTAAAAGAGAGTCAAAACCCTAATTGGAAAAATATTTCTCTAGATCTTTCCAAACAAAAAGATTGCACTCTGTAAAGTGGAGTATCGTTGGATTAAAAATCTAATAGTGATTAAAAATCACCAGTTTATAGAAAGATTCTACATAAAGAAATATTTTCCTAAAATCTGCCAGGAACAACAAATAAAATATATTTTGGATTAAAAATCCAATGGTGAATAAAATTCACCGAGTGATTTAAAAGATCATGTTGGTTACAAAATCAATCAAAATCTCTCAATGAGAGATAGACTGAACAAACTGATTCTTTTCTTTCTTCTATAAATAGGAGCCAAGAAGGAAAAAAAAGAAGAGCTGGAACAATAGAGAGAGAATACAAAAAAAAGAGAATTTAATTCTCCAGAGAGAAAAGAAGATCTCTTCAGGAAAGAAAGAAACCCTAGGTAAGAGAGGGAAAGAGATTATTCTATAAGCTCCCACAAAACAAAAGAGAATTTAATTCTTAAATTAAGAGTTTAACTCTTTTAAATAAGAACTTAGTTCTTCCTCTGGTTGAAGATCCGCAGAAGCAGATCTCCCCATAAGTTGAGAATTTAATTCTCATCGGGGAGATTCTGTCATGCAGATCTAAAACCTGAGGGAGTTCAGAGAATTCTATTCTCCCACAAAGCATATAGGAATTTAATTCCTCCAACAAAGATAGGGTTTAACCCTTAATACAAGAACTTAATTCTTCTTCATGGTAATAGATCTGCAGAAGCAGATCTTCCCATAAGTTGAGAATTTAATTCTCATCGGGGAGATTCCGCCATGCAGATTTAAAGGTTAGAAGGAGAATTGGATTTAAAGAATTTAATTCTGTTAAACACATAGGAATTTAATTCCTCTAAATAAAATTAGGGTTTAACCCTATAAGAGAATTTAACTCATATACAAGGGATTTATCTCTCCATGCACGAAAAAGGATCAAGTACCCAACATGATCACATGGCAACAGGTGACCCTCCCCTCCAATGACCATAAGAGAACGAATAAGATTAGGTCACGTGCTCCCACATGACCCTTGAATAGACTCCTCAAAATAAAAAGGACAGAATCGATTTTGGGTGCCTCATGTGTCCCTACGTGACCCCTGACAAACACCTCTTAAAACAAGAGAAGATGGAAAAAACTGAAGGATTAATATCCGACGCATGGGCGCCCTCATGTGTCCCCACGTGACCCCTAACAAATCCTTTTAATATCCAATGCATGGGTACCCATCTCGTGCCCACATGTGATGGCCATAAAAGTTAAGTGTTTAACACTTACCTGCATATTCTGAGAATAAAATAAAGGAAGTTTGGCCCAACAATCAAGCGCCTCACGTGACCCCACGTGAGCGCTTCTTTTTTAGTGTTTAACACTATTTTGTGCGTTTCATCCTTGGTGTTTAAAACTATTTTAAGCGCATCACGTGGGAGCACGTTATAGAAGAGTGTACTCTAGTGTTTAACACTATATTCGAGCCAATTTTATCCCAAATTAGCTAAGTCTTCTAGAGGCAGGACCCTCCCTTTTGACTGAACCTGAAATACACTCTTGTCTTCCAAAATTGATCATCTTATATGACATTCAAAGCAAAACCCAGAGCCTTTCAATCAACTTTGGTTCGAGGATACATCTCTTCACACCTCTGATACATGTCATTGTAATTCTACAACGTCTTCAAAAAGGTGGTGGGTCCCAATGACCAATAACTATCTGGTGCATTTCCAAACCCATGTTTGCATCTGAACTTAGACCGTAATGTCCCTAAACTAAACAATAGAGCTCAAATGCTCTTTTGTTGGATCTAAATGATCCTATTAAGTAGATCTTAGTCTAAAATTAGACTAACGTATCCTTAACAAACATTTAAGTTGATCTTAATCTCAAACGAGATTAACGATCTTTAAATCAATCCAATTACAGATCCCTCAACCAATATTGGTTAAAGGGTACATCTCTTCACTCCTCTCATATTTGTCGTTGTAATCCTTCAATATCTTCAGAGAGGTGACGGGTCCTGACAACCAGACATTCCACGGACTGTGGGGTCCTTAAATTCATGGACTATGATGTCCTTAAACATTACAGACTATGACGTCTTTAAACTATGGACTGTGAGGTCCTTAAACTCATGGACTATGATGTCCTTAAAACAATGGACCGCAAAGTCCCTAAACTAAAACAATAGAGCCCAAATGCTCTTTTGTTGGATCTAAATGATCCTGTTAAGTAGATCTTAGTCTAAAATGAGACTAACGTATCCTTAACAAACGGTTAAGTAGATCTTAGTCTAAAATTAGACTAACATATCCTTAACAAATGGTTAAGTTGATCTTAGTCTAAAATTAGACTAACGTATCCTTAACAAATGTTTAAATTGATCTTAGTCTCAAATGAGATTAACGATCCTTAAACCCAAACCAAAACCCAAATCTAAGAAAATATGGATTTGGACTAATCCACGCCCTATGGGTGACAACATAAATTAGTCTCCGTATACAATCTACGGGCAACCAAAAATAAAACAAACACACACGACACGAAGTGACCATTTGGAGAAGGAGAAAGTGGTTACCGTGATGCGGTAGCGTAATTAACTGCAGGGGATTGGGCCTGCAGGGAAGAGCGTCCCCACAATAAAAAAAACCCTCAAATGAGGGGGAATCTGACGAAGTCTGCTACAACGGCCGCATCCGTCTAAACCTCCGATACACGGTGCCATAAATCAACTTGGCATCTTCAGAGAGGTGGACTGATAAAACCAAATAGCATCTGCCCCCAAATTCAGACAAGACGTTTGTCTTCCCGGCCGCGTCTTTCGAAGGAGAACAGATTCTGGCACGCTCGGTGGGACCTTTTCCTCTTTCCACTCCACACTTCGTGTGTCGTGTTTCGCGAACAAGTCACGGTTTGACATGGTTGCCTTTGGATGTGAAGTACTAAGATTTGGTATCTTGCTCCGTGCAGAAAAACAGAAGATCAATGGGTTCAAACTGCACTAATTGTAACAACTCTCACTCCGTCCTCGCCGGAGGAGTGACCTACGGGCCGCAAGCGGCCTACCTTTTTACGATGCCAGTAGACCAGGTGACGCAAGCCACCATAGGGTTATTCTTTGGGACCATGCTCCCACCAATGAGCTTCAACGCCCTATTGTCGTCGTAAGAAGCTCCGAAGAAGTCGGTCTTTGATCGTCTTACAACTACCGCGGCCCCTCTCAACGGGTCGCCCAAGTCCAGTGCCTCAGTTTTCAACAGACTGGGCCAAAGCTCAAGTGGGCCCGTGAAGAAGCCCGTGATACCTAAAGCGGCCATCCCGAAGCGGATAGCCATTCCTGCTCCTGAAATCGTCAAGGCGGCTTCTCCTGCTAAAGGGTCGGTCTTCACAAGGCTTGTCATTTCAGCTCCTACTCCACGCGAAGTCATGAAGGTTGCTTCCCCTGTTCGAAAGTCGGCCTTCGCAAGACTGACTATCCCCTCTCAACGGACGTCAGTCTTCGACAGGCTAGCACCAATAACAGCCTCTCCTCAAAGCAGGGGGCATGAAGAAGCTCATCCAACAGCGGAGGTGATCTCGGCCGCACGACATGCTCGACGTCGCCACTGGCACCGAGTGAGGAAAGCTGGGGGCAGTTCACCCTTTGGATTCACGCCGCCAGCTCCAACGGTGGAAGTCGATGCTGCTGTTCCAATTGGGAACAGCTTTGAACCACTCAGGAGGGTCCGCAAGAACTTTCTGACTGCTGTACTCAAAAGATCTCCTTCACCTGTGGAGAATGCCACGAAGGCGAAGCTTGAATAGCCCCCTCAGCGGCTGTCCTCTAAAATTTACAAGGTCTGGCGTAGTGTCCAAGACTCGGTGATTGATCCAGATTATCCCCGCCGACCGAATAATATAAAGGTTCGGCAAGAGAAGGGCCACTCTGTCGTACCACAGAAGGGGTCCTCTACCTGGGTGCCCGCTGCAACGGCCCCCTTAACTTCACCAGTCCATAAAAAGAGAAGGCCGGAGAAGATCCTCGTGTCTGCGACAAATGTCAAAGGCACTGAATCTAAACGCCCTAAGTCTTGGGGCATGGTGGTGCATACCGTTTATATGGCATCCGGAAAAGAGGATAGTCGTATCTCTACAGGTCATCGACCGCTTACACGATCAATGACTAAGGCTCAGGAGTAATAATAACAAAAGCTTTAAGAGATGCTAACAGCTATGGCCGCACTCACGGGACTAAAAGCAAGCCCAGAGACGTCCTCAGAACAGCGTCATGAGCAGGAAACTAATGTCGAATTCCTTCGGAGAATACTTGAGAAATAGGACAAAGAGGCCGCGGAACAAGCGGCCAACATAAAACAAATGGCCCTTCTATTCCAAGATATGGTAGGCATGATGATCCAGCCAGACCCTCCAGCCGGAGATCCTCCAATGATAACTGAAGATGATAGAGGAGAGACATTAAATCCTCTGCCGGCTCTGTCAACGGCCAATGAGGAGACCATCTCCAAAGCCACACTCGATGATTATATAGCTCAACAAATACGAGCTCATCAAGCGAATGAAGCGGCTGGCCAAGTCGTCAGAACTGAGCGGCCCTATCCGAGTTGGTATGATCAAATAAAGTACCCGCCAGGATACACGATTCCTAAATTCCATGTGTACAAGGGGACAGGCAATCCCCATCAACATGTCGCTCAGTTCAGGGCTCTCTGCGACAACACTAGAGGGGATAATAAGCTACTGCTTCGCCAATTCGTCGGCAGCTTGTCAAAGACGGCGTTCGAATGGTACTCAGACCTTCCCAATGACTCCATCAAAACTTTTACAGAGATGGAATTGCTGTTCACCCAGCATTTCGCAAGAGCTAGTGAACACACTCCAATCACCACATTAATTAATGCCAGAGTAAAGCCAGGCGAAATATGGGTGCAATACGCGATACGGTGACGGAATCTATGGTCGAAGTGTGAGCAACGCATCGAAGAAGCGCCGGCGGTAGGCATATTCGTGGGTACTCTCGATCCGCAGGCGACCATTTCCCAATTTATGATGTTCTTTAAGCCCACCATTTTCCAGGCTTTGATTGACAAGCTGGCCCAAATGGATCAGATGGGCTACATGCCTTCCTCTTAAGTCGGAGCCGCGAAATGAAAAAGGGAAAGGGAAAGCGACCTTCATCGTCAATGCTCAGCAACAGCCGACTGGCCCAAAACCAGCCAATCGCCAAGGCGATAGACAACAATTCCTTAACGAAAAGTTAAGACGTCCTTACTCGTTTCCGCGGGAGAAAACAAAAAGACTGTTTGAACTGGCGATACGCAACAGGCTCATCAATCTGCCGGATCCGAGACGTCCATCGCAGCCCGGCGACGCCAATAATCCTAATTATTGCCCCTATCACCGAGTGATAGGCCATCCAATTAAAGATTGCTTCGTCTTCAAAGGCTGGATTGAGGACCAATACCAACAGGGCTAATTCGCACTGTCCAAGAATTGGAAAGTAAGCCCTCCTCAGCCACATGCCACTAAAAAGATGGACATGCCGGGGGCATCATACTCTTTTATAGAAGAAGCTCCATGGGAGGTCGCTCTTTCAGCCAAGACGAAAAGAATGCTGAAGGATCTTCAAACATGCCCTGCGATCAGGTGGAAAAATCCGCTGGAACCCGAGGTCATTGAGGGAATGCTGAAGCCGCGCCCGACGCCAAGAATTGGTAGCGATAATCAAAACGCTCAGGCCTAGCCGTCAAAGTCTTCGAAGAAGAAGAAAACCAAAAAGCCCGTGAAGTATGGTGACAAGCGTACGGACCTGCAAAAACAGATTGACGTGTTGGAAGAATATAACCAGAGGGCGCGAACCCCGGTCACGCTTCAAGAGTTTCTCAACCACATCCTTGAAGATGCAGATAGCGACAAAGATGAGAGAGAAGACTCATCAGATGAACCTGAGGATTATGTGGCGAGCTGTCACACGATCTCTCACTCGTCAATAGATGGTGAAGAAGCTCCTGATGTAGAGAAACAGGGGCAGATCCCGAACCGAAACTCCTAGGGCCATCAGACGAAAATGATTGACGCATTCCTGAACGAAGCTCTTCAGAAAAGCAAAGCCAATCGAGAGCGCGAACTGGATATATTCGAAAAGGCTAAACGCCAGCGACTCAATGAAAAGGTTGAGGCACTCCAACCAGATCGAAACACGTCCGCCGCAGACAAAAGCAAACTTAAGACAAGAAAAAGGTTCGCCAAAGCCATATCAATGGGAATGAAGCTGCCCTCTTTCAGAGAAAATTCTCCTGGCGGTATACATCTTGATGAAGCGGACGTACATCCTAACTTCTGCTTATATCATCGGAGGATTGCACACTCTACTGAGGAATGCAACGCCTTTAAAAATTGGTGGCAAGGGTATGTCGCTCACAGGCAACACTTCAAGAGGATGAAGCGTGAAGCTCATCGACAGCGGAAAAATGCGACAGGCGAACGGGGAAGAGCCGCCGGCAACTGTCACATGGTTGATAGCAGGGGATCGCAAGTTCTCACCTTCGAGAGCGATTCTGAAGAAGAAATGGCTCTCGGTCTTTTCTTCAAAGAATCCACCTCAGGAAAAGAGGAAGAAGCGAAGAGCTATGAGAATATCCAGTTGCGTAATCGGACGTTACCTGAAAAGAATCTTGGACCCATAAATAAGGGATCAAACAAAAAGGATACGGGAAAAGAAAAGGTCCCTGAGGATATCGCCCTCGATGATCGATTCGTCGAAGAGCCTGCAGCCAAGGATCTGCCCAAGAAAAACAAGGTGGATTACAACGTTCTGACGCACCTGAGGAAGATACCCTCGCAGCTAAGCATTCTCGATGCCCTTCTGCTATCTAAAAAGGCGAGAGATTCATTGATCAAGGCACTACAAGAGCCCGAGAAGTTCCAAGCTTTCCTTACCGAAGAAAAGATAAAGGACGAGCTGGAAGAAGTGCATACGGCTGACATCACTTTCGGCGATGAAGATCTCCTCCTTGGGACGTGCGAGCATAACCGTCCCCTTTATGTCTCCGGATACTGTCATGATATCAAGATAGGCAAAATCATAGTTGAGAATGGGTCCTTTGTCAACCTCCTCAATGTAAGAGTGTTGAAGGAAATCTGTATGAGCATTCAGCACCTCGCTCGTGCTAAAATCACCATCTCCGGGTTTGACTCCCAGTCATCACGGACACTCGGGTCTGTGATACTGACGTTACGCTTTGGGCTGCTCGTCAATGACATCAAGTTTCATGTCATTGACGCCAAGACTTGCTACAACGCTTTGCTCGGCAGGCCTTGGTTACATGAGTATAACATTATCCCTTCTACACAACATCAATGTATGAAGTATTTCAAGGATGGTCTCGAGTATACCATGACAGGGGAGCCGAACCCATTCTCCATGAATGAGGTCCGCAAATACAAGGACGCAAAGTACTTTCTGCCAGACTTTAAGGACACGGAAATGTGCTATAAGACGGAGAATAAGCAGAAAGCTATCACCACTATCCCGGTCTTTAGGAGCGATACCGAAGAGGAGGAGGAGACAGTCTATTCAGGGCCACCCCAATGCAACAAGCCAGGGCCATCCACCCCTATTCTGGTCTTCGGCAGCGACTCTGAAGATGAGGTCAATACAGTATTCTCGGCTCGTCCATCAGTGCAAGCCTTCACTGTAGATGATCAAAGTTTGCAGATCGCCATGGTTCCGCAAGAGCATTACAAAGAGCTTGACGCACTTGATACCTACAGTGTGCAAGAACTACAGACGTTCTATGTCCCTCCCAAGCGAAAAGATGAAAGGAAGGACTGGCACAAGAGACTGCATGAAGCTCTCTGGGCGTATCGAACCACGTTCAAAACTACCACAAACACAACGCCGTATGCATTGGTATTTGGCACAGAAGTAGTACTCCCATTGGAGATAGAGCCACCCTCTCTACGAGTGGCGGTTCATTACGAGCTAACAGACGAAGAGAATGCTCATCTTCGGCTTGAGGAGCTCGACGCCCTTGACGAAACCCGGCTCATGGCGCAACAAAACCTGGAGGCTTACAAAGCAAGGATGACGCGCTCGTACGAAAGGCTGACTAGGCTGAGAACATTCCGCGAAGGCGAACTCGTGCTAGTCGTAACAAGACCTATGATCCCTAATCGTACTAAACGGGGGAAATTCGAGCCGAACTATGAAGGCCCGTACATCATAGACAAAGTCTACCAAAGTGGGGCTTACCTGCTCATGGATATGCATGGCGAGAGACCCTTCAGGCCAATAAATAGCCGGTTCCTGAAAAAATACTACACCTGATGAGTTACGGCCTAGGTTAATGATAGATGACAATGCCTATGTCCGCTCGCTATCTTCCCAAGCCCAAACTTTATAAGCAGTATCCATGGGACGGACCGAAATGACCCTAAACTAACGATGGACCGCAATGTCCTAAAACTTGCAATTGACCGAGACGTCTATAAACTACTGCGGACCGCAGCATCCCAAGGCTGACAAAAAAAAACGGTATGTCCACAAGCTAGATGGGCACGGATGAAAACCCGAAAGGGCGCCGTGAGTAAAAATAGCAGGACTACCGGCAATGTTTGTGAAAACCTGAAAGGGCGCAGACTCATAAAAAAAATGGTATGTCCACAAGCCAAATGGGCACGAATGAAAACCCGAAAAGGCGCCGTGAGTAAAAACAGCAGGACTACCGGTGATGTTTATGAAAACCCGAAAGGGCGCAGACTAAAAAAAACGGTATGTCCATAAGCGAGATGGTGATTGTCAGAGATTTTATGCGTGCGTGTGCTTTTAAAAGATGAATCAAAGAATTTTAACCGCAATTAAGAACGGCATCGCTTGGTAGCTAGCCGGTGAGTATGGGTCGGTCCACAGGGATTTTGTGTATTTTCTATTTGTTCTAACGAGTTAATTCCAATTAGGGTTGGATTGATTATCACTAAAAACTAAAATGAGTTTGATTAGGATTAAAATCTTTCTAGGATTAGGTTTAGGTTAAGTTTGGAAAGTCAATATTCCTCACCGCTTTCTATATCCTAATTAAGATCTTTTAGGTGTTAAGGTAATAATTAACAAAGTGGATTAGTACCATCTGGAAGAAACTATGTTTCTTCCTCTAGGTCCTTGTCCGTCCTTTCTCAATTCATACCCTAACCTCCATGGAAAACATACACAACCGGTCTTTTAAACTACGGTATCACCGCTACCTCGTGGGATAGGGTGCCTTAGTGAGCGGTGTGTGTATGTATGCATAGAGCCCTATTAAAATGTATGATGGGCAAGAAAGGGTCAGAGATTTTCATCTCTCAAATCTTTCCTATTCCTAACCCTAACAAGTGAGGAACTACTCACTCATTAGGGAATTAAAAGATTTCAATTTTTTATGATTGTTTTTAATAACTTAGTTATCTAATTTATGAAAGATAAATAAAATCTAAACTAGGGCAGATAAATAAAAGTTATACTAGAACAGAAAGGAAATTAAGTAGGGCAATGAAAAGAAAAACTTACTTTATCTTTTATTTGATGCTCTCTTCAAACATTACAGGAATTGAAATTCTGAATTTTGGTAAATAAAATGAGGCACAAGAAGAGGCATGCTCCAAAAAGAGCTGTAGAGTTCCTATTTATAGATTATAGAAACCCTAGGTTACATTCTGATCCCTATCTACATTTACAAAACTATCCTAAGAAGCCTAGTCAACACACCGCCACACCATCGATTTTTGCACCGACACGTGCTCACCATGGCCACGGAACCGCGGCCAAAAGACATGATTGGCCGCGGGTCCGCGGCCATATAGTAGGGGTCTTGGGCTGTGTTCTTCTGGGCTGCTTCCTGTTGCATTTTCCTAGACTTTTCTTCACTTGGTTCTTCAGAATGTTTTCTAGTTTCTTCCAGATTTTCACAGTGCATAATGTCGTGGACTTTTACCATTTGCTTCGTGTCGAAGTCTTGAACTTTGCGCTGCCTTTGTACTTTGTGAACTTGTTCATTCTTCATTTGTCTCTCAAACTGTAGGCATGATCATGATTCTTCCATTTGTTGGTCGTAGTCTCACTTTTGTATCGTCTTTTCATTATTTTCACTGTTTTGTTCCAAGAACCTATAACCTGCAACTATGTAGCAGACATGGATCAAAAGCACCTGTTTATTTGTAAAATGAATAAGAATGGGGAATATAATAGTGCAAAATTATGATATGAACAAATACCCCCAAACTTATCTTTTGCTCGTCCTCGAGCAAAACTAGTTTTATTCTTGAAAAAGACCCAGCCTCACTTTCGCAGGGAAACGCGATTGCACTGAGCTCGTGCAACAAGCCGTTAAATCTCTAGGTGTCCCTAGTAGGAGGAGTGTTGTTTCTTGAGGGTTTTTAGCGGATACTACCCAAAAAATCCTATCAATTCGGCCTATTGACTTTTATTCTCCAATTAGGTTTTCTAATAAGAAATTCTATTATCTTCAACTCAGAAATTATCAACCCGTATTTTTCACGCTTCCTTATCACTTAACTTAAGATTGTATATGTTTTGTAGATTCACTTAGCTTTTAGCATCTTTTGAGTTTTCCTTCTAAGGTTCTATCTCCACTTAGGAATTTTTATCATCTCTACTAAAGATATAAGTCCTATTTTTCATTCATATCTCTTATCCAAACCCCAATCATATACCCCTACGTGTGTGTATGTATCACCCCTACACTTAGAAATTCAATTCAAGCTCTTATACTCTTGTCCATCGTCCAAAGTACTTTTAGTTGGTGAATTTTTAGATGAAATTGCTCACACATCCTTCATGTGACCGTTAATACTTCTTGAGGTACTAACGACCGATTACAAAATATGTTCGCGCATTAAGGCGTAATTCCTCATCTTGCAATAACTAGGGCTTTAGCAGTGACTCCCAAACCAGTTGGTCTAAGGCACTAGGTGATAAGGTACCCTCGCTATATATTTTTCTATTTTTGCAGCCTTAAGTAATTACAAAACCAGTGTTCATTTTTTTATCTCTTTATTCACACTTGTATTTTTATTTTATTTTCCTTCATACTAAGGATTTTAGACAAGAGCATTTCAAGGTCTCCTCTACTATTCCAAGTTTCAAGGTTCGTGTGTGTGCAAGTTGTAGGGTATATATTTTCAGAATTTAGACTTAAGCTTAGGGATTATTTTTCAGACTTGCATTTTAAAAAAAATTTCAATACTCTTCCCTTATTTTGACTTAGCCCAAGAAGTGAACTCAAAATTTGCCTATTTCTAAGTAAACTACAAAGACATATATTTTCTACCGTTAAATTTTAAGAAAGGTTATTTTTAGGGTTTTTAATTTACTAGTCTAGGATCTAGTTGTTCCTAGCTAGTTAACCTTCTTGTCAAACTCAAGTCAATTATGGCCAAAATTGAATTTTTATAATTTTTATACTTTTTAAATTTTTTCAATTTTTATGGGTTTTAAAATAAGTATGCAAATGCAAAAATATACATATGAATGCGAAGGAAGAAAACTTACCGAGTACACCCCTAAACTTAAATTTGACAGTGTCCTCACTGTCAGGCTACACCAAAAGGGTCAAAATTGTCGGCATTCCCCTGTTTATTTATTTATATTTATTTATTTTTTGTTAAAAGAAAAACAAAATATATATACAAAAAGGTCCCCCCCAAACTTAAGTGAAACGGTGTTTCCACTGTTGAAGCATTAAAGTTCAGAGTTAGGGAAGAGAAAAACACAGTATCAAGCTATACAAGGCCTTACACAGGCCAAAGGTTAGCACCAACCATTCAAAATTTTTATCGTTATAATAGTGTGGGTGGTGAAAGAATAGAGTGTAGAGAAAAGAAATGATAAAAACACGAGACCGTATGGGAAGGAAAGTGGAATATGGTTTCGGTATATTAGGAGAAGAATGGCGGAAGAGAGAAAGAAGTGTAGTACGAACTTGAGGATGTAAATTGAGTGAATAAATTAGCACAAATTGTGATGACCGATGTGTTAAAAGCGATTGTTCTAATCTATCAACCCGTCGAGAAATGGGGTCAAATCCCTCAAGATTCGCGAGAAAACATGGGTAAGTTGAACTTGGTAAACCATCCATTGAAAATGGAAGCGTGACGGATTCTTGCGTGGTCGAAACGATGGAGAGGACGAAGGGGAGTGATTTAGGAAGAGTTTCATTCTCACCTAAGTAAGCGTATGTAAGGTGAGACGGTAACAGCTTGAGTTCGAGTTTCAGAGGTGAAACAATTGAAGGTGAAATTGGTGAAACTGTCTCGAACTCGAAGGATTCCATTAATGGTTCGAAATGACTGTAAGCAACCGAGTCTGATGGTTCAACTAACTCATCTGAAAATTCAAAGGACTCAAACTTGGACGGTGAGTATTCAAAATCGTCCGAAAAAGTGAAACACTCGTAATCGTTATCAGTTGTGAGAACTGTGTCAGATTCGAGGCGGAACGCACTAGTGGCGTCAAAACTGCTGTGATCGAACATAAATTTTTCATGCCCACAGTTCTCCTGCGTGATCTCTTGCGTGGTCGGAACGATGGAAAGGATGAAGGGGGTGATTTAGGAAGTATAACAGTTAAAGGTTCAGGAGGATGAATTGGAAAATCTGACTCATCAAACAAAACTGGTTCATCCTCAATACTCTCCTCAATACTATCCTCATAATTCTCCTCAAAAGTTATCTCATCCATGCAATTATCATCAAAATCAAGACGCATATGAAGTTCGGGAGAAACATTTAATGACTCGGGATGATGAATTGGAGAGAAAAATTCAGTCAAATCTGCGGGTTCATCATCCAAATTATTCCCTGCGTCAATATCCTCAATCAAGTGAAAATCAATTTTTTCAGACACCTCATCAAAAGTATGGATATTTATCAATTCAGGTTCTAGATTGGAGGTGTAGAGGTCGAAAGGATTGGTGATGGTTTCACTCGAAAGGGACCCTTCACAATCTGGCAAATCAAGCACTACAAAGTCGCACAACTCATTAAACGTTTTATTTTCAACTGGTGAATCATTTGGGACACTTGATAGACATTCAAAACCGGAGTTGTGGGATTCACTTGGTGATGGGTAGATTTGATTTGGAAGGGTGCACAGCTCACTCTCTCCACTCAAATCTCAATCTGTCCAACCGCCTCATCATACATTGGAATTTTTGGAGCTAGTTGGAAACTAGCTACCGGGTCACTAGGTTGCATAAGAGAGGCAATGGACGCATCCAAATTCCTCATCTGTTGGTTTGTCGTTACAATATAAGCTTCCAACGACTGTTCCAGACTAGACATGGGTTGTGAAGGGGTTTCAGTAAAAGATTCAAAATTGTTTGGATTCTGGAAACTCCGAAATGGCTGTGTAGAAGCAATGTCTAGGGAAGGAGCGAAAGTCGGGTAGGACTGGTAGGAATTGAATGGTTGGACAGAAATAGGATCAACATTTGGATAAAAAGGTGAATGGACTTGTTGATCCCAAGAACTGGAAGTGTTGAAAGGAATGAAAGATCGTTTACGAGATTGTTCAATATGTTCAGCAATAGACATGGGTTTCGGAGTTACAACAGAACTCGAAAAAGTAGTATCAACGTAAGAAGGTTATGAAGGTTGAAATAGTTGATACAAAGTGGATTGCGGAGTCGAACTGTTTCTCCTAGACGCTTCTATTCGATCTTTCAAAGAAATTTTGGGCATGGAGGGGTCGTCCGTAACTCGACCAAAACAACTTGCATAGGAAGCAATGTTTGGATGAGGGTACCAAACTTCGGCAAGAGTTTTGTGAGGTGGGGTACCCATGATGTAAGAAGGAGAAGAAAAAGAATGTGGGTGCAAGTGGGGTGCAATGGATTTCTTAGCGACAAGTGGAAAGTTTTTGTAAATTTTTTTGTTTTGTGTTTTTTTTATAAGGAGCTTTTTGCAAAAAGATTTTTAATAAGAAGCTTAGACACACGTTCAATCAATCACAATATGCACAATCAAGCCTAGATCTAGGGTCAACTAGACTGCTCCTAACTGTTCCAAAGGGCAAGTTGTGAGGACCTCAAATCGCCTCTTCACCGCCAATTATGGCCAGGTAAGTACAAGTAGAGAAAGGCGGGATCCGCTCACGAATCACCGTGAGACGGGCCTTTTAAAGTTACCTTTCCCCACTTGTGTAGCCTAGGCACCACAATGTCTGGTTTAAATAAACGATCGATGCCTACAACTATTCTTTTGTCCTATTGAGCGCGACAGTCCTTAAGGCTGAGTCTAATCTTTTTTAATTAACTCGATGGTCAATGCAATATGCTTTTTTGTGATTTTTGGGGTCCTAGGAAGGGTAATGAAATCCCGACCCAATCTAGATTGGTGTTAAAGCCCCTTAAAGTCAATTTTAAAGATGCAAAGCAGTAAACACAATCAAACACTTGCCAATTTTTTTTTATTGCGGCGCAAAGAATCCTGCACAAGATCAAGTTATTGGAGAAGGGGGAGAAGTTTTTGCGCAAAGAACCCTGCAGGAAAATTTTTCAGAGGATATCAGGGGGTTCAGAAGAAGAAAAGAGAGCTCACAGAGGGATTTTGGCTTGCTGACATCACCAAGGTGCTGCGTTTCCGCCGCCAGACCTTGCCTTTGACCGCGGTTCCGCGGTTGACTTGGCGGTTCAGATCCCAAAAATTCTTCTGTTTTCTGTTCTGATTATCCTCTGCTTGTTCAGATCTGCTGTTTGCTGTTTTGCTCTCTGGATTTTTCCAGATCTGAATCTGTTCTTCGATCCTGCACAATTCAAAAGAAAACCCTTCATAGAATAACAAGATGATAATTTTTTTTTTTTTTATATTTTTCAGTTTTTATGATTTTTCAATTTTTATATTAACCCGAAATTACAAAAAGAAAATAACTACGCCATCCCAGGCAACGACGCCATTTGATTGTTAGAGATTTTATGCGTGTGTGCGCTTTTAAAAGATGAATCAAAGAATTTTAACCGCAATCAAGAACGGCATCGCTTGGTAGCTAGCCGGTGAGTACGGGTTGGTCCACAGGGATTTTGTGTATTTTTTATTTGTTCTAACGAGTTAATTCCAATTGGGGTTGGATTGATTATCACTAAAAACTAAAATGAGTTTGATTAGGATTAAAATCTTGCTAGGGTTAGGTTTAGGTTAAGTTTGGAAAGTCAATATTCCTCACCGCTTTCTATGCCCTAATTAAGATCTTTTAGGTGTTAAGGTAATAATTAACAAAGTGGATTAGTACTATCGGTAAGAAACTATGTTTCTTCCTCTAGGTCATTGGTCGTCCTTTCTCAATTCTTACCCTAACCTCCATGGAAAACATACACAACCGGTCTTTTAAACTACGGTATCACTGCTACCTTGTGGGATAGGGTGCTGTAGTGAGCGGTGTGTGTATGTATGCATAGAGCCCTATTAAAATGTATGATGGGCAAGAAAGGGGTGAGAGATTTTCATCTCTCAAACATTTCCTATTCCTAACCTTAACAAGTGAGGAACTACTCACTCATTAGGGAATTAAAAGATTTCAATTTTGTATGATTCTTTTTTAATAACCTAGTTATCTGATCTATAGCAGATAAATAAAATCTAAACTAGGGCAGATAAATAAAAGTTATACTAGGGCAGAAAGGAAATTAAATAGGGCAATGAAAGGAAAAACTTACTTTATCTTTTATTTGATGCTCTCTTCAAACATTATAGGAATTGAAATTCTGAATTTTGATAAATAAAATGAGGCACAAGAAGAGGCATGCTCCAAAAAGAGCTGTAGGGTTCCTATTTATAGATTATAAAAACCCTAGGTTACATTCTGATCCCTATCTACATTTACAAAACTACCCTAAGAAGCCTAGTCAACGCACCGCCACACCGTCGATTTTTGCACCGACACATGCTCACCATGGCCGCGGAACCGTGGCCAAAATCCATGTTTGGCCGCGGATCCACGGCCATATAGTAGGGTCTTGGGCTGTGTTCTTCTGGGCTGCTTCTTGTTGCATTTTCCTAGACTTTTCTTCACTTGGTTCTTCAGAATGTTTTCTAGTTTCTTCCAGATTTCCACAGTGCATAATGTTGTGGACTTTAACCATTTGCTTAGTGTCGAAGTCTTGAACCTTGTGTTGCCTTTGTACTTTGTAAACTTGTTCATTCTTCATTTGTCCCTCAAACTGTAGGCATGATCAAGATTCTTCCATTTGTTGGTCGTAGTCTCACTTTTGTATCATCTTTTCATCATTTTCACTATTTTGTTCCGAGAACCTGTAACCTGCAACTATGTAGCAGACATAGATCAAAAGCACCTGTTTATTTGTAAAATGAATAAGAATGGGGAATATAATAATGCAAAATTATGATATGAACAGATGGGCACAGATGAAAACCCGAAAGGGCTCCGTGAGTAAAAATAGCAGGGCTACCGGCAAGTTTTGTGAAAACCTGAAAGGGCGCAATCTTGTAAAAAGACACTTGCAAGGTCCTGTCGACCTTATAAGGAGAAAATACCTGCGTGAGATCTTTACGACCCACAAAAGAGCAACACACTTAGGGATACCCATAATTCCTAAGGAGAAAACACACTTACGAGATCCTCACGATTCGTAAGGAGAATTATCCTTTGAGACCCTCACGGCTCATGGGATTCAAAAGCCTTAAGCTACAGGGATCTGAGCCTATTCTTAAGCCGTCACACACCCCGCTTTCGCCCTACAAGTGGTTCAATATTGACCCTTGTATACAATCCACGGGCACGAATAAACATTTTCCTAACAGAGTCCCACCAGCGACTAGGGATATGCTCACCCGGTGAACAAACACCTGTAGGTCCTCTCGACTTGCAAGGAGAAAACATTCTTGTAAGATCCTTACGACTTATAAGAGAACACACACTTAAGAATCCTCACGATTCTTAAGGAGAAAACGCACCTACGGGATCCTCATGACTTGTAGGGAGAAATACTTTTATAAGACCCTTACGGCTCGTAAAGTCAAAAGCCTTAGTCAACAGGATCCTAACCCTATTTTCTAAGCCACATTTGTTCGACATTGACAGAGCCAAATGATGATTCGCTCCTAGCAATGTCCTAGTGGTAGCGATGCTGATGCCTAAATCGGTATTAAATTCTAAGCCCTTTCACGGTGAATGATGATTCGCTCCTGGAAATGTTCCAGTCGTAGCGATGCTGATGCTGAAATTGGCACCAGATTCAAAGTTCCACACTCGCGATAAAAATCAGCGAGCCAAAAATGCATATGAAATAGCCGAAATGATAGGGCAACTTGCAACAAAATCAGCAAGTAAAATATATGCATACAAAATAGCCGAAATGACTGGGCAACTCGCAATAAAAAGCAGCGAGTAAATACAAAAATAGCCGAAATGATTGGGCACCGCGAAAAATAGCCGAAATGATTGGGCACTGCGAAAAATAGTCAAAATGATTAGGCAATCGCGACTTTCGTGATATAAAAGCTGAAATGATAGAGTATCGCGGGAAGAAATAAAAAAATGATGAAAGAATGAAACTTTTGCCCTATAGGCGAGTCCATACTGACCCTTTTATACAATCCATGGGCATAAACGAAAAGGGAACCACATGTCCCCCACCAGATCCTGTCAAAAGGGAAAGTCAGATCTCAACAGCAACATCTGCATCCCAGAAGACCAACAACGACGTTCCTCCTCCTGCCAGCAGAGACCACCTCGACATTCGTCTCGTTACAGCAGACGCAACGTCAGCAAAGCGGAGCCACGACAGAGTCCCTAGTTCCAAATCTCGATGGTTCACAGACAACCTAGAGACCACCTCGACATTCGTCTCGTTACAGCAGACGCTACGTTAGCATATGACCCCGTCGCGAAAATACGTCATCCATATGACCCCGTCGTGGAAACACGTCATCCACATGACCCCGTCTCGGAAATACGTCATTCAAACGACCCCGTCCCGGAAATACGTCAGCACATGACCCCATCTCGGAAATACGTCAGTACATGACCCCGTCGTGGAAACACGTCATCCACATGACCCTGCCGCGGAAATACGTCATTCAAATGACCCCGTCTCGGAAATACGTCATTCAAATGACCCCGTCTCGGAAATACGTCAGCAAATGACCCCGTCACGGAAATACGTCATCCAACATGGCCCCGTTGCGGAAACACGTCATCAAACATGACCCCGTCTCGGTAATACGTCATCCAATGACCCCGTCGCGGAAATACGTCATCAAACATGACCCCGTCACGGAAATACGTCATCACATGACCCCATTGCGGAAATACGTCGTCCAAATGACCCCGTCGCGGAAATACATCATCCAAATGACCCCGTCGCGGAAATACGTCATCAAATGACCCCGTCGCGGAAATACGTTGTTCAATGACCCCGTCACGGAAATACGTCAACATGACCCCATCGCGGAAATACGTCATCCAAATGACCCCGTCGCGGAAATACGTCATCCAACATGACCCCGTTGCAGAAATACGTCATCCAAATGACCCCATCATGGAAATACGTCATCCAACATGACCCCGTCATGGAAATCGTCATCCAAATGACCCCCTCGCGGAAATACGTCATCCAAATGACCCCGTCGCAGAAATACGTCATCAACTGACCCCGTATGGCTAGAGTCAATCTTGACCCTATATGGCCAAAGTCAACCCTCGACCTCCCCGTCAAAGCAATCCTTTGATTCGGGAGCAGGTCAACTCATCAATCACTTACGAGTCCTCTCGACTTGTAAGGAAGAAAATTCTCTTAGGAGATCCTTACGATTCTCAAGAGAAAAACACACTTAGGAATCCTCATGATTCTTAAAGAGAAAATACACCTACGAGATCCTCACGACTCGTAGGAAGAAAAGTCTTTATGAGACCCTCATGGCTCATAAAGTTGAAAAGTCTTAGGCGGCAGATCTGAACCTGTTTCCTAAGCCATTGCTGCTCTACAAGGAGGTCAAGATGGACAATCTGCGGGCCACATTTGCCAAAGCCACATTTGCCAATGAAATAAAGAAGCCACTTATGGGTCCTCACGATTCATAAGGAAAAATACCCGAGTGAGATCCTTACGACTCACGGAGGCGATGAACACTTAGAGATCCTCACGATTTCTAGGGAGAATTTTCACCTACGAGATCCTCTCGACTTGTAGGGAGAAAAAACCTTCTTGAGACACTTACGGCTCATGAAGATGAAAAAAGTCTTAGGCTATAAGGACTCTAAACTTGTCTCCTAAGCCCTCAATTCTATGGCCATGCATAACTCTGCACTACTTCACCCACGTACATGCTTACGTGGGCAAAGTAGTGGGGGGTATTTGTTCCCGCCAAAATTTTCGGCCAAGAGCTAATTGTTCCCTTACAAAAAAGGGGGAGAATCCTCAAAAAGCAGGCATCACGTGCTCACACGTGATCAGGCCTTATGTGCAAACACGTGACCTTTTTATGAGCATATTCTATCTACGCCTGAATGCCTAATTGATGAAGTCACGTGCCCACACGTGATGGGCTCTTGAATCTACTGAATTAATAGAATTAAATTCTAATTAAAAGAAATTAAAAGCATTTTTTCCCACATGGGAACTGAATAAAATATATAAATAAAGCAGCAAGGAAAACCCCTAAAGAGGGCATCACGTGCCCATATGTGACCGGGTCTCACGTGTAGACACGTGACCTTTTACAGGCAAAGCCTATATGCGCTGAATAAAATAAACAATTGGAAATGTTTAATCAGTGAGGTCACGTGCCAACACGTGATGGTTTCCTGAGCCTTCTATACCAATAGAATTAAATTCTAATTAGATGCTTTATCTAGTAGGGTCACGTGCCAACACGTGATAAACTCCTAAACCATTTGAACTAATAGAATTAAATTCTAATTAAAAGAGAATCAAAAACCCTAATTGGAAAAATATTTCTCTAGATCTTTCCAAACAAAAAGATTGCACTCTGTAAAGTGGAGCATCGTTGGATTAAAAATCCAATAGTGATTAAAAATCACCAGTTTATAGAAAGATTCTACATAAAGAAATATTTTCTTAAAATTTGCCAGGAACAACAAATAAAATATCTTTTGGATTAAAAATCCAATGGTGAATAAAATTCACCGAGTGATCTAAAAGATCGCGTTGGTTACAAAATCAATCAAAATCTCTCAATAAGAGATTGGCTGAACAAACTGATTCTTTTTTTCTCTCTTATAAATAGGAGCCAAGAAGGGAAAAAAAGAAGAGCTAGAACAACAGAGA
This sequence comes from Agapanthus africanus, assembly GCA_030015575.1. Classification (NCBI taxonomy): domain Eukaryota; kingdom Viridiplantae; phylum Streptophyta; class Magnoliopsida; order Asparagales; family Amaryllidaceae; genus Agapanthus; species Agapanthus africanus. The sequence continues at coordinate 42,875,604 of CM057342.1, forward strand.
GAGAATACAAAAAAAAGAGAATTTAATTCTCCAGAGAGAAAAGAAGATCTCTTCAGGAAAGAAAGAAACCCTAGGTAAGAGAGGGAAATAGATTATTCTATAAGCTCCCACAAAACAAAAGAGAATTTAATTCTCAAATTAAGAGTTTAACTCTTCTAAATAAGAACTTAGTTTTTTCTCTGGTTGAAGATCTGCAGAAGCAGATCTTCCCATAAGTTGAGAATTTAATTCTCTTCGGGAAGATTCTGTCATGCAGATCTAAAAACTGAGGGAGTTCAGAGAATTTTATTCTCCCACAAAGCATATAGGAATTTAATTCGTCCAACAAAGATAGGGTTTAACCCTTAATACAAGAACTTAGTTCTTCTTCATGGTAATTGATCTTCAGAAGCAAATCTTCTTATAAGTTGAAAATTTAATTCTCATTGGAGAGATTCCGCTATGCGGATTTAAAGTTTAGAAGGAGAATTGGGTTTAAAGAATTTAATTCTGTTAAACACATAGGAATTTAATTCCTCTAAATAAAATTAGGGTTTAACCCTATAAGAGAATTTAATTCCTATACAAGGGATTTATCTCTCCATGCACGAAAAAGGATCAAGTACCTAACATGATCACGTGGCAACACCTGACCCTCCCCTCCAATGACCACAAGAGAACGAATAAGATTAGGTCACGTGCTCCCACGTGAACCTTGAACAGACTCCTCAAAATAAAAAAGAGCAGAATCGATTTTGGGTGCCTCACGTGTCCCTACGTGACCCCTGACAAACACCTCTTTAAAAAAGAGAAGATGGAAAAAACTGAAGCATTAATATCCGACGCATGGGTGCCCTCACGTGTCCCCACGTAACCCCTAACAAATTCTTTTAATATCCAATGCATGGGTACCCATCACGTGCCCACACGTGATGGCAATAAAGATTAAGTGTTTAACACTTACCTGCATATTCTGAGAATAAAATAAAGGAAGTTTGGCCCAACACTCAAGCGCCTCACGTGACCCCACGTGAGCGCTTCTTTTTTAGTGTTTAACATTATTTTGTGCGTTTCATCCTTAGTGTTTAAAACTATTTTAAGCGCATCACGTGGGAGCATGTGATAGACGAGTGTACTCTAGTGTTTAACACTATATTCGAGCCAATTTTAGCCCAAATTAGCTAAGTCTTCCAGAGGCAGGACCCTCCCTTTTGACCGAACCTCAAATACACCCTTGTCTTCCAAAATTGATCATCTCATATGACATTCAAAGCAAAACCCAGAGACTTTCAATCAACTTTGGTTCGAGGGTACATCTTTTCACACCTCTGATACATGTCGTTGTAATTCTTCAATGTTTTCAGAGAGGTGGTGGGCACCAATAACCAATAACTATCTGGTGCATTTCCAAACCCATGTTTGCATCTGAACTTGGACCGCAATGTCCCTAAACGAAACAATAGAGCCCATGCTCTTTTGTTGGATCTAAATGATCCTGTTAAGTAGATCTTAGTCTAAAATTAGACTAACATGTCCTTAACAAACATTTAAGTTGATCTTAATCTCAAACGAGATTAACGATCCTTAAATCAATCTAACTACAGATCCCCCAACCAATATTAGTTCAAGGGTACATCTCTTCACTCCTCTGATATTTATCGTTGTAATCCTTCAACGTCTTCAGAGAGGTGACGGGTCCCGACAACCAGACATTCCACGGACTGTGGGGTCCTTAAACTCATGGACTATGATGTCCTTAAACTTTACAGACTATGACGTCTTTAAACTATGGACCGTGGGGTCCTTAAACTCATGGACTATGATGTCCTTAAACCAATGGACCGCAATGTCCCTAAACTAAATAATAGTGCCCAAATGCTCTTTTGTTGGATCTAAATGATCATGTTGAGTAGATCTTAGTCTAAAATTAGACTAACGTATCCTTAAAAAACATTTAAGTTGATCTCAGTCTCAAATGACAATAATGATCCTTAAACCCAACCCAAACCCAAATCTAAGAAAATACGGATTTGGACTAATCCACGCCCTACGGACGACAACATAAATTAGTCTCCGTATACAATCCACGGGCAACCAAAAATAAAACAAACATACACGACACGAAGTGACCACCTGGAGAAGGAGAAAGTGGTTACTGATATGCGGTAGCGTAATTAACTGCAGGGGCTTGCGCCTGCAGGGAAGAGCGTCCCCACAATCAAAAAACCCTCAAATGAGGGGGAATCTGACGAAGTCTGCTACAACGGACACATCCGTCTAAACCTCCGATATACGGTGCCATAAATCAACTTGGCATCTTTGGAGAGCTGGACGGATAAAACCAAATAGCATCTTCCCCTAAATTCAAGCAAGACGTCAGTCTTCCCGGTCTTTCGGCGGAGAACAGTAGTCAAGCAAAATCCTACGGGCTTTATCAACATATAACCTCCATATGTTATATCAGGTATAACATATGCACGTGTTAAGATAAAGACAAACCATAATAGTATACTACTGTATCGAGTCTTTATCAATATGTGCAAGCAATATAAAGCATCAATAGAAATAAATACACATATCAATATAAAGACAACTCAAATAATATAATATATACAACTGAGCAAGATTGTCCTGTACATACATATCCCAAGCATCCTATACAATATAAGCCTCTGGGGCATACATATCCAACAATCTCCCATTTGCATTAAGGCTTGTAATTGGCGTACCGAATACCCAACGTCTGCTCTAAGTCCAGTTGTTGGCGTACCGAGTACCCAACATTTCAAAAAGTCGCTTGAACTGCGCTCGAGGGAGGGCCTTGGTAAATGGATCCGACGTATTGCCTTTCGTTTCTACTCTCTGGACCTCGATCTTCCGGCGATCTACGATCTCCCTGATCAGGTGATACCGCCTTAAGATGTGTCTGGATTTCTGATGGGACCGTGATTCCTTCGCTAAAACTATAGCCCCATTGTTATCGCAATACAAAGGTATTGGATCAACAATGGATGGAACCATCTCAAGTTCAGTAATGAACTTCTTCATCCAGACCGCTTCTTTTGCAGCATCATTTGCAGCAATGTATTCAGCCTCCATCGTCGAGTCTACGACGATGTTTTGTTTGGAGCTCTTCCAATACACCGCCCCTCCATTGAGGGTAAATATAAAACCCGAGACAGACTTGCTGTCATCCTTGTCACTCTGGAAGCTTGAGTCGATAAAAGACTCGACCTTAAGGTCTCTATTACCGTATATTAAGAACATCTCCTTAGCCCTTCTCAGGTACTTGAGGATGTTCTTCACAGCTGTCCAATGATTCTCACCCAGGTTTGACTGATACCGGCTCACCACGCTAAACGCATATGCTTCATTTGCTCTGGTATACAGCATCGCATACATTATAAATCCTACCGCCGAAGCGTAAGGTATAGTGCTTATACGAACCTATTAGTGTATATGCCCTAAGGGCCATTATTGTATCATACTAGCTTGTATATTACTTAATGGAAGCTTGGGATATTCACAGTTATATTAACAGTCTTGCTAAACATGTTAGTATTCTACTTGGTTTATATCTATCTTAATATGTGTATGTGTTAGCATATCGAGAATACATATTGATAGAGCCCTTAGGATCTTGCTTGACTACCAGCATTGTGATGGCAGTCACACTAGTGGGTGCTGGGTAGTCTACAAGCACATCCTTTTTCAGGTCCCTAATCGTAGGATTATCGAGACAGGGCATCGATACTCCGGAGTAGACTAGTGTGTACGCTTCTCATCCCAGTTGGGGAGATGGTCTGTCCCACAACCATCAGTACGTTGTATTGGAGATAGTATACAGGTGCTCGTTGGGTTACGGGTACACCGGACAGGACTCACAGGGAACTGTTGGTTAGTATTATACCCGTCGTCAGTTAACAATTCCCAGGTGACATGAGTACAGCATAGTCCGCAGACTTGACACCGCTACTTCGCCTCGAGTGCGTTCCCACTATTCTTAGATTGCTACCCTACCACGGCTCAAAGGAGTCATGCAAACAGGTAGCAGTTGGGTGCAGTCCCGAAGCACTTGGAGGCAGTGGCGGTTAAATAGGATTCGTCTCTCCCGGTATTGGGAGTTGATATCGCGTTGTGTTTGGAAAGCCATTATGCAAAGTCCCTGGCCAGGGCAAGCGAGATTTACTGATAGGATTTCCAGTAGCTTCTCAAGGTGTAATGGGCTTCACTCCGACACGACTTATACCGCTTTTAGGGGACTGACGCTTGCCGCCCCTAGGCTCGATATGCGATAGTCTTAGACGAACAGACCAGACTGTACGGAGATTGTCACATCAGGCTCAGTAGGAGTTCGGATGGGTTTCCTCATCGGCCTTCTTATCGACATCTACCTGGGGACCATTACGTACAGCTAGTGCCGCTTGCGGTCTGTGGTTAAACCCACTGCCAGCGAGTGTCGAGTCTTTAGAGTCCCACACAAAGAGTTTCCCTGCTTCGGACGAAACGATATAGAGGTCGTATGGTTTTACGACAGGGTTCGGACACATACGTGTTTTTTCGCACGTACGATGTTCGGATAGTTTATACTAGCGGGCTTTAGTTTAAGCCAGATTCTAGTATTGGATTATTGGATTTGTACAGTCTCAGTATTTCCGTGTTTTCATGGATGGGAGGGGCATTCTCGTAATTTGTCGAGAAGCTTCTAGAAGATTGATGAGTTGGAGGCTTAGGTGGAATTTGTATTAATTGGATTAATAACTCATGGTGTGATTCATCCAAAGGAGTTAATGATGCATTTATTGCTTAATGACTTATGGGATGAATCACACAAGGTGAGTTAATGAAGCATGATGATATTATTATTTGTTATTCATTTAATAAATATCTTATGCTTCATATATTCACAAATGAGATATTATTCAAGATCATTCTCACTCTCACCTTCTCTCTCCTCAAGCTCTCTCTCTTCAAAGAACTAACCCTAATCTCTCATGTGTTGAGATCCAAGGATTAGCAAGACTAATAGATCCCTAATCCTATTCTATATCCTCTAGGTTACTTTGATTAGCACTCTTAGCAACCTAGTTACTTCAAGTGAGAGGTTAAAGTTTGGAGAAGCAGCTCTCGGGTGGATCTTCTATCACATCAAGGAGGCCGTCGAGGAGGTGAACAAAGAGAACAAGAAGGACTTGATTCATTAGGTATAATCTTCTTTCATAGTAGCTAATCACTTCTATGTTGTTGTTAGTTAGGGTTTGGCAAAGATCCGTAAAGTTAGTCGATGTTAGTTTAAACAAAATAATTGTTTTACCTATTCCGCCTCTCCGCATCATGTGGGTGTCTAACGTCGACTTACAGTGGTATAAGAGCATCGCTAAACCATAACTAACTTGTTAGCAAAGTCGTTAGAAATTCGATGGCAAAACGAACCCAAAAATACGATTTTTCACCATGTTTCTGCCGATTTTAAAACGGGGTCTAAAATTTTTTCAGGGACCCTTAAAAATACAAGCAGGGAATTATAAGATTACTGAAGAAATTTGGGGTTGTAACTCGGCCAAACCGCCGCGGAACCGCTGCTGATCCAAGCGATCCGCCGCGGATCCGCGGCCGAGTTGAAGCCGAGTCAGTCCAAATTTCCCCAGTAACTCTTCTGTATTAATTTTGTATTTTCTGGGATATTTTGTTTCTGCTCAGGTTTCAGGTGCACAGAGAATTATTTGGAGTAGAATCATTTGTGTTTGCTTGATCAAAATTCTAAGATCTTTGGCTAATTTGATTATATCTGTGATGTGTTTAATGTGTTCGTAAACCTCCCCTAACTGCTAGTATGTCGGTTAGCAGGGGGTTGCACATTTCTATAATGGTTTTTACTGGTTTGTGTTTGTGGACTTGTTGGAATGTCGTGAATGGATAGCCGGGGATGTGAGATGAGTGTTTCTTTCATTCAAATGTAATTTGTAAATTGTTGTAATATTCTTTTGCAGGCACATCCGGGCTGAGCTTGTAGCCACCGTTGTATTATTTCATTTACTGTTTTCTGCTCCTAGGATAGACCCAAGATGGGGTGCATAAACTACCGGGTACTTTGAAGTGTTTAGTGGCCTACTCACATTGTTGAGGGAGACCGCTTCACTTCGGGTACTTGGCGGGTAGTTTGCCGTACCCGTAGCGGTCTAGGGTGGGGTTTTGGCTATTCATCGCGACTGTGTAATCCGTCTTTCTTTACAGGTTCTAAAAGAATGCGGATTCGTAGAAAATCCAATATGTTCATCTGTGATCTGGAATGCTTATTATTGCGTCTGACGAATGTACAATATCTATATATGATAGCTATTAGGCGTCACTTATATTTTGCACCTGCGCTAGCCCAGCCCCCACTCTGTCGTTAATTAAGTAACCTAACGGGTGAATGACGGGACCCAGTGGCGAATGCGGATGGCATAAGAGGACGTTGTTTTCTGCAATGATAAGTTAATTGATGAGACACATTATATTAATGCAAAGAAAATAAACTAAAGTTGAATCGTTGGAACAGTTTAAAAGAAACCACCTGGTTATTTTAAAACAGAAGATATTTTTTAAATTGCGGAGCTTAAGCCACTCCTTTTAAAAGCTATCAGGTTCCTTCGATCATATCAAGTTCACTACGTTCACGGTTTCGCCAAAACCATTCGTAGCCCTCCATCAGTTCATTTGGGTATTTAGTAGTATTCAAGCTATGTATTTTGACCAACGCCAAGACATAGTGTTTGGTAGCCGCTGGGTATTCATTTGTTGCATAGATAGATGAGTTAGTTTGGGACAACCGTATTATCATTTGGCCAACGTCAAGGGTATGTACGGATGGGTTCAAATTAACAAAATAATGATGGATAGAACTTGACATGTGACTTATGATATTTTAACCAACGCCAAGGTCATAAGAGCATGGGGCAGAAATTTATATCGGGAATTTCTAAAGAAACTATAATTTGCAAAGAGATGCATACCATTTGGAGTGTGATAATTTTGGTAGGATTCCTTCAGTTTTATCACATGATGATATTTGGATCCCGATCCTACTGTGAGTATCCGCTACCCATCTGGAGATTCGTCACTTAACGATCAATGCTATAAACCAAGTAGGTGTCGAGAAAGGTGTCAGCGGGGTTACGCCCCCAGAGAAAAGAGGTTATTTAATTAAGGAACTTCGCGAAAGCATCGTAAAACCTCCCTCGAAGTATCGACACCGGCCTGGCTAAATGGTTAAGCAAGTATTGTACGGTGAGAATAGTCCTGACTAGTTCTTCCTTTTTGGTTTGAGGAGGGATTCGAGAAACAGTGGGAGCCATCCAGTTTAGATAAACTAAAAACCACTCCAAACTTGCAAGAGCATCATGCTAAAGTGTTCCCTCTCTCTCTCATTGCAGTGACCCAGAACATGACAGGCCTTAAGTTACTATTAGATAAAAATATTTTGACAGGGCCAAACTATAAATATTGGTTCCGGAATGTTAAGATGGCTATTACTTATGACAAATTGGGGTATGTCCTTACCACTAAGGCACCTGCTGTCCTTGGTCCAGAATCCAGTGTCGCGGATAAGAAAATCCGCAAGACCTGGGAGATTGATTGCGCGAAGGCCAAATGCATCGTGCTTGCCTCTATGAATAATGAACATCAGAGGAGGCACGAGAATATGGATTTTGAATCCATATTTCTCCACGCCAAGGAACTGTATGGAAAGCAATCTCGTATAGCTAGATACGAGACCTCGAAGAACTTGTTTCAGTCGAGGCTGGCCGTCGGATCATCTGTAGGAGAACATGTCCTAAAGATGATTGGCTATATAGAAGAGCTCGCGGACCTCGGGACGACTTTAGAGAACGAGCTCTATACAGACTTGGTTCTTCAGTCCCTTCCTTCCACCTATGCCCAGTTTATTCTGAATTTCAATATTCAATGAAAAGAAGTTGAACTTCCAGAACTCCTTAACATGTTGAGGAGTGCAGAGGGCACCTTGCAGAAAGCAAGGAAAACATCCACTATGTTTGTTCGCGGTGCTTCCTCTTTCGGGTCTAAGGCAAGGGCCAAAGGAAGGAAGAAGAAGGCCGCTACCAAACCTAGAGGTGGTGTTGGTAAGGTGAGAGTTAAGGGAAAGACAAAGGTTGCGGTGCCAGTAGTGGCAAAAGACGAATGCTTCCACTATCGTAGGAAAGGCCATTGGAAGAAAGATTGCAAATGTAACACCTTAGATTGTGTTTTGTAGCTAATTATATTTTTAATGTGTGGTTTTTAATAAAAAGTTTACCAAATTAAGTTTTAAATATTTTGTCCTATTTATTGAGTATTTTATTAGAATTTTGTTAGGCACACACACACTTGTGCATGTAAACTAGGGTTTAGAGAGGGGGTTAGACCATGTTTAGCTAGCATGATGGATTAACCCATTCTCTTTAAGTTATTGTTTTGTTTAAGTGTTATGGTTATTTTTAATCAAAATGAATTTAAAGGGGTTTTTAATTGGTTTGAATGTTGACTTTTGAGAGAGAAAAGGAGCATGGGCTACATGGTGAGCCATGCCTCTTTAGTGAAGTGAGAGAGAGTGAGAAGGGGGGGTTGTTTGTTTCTCTCATCTCTCACTCTCACTCTCATTTCCCTCACACTCTCACAACACACACACTCACAGCAGCAGCAGCAACCACAACAACAACAGCAGCATCATCATCCCATCATCATCAGCAGCAACAGCAGCAGAGAGCATCAGCAGCAGCAGAGAGAGAGGCAGCATCAGAAGAAGTAGCAGCAGCAGCAGCCCAGGGCAGCAGCATCAGCAGTAACAGCTCCAGCAACTCGCAGAAGCTCTTCTCCACATCTTCACCTGCCTTCTAGGGTTCAGTGGGTATATTTCCTTAACCCCATTTCATGGTTTGCTTAGTTGTGCATCGATTGCTTCGATTAGTGTTAAAATAGCTAATTTAGTGCTAGTTTTGGTGATTTGTGAGATGTGGTGATAAATTGTTGTTGTGTTAGCTAACCTAGCCTATTTTAGTGTTAATAGGGTCACTTCAACTGAGAAATACCCCAGATTACACTAAAATACCATAAGGTTTCTAAATTGTGCAAATCGGTGTTTTTAAAGTGATATTTGTGACTTCTGAGATCTGCTATTGACCCGGACCTTACAGAGTGAAATTGAGAAGACTGGGACATGATACCTAGGTCTAGATACCACCACCAGAGCACGACCCCCTAACTCCCAACCCAGGCCGCCAAATTCTTCATTTTGGCCGCCAATTGCGGCCCAGAAGGGGACTGGGGGGTTGGGGTTTTGTGTAGGGTTCCCTGCTGTGTTGTCTAGGTCTTTGGCATGTCTAGTTTTGTGATATCTTACCTGTAGGAAAATCTGGGGTTATATATCGTTTTTGGTGTCCGTTGTGTTTGCGCGATACGCGCGATACGTGAGTGGGTTCTGTGATCCAGCGTATCGCGGCGTGTCGCGATGGTTTTAGACGCGTACACACACGATTCAGCGTATCGTGCACACGCGCGTTTAGTTCGCGACGCGAGTTTCTCGTTTTGGTTCGATATCGCGTTTCGCGAAATATTTTGGCTTATATATGATTTCATGTCGTATTTGCAGGTTTGCAGGCAGGGACTACGGACACTGCCACAGGGGGAAGCAGATGGTAGGATTCACCTAGCGTGGAGTGTAGGTGAGTAGATTTAACATCTACAGGGGAATCACCCGCATGGCGTTATGCGTCTGGGCTAGGATTCATTACCTGTCGCACATTCTACGTCATTGTAGAATTGCGCCTTTACTTTATTTCCTTGATATAGTTATACTGTGACTAGTAGCCGTAGGACACTATATACATTATTGACGGCTCATGTTGCACGAGCACGGATTGTATGCTACACACACGCCGTCAATAATTGCCATGTCACACAATAACCCTTATAGCTACTATTGCTTATCACACATGACATCTAGCTTATCGGTATACCTATAGTGTATCAGACCTTTAGTGATAGGTACACATACACCTTGCGATACAGCTACAGGTATACCTTGCTCATATTTTAGTTATACCGGGGGGATATCCTACATATTTTACTTATACCCAGGGGGGTATACGACATCAGTTCATATAGGTAGATACCTATACATTGCTACACCTGTATGTTACACACATATTCAGTTGCTGTCGCATATTTACATTTACTGATGTTACTTAGCTGTACCTTATATTGGTTTCGCATACATCTGGTTTCCGCTACAGATTCTCATTTATATGCTCGCATTTCAGATATATCGCATATATTTATTCCTGGATTTGCGCATTATTATTGGGATTTTAGATGATGTTTTCTGGATTTGGGAACCGCGGAGTTCATGAAATTATGCATACATTGAAAAACCCGGTTTCCTTGAGATGATATTTGCGCGTCCACCATGAGTTTTATCGGTGCTGATTATATACTCCATACGAGGTGTGGTTGCCGTATGAGAGTACATGGTGGGGCCCGGTATGGTTCCCCTCGGCAAGAAGATCGATGGACTTTGCCGATTGAGCCTGGAGGCGGGTGAGTACCTACCGGTGACAGTACCCATGACTCGGCGGGGGATCACGGAGACACCGTTTGGAGTCATGTACGTATGCATACGTCGAAAGGCGAGGGTCAGAGCTAGGCACTCGTGCTTTCGGGATAGCGTATGATACGTGGACAGGATTTCTGTGTCGATGCTTGGCACACTGTTTTCATGATATTTCTTTAACACCTTTGTATATATAACAGGGGATTTAGCCGTTGTTATATATACCCTTACACCAGTATGAGTGGAATGGGACGCTAATATATGTGTATTGCCCCCATCATACTTACTTCTGTATATATTTACCTTTAGGATGTTAGATTCTTACTTGAGATTTGACTTGGGATATTAGGTGATTCATTGGGATTGGATATTGGACATACCTATGTGATTGCTGATTTGTACATTCGGGATATAGGAGATTACTCGATATTGTACATTGAGGAGATGTGAGACTTATATGATGTGAGTGCCCAATGTGGGGGCTGATTTGAGGATTTGGGATTGGAGTATCTTGATAGATTGTGATCCTGCCACGACGTCAGGTTTCCGTGGAAATGACATATTTCACCCTATACCTCACCCCATACCTATTTTTATGCACAGATTCATATAGTGGTAGTACCTGTTAGTGTACCCTTATGATAGTTGCATATCTATATTCTCATATCCTTTTTGCATAGTTATTGCATATTACCGTCATGTTACTATTGCTTCACATATTGATTGTACCTGCTAGTGTACTTCCCTTTATTCAGCATTTGCATGACATGTTGTTACTGTAATCGCATACCTTAGATTCATGCTGTACGTGCATTCCTGCGATTACCTGCATATGTTATCTACTATTCACGAGTTGGCAACTCACCCCCGTCGTGCCACAGGTGTTTCAGGTTGTTCCCCAGAGTAGTCGAGGCAGGCTATTCCTCTATTCAGCTATCCATCTTTTGCTACAGATACCGCCTCAGCTCACAGTGCTATTTTGCTTAGGTGGGTTGGATGATTATCTGTATTTCATATTGTATATTGGTTGTATTTTGTACTCTCCATCTACTATTGTATTGTTGACTTAGAGACTTGGTGAGGACGTTACTGTATATTATTTGTGAATTTGTTGTCTATTATATACAGCTTTCTCTCTATTGTCTTTACTGCTTCGCTATAGCTTCATATTTTTGTATTGTATTCATCTTGGCTGGTTTTTACAAAAGGGGTGTTGCTAAAATTTTAAAGAAATAAGTAGGACTTTTAAAGAATTTGGGTTGCGATTTCAAATGTTTCAAAAACTTATATTATCTTTTCCGTATTTTTATGGTTTAGATTTCTGGGTTTTGGCTTTCTTTTACTGCGTTACGTCTTTTGGCATTGCGTAGTATTAGGGCCGTCACGGGCCAATTTTGGGTCGTGACAGCAAAGCTTGGATTGCCAAGAACCAGGAATCGAAGCAAGCTGTGACTTCGACTTCAGGTGTGTTTGTAATTGAAAATTGTCTGTCAATCAACTCTACTTCCTGGGTATTAGATACCGGATCAGGATCTCATATATGCAATTCATTGCAGGCACTGAGAAACCGTAGAGTGCTAAAGGTTGGTGATATGACCCTCCAGGTTGCTAAAGGAGCTAGCGTGGGTGCTGTGTCCGTAGGGGATTATCACCTAGGATTGACGAGTGGACATATTTTGGTTTTGCACAAATGTTTTTATGTACCTAGTTTAACGTGTAATATCATATCAGTATCGTTGTTATCAAAAGAAGTTTATGATTTTACGTTTGTAAGCGATATTGTTAACATCCACCTTAATCATGGTTTGATTGGGTCCGGTACACTAGATAACGGTATATACGTGCTAAACCAATTACAGATTTTCAATGTCCAGAACACACTAAAAAGAAAGTCTCCAGATATAAATCAGGCTTTCTTATGGCATTGTAGACTGGGTCACAGCAATGAGACAAGGTTAACTAAGTTACATAGAGAAGGATATTTGGATCCGTTCGAATATCAATCTTATGCAACTTGTCAATCATGTCTCAAAGGAAAGATGACAAAGACTCCATTCACTGGACATGGAGTAAGAGCGAGCGAGCTCTTAGGACTCATACACAGCGATATATGTGGTCCAATGTCTATACATGCAAGAGGTGGTTTTTCATATTTCATTACTTTTACGGACGATTACTCTAGGTATGGATTCATTTTCTTAATGAAAAATAAATCCGAGGCCTTTGAGAAATTCTAAGAATATAAGAATGAAGTAGAAAACGAAACCGGCCAAAGTATCAAGACACTGAGATCTGATCGAGGTGGTGAATACTTAAGTGCCGAGTTCCTAGGTTACCTAAAAGAGAAAGGAATTCTCTCTCAGCTTACTTCTCCATACACTCCACAACATAACGGTGTATCGGAGAGACATAACCAAACCCTATTGGATATGGTACGTTCCATGATGAGTTACCGCGATCTTTCTGGGGTTATGCGCTAGAATCAGCAGCATATCTTCTGAACAGGGCTCCTACCAAGACTGTGCCTACCACGCCATATCAGATGTGGAGTGGGAAGAAACCCTATCTTCAGTATCTGAAGATATGGGGATGTCCAGCTTTTGTTAAAAAGCAGCATGCGGACAAACTCGAGGCACGATCAGTACAGTGTAAGTTTGTGGGATATCCAAAGAACTCCAAGGGGTATTTCTTCTATTACGCAGAGGAACAAAAGGTTTTTGTTTCTCGTAATGCCCATTTTCTAGAACAGTAGATTTTAGAAAAAGAAACAAGTGGAAGCGAAATAGAACTGGAAGAAATTCCAGAACCACAAACTACTACCGAAAGTTTGGTAGAACCAGTAGTTCAAGAAGAACAGGAAATTCCCGCACCCCTCCGCAGGAGTAGTAGGCTGTCTCATCCGCCTGAGAGATACTACGGTTTTCTCATAGATGGGGATAGAGAAGATTGCATCATTGATAATGATGAACCTACTAGCTTCTAGCAGGCCATCCAGAGCGGTGACTCGGTAGGATGGCTGGATGCAATGCGGACCGAGATAGAGTCCATATACACCAACAAAGTATGGACTTTGGACTTTGCTCCAGATGGGGTAAAACCCATAGGATGCAAATGGATCTTCAAGAAAAAGATTGGTGTAGATGGACAGGTGGAAACCTATAAGGCTAGACTTGTTGCAAATGGTTTTCGTCAAAGACCTGGTTTGGACTATGAAGAAACTTTTTCTCCAGTGGCTATGCTTAAATCCATTCGGGTCCTTCTTGCCATTGCTGCCTTCCAAGATTATGAGATCTGGCAGATGGACGTAAAGACGGCTTTTCTAAATGGTAATTTAGAAGAGTGTGTCTATATGGATCAACCAGAAGGCTTCAATCAGAGTGGGAGCAGCAGGAAAGTGTGCAAGTTGCTTAAATCCATTTATGGACTAAAGCAGGCATCGTGGAGTTGGAAGATCTGTTTTGATGAAACGGTCAAAGAATATGACTTTATCAAAAATCCAGATGAACCATACATATACAGTAAGATTGTAGGGAGAAATGTGGTATTCCTCGTCTTGTATGTGGATGCCATTCTATTGATAGGAAATGACATTCCTATGCTACAATCTGTCAAAGGATTCTTGTCACACAGGTTCTCCATGAAAGACCTGGGTGATGCCTCTTACATTCTGGGGATCCAGATCTATCGTGATAGATCTAAGAGGATGTTGGGACTTTCGCAGTCCAGGTATATCAACACTATACTGAAAAGATTCAGTATGGAAGATTCTAAGCGCGGTAATTTACCGGCTTGTCACGGAATCACCCTATCCAAAGAAATGTCTCCCAAGACTGATTTGGAAAGGGATCGCATGTCAGTTATACCCTATGCTTCTGCGGTAGGCTCTATAATATATACGATGTTGTGCACCAGACCAGATGTAGCTTACGCACTGAGCGTGGTAAGCAGGTATCAGTCAGACCCAGGGGAGAAGCACTGGATAGCAGTAAAGAACATTCTCAAGTACCTAAGAAGGACTAAGGATATGTTCTTGGTTTACGGTGGAAAAGACCTCCAGATCGAGGTTTTTGCCAACTCCAGCTTCCAAAGTGACAAGGATGACTCCAAGTCCATGTCAGGTTATGTCTTTACGCTCAATGGAGGGGCGGTGTGCTGGAAGAGTTCCAAGCAGGACACCGTTGCTGACTCGACGATGGAAGCGGAGTATATCGCTGCTAGCGATGCTTTAAAAGAAGCAGTCTGAATGAAGAAGTTCCTAACAGAACTTTAGGTGGTTCCTACCATTGTTGATCCAATACCGCTGTATTGCGACAACAACGGAGCTATAGCTTTAGCGAAGGAACCAAGGTCCCATCAGAAGTCCAGACACATCTTAAGACGGTATCACCTGATCAGGGAGATCATAGATTGACAGGAGATCGAGGTCCGGAGAGTTCCTACAGAGGAGAACACTGCAGATCCATTCACTAAGGCCTTACCTCAGATTCAGTTCGAGAGGCTACTCGAGATGATAGGTCTTCGATATGCCAGTATATGGCCCTAGTGCAAGTGGGAGATTGTTAGTGTATATGCCCTAGGGGACATTATTGTATCATACTAGCTTGTATATTACTTAATGGAAGCTTGGGATATTCACAGTTATATTAACAGTCTTGCTAAACATGGTAGTATGCTACTTGGTTTATATCTATCTTAATATGTGTATGTGTTAGCATATCGAGAATACATATTAATAGAGCCCTTAGGATCTTACTTGACTACCAGCGTTGTGATGGCAGTCACACTAGTGGGGGCTGGGTAGTCTACAAGCACATCCTTTTTCAGGTCCCTAGTCGTAGGATTATCAAGACAGGGCATCGATACTCCGGAGTAGACTAGTGTGTACGCTTCTCATCCCAGTTGGGGAGATGGTCTGTCCCACAGCCATCAGTAAGTTGTACTGGAGATAGTATACAGGTGCTCGTTGGGTTACGGGTACACCGGACAGGACTCGCAGGGAACCGTTGGTTGGTATTATACCCGTCGTCAGTTAACAGTTCCCAGGTGACATGAGTACAACATAGTCCGCAGACTTGACACTGCTGCTTCGCCTCGAGTGTGTTCCCACTGTTCTTAGATTTCTACCCTACCACGACTCAAAGGAGTCGTGCAAACAGGTAGCAGTTGGGTGCAGTCCCGAAGCACTTGGAGGCAGTGGCGGTTAGATAGGATTCGTCTCTCCCGGTATTGGGAGTTGATATCGCGCTGTGTTTGGAAAGCCATTATGCAAAGTCCTTGGCCAGGGCAAGCGAGATTTACTGATAGGATTTCCAGTAGCTTCTCAAGGTGTAATGGGCTTCACTCCGACACGACTTATACAGCTTTTAGGGGACTGACGGTTGCCGCCCCTAGGCCCGATATGCGATAGTCTTAGACGAACAGACCGAACTGTACGGAGATTGTCACATCAGGCTCAGTAGGAGTTCAGATGGGTTTCCTTATCGGCTTTCTTATCAACATCTACCTGGGGAACGTTACGTACAGCTAGTGCCGCTTGCGGTCTGTGGTTAAACCTACTGCCAGCGTAGTATCGAGTCTTTAGAGTCCCACACAAAGAGTTTCCCTACTTCGGGCGAAACGATATAGAGGTCGTATGGTTTTACGACAGGGTTCGGACACATACGTGTTTTTTCGCACGTACGATGTTCAGACAGTTTATACTAGCGGGCTTTAGTTTAAGCTAGATTCTTGTATTGGATTATTAGATTTGTACAGTCTCAGTATTTCCGTGTTTTCATGGATGGGAGGGGTATTCTCGTAATTTATCGAGAAGCTTCTAGAAGATTAATGAGTTGGAGGCTTAGGTGGAATTTGCATTAATTGGATTAATGATTCATGGTGGGATTCATCCAAAGGAGTTAATGATGCATTTATTGCTTAATGACTCATTGGATGAATCACACAAGGTGAGTTAATGAAGCATGATGATATTATTATTTGTTATTCATTTAATAAATATCTTATGCTTCATATATTCACAAATGAGATATTATTCAAGATCATTCTCACTCTCACCTTCTCTCTCCTTAAGTTCTCTCTCTTCAAAGAACTAACCCTAACCTCTCATGTGTTGAGATACAAGGGTTAGCAAGACTAATAGATCCCTAATCCTATTCTATATCCTCTAAGTTACTTTGATTAGCACTCTTAGCAACCTAGTTATCTCAAGTGAGAGGTTAAAGCTTGGAGAAGTAGCTCTCGGGTGGATCTTCTATCACATCGAGGAGGCCGTCAAGGAGGTGAACAAAGAGAACAAGAAGGACTTGATTCATTAGGTATAATATTCTTTCATAGTAGCTAATCACTTCTATGTTGTTGTTAGTTAGGGTTTGGCAAAGATCCGTAAAGTTAGTCGATGTTAGTTTAAACAAAATGATTGTTTTACCTATTCCGCCTCCCCGCATCATGTGGGGTGTCTAACATCGACTTACAGAACCCTCTCCTCATCAGTCTTGGGAGACATCTCTTTGGAGAGGGCGATTCCGTGCAATGCGGGTATATTACCACGTTTGGAATCTTCTATACTAAATCTCTTTAGTATAGTCTCTGTGTACCTGGACTGTGAAAGTCCCAACAATCTCTTGGATTCATCTCTATAGATCTTAATCCCTAGAATGTAGGAGGCATCACCCATGTCCTTCATGGAGAACTTTTGTGACAAGAACAACTTGACCGATTGCAGCATAGGAATGTCATTTCCTATCAAGAGAATGTCATCCACATACAGGACGAGGAATATGACAGTTCTCCCTACAATCTTCTTGTAGATACATGGTTCATCTTCGTTTTTAATGAAGTCAAATTTCTTGACTGTCTCATCAAAACAGATGTTCCAGCTCAGCGACGCCTGCTTTAATCCACAAATGGATTTAAGCAACTTATACACCTTCCCGCCGCTCCCACTGTCTATGAATCCCTCCGGCTGATCCATATAAACGCACTCTTCTAAACTTCTATTTAGAAAGGCCGTTTTTACGTCCATCATCCAGATATCTTAGTCATGGTAGGCAGAAATGGCAAGTAGGATCCGAATGGATTTCAGTATAGCCACTGGAGAAAATGTTTCGTCATAGTCCACTCCTGGTTTTTGATGAAAACCTTCCGCAACAAGTCTAGCCTTATAGGTTTTCACCTTTCCTTATGCACTAATCTTCTTTTTGAAGATCCACTTTCATCCAACTGGTTTTATCTCAGAAGGAGCAACATCCAAAATCCAAACTTTGTTGGTGTACATGGACTCCATTTCGGATTTCATAGCATCAATTCATTTTACAGAGTCCCTACTGTTAATGTCCTGCTTATAACTAGTAGGATCATCTTCATCTAAGATGCAATCCTCTCGATCCTCATCTATGAGAAAACCGTAGTATCTCTTGGGCGGACGAGAAATCCTACTAGATCTGCAGAGTGGCTAAGGTTCATCCGGGATTATTGAATCCTCTGGTTCTATCAAATCTTCAGTTATAGTTTGTGTTTCTGGAACTTCATCCAGTTCTATCGTGTTCCTACTAATTTCATTTTCAAGAAATAACCTTTCAAGAAAGGTGGCGTGTCGAGAAACAAATACCTTTTGCTCTTCGACATGGTAGAAGAGATATCCATTCGAATGCCTGGGATATCCCACAAACTTATATAAAATTGATCGTGCCTGAAGTTTATCCGGATTATGTTTTTAACATAGGCTGGACAACCCCATATCTTAACCCGTTTAAGACATGGTTTTTTACCACTCCATATTTCATATGGAGTCTTAGGTATGGATTTAGACGGAACCTGATTCAATAGGTATGCTGCTGTTTCAAGCGCACGTCCCCAGAATGAAAGAGACAATTCAGCATTACTCATCATGGAGCGAACTATATCCAATAGAGTACGATTCCTCCATTCCGATACACCGTTGTGTTGTGGTGTATACGGAGGAGTAAGCTAAGAGAATACCATTCTCTTTTAGAAAGTCCCGGAATTCCGTTGTAACAACTCCAATTTCAATGTATAGAAAATTCATTTAAAAGTTAATGTACAAATGGAGTATTTGCAATCCTGTGTACACGAGAAGTATTTGAATTACTTTTGAACAGCAAGAAACAACTTGTAGCTCATTGGTAAAGCCGTACACTGCTGTGACGTAACCCCTGTGATCGAATCTCCCAGCCACATTATCTTTTTATTGATTTTTCTTTTAATCTTTTAGAAGCCCAAACGTTTACACGTGCACTACACGTAAAATGAAAAGTCACGGAATAATCAAAAACGTGCACGGGAGTATACCAAGCGATAGGGACACATGGCCAAAGATCCAGCACCCATCACCGGATTTGGGCCGGCGATTTTTGCCCTACGGCCGGCACCGCCGGGCCCTCCATAGGGGATGGTCCCCAAACATCAACTCCACATCCCTTGGCCTCCCCCCTTAACCCCTGTACTGTTTGTTTTTATTAGAAATAAACATAGAATTTAAAAGTGGAATTAAACCAAATTTTTAATGCATTTTTAATTCATTCTTCATTACCCCAAAACCACAATTTTCCTATAAATACCACACTCCCTTTCATCCCTCCTCACTCAGAATTTCATTACAAAAACTCTCTAAAAAATTTCCAAGTCCCAAGTTGTGCAAGTGGAGTTAGCAAAGGGCAAGATTCCGACGACGTTTCGAGGAGATTCCGGTGACGAAACGATGCCCTGACGCTTTCCTAATCTTCCCCTACCTCTCCTCCTTCTTAATAGCCTATAAGTACCCTCTCCCCTCATCTTCTACTATTCTAAAACATCTTCTTTTCAAAACTCGTTGGAAGCGGAGTTATTCCGACTTCCGACTCTCTTTTATTTAAAATCTCCATTTTCTTAAACAATAAATCACCATATTCTCTCATAATGTTTAACAAACATAAATAAATATATTAGAACAAGTTTCATCTCAAAATAATTCATGTTGCAATTTCTATTTCACTTTTACAGTAAAATACCATCATGTTTACAAACGATATTGTTATCCACTTTTAACCATATTACCTTTAGAAAACTCACGAGGTAATGACCTACCTCATCACAACACACATTTTGGACATACCACGATGAATTTTGGGTTTCTAGATTATGGGAAAATGTGGGTGCTTGCCTATCTAAGGTAGACAATCTAACAACGGAGTTATCAATACAATAATTTTCTTGGAAAAAGACATAAATCTTGTCGTTCATGTGCAGCAGTTACCGATAACATCAAAACTAATTCAGAACTTCAATTTCTTTTCAAAGTGTATGACTCAGACAGAGTCTCAATCTAATCAATCTGACTTAAATATGATTCAAGTATAAACTAAAATACAACATGAATCCATGAATACTAGAATTCAATCTATATCAATCTATTTTGACTGAACCGAACCATGGATATACTCTGTTTACATGACTATCCATTTATATCCATTCTGTTTACTGATATCATGGTTTCGGCAAGTCATCCATCAATATAACAAACAAAACAATCAATACAAAAGACATTACAGGGTTTTAAATAGGGTAGTTTGGTATGGAATGTGTTAGAAGTGGCACGAGACTGTAACCATAATACACCTAACGTGAATATCCATTGCCGTTGTACCGTGGCTGAACGGTTCCTTGCGCTCCGTATACCTTAGTCTCCGGATAGTGGGACTCCTCTTGTATACACTAGCATATTCTGTACCAACCTATAAACAACTGCGTTAACATTATAATCAAACATTACTAGTTATACTCTCTTTTTATCTATTTTATCTCTACCCATCTTTAGGACTTACCGAGCAATTGTTCGCTGACGACATTCGTTTTCTTCTTTCTTTGGAATGTTGTCAGGTGGATCGGATTCACTCGAGATCGAGCCCAATACTGAAGACTTGGAGCAGTTAGCCTTTGACCCCGAGCTTTAGATACTTGTACATACTTTTCATTCAGTTCATACCATTATCTAGGCATTGCTTTATATTCATGTATTTACATTTCCAGTTGTAATTGTAAAGAATTGTTAATAAATAAAAGTTGCCGTTCAATTACATCTATTGTCATTTTTCTTGTGTACATTTACTTTATATTGCTTAGATACGCTTAGCGTGTTTACTTCAGAGTAAATATATAGTGGGCCCAGTCGCGTCCCCTCCCCGTACACCGGGAAGAGAGGCGTGACATCCGTACTTAAGTTCTCCCCTCCTTGATCAGATCGAAGAATCTTGATACTTTTTCCTGTCTGGTTCTTTACTTCGCTTTTAAATTCTTTGAACTTCTCAAAAGTTTCAGATTTATGTTTCATGAGAAACACATATCCGAACCTAGAGAGATCATCAGTGAATGTAATGAAGGAGGAGAACCCACCCCTCGCATGTATAGACACCGGACCATATACATCACTGTGTATAAGTCTTAAGAGCTCTGTAGCTCTTTCTCCATGTCCGGTGAATGAAAATTTGGTCATCTTTCCTTTGATACAGGACTGGCAAGTTTTATAAGATGAAAATTCGAACGAATTCAGATATCCATCCTTTTGCAACTTACCTAGTTTTTTCTCACCGATATAACCAAGTCAACAATGCCATAAGCAGGTTTTGTTCGTATCTGAACTCTTTCTCTTACGCGTATTTTGTATATTGAAAATTGTATTTTGATTTAAAACGTAGATACCATTACACAGTGTACCTTCTGCAACCAATAACTGATTAGGCTAAATGTTCATAATATTTCTATCTAGAACAAAGTTATATCCATCTTTATCAAGTAAAGAAACTGATATGATGTTGCAGCACATGGAAGGCACATAGTAGTAATTGTTCAAAATCATAATATTGCCACTTGAAAATACTAGGTGATATTCACCGACGGCGGTAGCATTAACTTATGCTCCATTCCCCACTCTGAGAAACATATCACCCGGTCCAACCATTCTACTTTTTCTCAATGTTAGCAATAAATTACATATGTGAGATACTGATCCAGTATCTAGTACCCAGGAGGCAGGGTTGATCGAAAAATAGTTTTCAATAACAAATACACCCGAAAATGATGCATTAGAATGCTTCTCCTTCAATAGGGTTATCTGGAATTCCTTATGGTCCTCCTTCCCTTGCTCATACTCATGACAGTTATTACAAGTTAGAGCCGAACCGACGTTCTCCAGCCCTGTATAACAAACTGGTTCGGTCAAGTCAAACATTTTATTATCTTGATTAGGGCGTGAAATTGTTGCTATCTGGAGAGAAAGAAAAGAAACACTCAGCACACTCTTGCAAGATCAGATTGGCTATTAGTTTATCTAATCAGGATGGCTCCTACTGTTTCCTCGAATTTTCCTTCAAACCTTTAAAAGAAAAACTATTAGGGATCATTCGCACTTCACAAGTTTGCTAACCGTTCAGCCAGGTGAGTGTTGGTACTCCGAGGGAGGTTCCCCGTTCACTCGCATGAACCTAATTAAAATAAACTTTTTTTCCGCAGAGGCGTAGCCCCGTTAACACTTTTCTAGACATCTAATAGGTTAGCTAATTGTGAAGTGAAAAATATCTCCCAAGAGTAATCCTACTCATCAGTGGGATCGGGATCCAACTATTATCGCATGATAACCTAGATGGAAACCACTCAAGTTACCAAACTCCAGAAGGTATGCAACACTAGTAAGTTTCCTGCATATTTGAAACTCCTGATGTGGCTTTTGCCCCTAACGACTTATAACCTTGACAGTTGTCAACAAGTTATAGGTCACTAGTCAAGTTCAACCCCTCATTGTCCTGAATTAACTCGAACCCATACCCACAAACTCTTGACGCTTACCAACAAAACTGTGCGACTGTCTCGATCAATCACATATATATGCAACAGATAAATATCACTCAGCTGCCGTTCACTGTGTCTTGATGCTTACCAACAAACATAGCATGAATACTATGTGGTACCCATCTGAAATGATGGAAGGTTACGGCTGGTTTTTGGCGAAAAATCTTTAATGTAATAAATTTGATATCGTTGAAGGAACCGAGCAGCTTTTAAAAGGAGTAGTTTAGGCCCCGCTTTTAAAAACTAGTGGTTTTGAAGAAAACTGAGTAATCTACAGTAACATAAACTTTCGCACAAGTGGTCACCCCCCATGAAGGGATCTAGGCTTTTGCCTTCTCGAATGAGGTGCTGGATATTCCTAACTGAATACCACTATGCAAAGCGAAAGAATATTACTATAGTTTTTCAAAATTTGTTCCATCAACATCTTTTAGGTTTTTTTCTTGCATTAATTAAAATTAACGCGGTCCCACAATTAGTTCCTATCACACCAGAAAAGAACGAAAATAAAATATACGTATATGCCATCCGCATTCGCCACGGGGCCCCGTCATGCACCGTTAGGTTACTTAACTACCGGCAGAGCGGAGGCATGACTAGGTGGATGCAAAACATATACAACATCTACTAGTATATATAAATATATATATAACCATTCATCCCAGGCATGATATAAGCAACATCAAAGAACAACAATAAGCAACATAGAATAGTGGATAATCTTGGAGCTTCGGGTTTCATTTGAGCCGCAAATGAGGCCTGATGTTCCCGGTCTTGTGGATAGCCCGTGCAATTAAAAACCTAGACCCCTACGAGCGCGAAAAGTTACCCGCCAATCCCGGAAGCGAGGCAACCCCAATCAACAAAGTGAATGAGCCACCCAACACTTTACGGAATCCGGTAACTTGAGCACCCCTCCATGGGTCATCCTATACCCCCTACAAGTGCGGCGATCAGCCCGCTAATTCTAGAGTAAAGCCCCCTCCGTCTCAACGCCATGATATGCGGGCCCGTTTCCCTCTAGAACTCGGCTATTCGAGCACTCCTCCGTAGGGTAATCTTAGTACAAAAAAGAAAAATATATATACATACGGTGACATCGACCTCAACCCGGCTGTGCCCCAATAAAAGTATATACAATCTGGCAGAAACGGTAGTCCACATGTCGTGTAACACCCCAGTGCATTTATACTATTTATTTTGGGGTATTTCAAATTTTGCGATAAAATTCTTGATTATTATTGCTTTTGGGTTGTGAATAGTGCATTTAGCAACTGTGGTTAGTATCCGACCCGACCCGCATGTTTGAAACCCACTATGGTTCAAGATTACATCAAATATTTGCTAGTACAGAGTATCCATGAAAATCTAGATATTATACATGTATATATTTTATTATCCGTATATCTTTTAATAATACAAAATAAAAACCAAATAAAATATTTTTAATATCTAACCTTGCATGTCATCATACCCCATAGCATGTGGTTACACCCATATATCGTGTTCATACCCTAATTACTAAAACAGACTCGTTTTGATCGCTACGTATATTTACGTAGATCCGTACTTGGGGGTATATATTTTATTTGACAGGAAATCATATTATGATTTAAATTTTTACGTATATTCTTCATATTTAAAAACTAGATTTTTAGAAGGGACCCGGGTAATATTCGGAGTAATCCGGTATTAACTGTAAAATCCCTATATATATAATATTCCTATAACCTATAATAATATATCACTGTTAAACAAATATATATATATAATATATTTAACTAATATATCCTTCTCTCTCTCTTCTCACGTCTCTCTCTCCCCTCTGCCTCTCTCCCTTCTCATGTCTCTCTCTCGTCTCTATCTCTCTTCCTAAATAGTTATATATATTATATAATAATTTATAAACCTATTTTATTATAACCTCACCTTTTTCTTTCCTCCTGCTCCTTCCTCGCGAGCGAACACCCAAAACCCTACCCACGCCCTCGTCGTCGCCGTTCGCCCTCGTTGCTGCCCCTCACCATCATCATCTACCCCGTCCTTACCTCCTCACCCTCATCACCTCCGCCTCCACCTCCTCTCCTTTTCTTCTTCCCGAGCACCCCCTGTATCTCTCCGATGCCTAGAAAACCCATACCCCACGGCAACCCTCATCGCCGGGACCTCTCGTCTCCAACACCGCCCTCTCGTCGCCGCCATCGACCACTCCTTACCTCCTCTCCTCTTCTCCATTTCCCGAGCACCACCTTACACTTTCCCGACACCCGATCACCTTCAAGGTTCACCACCACACCCCGCCACCTCGCCGTCGGCCATCGTCGCCGTCACCTCGCCACCTTTCTTCTGTCCTCGCCACCCCAGAACCCAACATCAGCAGCCACCCCACTCCTCTTCTTCATGTCTTTTATTTCTTTCTTTTCATTTCTTGACTCCGATCTGTTCCCCGCCGAAAGACGCGGCGGACGTCTCGCCTGAATTTCGGGGAAGATGCTAATTGGTGCTATCCGTCCACCTCTCCGAAGATGCCAAGTTGATTTATTGCACCATGTATCGAAGGTTTAAACGGATGCGGACGATGTAGCAGACTTCGTCAGATTCCCCCTCATTCGAGGGGTTTTTGATTGTGGGGACGCTCTTCCTTGCAGGCGCAAGCCCCTGCAGTTAATTACGCTACCGCATCGCGGTAACCACTTTCTCCTTCTCCAGATAGTCACTTCTTGTCGTGGGTGTTTGTTTTGTTTGTGGTTGCCCGTAGATTGTATATGGAGACTAATTTATGTTGTCGCCCATAGGGCATGGATTAGTCCAAATCCGTATTTTCTTAGATTTGGGTTTGGGGTTTGGGTTTAAGGATACGTTAGCCTCATTTGAGACTAAGATCAACTTAAACGTTAGTTAAAGATACGTTAGTCTAATGTTTAGACTAAGATCAACTTAACGGGATCGTCTAGATCCAACAAAAGAGCATTTGGACTCTATTGTTTAGTTTAGGGACATTGCGGTCGATTAGTTTAAGGACATTACGGTCCAATGTTAGTTTAAGGACATCTCGGTCCAGGTTAAGGACATCGTAGTCCGTGGGTTTAAAGGGACCCCGCAGTCCGAGGTTAGGGACATCGTAGTCCATGAGTTTAAGGACCCCACAGTCCGTAGTTTAAAGACATCGTAGTCTATGAAGTTTAAGGACATCGTAGTCCATGAGTTTAAAGACCCTACAGTCCGTGAAATGTGTGGTTGTCGGGACCCGTCACCTCTCTGAAGACGTTGAAAGATTACAACGACAGATATCAGAGGAGTAAAGAGATGTACCCTTGAACCGGTGTAAATTGGTTGAAAGATCTATAGTCCAATTTAGAACTAAGATCTGTTAAATATTTATGAGCAGACGGGCTCAATTAAATATAAGTTGAGGACTTATGTCCAATATTGGGCTAAGTCCAATAAATGTTTAAACATTTTATTTATTCTGGCTATTGAGCCTTTATTTGGGCTTGGCCCTTTTAATAATGCTGAGTATTAGATCTTGGCAAAAAAAATCTTTTCTTTTGTCTTATATTGAATGCAAAGCATTCAGCAGAGCTCTGGCTCATTAAAGAACAATTTGTGTTCTGTCAGCGCAACCTATGGTGTGCTAGGCACTTTGCACCAATGCAGTGCGCTTCTGCCACGTGGCGCACATGTAAGGGACAAGTGTTGCGCTCTGCGCTAGGCGCCAGATGATGAGCGCAGATGCCTATTTGTGAGCGCTGAGCGCTGGTCCATGAGCGCATTGCGCTTTTAATTTAATGGCGCACCCGTGAGTGACACGTGGCGTGCTTGGCACTGAGCGCCAGCCCATGAGCGTAGTGCACTATTTCAGAAACGCAAAGTGCAAGTTGCATACGTGGTTGACACGTGGCGCATTTTGGCGCTAAGCGCCGGTCCAGAGAGCGCAGAAGCGCTGTTCAAGAGTGCAAGGCACATTTCAATAGCGCAAAGCGCATTTCAATAGCGCAAAATGCATTTGATCAATTTTTATGATCTATGAACAAATTTATGTTCTTTTAGAAAAGATTTTGTCTCACGATTCAAGAACAACAGTTCTTATTTTTGAAAGGCTCGCCTTTATAGATCAATGATCTGTGTGAAGAATATGTTCTTCTTTTATTATGTGATGAGATCTTTTGATCTTTTTATAAAAGACCTTGGTCTTTGTAGATCTATGATCTTTTAAGAAGATAATTCTTTTTTATGAGATGATTTCATCTCTGTGTTCATCATTCATGATCTTTACCTTGAAGAAAAGTCTTCTTTCAAGAGCTTACTCTTCTTTCTTTAAGTTTTCTCAAAGTTTATGGGGGGTCTCTCTATATTTAGACTTGAAGTCTTGGGGCCTTTATATAGGGCAAATTGATTTGTTAAATCAGTTAAAGAGATCTTTCTCTGATTGATTTGGGGATATTTCCCACCGTTGGATCTTTGATCCTAGGGTTTCTGTTTTACAGAAGGCAATCTTCTTGTTTTTAATAAGATTGGAAAGATCTTTCTAACAGAATTTTAATTCTGATTAATTAATGATTTATCATTATTATTAGATCTTTTGATCTAACGGTGGGGAATTTTATAATTCCAGCGCCGGCACACCCGTGCTTTGCACATGGTGCGCTGCTCAGAGCGCAGCGCACTTTGCGCTAGCGCACCTATGTTTGACACGTGGTGCGCTGCCCAGTGCGCAGCGCAGCCTGCACTAGCGCGTCCGTGTCTGACACGTGGCGCGCAGCGCGCCTAGCGCTAGCGCACACAGCGCTAGCGCACACAGCGCTAGCGCACACATGGTGCACTTCCTAGGGCGCACCGTACCTGGCGCTAGCGCACCGTGTTTGACACGTGACGCGCAGCGCGCCTAACGCTGGATCTGAAGCGTTGCTTCAATTTTTAAATTTTGAATTTCAAAATAGAGCTTTGCTCTGATTGGGAGAAACAAATGCTCCCTACCATTGCGCTCACGTGGCGCACACGTGAGTGCAGCGGTGGCAGCATCTGTGGCCTTGGATCAACTCAGAAGTTGAAGAGGCATTTCAATGCCTATAAATAGGACCTTTGGTCTCTTAGATGATTTTCATCTTCTTCTTGAGAATTATCTCTTCTGAGAATTTCATTCTCCCACAGAGCATAGCTCTCTTGCTTAAGAACCTTTTAAAAGTCAGAACTCTGTCAAAACTTAGGTAAAATTTAAAACTTTTAATAAATTAGGGTTTCACCCATTAATCAGAGCCTTGCTCTTCATAGATCTTTGATCTAAAGAAAACCCATTTAGGTTTTCATTAACATAGCTTTGCTCTCTTGAACCCATAGATCTTAAAGAGATCTTTTCTTGGGGTTTCTTAGCCAATGAACAGAGCTTTGCTCTTTTGAATCATGTTGATTTGTTAATCTTTGATGAAGAACTCTTAAGAGTTTGTTCATGGATCTTGAAGATCCCAGAATTTTTTAATTCATAAAAAATTAATCTTAGTTAATTCTTTTCTGATGGAATTTTCCATCATCATTACAGAGCCAGGCTCTTGACATTCTCGGGGAATCTCTTTAAATTCCTTTCATAATTGACTTTGACAGGTGTCATTCCTGTTTGTAGAGCATTGCTCTCGTGGAGTTTAACTCCTTGACCCGAAGGGTCGCTTATTAAACGAGATTCCCTTTTTAGGATTTCTCGCAAATTCGAATTTATTAGGTGTCATAATTAGAATTTTTTTTCTCCATGGGGATATCAAGAGTCGTTTAAATTCCGGTGCCTGTTTTTCCTCATTACTAATCTTTTAATGATATTTCTTTTCAGGCACTATGGCTGTTCATTTATATAGTCTGAACGAGTTCATCTCTTATGAGGATATTCGCACGCAGGGCCATTGCCAGAACCAAGAGTTTACCGATGCCCAATGTGCGGAGATTATGGACCGTCTGCATGCACGCGTCGGTTGGCTGCTTCCTCGCCGTTCTACTCTCTTGAAAATTGTAGTGGGAGCAATTTGGAGAGCACTTCCTGGGTTTCACGAGGCCATGCCGCTTAATGCGCTGGATGATGCCGAAGACAAGGTGCATTCGGTGTACCTGTCGGGGCTGATCTCGAAGAAGCGGAGAGATAACCTCATTGATATTCTGCATCAAACTTTCCAACAGACGACGATAATCGCTTCTTATCGAAGGGAGGGGACATTGGCGAGGATCTCGACACTCGTGAGCGCGAGAAGATGCACACGAGAATGATCAGAAAGGCCAGAAAGATTCTAGACGGCCTTACTCTCGAATTCCTCAATCCATGTCCTGGATCTGAGGTTTTACCATTGTAATCATTTTAATGATGTTTTCGTTTACTGCTTTCATGATTGTAAGAACTTTTCGAAGTATGAATGGCAAATTCCTCATTTCAGCGTATTTTATTTTATGTACTAAATCTTTTGCACATGCATGAACGGGTATGCTTCGAACGCTTAACCAAATGCGAATCAAATGTTCTCCTTATCGCTTTCTTCTCTTTTCTTTGTTGCCGGCTGTTACCTTAGTAAACATAGCCGGCAGATGATAGGGTGGGCATCTTGTTTTGGCTTCTTCGGAGGGTGGTGATGGATTAGGAAGCAGGTTCAGATCTGTTGCCTAAGACTTTTCAACTTTATGAGCCGTGAGGGTCTCATAAAGACTTTTCTCCCTACGAGTCGTGAGGATCTCGTAGGTGTCTTTTCTCCTTAGGAGTCGTGAGGATTGCTAAGTGCGTTTTCCCTTATAAGTCGTAAGGATCTTATAAGAGAGTTTTCTTCCTTATGAGTCGAGAGGACCCGTAAGTGTTTAATGAGATTGACGTTATCCGCATTTCACGGCGTCATTGGGTGACGTATCTCCCAGACGGGGTCATTTGGATGACGTATTTCCGAGACGGGGTCATGTGGATGACGTATTTCCGCGACGGGGTCATTTAGATGACGTATTTCCGAGACGGGGTCATATGGATGAAGTATTTCCGAAACGCGGTCATGTGGATGACGTATTTCCAAGACAAGGTCATGCGGATGACGTATTTCCGCGACGGGGTCATTTGGATGACGTGTTTCCGAGACGGGGTCATATGGATACCGTATTTCCGAGACGGGGTCATGTGGATGACGTATTTCCGAGACGGGGTCATTTGGATGACGTATTTCCGCGACGGGGTCATGTGGATGACGTATTTCTGAGACGGGGTCATGTAGATGACGTATTTCCGAGATGGGGTCATGTGGATGACGTATTTCCATGATGGGGTCATTTGGATGATGTATTTCCGCGATGGGGTCATGTGGATGACGTATTTCCGCGACGGGGTCATGTAGATGACGTATTTCCGAGACGGGGTAATGTGGATAATGTATTTCCGCGACGGGGTCATTTGGATGACGTATTTCCGAGACGGGGTCATTTGGATGACGTATTTTCGATACGGGGTCATGTGGATGACATATTTCCGAGACGGGGTCATGTGGATGATGTATTTCCGATATGGGGTCATTTGGATGACGTATTTCCGCCACGGGGTCATATGGATGACGTATTTTCGAGACGGGGTCATGTGGATGACGTATTTCCGCGACGGGGTCATTTGGATGATGTATTTCCGCGACAGGGTCATTTGGATGACGTATTTCTGAGACGGGGTCATGTGGATGACGTATTTCCGAGACGGGGTCATGTAGATGACGTATTTCCAAAACGGGGTCATATGGATGACGTATTTCCGAGACGGGGTCATGTGGATGACGTATTTCCAAGACGGGGTCATTTGGATGACGTATTTCCGAGACGGGGCCTTATGGATGACGTATTTCCGGGACGGGGTCATATGGATGACGTATTTCCGTGACGGGGTCATGTGGATGACGTATTTCCGAGACGGGGTCATGTGGATGACGTATTTCCGAAACGGGGTCATATGGATGACGTTGCGTCTGTTGTAATAAAACGAATATCGAAGTGGTCTCCAGGTTGTCTGGGAACCATCGAGATTCGAAGTTGGGGCTTTGCCGTAGCTCCAGGGTTGATTGCAGCGTCTGATTCCCGCTGGAATAGGGAAGAATGCTGTTGATGATCTCTAGGCTATCTCTGAACCGTCGAGATTTGGCTTCGTTTTCTGATGGAGCCTGGGAAGGGAAGGGGTGATTCCTTCTTTGTTTGCGCCCCTGGATTGTATACAGGGATTGATGTGATATCACCTGTAGGGCATAAGTTTCATTTTATTTTATTTCTTTCCGCGATGCTCTATCATTTCAGCTTTTATATCACGAAGGTCGCGATTGCCCAATCATTTCGGCTATTTTTCGCGGTGCCCAATCATTTCGGCTATTTATTTTATTTTTACTCGCTACTTTTTATTGCGAGTTGCCCGATCATTTCGGCTATTTGCAAGCATATATTTTTACTTGCTGACTTTGTTTGCAAGTTGCCCCATCATTTCGGCTATTTCGTATGCATGTGTGGCTCGCTAGCTTCTTTGCTGCAAGCTTGGAGTTAGATACCGATTTCGGCATCAGCACCGCTACAACTAGAATATTGCCAGCAGTGAATCATTATTTGCCCCCGTCGATGTCGAACAAAGGTGGCTTAGCGAACAGGGTTAAGATCCTGTCGACTAAGGTTTTTGACTTCATGAGCCGTAAGGGTCTTATAAAAGTATTTCTCCCTATGAGTCGTGAGGATCTCGTAGGTGCGTTTTCTCCTTAGGAGTCGTAAGGACCCCTAAGTGTATGGCTTCTCGTAAGTAATAAGGATCTTACAAGAGTATTTTCTCCTTATAAGTCGATAGGGCTTGCAAGGGCTGTTCACTGTGCAAACATATCCCTAGTCACGGATGGGACTTTGTTAGGGAAATGTTTATTCGCGCTGTGGATTGTATACAAGAGTCAGCATTGAGCCACTTGTAGGGCAAAATCGGAGGTTGTGGTGGCCGCTTAAGAACAGGTTCAGATCCCTGTAGCTTAAGACTTTTTGAATCTTATGAGCCGTGAGGGTCTCATAAGACTGTTCTCCTTACGAGTCGTGAGGATCTCGCAAGTGTAATTTCTCCTTAGGAGTCATGGGGATCCCTAAGCGTGTTGCTCCCTTGTGAGTCGTAAGGATCTCACGCAGGTGGTTTCTCCTCACAAGGTCGAGAGGATCTTGCAAGTGTCTTTTAACAAGATTGCGCCCTTTCGGGTTTTCACAAAACTCGCCGGTAGCCCTGCTGTTTTTACTCACGGGGCCCTTTTCGGGTTTTAATCCGTGCCCTTTTTGCTTATGGACATACCGTTTTTTTATTCTCTTTTTTTTATTCTTTTCTCCTTTTTTTGTGTCAGCCTTGGGATGCTGTTGTCTACAGTAGTTTATCGACGTCTCGGTCAACAGCTAGTTTTTGGACATAGTGGTCCATCGTTAGTTTAAGGACGTTTCAGTCCGTCGTTAGTTTAAGGACGTTTCGGTCCGTCGTTAGTTTGAGGACGTTTCGGTCCGTCGTTAGTTTAAGGACGTTTCGGTCCATCGCCGGTTACTACTTATAGAGTTTAGGCTTAGAAAGATAGCGAGCGGATATAGTCGTCGTCATTTATCATTGACCTAGACCGTGACTCATCAGGCGTAGTACTTTTTCAGGAAGCGACCATTTATTGGCCTGAAGGGCCTTTCGCCATGCATGTCCATGAGTAGATAGGCTCCACCCTGGTAGACTTTATCTATGATATACGGGCCTTCATAGTTCGGCTCGAATTTCCCCCGCTTGGCGCGATTGGGGATCATAGGTCTTTTAACCATTAGCACGAGCTCGCCTTGGCGGAATGTTCTCGGCCTAGTCAATCTTTCGTATGAGCGCGTCATCTTCGCTTTGTAAGCCTCCAAATTTTATTGTGCTATAAGACGGATTTCATCAAGGGCATCGAGCTCCTCAAGCCGAAGGTGAGCATTCTCTTCGTCCGTTAGCTCATAATGAACTGCCACTCGTAGAGAGGGTAACTCTATCTCGAGGGGGAGTACTGCCTCTGTACCGGATACCAATGCGTACGGCGTTGTGTTCGTGGCCGTTTTGAACGTAGTTCGATACGCCCAGAGAGTTTCATGCAGTCTCTCATGCCAGTCCTTCTTATTTCGAGACACCGTCTTTTTCACGACCTTTGTCAAGGTCTTGTTGAAAGCCTCAGCTAGACCGTTACCTCGGAGATTATAGACTGAGGAGTATCTCCAGTCTATGTTATGCTATTGTGCGAAGTGGCTGATCTTGTGGCTTCTATAGGCTGGCCCGTTATCGGAGATAATCCGTCGTGGAGTTCCAAACCGATAAATGATGTGCGTCTTGAAGAAATGGAGGATATTCTCCGTTTTCACTTCCCTCAGCGGTACTGCTTTCACCCATTTGGAGAAGTAATCAGTTGTCGCCAAAATGAATCGATGTCCTCTGGATGATGCTGGTTCGATGGGGCCAATTATGTCAGTTCCCCACATCTCAAATGGCCAGCTAGCCACCGTTGGATGTAGTGGATTTGGATGCTGATGGATAAAGTCCCCGTGAATCTGACACGAGTGGCACTGCTTCGCGTATTCGAGGCAGTCCTGGATCATCATGGGCCAATAGTAGCCCATCCTTTTGATCTTCAGCTTCATCTTTGGGCCGTCTTGGTGAGAACCACAGAGTCCGTTGTGAGTTTCTTGGATGACTCTCTTTGCTTCTTCAGGTCCCAGGCATCTTAACCACAAAGAATCAAATAATCTCTTATACAGAGTATCATTGACGAAAGCAAAAGACAGAGCTCGTTTCATAAGCTGATGTCTTAAAGACGCATCTTCAGGTGTTCGAGGGGATTTGAAATAATCTATAAAGACTTCTTTCCAATCCGTAACCTTTTCCTGGTCTTTTATTTGCAGAGTCATTCGCTCGGTTGATCCCCTTTCTTCGGACGACTCTGGAGATATTTCTACCGGTGCAAGAACCCGATGGCTTTGCACAACGATCCTCACGTCATCGAGGTTTTCGTCAGCCAGTTCTTTAGCGAGCTCAGCTAATGCATCTGCTTTGCTTTTTTCCATATGTGGTATGCTTTCCAAGGTGTATGAAGGAATTTGAGTCAGCAACTGTTGTACTCTCTCACCGTACTTTACCAACTCCGGTTTGCACATTTGATAATCGTCGTTTACTTGACTAACGACCAGTTGGGAGTCTCCGTATATGAGGAGGTTTTCAATTCCCATGTTGATAGAGATCTCGAGACCAGCTATTAAAGCTTCATACTCAGCTTCATTGTTCGTCCTCGGCTCTGTCAAGGAGAAGGCAAAGCGCATTATCCCTCCTTGTGGAGTCACGAAGATGAGGCCTACCCCTAATTTGATTATGAGGGTGCTTTGTCTGCGCTTCTTCATGGAAGATGCTCCGTCAAAATAGAGTTCCCACCGGGTATCATCCCCGTCGATCGTGTCAAACGCATGTTCGTCTGACAATTCGCAGTTCAAAGGAGAATTGGCGAGTATCGGGTGCTCAGCGAGGAAGTCGGCGATGGCCTGACCATTCACTGCCTTAAGAGGTCGATAAGCTATCGAGAACTCCATCAAGAGCAAAGCCCATGTAGCGAGTCGTCCCGTTAATATGTCCTTCGACATCAAATATTTGAGAGGATCCACCTTCGATATGAGATGGACCTCATGTGCCAACGCATAGTGTCTGAGCTTCGTTATTGCGAAGATCAACGCCAGGCAGTGTTTTTCGATGGGGGAGTAATTGCTTTCTGCCCCCAGGAGAACTCGACTCAGATAATAAAGGGTTCTCTCCTTCCCTTGGTCGTTTTCTTGCGCCCACAGCGCGCCTAAAGAACCTTCGAGGGCTGTTGTGTACAGGACGAGAGGTTTTCCATTAACGGGAGCGGTCAGTACTGGCGGATTCTGCAGGTATTGCTTGATTTCATCTAGTGCACTTTGGCATTTGTGATCCCAGATGAACGGGGTTCCCTTCTTCATCAGGTGACTGTAAGGACGGCACTTGCCTGAGAGATTGGCTATAAATCGCCGGATATACGTGAGCTTCCCTTGGAGAGACCGCAATTGCTTAAGAGTCTTTGGCGGAGGCATTTCCATAATCGCCTTGATCTTTGACGGATCTATCTCGATGCCTCGGTGTCGGACGATGAATCCTAGGAATTTGCCCGAGGAAACTCCGAAAGCGCATTTGAGAGGGTCCATTTTCAAGTTGTATTGCCGAAGGCGCTGAAACACGATCTTCAGATGTTCTAAACGTTCCTTATATGATTTGCTTTTTACTACGAGGTCGTCGATATAGCATTCGACGATTTCATGTATGAGGTCGTCGAAAATCTTCGTCATGGCCCTCTGATAGGTGGCACCAGCGTTCTTTAGACCGAAAGGCATCACCTTGTAGCGGAATATGCCCAAAGGAGTCCGGAAAGCGGTGTGCTTCTGGTCCTCGGGATGCATCTTTATCTGATTGTATCCTGATGAGCCATCCATGAAGGAGAAAACTTCATGAGTGGACGTATTGTCTATCATCAGCTCGGTGACCGGTACTGGGAAGTCGTCCTTCGGGCAGGCTTTATTAAGATCCCAAAAGTCCACACATATGCGTACCGTCCCATTCTTCTTCATCACCGGGACTATGTTGGCGATCCAGTCAGGGTACTGAACCTCTTGAATGAAACCGGAGTCGATTAGTTTCTTGACCTCGGTATTGATGCTCGTCTCAAGTTCGAGCCGCATTCTTCTCGGCGCTTGTTTGATCGGCTTGACGTCCGGAGATATCGCCAATTTGTGCATAGCAATCTCTGGATCTAATCCTGGCATCTCGGAATAGTTCCATGCGAAACAGTCTCTATGCTGCATAAGCACGTCTTTTAGTGTAGCCACACTTTCTTCAGACAGTAGCTCGCTGAAAAATGTCGGCCGCGGGTCACTTGCCGTCCCTAAATAAATTTTCCTGAGGTTATCTGCAGTAGTATGTATTCCATCTTCCAGCTTTTTTGGTGCCGGTGGAAATTCCGAGATTACCTCGTCATCATCGTTTTCGAAGCACCAGAGGAGTTCATCCATATTCTCGGGCTCCTCTTCTGACAACATTATCATATGACAAGTACGAGATCGCTTCCAAGACCGATGTTGATCCGGCTCTACTCTTGTGGCTTTGGGTTCATGCTTCTGTGGTAGGGTTACCCTCCAGCTGCTGGATAGAGCAAACCTGCCTCGCTGATACTGGTCTTCTACCCAGTCTTTAAATGTGAACCAATCTTCGAGAGGATGTCCTATTGCCCTGTGATAGGAGCAATAGTCCGAGTGAGAAACTTCGCCTGCTTGCTCGGGGTGCTTAGATTCCGGGAGTGTCATCATCTGATGTTTTATGACAATATCGAATATCTTCTTTGTCTTGTCTTGGGGGAAAGAATATGCTCGACCCATCTTTTTTATAAGAGACGAATCCGGGCTGCTCGATTCCTGATTGCGTGGCTTCTTGGACCCGCTTTGTCACTGTCGAACGCCTTTCCCGTTCTTTGGTTTGTTTCTGCCTCTGCGTCGGGCCTTTTGTACAACGGGTTGACAAGGAGGAGCATTTTCATTTTTCACAGCCTGTTGAAGGAGGCGTTGCGTCCTGGCTTTCTCGTAGATGGCCATTTCGCGATTATGGTCGTCTCGAACCTTTTGACCCGCTTCCCTTATAAGCTTGTCCATTTGTTCTTCGAACGACGGACTGGGCATTTTCATGGCGGGAGCTTGCTCTGGTTCAGGGTTAGCATCTTCCCACAGAGCGCCTCCTTCCTCATCGAAGTCATGTATGACGTAGCAATCACGGAGTAGCTCCCGTTTCTTGGATTGAACATACCCAAGCCCGATCGTTTCCATTCTCCCATTGGGCAACTTTCGTTGAGTTCTGTGAACGTTCCAGATCCTGTTATAGAACTGTGCTTGTCGCGTAGTTTGCTTAAGGGGTACACCTTGGCGTCTCAAGAGTCTCTTTAGTCCGTCTGTGTAATATTTGGGCAAACGGATGGATGGAGCCTGTCAAGTGTAGAATCCACATCATGCTAAATTTCTTTCTCCACTTTGGTTTCCCCGGATCGGTAGAATAGGATCTCCTTTTCACCTTTTTGCCTGGGAGGGACGTAGAATGTCTGCAGTTCTTCCACACTGTAAATATCAAGAACGTCTAGCTCTTTATGATGCTTTGGCGGAACCATGGCAACTTGCAAACTTTGATCTTCATCAGCGAAGTCTTGTATTGATGGCCGAGCAGAGAATACGGCATTGACCACATCTTCCGAGTCGCTGCCAAATATCAACATAGGAGTGGACGGTCCTGCCTTATTGCATTGGGGCGGACCGGAATAAACTATTTCTTCTTCCTCCTCGGTATCACTCCCGAAGACTGGAATAGTAGTGATAGATTTGTTCTTATCCTTCGATTTGCGACATCTTTCTGTGTCCTTGAAATCTGGCAGGAAGTATTTTGCATCTTCGTACTTTCGGATTTCGTTCACAGAGAACGGGTTTAGTTCCCCTGTCACAGTGTACTCAAGACCATCTTTGAAATACTTCATACACTGATGTTGTGTAGAAGGGATGATGTTGTACTCGTGTAACCAGGGACGGCCAAGCAAAGCATTGTAGCAGGTCTTGGCGTCAATGACGTGAAACTTAGTGTCCGTGACAAGCATCCCAAAGCGTAGTGTCAATATTACAGACCCAAGCGTCCGTGATAACAGGGAGTCAAATCCGAAAATGGTGATTTTATCGCGAGCGAGGTGTTGAACGCTCATGCAGATTTCCTTTAATTCCCTTACGTTAAGGAGATTGACAGAGGACCCATTGTCGACCAGGATTTTACCCATCTTAATATCATGACAGTATCCGGAGACATATAGGGGACGGTTGTGCTCGCATGTCCCAAGGAGGAGATCTTCATCGCTGAAGGTGATATCGGCTGTGTGTACTTTTTCCAGCTCGTCCTTCATCTTTTCTTCGGCGAGGAAAGCTTGGAATTGCTCGGGTTCCTGCAGTGCCTTGATTAAAGAATCTCTCACCTCTTTGGATAGCAGAAGGGCATCAAGAATACTGAGCTGCGAGGGTATCTTCCTCAGGTGTGCAAGAACGCTGTAATCCACTTTACTTTTCTTGAGCGGGTCCTTGGATGTGAGCTCCTCGATCACTTGATCATCAAGGGCGATATCCAGAGGGACTTTTTCTTTCCCCTTATCTTTTCTATTTGACCCAATGTTCGAAGGCCCAAGATTCTTTTCGGGCAGCGTGCGATTACACAGCCGAATGTTCTCGCAGTTCTTCGGTTCTTCCTCTTTTCTCGAGGTGGATTCTTTGAAGAGAGGGCCAAGAGCTATTTCTTCATCAGAATCGCTCCCAAAGGTGAGAACTTGCGATCCCCCATAGTCAACCATGTGGCAATTGCCGGCAGTTCTTTTGCGCTTCTCAGTCATATTTCTTCGCTCCTGACGAGCTTTGCGTTTTATCCGCTTGAAATGTTGCCGGTGAGCAACAAATCCCTGCCACCATCTTTTAAAAGCGTCGCACTCTTCGGTGGGGTGCGAAATCTTTCGATGATATAAGCAGTAGCTAGGATGTGTTCTGCTTCACCAAGGGCGTTCGCTTCGGAGGATGGCAGCTTCATTCCCATCGATATGGTTTTGGCGAACCTTTTCCTTGTCTTGAACCTGTTTTTATTTGCAACGGAGGTACTTTGATCTGGTGAGAGTGTTTCGACCCTTTCGTCCAATCGCAGGCGTTTGGCCTTTTCAAATGTGGCAATCTCACGCTCCCGATCAGCTTTGCTTTTCGAAAGAGCTTCGTTGAGGAATGCATCGATCATTTCGTCTGATGGCCCTGGAAGTTCCTACTCAGGATCTGTCCCCAGTTTCTCGGTGCAAGGAGCTTCTTCATTGTCTATCGACGAGTGAGAGATCACATGGCAACTTGCCACGTAATCTTCAGATTCATCGGTGGAGTCTTCTTCATTATCGTCGTCCCCGTCCTCAAGGACGTGGCGGAGAAACTTTTGAAGTATGACTGGAGACCGCGCTTTCTGGTTATTCTATTCCAGCGCGTCAATCTGCTTTTGCAGGTCCATACGCTTGTCACCAGGCTTCACGGGCTTCTTGGATTTCTTCTTCTTTTTCGAAGATTTCGACGGCTGGGTGTGAGTGCTTTGGCTATCACCACCGATCTTTAGAGTTGGACACGGTTTTAACATTCCTTCGAAGATCTCGGGTTCGAGTGGATTTTTCCACCTGATCGCCGAGCATGTTTGGAGATCTTTCAGCATTCTTTTTGTCTTGGCTGAAAGAGCGACCTCCCATGGAGTTTCTTTTACGAAAGAGTATGATGCCCCCGGTGTATCCGTCTTCTTGGGAGTGTGTGGCCAAGGCGGGTTCACCTTCCAATTCTCGGATAATACGAATTTGCCCTGCTAGTACTGATCTTCTATCCAGCTTTTGAAGATGTAACAATCTTCGATCGGATGGCCCAACATTCGGTGATAAGGGCAATAATTAGGATTGCTAATGTCGCCTGGTTGCGCTGGGCGTCTTAGCTCCGGCAGAGTGATGAGCCTGTTGCGCAGTGCAAGCTCGAATAACCTCTTCGTCTTGTCTCAAGGGAACGAGTAAGGGCGTCTCATCTTATCTTCGAGAGATCGAGTTCTATTATTTTGGCGATCCACTGGTCTTAGACCGCTGGGCTGCTATTGAGCATTGGCGACGACAATCGCTTTCCCCTTTCCCTTCTCGTTCCGAGGCTCCGGCTTTGGAGGAGACGGTCTATGACCCATCTGGTCCATTTGGGCCAGTTTGTCGATCAAGACCTGGAAAATAGTCGGTTTAAAGAACATCATGAATTGGGAAATGGTTGCATGAGAATCCAGAGTACCCACGAACATGCCCACCGCCGGCGCTTCTTCGATGCGCTGTTCGCATTTCGACCACAGATTCCGCCATCGTATTGCATATTGAACCCATGTCTCTCCAGGTTTCACCCTAGCGTTAATCAATGTTGTAATCGGGGTACATTCACTAGCACTCGCGAATCGCTGGGTGAATAATAGCTCCATTTCTGCGAAAGTTGTGATGGAGTCGTTTGGAAGTTCAGAATACCACTCGAACGCCGTCTTCGACAAGCTGCCGACGAATTGGCGAAGTAGCAATTTATCATCACCTTCGGTGTTACCACATAGAGCTCTGAACTGGGCAACATGCTGATGGGGATTGCTTGTCCCTTTGTATACATGAAATTTAGGGATCGTATATCCCGGCGGATACTTTATTTGATCATACCAGCCTGGATATGGTCGCCCAGTTTTAACGACTTGGTCGGCTGCTTCATTCGCCTGGTGAGCTCGTATTTGCTGAGCAATATAGTCATCCAGAGCGGCCTTGGAAATAGTTTCCTCTTTGGCTGCTGAAAGAGCCGGAAGAGGGTTCGATGTCTCCCCTTTGTTGTCTTCAATGATGATAGGAGGGTCTTCAGCTGGAGATTCTGGTTGTAACATCATCCCGACCATGTTTTGGAAGAGAAGCGCCATTCGTTTTATATTAGCCGCTTGTTCTGCTGCTTCTCTATCCTTCTTTTCGAGGACTCTGCGGAGGAAGTCAGCATCGGTTTCTTGTTCATGACGCTGCTCTTATGATGCCTCCGGGCTTTCTTTTGGCCCGGTAAGTGCGGCTTGTAACTCCACGGTAGCGCCCCGGCCGTCTAACAGACGCCAAATGCGGAACAAAAACTTTTTACAACTGGCGCTATCGCATACTATAACCCGAATCTGCCATTAAAGCTAAACTAACAAACTACAAAGTGGGTAGAAACGTTATACCGAATGATCCGAGTCCTTCGGTCTTCAACCATCATCCCACGCTTTGTTGCGGCTGCTCCGATCTCCAGAATCTCCAGTCTTCTCGTCCAGGTGGCACCACATTGACGGATCTTTAAACGGGCTCCCGCCTCTGAACCGAGGCAACTCGATCATCAAGTTTACTAAAAGAGATGACCAAGATTGATGTAGAGAATGAGTAGAACACTTTGTCTCGTTACGTCCAAAGTCACGGACGAACGGTTAATGAAGTTGCCTTTTGGATTGGGTGAAAATGAGAAGTAGAGTATACTAATTTCCATGAACCAAATACTTGCATCTTTTTCAAATCAACAACCATAATCCTTTGTGAAGAGGGGCCGGCCACTTATAGAAGGTGGGGGGGTGAGTGTAGGAATCAAGAGAGTGACCATTAGAAATAATGAAGAGGATGAGTCATAATGCACACCTTGCAAAACTATAAATGCAAGTGATGAATCATTAAACCTAGTCACTAAAACATTAATTGAAAACCAATGAGTCATAAGCCAAGTCATCATCCATTAATGCAAATGAGTGACTCACAAAACCTAGTCACCAAATCTAGAACCTTCCACATTCATCTCAAGAAAAGATAAATCCGTCTTTAACCAAATGTTAAAGACAGGCGATAGAAAAACTAGAAACTGGCAACTTCCAAAAGTGATCCTGAAACGAATTTCAGGATAACCCCGTATCAGTATAAACATCCCGCATTTGTATTACGACCGAATACAAATGCAACTGAGACAAAGATATTATATCTACACAGTATAATATTCGGTTCCGGCTTAAACCAAAGCCGACCAGTATTATCTGCCCGAAATATGACACGTGCGTAAACGCACGTGCATTTTCCGAACCCTGCCATAAAACCATACGGTCTCTACAACGTTTCGCCCGAACTTGGGAAACTGTCTGTGGGGGACTCTAATGACTCATCAACACACTAGCACTGGGTATAACCACTAGCACGTCAGAGGTACAAGCTGTACGTTGTAAGTGCACGGCGGCGCCCCGGCCGTCGATCCGATGCCGGAAACACGGAAACAAAAAAAACTTTGCAAACTAGCAAACCGGCACCACCGCACACTTTTATCCCGGATCGGGCCATTAACCTAGCTACTAGCAAACTAAAAGATGGGTGAAGAGTTATACCAAGCGATCCGTGTCCTTCGGTCTTCGTCTCCACTCCGATCTCCCGTGGAATCTCTGTCCGTCACCTCCTCGTCGGAAAGGGCACCACGTAGCCGGATTCTTTTACGGGCTCCCACCTCTAGACCGAGGCAACTCAGGCGCAAAGTTGGCTAGCCGATGCGTCCAAGATTTGCTGTAGACTAGTATAGAAACCATTGTCTCTTTGGGTAGAGAAGTTGCCATGATGGAGGAATGAAACAATAAGCTTTTGGAGATGTGTTAGGAATTTTGCAAGCAAGCTAAAAATGAGATGATAGATTTTCACTCATGCAAAATGAAGCCTCTCCTTTCCCTCAAAGTGGCCGCCCCATTTAAGTTAGAATGAGGAGAGAAAAACTCAAACCATGAAGGGAGGTGATGGTAGTAAAAGCAAAGGGGTGACCACACCAAATATGATGATAACAATGTCAATTTCATTTCAAATCTAATCTAATCTCATTAAAGCAAGCCATCATGAAAAAGCAAAGATGCTTAACCTTTCATAATGCCACAAATACAAATAACACCCTCCACAAAGATAATTTGCACAACTGCAAATAACCCCCTCCATCGGAAAAATCCGGCCGTGAAGGAACAAAGGAAAACTGGTCGGAACG
Organism: Agapanthus africanus; assembly: GCA_030015575.1. Lineage (NCBI taxonomy): Eukaryota > Viridiplantae > Streptophyta > Magnoliopsida > Asparagales > Amaryllidaceae > Agapanthus > Agapanthus africanus. Next base: position 42,917,650 of record CM057342.1, read on the forward strand.
GAATGCAAACTGGCAACTTCAGAAAACTGATCCCGTAATAAATTATAGGAAAACCCCGCGACTGCATATACATGCCCGCATTTGTATTCCCACTGAATACAAATGCAAAGAGACAAAATCTACATTGTCTAATACTGGGATCCGGCTTAAACCAAAGCCCGCTAGTATTATCCGTCTGATCATGATCCGTGCAATACCGCACGTATCTGATCGAACCCTGCCATATCTCCATACGGCTTCTACAGCGTTTCGCCCGAAACTTGAGTAACTGTGTGTGGTGGACTCTAAAGACTCGTCAATACTATGGCTGTGGATTTAACCACTAGCACGTCAGAGGTATTAGCCATACGTGACGGGCGACCAGCTATTGACCAAAATGGATGTCGATGAGCGAACTCATCCTGACACCCTACTGAGCTTGTCAGTGACAATATCCGTACAGTTCGGTCCGTTCGTCTATGAGCATCGCATGGCGGGCCTAGGGGGTTGGTAAAAGTCAGACCCCCAAAAGCGGTACAAGTCGTGTCGGAGATCAGCCCAGAACACCCTGAGATACTACTGGAATACCTACCAGTAAATCTCCTGCCTTGGCCAAGGACTTTTCATGTACTGGCTCTCCTAGACACAGCGCGACCTCACCCCCAATACCAGGAGAGACGAACCCCGGCAGATCCGCTCACTGCCTCCATGTGGCTCGGGACTGTACCCAACTAAAATCTATTTGCACGTCTCCTTTGAGCGTGGTAGGGTAGTAATCAAAGCACAGTGGGAACTCACACGAGACAAATGACGATCTCAGGTTGATGAACTAACCTGTACACATGTCACCAGGGAACTGCTATCTGACGTCTGGTATAATCCCAACTAACAGGTTCCCGGCGAGTCCTGTCCGGTGTACTCATAACCCAATGAGCACCTGTATACATCTTAGGTGAACCAACTGACACCAGTGGCTTGTGAGACCGGCCACTGCCCCTCGTCGGGGTCTCGACTGTATACACTAGTCTACTCTGGAGTATCGAAGCCCTGTCTCGAAACTCCCACGACTAGGGACATTTTAAGGATGTACTTATAGACCCCACCTTCCACTTATATGATCACCCTCATACTGCTGGAAGTTAAGCAAGAATCCTAGGGGCTCTATCAACGTGCAATAGCGACTCGTAAGGTCACCTAAAGCAGTACACGATGATAAAGATAAACCAGATAGCATACTATCATCTTGAGTAAGACTGTCCTACCGGGATAAGTCCTCCCTCAATCATTGCAACCACGTGCCTGTGATCCAATAATTGGCTCTGAGGGCACCATCTCCAACAATCTCCTACTTGCACTCAAGGCTAATTATTGCGATGTCGAATTCACAGCCCGTGTGATACCGAACACCCAACTCCTCTACTAGTCAGTCTCACAAAGCTCGTTTTCGAAACTATTGCGTTCGAGGAATAGCCTCAGTGAGTGGATCCGCTGTGGTGTTTCTTGCTATGTCTCTCTTTATCTCAAGTTCGCGGAGAAACCCATCTCCCGAAATGAGCAATACCTGTCTTAGAATGTGTCTGGATGTCTGATGGGACCTAGCTCATAAGTGAACTCAAAATCCAAACTTCTTAGACTGTATCGTCAACTGAACTTAATCAGTATCCTGCGCCATCCTTCTCTCAGTATCCACCTGGACCACCTGTCCAAAATACTGCCCCTTGTCAGAGAGAAAACTATAACTCTGACAGCCACTCTGTCATCCAGGTCACCTTGGAAGCCTGGAATGATAACTGTCTCCCGAAGGAGATTGCTGTTATCATATCCCTAGAACATCAACTTATGTTCTAAAACTGCTTCCGACTGTTTCTTCAGGATTGGATCAATATCAACTTATTGCATCTACTGCAAGAACAACATCTGGTGTGGTACTTGACATCTCATGATTGACTCAATTGCCTAAGCAAGTGATCTGCCAATCATGCACATCCCTCTCCCCTTTAGTCTGTAAGACACCTTTAGAGAGGGTGACTCTATCACCTGCAGGTATACTACCGTGCCAGGAGTTGTCCATTCTAAATACTCATAGAATGCTGTCTAAGTACCCAGATTGGGAAACCACCCAAATCTAGATCTAAAACCATAGATCTAGTAACCAGAATGTCTGATAAAATATCCAATTCCTTATGTGGAGAAACCACTGTGTGACGACCAAAGTATAACCGATCGTAGTATAGGAATATCACTTCCTACTCTGTGTATGTCATCCAAATACCAGGACATCACACCCTACTACCTTCTTAACAGATCCATCCCCTATTCTGATGAAGTCAAACCTATGACTGTCACATCAGAAATAGATGATCTATCTCCGCTATTTCTGCTTAAGTCTATAAATAGACATAAGCCACTTGTCCACCAATGCTTCCGCTGCTCCCACTGACTACGACAACCCTCTGGCAGAGTCATATACACGTGCACTTCTAAAGCTAGTTTAGAACGACGCCATACTCATCCTCCTGCCGGGTCTCACAGTCTGGAACAACAGCATTGGCAAGTCTGGGTAAACAAGAACCTCCCTGCCTCCGTCCTTGAGCATACCGAAGTACCTCTCGAGCGCCTGAGGTTACCCACTATATCTGCGGAGTGGCCAATGGAATGTCAAACCAGATTGAATCTTTAGGTTCTTATCAAATTTTCAGTAATCGTTTGCGGTTCTGGAATCACTTCCAGTTCTACCATACTCCCACTACTGTTTTCTGAAAAAATCCATTTTTAATTAAAACTGTGGCGAGTCAAGAGCAATATCACTATTGATCTTCCAGATGGTAGAAAGACAACCCTCGTCATAGCCCGGGTCAACCCACAAACAGCCATTACAGAAACAAGCCTTGAGTTACCCGGAGTCTGGTTTTAAGCATAAGCCGGACAACTCCCCGTATCTTAACAATGTCAAGATATGAATTGTTCTATATCCAATATAGAAACAGAGGCACTGATTTAATTGAACTAGATTCAAATCATGCAGCTGTCTCCAGTGCATGTCAAGTAAATGGAAAGAGGCGGATCAGCGTTACTCAACTTAGGAATGCTTCCAATTATGAGTAACCTGAAAGAGAAGCTAGTTCTCTTAATCATTACTATCAACTGAATATCATCCACAAGTATCTACATCTTCGATCACCTTGAAGAATCCCAATACTTGCAATACCTGGTTTTCTACTTTACTCTTATACCTATAACTTCTCAAAACTTCGACCCTGCGTTTCTACGAAACACCCGTCTAAGAACTAGAGAAGTCACAAGTAAACAGAATATAGTACGAGTACCTACCCCTCTGTCCTAATGGACACTGGACAACATACACTATTCTGTATAAGTCCCTTGAGTCAAAAGACTCATTCACTGTGTGTCGTAGGTTGAAAACTGTACTTATGGTTAAGAAGAATTACACCGCTGTTTAATGCTCCTTACCTAACCATCCACTGATATAGGTAAATGTCATAGAAATAATTTCAAAAAGGTATATCTCACTCTATAAAAATAGACGTACAGATATAGCAATTTGAAATTGGTGCATAACAACGGATATTCAAAACCAAATATTAGCCGTCCGGCAAACAGCCCAGGCGATTTCCTCAAATATCACCAATTACAACGAATTCCGATATAATGAAGATAATCACCTAATTCCCAATAACTTACTCCCACTTATCATCTGTAAAACCATACAGATGTGAGAATCAAACCTGGTAAATACATACCCTGGAGTAAGGACAATCGGGAAATCAGTTTTCTTTTAACAGTATACAGTGAAACTGAAACATTGAAATGTTTCGATGGGGTATCCCGGTATTCCTAGTAATGCCTCTTCCATTATCCAGATTCACAACTGTAACCGTATATCTCTTTGCCATCTCTCCAAATACCTTTATATGTCTTTAGTCATTACCTTCTGTACACCCTTTTAGGCCAAATGGTTTTCTTCCTTCCCTACCGTTCGGCACCAGCCTATGGTTTGGAAGAAGACTATCCAATAAGCGTAATGGGTGTACTGTCCTAGTCCTAGGAACACTCGCAATGCGAGAGAAGGTGAAGATAAAAGACAACCGAATAAACCTTATTCCTATTTCTCCTGAACCAGAATCCATCCCCGAACTGGAACAAAATCCTTTCGAGTTCGTATATAACCATACGATGGAATATCCAATATACTGTGGATCTTCATAGTGATACGGAGTGTCCTGGAGAAATACAAAGGTGATTTAGGATTGGCGAAGAAATATTTGGTTTGGTCGTGAATAGCAGTCGCAATTTACTTTGCCCTCTTACTAATCCCTTTCTTTGTCTTAACTTAATACCTTCTGTACACCGTTTAGGCTAATTGGTTTTCTTCATTCCCTACCGTTCGGCACCGGCCTAAGGTTTGGAAGAAGACTATCCAATTTGCGTAATAGGTGTACTATCTCCTAAATCAAGGAGTACTCGCAGCCTGAGAGAAGGTAAAAGGAAAAGACAACTGAATAGCGCTATTCTTTTTCTCCAGAACCGGAAACCATCATCGAATTCCTTCGAGTTTGTATATAACCATACGATGGTTTTGTCCAATGGAAGTGGACGTTCGTAGTAATACGGGGTGTCCCAGAGAAAAGGGTAAAAGTAGGAGTGGCAATGAGGTTTGCAACTCTGACAATCCAAAAGCCAGTGTTAAGAAGGTTCAGTCAACTTGGTCACTGAGTCATGGTCTAGGGTCGGGTCAATGGTCACTGCCAAAGAGAGAGAAAAGAAATACTCAGCGTGCACTCTAACCTAGATCAGAATGGTTATCACTTTATCTAATCTGGAAACCTCCCATTGTAACGTCAAATTCTTCCCCAAACCTGAAAGAAGAATTAGCCGGGATCACCCGAGGAGTAAACCAACTCATCAGTGGGAATCGGGATCCAACTATCATCGCATGATAACGTGACGGAATCTGCTCACGTTATCACACTCCAGAAGGTATGCGCATATCTGGCAAGTTTCAGTTTCTTTTGAAACTCCCGATGTGGATTTTTGCCCCATGCTCTTATGACCTTGGCTAAGGCCAACAAATCATAAGTCACATGTCAAGTTCTACCCGTCATTGTCCAGGTTGATTTGAACCCACCCGTACAAGCCCTTGACTAGAGCCAACAAGGCTATACGGCTGTCCCAAACCAACGCATCTATCTATGCTGCATATGAACACCCAATAGCTACCAAACACAATGCCTTGACTATGGCCAACAAACATAGCTTGAATACTATTAACTATCCATATGAAACGACGGAGGGCTACGAATGTTTCTGGCGAAAACCTTTAACGTAATGAACTTGATATCGTTGAAGGAACCGGATAGCTTTTTAAAAATATAGTGACGAAAACCTTTGCTAAAGAGGTCACTCCCGGTGAAGGGATCTCGGCTCTTTCCCCGTAGAATGAGGTGCAGGATATTCCAACTGAATACCACGATGCAAAGCAAAAGTAATCAGCTATAGTGAAGTTATTGCCCTGACGCAAACTTCTGTCCAAGGGGTCACTCCCGGTGAACGGATCTCGGCCCTTGCCTCATCGACTGAGGAGCTGGATATTCATAACCGAATACCACTGTGCAAAACAAAAGAGAACGCCCTTGCAATAACAGTGATTGAGTGATTTAGCGTGCTTGCGCTTTCTAAAAGATAGATCAAAAATATTTGTAACCGCAATCAAGAACGGCGTCGCATGAAGCTAGCCGGTGAGTACGGGTCGGTCCACAGGGATGTTGTGAATTTCCTAATCGCGCTAACGAGTTAATTCCGAAGGGTGTTCGGATTGATTATTAAATCTAAAAATTGAAGTTGTATGATACTAAGATTAGAAACTTGCTAGGATTAGGTTTAGGGAAAATTTGGTAAACAAAGATCTACATCTCTTTCCATTGCCTTTAATTAAAGATATCATATTAGTGTTATGGTAAATCTTAACAAAGGGGATTAGGATGATTGGGAAGATTGATTCTTCCTCTAGATCCTTGTCCTTCCTTTCTTAATCTTTACCCTAACCTCCATGGAAAACCTTAGAATCCGGGCCTTTAGACTATGGAATCACCGTTACCTCAAGGGTAGAGTGCCGTAGGGAGCGGAATAAGAAGGTATGCATGGAGTTCTAATTTTCATAAAAGATTGGCAAAGAAAAGAAATGAGAGATCTTCATCTCTCAAATCCTTCCCTATTCCTAACCCTAACAAGCGAGGAGACTACTCACTCATTAGGGAATTAAAATACATTTATCTAGGGCAGAGAATAAAAATTACCTAGGGCAAGAATTGAAATCTAAACTAGAGCAAGGAATTAAATCTACTTACAGATGCATCTCTCCAATCATCAACGCAGGGTTGTCAGATCTGAATTCATGAATTGAAAAGAAACACCGATGCTCTCCATAAAGAATTCTCGATTTATTATTAAAAGGAGGCATGAAAAGAATACAATGATTTGGGCTTCTATTTATAGGAGATAGAAACCCTAGATTACAATTGATTTGCATGTCTACATTTACCAAAATATCCTTAGGAAGACCTAGTCAAAGTAGACTTCAAGCTTTGGTAAAATTTTATGTCTCTTTAAAAGAAAGTATTGGGCCTTGGATCTTTGGGCTTCCTTATTATTTGGTTCTTTATTAAAATAGCTTCTATGTTTTTTCCAGATCTCCAGTGAATAATTGCGGTGGGCTTTTAACCGTTCACTTTGTAATCTTGGACCTTGCATTGCCTTGTACTTTGTGAATTTTATTTTTGATATAGGCTTGATCAAGAGTCTTCTGTTTGTTGGTCAAAGTCCACTTTTGCATCGTCTTTTCATCATTTTCACTGTTTTCTGTCCAAGAACCTATAACCTTTAATATGTAGTAGACATGCATCAAAAGCACCTGTTTATTTATAAAAAGAATAAGAATGAGGAATATAATAATGCAATATTATGATATGAATAAATACCCCCAAACTTATCTTTTGCTCGTCCTCGAGCAAACTTATTTTATTCACTAAAATCCTAACCGCACTTTCGCAGGGAAACGCGATTGCACTGAGCACGTGCAACAAGCCGTTAAACCTCTAGGTGTCCCTAGTAGGAGGAGTGTTGTCTCCTGAGGGTTTTCAGCGGATTACACCCACAAAATCCTATCAACTCGGCCCATTGACTTTTGTTCTTCATTTAGGTTTTCTAACAAGGAATTCTATTATCCTCTACCCGTAAATTATCCACCCAAATTCTTCACACTTCTTCATTATTTAACTTAAGATTATATATATATCTTATAGACTTACTTAGCTTTCGGCATCTCTTAAGTTTTCCTTCTAGGGTTCCGTTTCCACTTAGGAATTTTTATCAACTCTACTAAAGATACAAGTTTTATTCTTCATTCCATTCTCTCATCTAAACTCTAATCACATATCCCCCACGTGTGTGTAAATATCACCCCTACACTTGGAAATTCAAATCAAGCAATCGTATTCTCGTCCATTGTCCAAAGCACTTATTAATTGGTGAATTTTCGCTTTCACATCCTTCATGCGACCGTTAATACTTCTTGAGGTACCAACAATCGATTACAAGATGCGTTAGCATGTTGTAGCGTTCTTCCTAATTTTGCAACACCCAAGGCTTTTAGCAGTGGCTCCTAAACCAGTTGATCTAAGGCACTAGGTGATGAAGCACCTTCGCTAAATATTTTTCTATTTTTACAGCCTTAAGTAATCACAAAAACCAGTGTCCATTTTTTTTTATTACTCACTTTTTTTTCGTTTTATTTTCATTGTGCTAAGGACGTTATACAAGAGTATTTCAAGGTCTCTTCTACTAATCCAAGTTTCAAGGTGCGTGTTTGTGCATTTTGTAGGGTACATGTTTTCAGAATCTAGACTTAAGGTAGGAACTATTTTTCAAACTTAATCTCTAATAAGAACATCAATACTCTTCCCTTGTTTCGACTTAGCCCAAGAAGTGAACCCAAAATTTGCCTATTTCTAAATAAACTACAAAGACATATACTTTCTACCGTTAAACTTTAAGGAAGGTTATTTTTAGGGTTTTTAATTTACTACGTCAAAGATCTAGTTGTTCCTAACTAGTTAACCTATTTGTCAAACTCAAGTCAATTAGGCCAAAATTGAATACATTAATTTTTATAATTTTTGAAAATTTTCAATTTTTATGGGTTTTCAAATAAGTATGCAAAAATATGTACAAATGAATGCGAAGGAAGAAGACGTACCGAGTATACCCCCAAACTTAAACTTGACAGTGTCCTCACTGTCATGCTACACCAAGAGGGTCAAAATGCCGGCACTCTCCTGTTTATTTATTTATAATTATTATTTTTTTATATTTTTAATGTTTTGAATTTTTTTATTATTTTTTATAGAAAAAGAAAACAAAAAATATATATACATATATACAAAGATTCCCCCCAAACTTAAGCTTGGCCTTACACAAGCCAAATGTTAGCACCAACCATTCAAAGATCTTATCATGGAAATGGTATAGTTGGTGCAAGAAAATGAGAAGCACGCGAGACCGTGTTGAAAGAAGAATGGTAGAATATGGTCTCGGTGGGGGAGAAGAATGTCGGAAAGAAGAAAGAAGTAGAGTACGATCTTGAGGGTGTAAATTGAGTAAATAAATTAGCGCAATTTGTGATGACCGATGTGTTAAAAGCGATTGCGCTAACCTATCAACTCGTCGAGAAATGGGATCAAATCCCTCAAGATTCGCAAGAGAACATGGGTACACCGAACTTGGTATTTGAGATGAAAGCGTCATGGTCACTTGCACGGTCGGAACAATAGGAAGGACGAAAGGAAGTGAATTAGGGATGGTATCATTCTTACCGTAGTAAACTGTGTCAAACTGGAAAGATTCCATCAATGGTTCGAAACGACTGTAAGCAACCGAGTCTGAAGGATTAACTAACTCACCTGAAAATGCAAAGGACTCAAACTCGGGTGGTAAGACTTCATTATCGTCCGAAAAAGTGAAATACTTGTAAGTGTCATCGGCTGTGGGAACTGTGTCAGATTCAAAGGAAAAGTTTTCAAGCTCACAGTCGTCAAGCGTGAAATGAGGCTTGATCGGAACGATGGAAAAGAGGGAGGGTGATTTAGGTAAAGGTTCAAGAGGATGAATTGGAAAATCCGACACATCAAAGAAAAATGGTTCAACCTCAATATGATCCTCACTACTCTCCTCAATATTATCCTCATAATTCTCCTCAATATTTAACTCATCCATGCCATTATCATCAAAATCAAGACGCATATGAGATTCGGGAGAAAGATTTAATAACTCGGGATGATGATTTGAACATAAAATTTCAATTAAATCGACAGGTTCATCATCCGAAATATTCCCGGCGTCTATATCCTCAATCAAGTGAAAATCAATTTCTTTAGACACCTCCTCAAAAGCATGGATGTTTATCAATGTAGGTTCTAGAGTGGAAGTGTAAAGGTCAAACGGATTAGGTGCTGTTGCACTCGAAAGGGGTTCATCACAATTTGGCAAATCAAACACTACAAAATCACACAACTCGTTTTTATGTTGAACAGGTGAACTATTCAGGGCAATCGATGGAAAACCGGAGTTGTGGGTTTCAATTGGGTAAGGGTAGGTTTGATTTGGAAATCCTCTCACATTCTCATTCTGTCCAACCACCTCCTCATACATTGAAAAATTTGGGGCTAGCGGGAAACTAGCTACCGGTTCAGCAGCTTGCATAAGGGTGGCCACGGACGCTTCCACATTCCTAACCATTTTATTTGTTGCTGCGATATACGCCTCCAACGCCTCTTCCAAGCTAGACTTGGGTGGTAAGGGGGTTTCGGTAAAAAATTCGAAATTGTTTGGATATGTGAAACTCCCTAATGGTTGTGTCGAAGCAGTGTCTAGTGAAGGTGGTAAGGTCGGGTAGGACTGGTAGGAAGTGGGAGATTGGACAGGGGTAGGGTCAACATATGGATAAAAAGGTGAATAGTCTTGTGGATCCCTAGAACTAAATGAGTGGAGAGGGGTGAAAGATCGGCTGCGAGATTTAGCAATATGCTCAGCAATGGACATCGGCCTAGGAGTGACAGAAGGACTTAAAGAAGTGGTGTCAACATATGAAGGTGGTGAAAGTTGACTTGGTTGACACAAAGTGGGTTGAAAAGTCAAACTGTTTCTCCTAGACTTCTCTATGTGATCTTTCAAAGATTTTTTAGACATGGAAGGATCGTCTTTAAATTGACCGAACACATTAACATATGACGCAAAATTAGGTTCGGGATACCAAAGTTCGGCTAATGATTTATTGTGTGAGGTATACATGTTAGAAGAAGAAAGGTGACAAGAAGGAAGGTTGGGTGGTGCAAGGATTTATTTGGGGCTAAAAAATTTTGCAAATTCTATAAAATATTTGTCCTTTTTATTTTCATTTTTCATTAATTTTTTCTTTCTCTTTATTTGGAAAAATTTTGTTGCAAAAAGATTTTAGAGAAAAGATATGCAACAGCAAAATATTTTATAGAAAAGATATGCAACAGCAAAATATTACTTGCAATTGGTTATTATTTGAAGCATATAACAAGAATCTTTAGTTGGAAAAATTTGTTGCAAAAAGATATTCGAGAAAAGATATGCAACAAAAAAGATTACTTGCAATCAATTTCTATGTTAAGCGAGGCGCAAAAATCCTGCACAAGACTTGTTAGTTGGAAGGGAAAAGGTTTTTAGCGCGAAGAATCCTACAGAAGATTTGACAAAAAGATATATGGGGATTTGCATAGGGGAGAAAGAGGAACAAACCGACAAAATTTCACGCGCTGATGTCACAAAAGGGCCGCGGAAGGGCGGCGGGAGCGCGCTTAGGCCGCGGTTTAGCGGTGGGATGGAGAGATCAGGCCTCTGAAAAAATTCTGTAGCTCTATACTTGCAATCCCTCTCTGTTTTGATGTATCCTTTTCTGATTCGCCTTCTATAAATTTCCAGATCCGAATGTGTGCAAATCCTGCAAAATTCAAACAACAAAGTTTCCCTTCCAAAAATAACAGATTATATATTTTTTATATTTTTTTTATTTTGGATTTTTTTAGATTTTTATGAATTTTTTTTAAATTTTGATTAACCCGAAATTGCGAAAAGGAAAGTTCTACGCCATCCCCGGCAACGGCGCCATTTGATTGAGTGATTTAGCGTGCTTGCGCTTTCTAAAAGATAGATCAAAAATATTTGTAACCGCAATCAAGAACGGCGTCGCATGAAGCTAGCCGGTGAGTACGGGTCGGTCCACAGGGATGTTGTGAATTTCCTAATCGCGCTAACGAGTTAATTCTGAAGGGTGTTCGGATTGATTATTAAATCTAAAAATTGAAGTTGTATGATACTAGGATTAGAAACTTGCTAGGATTAGGTTTAGGGAAAATTTGGTAAACAAAAATCTACATCTCTTTCCATTGCCTTTAATTAAAGATATCATATTAGTGTTATGGTAAATCTTAACAAAGGGGATTAGGATGATTGGGAAGATTGATTCTTCCTCTAGATCCTTGTCCTTCCTTTCTTAATCTTTACCCTAACCTCCATGGAAAACCTTAGAATCCGGGCCTTTAGACTACGGAATCACCGTTACCTCGAGGGTAGAGTGCCGTAGGGAGCGGAATAAGAAGGTATGCATGGAGTTCTAATTTTCATAAAAGATTGGCAAAGAAAAGAGATGAGAGATCTTCATCTCTCAAATCCTTCCCTATTCCTAACCCTAACAAGCGAGGAGACTACTCACTCATTAGGGAATTAAAATACATTTATCTAGGGCAGAGAATAAAAATTACCTAGGGCAAGAATTGAAATCTAAACTAGAGCAAGGAATTAAATCTACTTACAGATGCATCTCTCCAATCATCAACGCAGGGTTGTCAGATCTGAATTCATGAATTGAAAAGAAACACCGATGCTCTCCATAAAGAATTCTCGATTTATTATTAAAAGGAGGCATGAAAAGAATACAATGATTTGGGCTTCTATTTATAGGAGATAGAAACCCTAGGTTACAATTGATTTGCATGTCTACATTTACCAAAATATCCTTAGGAAGACCTAGTCAAAGTAGACTTCAAGCTTTGGTAAAATTTTATGTCTCTTTAAAAGAAAGTATTGGGCCTTGGATCTTTGGGCTTCCTTATTATTTGGTTCTTTATTAAAATAGCTTCTATGTTTCTTCCAGATCTCCAGTGAATAATTGCGGTGGGCTTTTAACCGTTCGCCTTGTAATCTTGGACCTTGCATTGCCTTGTACTTTGTGAATTTTATCTTTGATATAGGCTTGATCAAGAGTCTTCTGTTTGTTGGTCAAAGTCCACTTTTGCATCGTCTTTTCATCATTTTCACTGTTTTCTGTCCAAGAACCTGTAACCTGTAATATGTAGCAGACATGCATCAAAAGCACCTGTTTATTTATAAAAAGAATAAGAATGAGGTATATAATAATGCAATATTATGATATGAACAAACAGCTTTTTGAAAAATGTTCCAACAACATCAGAATAGGTTTGTTTAGCTTGCATTGATCCGAATCAACGCAGTCCCATCAATTGATCACACCACAAAAGAACGAAAATAATGATGTACGTATATGCCATCCGCATTCGCCACTGGGTCCCGTCATCACCCGTTAGGTTACTTAACTAACGACAGAGCGGGGACTGGACTAGCGCGGATGCAAAATATATACAACATCTAAAAGTATATATATCAATATATAATATTCGCTCAAGGCGTGATAAAATGCAACATCACAGAAATGTACAGTATCACAGAACAATACAGATATCTGGGATCCCCGGGTTTCATAAAGCCGCTACAGAAACCCGACGTTCCCCTGGTCGTGTGGATAGCCTGTGCAATGAAATCCTAGACCCCTACGGGCGCGGCAAGTTACCCGCCAAAACCTGAAGTGAGGCAGCCCTCTTCAGCAACGTGAATGGACCACCCAGCACTTCACGGAATCCGGTAACTTGGGCACCCCTCCTGGGTCAACCTATATCCCCTAGAGTGCGGCGAATAGCCCGCTAATTCTAGAGTAAAGCCCCCTCCGTCTCAATGCCATGAGATGCGGGCCCGTTGCCCTCTAGAACCCGGCTATCCGTGCACCCCTCCGCGGGGTAATCCTAGTACAGAAAGTAAAATATACATACAACGGGTACATCGACCTCAACCTGGTCGTGCCCCAAAAGAATAATACAAACAGGCAGTGACGGCAGTCCACATGTCGGACGCTCGCCCCGCAATATCAAATGTACATATAAAACGAAACTGTACTAACATTGCATCCAGGCTATCCCCCACAACCAATCCGCAACATCACAGCACAACACAGAACATCAACGTGAATGCCACGTTCGCAAATCCGTCTAAAAGGGCTATAGCAGTTAGACAGGATTTACCGATCGAATGACATTCACGGTTGCAGATATAATGTAAATACTGTGAACTAACATGTTTAAAATATCCGATCGAACAAATTTATCGAAGTGGGCCCCAAGCACTACTGTAGCACTCACAGAAAATCTGGGCCCAAAAAGAATATCCCAAAACCCCCATTTTCAACTCAGAAGCCTGCTGTAAAATTTTGGTACAATGAACAGTAAAAATCGCGGCGGAACCGCGGCCCAAGCATGGGTTTAGCCGCGGTTCCGTGGTGGTATAGTGAGTTCAGGCGACCAAATTTTTACAGAATACTTAGAATTCCCTGCACGTATTTCTGAAACAACCTGAAAAATTTTTGGAGCTAAAAAAATTTCGACAGAAACCAGTGCACAGAAAATACGGTTTTTGGGATTTTTGTTCGATCGAGTTTTAAACATATTAGAGCAAGCTAGACTAGGTTAACGGCGTGGCTCTGATACCAATGTAAGTGCACGGCGGCGCCCCGGCCTTCAATCCGACGCCGGAAACGCGGAAACAAAAAAAAAACTTTGCAAACTAGCAAACCGGCACCACCACGCACTTTTATCCCAGATAGGGCCATTAACCTAGCTACTAGCAAACTAAAAGATGGGTGAAGAGTTATACCAAGCGATCCGTGTCCTTCGGTCTTCGTCTCCACTCCGATCTCCCGCGGAATCTCCGTCCGTCACCTCCTCGTCGGAAAGGGCACCACGTAGCCGGATTCTTTTACGGGCTCCCACCTCTGGACCGAGGCAACTCGGGCGCGAAGTTGGCTAGCCGACGCGTCCAAGATTTGCTATAGACTAGTGTAGAAACCATTGTCTCTTTGGATAGAGAAGTTGCCGTGATGGAGGAATGAAACAATAAGCTTTTGGAGATGTGTTAGGAATTTTGCAAGCAAGCTAAAAATGAGATGATAGATTTTCACTCATGCAAAATGAAGCCTCTCCTTTCCCTCAAAGTGGCCGGCCCCATTTAAGTTAGAATGAGGAGAGAAAAACTCAAACCATGAAGGGAGGTGATGGTAGTAAAAGCAAAGGGGTGACCACACCAAATATGATGATAACAATGTCAATTTCATTTCAAATCTAATCTAATCTCATTAAAGCAAGCCATCATGAAAAAGCAAAGATGCTTAACCTTTCATAATGCCACAAATACAAATAACACCCTCCACAAAGATAATTTGCACAACTGCAAATAACCCCCTCCATCAAAAAAATCCGGCCGTGAAGGAACAAAGGAAAACTGGCCGGAACGGAATGCAAACTGGCAACTTCAGAAAACTGATCCCGTAATAAATTACAGGAAAACCCTGCGACTGCATATACATGCCCGCAATTGTATTCCCACTGAATACAAATGCAAAGAGACAAAATCTACACTGTCTAATACTAGGATCCGGCTTAAACCAAAGCCGGCTAGTAAAATCCGTCCGATCACGATCCGTGCAATACCGCACGTATTTGATCGAACCCTGCTATATCTCCATACGGCTTCTACAGCGTTTCGCCCGAAACTTGAGTAACTGTGTGTGGTGGACTCTAAAGACTCGTCAATACTATGGCTGTGGATTTAACCACTAGCACGTCAGAGGTATTAGCCATACGTGGCGGGCCACTAGCTATTGACCAAAAGGGACGTCGATGAGCGAACTCATCCTGACACCCTACTGAGCCTATCAGTGACAATATCCATACAGTCCGGTCCGTTCGTCTATGAGCATCGCATGGCGGGCCTAGAGGGTTAGTAAAAGTCAGACCCCCAAAAGCGGTACAAGTCGTGTCGGAGATCAGCCCAGAACACCCTGAGATACTACTGGAATACCTACCAGTAAATCTCATGCCTTGACCAAGGACTTTTCATGTACTGGCTCTCCTAGACACAGCGAGACCTCACCCCTAATATCGGGAGAGACGAACCCCTGCAGATCCGCTCACTGCCTCCATGTGGCTCGGGACTGTACCCAACTAAAACCTGTTTGCACGTCTCCTTTGAGCGTGGTAGGGTAGTAATTAAAGCACAGTGGGAACTCATACGAGACAAATGACGATCTCAGGTCGATGAACTAACCTGTACATATGTCACCAGGGAACTGCTATCTGACGTCTGGTAAAATCCCAACTAGCAGGTTTCCGGCGAGTCCTGTCCGGTGTACTCATAACCCAATGAGCACCTGTATACATCTTAGGTGAACCAACTGACACCAGTGGCTTGTGAGACCGGCCACCGCCCCTCGTCGGGGTCTCGACTGTATACACTAGTCTACTCTGGAGTATCGATGCCCTGTCTCGAAACTCCCACGACTAGGGACCTTTTAAGGATGTGCTTATAGACCCCAGCTCCCACTTATATGATCTCCCTCATACTGCTGGAAGTCAAGTAAGAATCCTAGAGGCTCTATCAACGTGCAATAGCGACTCGTAAGGTCACCTAAAGCAGTATACGATGATAAAGATAAACCAGATAGTATACTATCATCTTGAGTAAGACTGTCCTACCGGGATAGGTCCTCCCTCAATCATTGCAACCACGTGCCTGTGATCCAATAATTGACTCTGAGGGCACCATCTCCAACATACGTAACGTTTGCCTATATATTGATTGGAAGGGAAGCTGACGAGCGAACTCATCCATAAACCCTACTGAGCCTAACAGTGACAATATACATATAGTCTGGTCCGTTCGTCTAAAGAGTATCGCATATCGAGTCTAGGGGGTGGATAAAGTCAGACCCCTAATAACGCGATAAATCGTGTCGGCATGAAGCCCATCACCGCCTGAGAAACTACCGATCCAAATCAGTAATTCTCCACTACTTCGGCCGAGGATTTCTAGTGATGGCCACCCGTGCACTGTGCGACATCAACCCCCAATACCGGGAGAGACGAATCTCCGACGATCCACTCACTGCCTCCTTGTGGCTCGGGACTGTACCCAAAAAATACCTATTTGTACGTCTCCTTTGAGCGTGGTAGGGTAGAAATCAAAGCACAGTAGGAACTCACACGAGACAAATGACGATCATAGGTCGACAAACTGACCTGTACACATGTCACCAGGGAATTGCTATCTGACGATATGTATAATACCAACTAGCATGTTCCCGCCGAGTCCTGTCCGGTGTACTCATAACCCAATGAGCACCTGTATACATCTTAGGTGAACCAACTGACACTAATGGCTTGTGAGACCGGCCACCGCCCCTTGTCGGGGTCTCGACTGTATACACTAGTCTACTCTGGAGTATCGATACCCTGTCTCGAAACTCCCACGACTAGGGACACTTTAAGGATGTGCTTATAGACCCCAGTTCCCACGTATATGATCACCATCATATTGCTGGCTGTCAAGCAGAATCGTATGGGCTCTATCAATCATGCAATAGCGAACTAAAGCATGTATACGATGATAAAGACAAACCAGATAGCATACTATCATCTCGAGCAAGACTGTCATATCGGTATAGGTCCTGCCTCAATCATTGCAATCACGTACCTGCGGTCCAATAATTGACTTTGAGGGCACTATCTCCAACAATCTCCCACTTGCACTCAAGGCTAATTATTGCGATGTCGCATACTCACAGCCCGTGTGATACCAAACATCCAACTCCTCTACTAATCAATTTCACAAAACTAGTTTGTAAAACTCTTGTGTTCGAGAAATAGCCTCAGTGAGTGGATCCGCCCTGATGTTTCTTTCTATCTCTCTTAATCTCAAGTTCGCGGAGAAAGCCATATCCCGAATCGACTAATACCTGTCTTAGAATATGTCTGGATATCTAATGGGATCTAGTTCATAAATGAACTCCAAATCCAAACTTCTTAGACTTTATTGATAACTGAACCTAATCAGTATCGAGCACCATGCCTCCCACAGTATCCTCTTGGACCACCTGTCCATAATACTGTCCCTCGTCAGAGGGAAAACTATAACTCTGACAATCACTTTGTCATCCATGTCACCTTTGAAGCCTGGAATAATAACCGTCTCCCGAAGGAGGCTATCGTCATCAAAACCGTAGAACATTCACTTATGTTCTAAAACTGCTTCCTTATGTTTCTTCAGGATTGGATTAATATAAACTTATCGCATCAAGTGCAAAAACAACACCTGGTGTGGTACTTAACATCTCATGATTGACTCAATTGCCTAAGCAAGTGATCTGCCAATCATGCACTTCCCTCTCTCCTTTAGTCTCTAAGACACCTTTAGAGAGGGTGACCCCATCACTTGCAGGTACACCACCATGCCAGGAGTTATCTATTCTAAAATACTATTAGAATATTGTCAAAGTACCCATATTGGGAAACTACCCAAATTTAGATCTAAAACCATAGATCTAGTAACCAGAATATCTGATATTATATCCATATCCTTTGTGGAGAAACAACTGTGTGACTACCAAAATACAACCGATCGTAGTATAGGAATTTTACTTCCTACTCTGTGTATGTCATCCAAATATCAGGAAAGCACACCCTACTACCTTCTCAACAGATCCATCCCCTATTCTGATGAAGTCAAAGCAATGACTGTCTCATCAAAATTAGATGATCTATCTCCGCTATAACTGCTGAAGTCTATAAATAGACATAAGCTACTTGCCCACTACGCTTCCGCTGCTCCCACCGACTATGACAACCGTCTGACAGAATGATATATACATATACTTCTAAAACTAGTTTAGAACGACACTATACATATCCTTCTGCCGGGTCTCATAGTCTGGAACAACAGTAGTGTCAAGTATGGGTAAACAAGAACCTCCCTGTCACCGTCCTTGAGGGTACCGGAGTACCTCTCGGGTGTTTGAGGTTACTCACCATATCTGCGGAGTGGCTATTGAAATGTCAAAATCTGATTGAATATATAGGTCCTATTAAATTTTCTGTAATCGTTTACGGTTCTGGAATCACTTCCAGTTCTACCTACTCCCACTACTGTTTTCTGAAAAAATCCATTTTAATAAAACTGTGGCGAGTCAAGAACATTAGCACTATTGATCTTCCAGATGGTAGAAAGTCAACCCTCGTCAAAGCCAGGGTCAACCCACAAACTGCCATTACAGAAATGTAACTTGAGTTATCCAGTGTCTGGTTTTAAGCATAAGCTGGAAACTCACCATATCTTAACATCGTTAAGATATGAACCATTCTATATACAATATAGAAACAGAGGCACTAATTTAATTGGAACCAGATTCAAACCATGCAGCTGTCTCCAGTGCATATCAACTTAATGGAGAGAGGCTACTCAGCATTACTCAACTTAGGAATCCATCCAATTATGAGTAATCTGAAAGAGAAACAAGTTTCTCAAAACCACCACTATCATCTGAATACCAATCACAAGAATCTACATTTTCGATCTCTTTGAAGAATCCCGATACTTGCGATACCTGGTTCTCTACTTTATTCTTTTACCCATAACTTCTCAAAACTTAGACATTGTATTTCTACGAAACACTTGTCTAAAAACTAGAGAAGTCATAAGTAAACAGAACATAGTACGAGTACCAACCCCTTTGTCCTGACGGACACTGGACAACATACAATACTCTGTATAAGTCCGCTGAGTTGAATAACTCAAAACTTGTGCATCGTAGGTTGAAAACTGTACCCAGGCGATTTCCTCAAATATCACCAATTACAACGAATTCCGATATAATGAGGATAATCACCTAATTCCCAATAACTTACTCTCTCTTATCATCTATAGAACCATACAGATATGAGAATGTAACCTGGTAAACACATACCCTGGAGTAAGTATCTAATCGGGAAATCAGTTTTTCCTTAACAATGCACTGAAACATGAAAATGTTTCGTAGGGGTATCCTGGTATTCTTAGTAATGCCTCTTCCATAAATCAATTCATGACTATAACCGTATATTTCTTTGTCATCTCTCCAAATCCCTTTATTTGTCTTTATTCATTACCTTCTGTACACCATCGTTAGGCTAAGTGGTTTTCTTCCTTCCCTACCGTTCGGCACCAGCCTATGGTTTGGAAGAAGACTATCCAGTAAGCATAATAGGTGTACTCTCCTAATTCTAGGAGTACTCGCAACTTGAGAGAAGGTGATGATAAAAGACAACTGAATAATACCTTATTCTATTAAAGATGGAATAGGAGTGGCGATGAAGTACGCGGTTTGGTCGTGAATGATAACAGTCGCAATTTACTTTGCCCTCTTTCTAATCCCTTTACTTTGTCTTTAGTTATTACCTTCTGCACACCCTACTTAGGCTAATTGGTTTTCTTCATTCCCTATCTTTCGGCACCTGCCTATGGTTTGGAATATGACTATCCAATAAGCGTAATAGGTATACTCTCCTAAACTAAGGAGCCCTCGCAACCCGAGAGAAGGTGATAATAAAAGCCAACTGAATAAACTAATTCTATTTCTCCTGAACCTGGATCCATCCTCGAAGAAATCCCTCCGAGTTCGTATATAACCATACGATGGATCTATCCAATGGAAGTGGGTATCCGTAACAATACGGGGTGTTCTGAGAAATGCAAAGGGTAAAAGAAGGAGCGGCAATGACTTATGCAACTATAGACAATCCAAAAGCCAGTATTTTAAGAAGGTTCGGTCAACTTGGTCACTGAGTCATAGTCTAAGGTCGGTCAAAGGTCGCTGCCAAAGAGAGAGAGAGAAAAGAAACACTCTGCGTGCACTCTAACCTAGATCAGAATGCTTATCAATTTATCTAATCAGGAAACCTCCCACTGTAATCTCAAATTCTCCTCCAAACCTGAAAGAAGAATTAGTCGGGATCACCCGAAGAGTAAACCAACTCATCAGTGAGAATAAGGATCCAACTATCATCGCATGATAACTTGATGGAAGCCACTCAAGTTATCACACTCCAGAAGGTATGCGCTTGCCTGGCAAGTTTGCTGTATGTTTGAAACTCCCGATGTGATTTTTTCCCCATGCTCTTATGACCTTAGCGTTGGTCAAAATATCATAAGTCACATGCCAAGTTCTACCCGTCACTATCCAGGTTAATTTGAACCCACCCGCACATGCCCTTGACGTTGGCCAAAATGGCAGAACGAATGTCCCAAACCAACTCATCTATCTATACAACAGATGAATACCCAGCAGCTACCAAACACTATGCCTTAGCGTTGGTCAAAATACATAGCTTGAATACTACTGAATACCCAAAAGAAATGACAGAGGGTTACGGCTGGTTTTTGGCGAAAAACCTTTAACGTAATGAACTTGATCTCGTTGAAGGAACCTGATAGCTTTTTATAAAAATATAGTGGCGAAAACCTTTTGCTAAAGAGGTCACTCCCGGTGAAAGGATCACGGCTCTTTCCTCGTGGAATGAGGTGCAGGATATTCTAACTGAATACCGCGATGCAAAGCAACTTGTAATCGACTATATTGAAGTTATTACCCTGACGTAAACTTCTAGCCAAGGGGTCACTCCCGGTGAAGGGATCTCGGCCCTTGCCTCGTCGAATGAGGTGCAGGATATTCTAAACTGTATATCACTATGCAAAACAAAAAAACGTCTTTGTAATAACACCTTTTTAAAATTTGTTCCAACAACATCAATTATAGGTTTGTTTTACCCTTGCATTGATAAGAATCAATGCAGTCCCATCTATCAATCACACCAGAAAAGAACGAAAATAAAATGTACGTATATGCCATCCGCATTCGTCACTGGGTCCCGTCATCACCCGTTAGGTTACTTAACTAACGACAGAGCGGGGACTGGACTAGCGCGGGTGTAAAATATATACAACATCTAATAGTATATATACCAATATACAATAATCGCTCTAGGCGTGATAATATGCAACATTACATAAAAGTAATAAGCATCACAGAACAATACAGATAATCTGGGATCCCCGGGTTTCACAGAGCCGCTGCTGAAACCTGACGTTCCCCTGGTCGTGCCTGTGCAATGAAACCTAGACCCCTACGGGTGCGGCAAGTTACCCGCCAAAACCTGAAGCAAGGTAGTCCCCTACAACATAGTGAATGGAACACCCGGCACTTCACAGAATCCGGTAAATTGAGTACCCCTCCTTAGGTCAACCTGTACCCCCTATGAGTGCGGCGAATAGTCTTCCAATTCTAGAGTGAGGTCCCTTTGCCTCTCAAAGCCATGAGATACGGACCCGTTGCCCTCCGGAACCCGGCTATCCGTGCACTCCGTCGCGGGATAAACCTAGTACAGAAATAAAAATATGTACAACGGGTACATCGACCTCAACCCGGTCGCGCCCCAAAAGAATATTATACAAACAGGCAGTGATGGCAGTCCACATGTTGGACGCTCGCCCCGCAATATCAAATGTACAAATAAATCCAAACTGCACTACCATTGCACACTGCTATCCACCACGACAAATCCGCAACATCACAGCACAATATAGAACATCAATGCGAATGTCACGTTCGCAAACCCGTCTAAAAGAACTATAGCAATTAGACGCGGTTTACCTCTCAAATGACATTCCCGGTCGGAGATATAATGTAAATACTGCATACTAACAAGTTTAAAATTTCGATCGACAAAACTTCTCGAAGTGGGCCCCACATACATCTGCTGTACAGTAACAAAATCTGGGCCCAAAAGAACAGTACCAAAAACCACAATTTCCAATTTAGAAACAACAGGAGAAAAATTGCCAACTGAGTCACCAAACCCGCCGCGGTTCCGCGGTCAAAGCCAGGCTTTTACCGCGTTTCCGTGGCCGTACGGTCGACGCAGTTGGTCATTTTTCTCCAATATTCTATAAAAACCCTGCTTGATTTTCTGGCATATGTAAAATTATTTTTAGACATCATTTAAAATTAACAGAAACTCAGAACTTGGAATTTACGATTTTCGAAAATCCGTTCGATCGATGTTTTAAACGCGTTAGCACAAGTTAGTGAAGCTTAATGGTGAGGCTATGATACCACTGTAAGTCCACGGTAGCGCCCCGGCTGTCTAACAGACGCCAAATGCGGAACAAAAACTTTTTACAACGGGCATTATCGCGTACTATAACTCGGATCTGCCATTAAAGCTAAACTAACAAATTACAAAGTGGGTAGAAACGTTATACCGAATGATCCGAGTCCTTCGGTCTTCAACCATCATCCCACGCTTTGTTGCGGCCGCTCCGATCTCCAGAATCTCCAGTCTTCTCGTCCAGGTGGCACCACGTCAACGGATCTTTAAACGGGCTCCCGCCTCTGAACCGAGGCAACTCAATCATCAAGTTTGCTAAAAGAGATGACCAAGATTGATGTAGAGAATGAGTAGAACACTTTGTCTCATTACGTCCAAAGTCACGGACGAACGGTTAATGAAGTTGCCTTTTGGATCGGGTGAAAATGAGAAGTAGAGTATACTAATTTCCATGAACCAAATACTTGCATCTTTTTCAAATCAACAACCATAATCCTTTGTGAAGAGGGGCCGGCCACTTATAGAAGGTGGGGGGGTGAGTGTAGGAATCAAGAGAGTGACCATTAGCAATAATGAAGAGGATGAGTCATAATGCACACCTTGCAAAACTATAAATGCAAGTGATGAATCATTAAACCTAGTCACTAAAACATTAATTGAAAACAATGAGTCATAAGCCAAGTCATCATCCATTAATGCAAATGAGTGACTCACAAAACCTAGTCACCAAATCTAGAATCTTCCACACTCATCTCAAGAAAAGATAAATCCGTCTTTAACCAAATGTTAAAGACAGGCGATAGAAAAACTGAAAACTGGCAACTTCCAAAAGTGATCCTGAAACGAATTTTGAGGATAACCCCGTATCAGTATAAACATACCCGCATTTGTATTACGACCGAATACAAATACAACCGAGACAAAGATATTATATCTACACAGCATAATACTCGGTTCTGGCTTAAACCAAAGCCGACCAGTATTATCTGTCCGGAATATGACACGTGCGTAAACGCACATGCATTTTCCGAACCCTGCCTTAAAACCATACGGCCTCTACAACGTTTCGCCCGAGCTTGGGAAACTGTCTGTGGGGGACTCTAATGACTCATCAACACACTGGCACTGGGTATAACCACTAGCACGTCAGAGGTACAAGCTGTACGTAACGTTTGCCTATGTATTGATTGGAAGGGAAGCTGACGAGCAAACTCATCCATAAACCCTACTGAGCCTAACAGTGACAATATACATACAATCCGGTCCGTTCGTCTAAAGAGTATCGCATATCGAGTCTAGGGGGTGGATAAAGTCAGACCCCTAATAACGCGATAAATCGTGTCGTCATGAAGCCCATCACCACCTGAGAAACTACTGATCCAAATCAGTAATTCTCCACTACCTCGGCCGAGGATTTCTAGAGATGGCCATCCGTGCATTGTGCGACATCAACCCCCAATACCGGGAGAGACGAATCCCCAACGATCCGCTCACTGCTTCCATGTGGCTCGGGACTGTACCCAAAAAATACCTGTTTGCACGTCTCTTTTGAGCGTGGTAGGGTAGAAATCAAAGCACAGTGGGAACTCACACGAGACAAATGACGATCTCAGGTCGACAAACTGACCTGTACACATGTCACCAGGGAACTGCTATCTAACGATATGTATAATACCAACTAGCATGTTCCCGGCGAGTCCTGCCCGGTGTACTCATAACCCAATGAGCACCTGTATACATCTTAGGTGAACCAACTGACACCAATGGCTTGTGAGACCGGCCACCGCCCCTCGTCGGGGTCTCGACTGTATACACTAGTCTACTTTGGAGTATCGATGCCTGTTCAGACCATAATATTGCATTTATCATTCCCCTATTCTTATCCTTTTTATAAATAAACAGGTACTCTTGACGCACGTTTGTTGCATATTACAGGATACAGGTTACTGGAGCAAATACAGTGAAAAAGACACAAAACAACAGAAAAAGGGACTTTTGACCAACTATTAGACGGATCCTAGTCAAAGCCTAGTCGAAGAACATTGCAAGGTCCAAAAATGTCAAGTGAATGGTCAAAAGATCCTTACAAGTCTTCACTGGAGATCTGGAGAATACTAAGAAGCCCAACAGAGAAAAGAACAATGAAAATAGGAGGCCCAAGATAAGAAGAACCAATCACAGAAAGCTGGTGGGCCAAGCCTACCAAAGGGCCGCGGATCCGCGGCCCAAGCCTACCAATGCCGCGGATCCGCGGCCGTCTAATGCCCGGGTCGGTGGAGATTTCTTCTGTTGCCGCGACTGTTATGGTGTTAGGATTCTCAGGGGTCAAATTAGTAATTGCGCATGTGCGAGAGTCTGTAACCCTAGGTTTCCTATTTTTCTATAAATTGTAATTTTAGATCTTTAAAATGTATGCCTCTTTTCAATAAACAAAATTCAGAAATTCTGGAAGTGACATTCAGATCTGTTCTTTATCGCTTGGAGGGAGCCATCACCATTAGTAAGTATTTTATTCTTTTAATGTTATTTCATCCCCTAATGAGCGAGTAGTCTCCTCGCTTGTTAGGGTTAGCCTTAGGGAAAGGGTTGAGAGATGAGATCTCTCACCCCTTTTAATGCCATATTAAACTAACCCATTAAGAACTCCATGCATGCGCGCACAACCGCTCCCTGCGGCACCCTACCCCTCGAGGTAACGGTGAACCGCAGTATAAAGGGCCGGTTGCGCGCGTTTTCCATGGGGGTTAGGGGAATTAACGATAAAGGAAGGATACGAATCTAGAGGAAGAAAACATCTTCCCAAAAGAGTCGTATCCACTTTATCGATAATTACTATAACACCTAATGGATCTAGAATACGGCATTGAAAGCGGTGAAGGAAACATTAATCTCCAAAACTTTCCCTTAAGCCTAACCCTAGCAAGAATTTAAATTAGATTAATTAAGTTTTAGATCTAGATTTTTATAAAACCAAAACGACAAATAGAATCAACTCGTTAAGACACATAAAAGGAATTTACCCGTCTCTGTGGATCGACCCGCACTCACCGGCTAGCTGCAAAGCGACGCCGTTTTCTGATTGCGGTAACAAGTATTTTTGATCGAAAAATCCATACAAATCAATGCCCTGTCTCGAAACTCCCACGACTAGGGACACTTTAAGGATGTGCTTATAGACCCCAGCTCCCACGTATATGATCACCATCATACTGCTGGCTGTCAAGCAGAATCCTATGGGCTCTATCAATCATGCAATAGCGAACTAAAGCATGTACACGATGATAAAGACAAACCAGATAGCATACTATCATCTCGAGCAAGACTGCCATATTGGTATAGGTCCTGCCTCAATCATTGCAATCACGTACCTGCGATCCAATAATTTACTTTGAGGGCACTATCTCCAACACGACCATTTGTGTTAGTGTTTCCTGAAGCTTCTGTTGCTACTCCTGGGCTTTTGTCACGGATCGGGTGAGCGGTCGGTGACCCGTCGAAGCGCGGCTTTCCTCCTTTCCGGAAGCCATATAAACAGTATGCACCATTATGCCCCCAGAGTTGGGACATTTGGGCTCAGCGTCTTTGTGGTCTGCCGTAGTCACAGGGCCTTTCTTTGGCCTCCTTCTCTTTTGAGCAGTTGACATTGAGGGGGCCATTGCAGCGGGCACCCAGGTAGTTGTCGTACTTTGTGGTTTGACAGGACGGTTCTCTTCTTGCTGAACTTTCACCTTTTTCTGCCGGCGAGAGTGATCTTGATCAATTATTGAGTCCTGAATCCGTCGCCAGACTTTGTAAATTTTGGAGGATAGCCGCTGAGGGGGCTGTTCCGGCTTCGCCTTCGGTGCATTCTATACGGGTGGAGGAGATCTTTTCAGTACGGCGGTAGGAAAGTTCCTGCGCACCTTGTTCAGCAATTCAAAACTGTTCCCGGTTGGAACAGCAGATTGACTTCCACCGTTGGGGCCGGTGGAGTTAACCCAGAAGGAGAGTTGCCCCCAGCTTTCCTTACTCGGTGCCAGTGGCGACGTCGAGCGTGTCGAGCTGTTGGGATTGTTTTAGCTTGATGGGTGACTTTTTCATGCCCCCTGTTTTGGTGAGGCGCCGCCGGTACCAGCCTCTTGAAGACCAACGTCCATCGAGCAGCAGTGTCTAACCGGTCAAAGACAGACCTCTGAGTGGGGGAAGTAGCTTTGAGGACTTCGACTGGAGCGGGAGCCGGAACAGTCAGTCTTGTGAAGACCGACCCTTTGGCAGGAGATGCCGCCTTGATGACTTCGGGAGCAGGGATGGCTATCCTCTTCGGAATAACCTTTTTCTGGAATTGCAGGCTTCATCATAGGCCCACATGAACTTTGCCCCAATCTGGCGAAGACTGAGGCGCCGGAGCTGGACGACCCGTTGAGAAGGGTCGCAGTAGTGGCAAGTCGATCGAAGACCGACTTCTTTGGAGCTTCTTATGGCAACATCGGGGCATTGAAGCTCATAGGTGGGATCAAAGTCCCAAAGAACAGCCTAGTGGTGGCCTGAGTTATTTGGTCCACCGGCATCGTGAACAGGGAGGCCGCTTGAGGTCCGTAAGCTATGCCTCCAGATGAGGCGGAATGTGAGTTGCAGTTACAGCTGGAACACTTCACGCAAGTAGATGCCATTGATGTTTCGTTTTCTGTGCCAAGCAAGAAACCGAATCTTAGTACCTTGAACCCAAGGGCAACCATATCAAACCGCGATTCGTTCGCGAACGCGACATACGAAGTGTGGAGTGGAAAGAGGAAAAGGTCCCACCGGGCGTGCCAGAATCTGTTCCCCGCCGAAAGACGCGGCGGACGTCTCGCCTGAATTTCGGGGCAGATGCTAATTGGTGCTATCCGTCCACCTCTCCGAAGATACCAACTTGATATATGGCACCATGTATCGAAGGTTTAAACGGATGCGGCCGATGTAGCAGACTTCGTCAGATTCCCTCTCATTCGAGGGGTTTTTGATTGTGGGGACGCTCTTCCCTGCAGGCACAAGCTCCTGCAGTTAATTACGCTACCACATCGTGGTAACCACTTTCTCCTTCTCCAGATGTTCACTTCGTGTCGTGGGTGTTTGTTTTGTTTGTGGTTGCCCGTGGATTGTATACGGAGACTAATTTATGTTGTCGCCCGTAGGGCGTGGATTAGTCAAAATCCGTATTTTCTTAGATTTGGGTTTGGGGTTTGGGTTTAAGGATACGTTAGCCTCATTTGAGACTAAGATCAACTTAAACGTTAGTTAAGGATACGTTAATCTAATGTTTAGACTAAGATCAACTTAACGGGATCGTCTAGATCCAACAAAAGAGCATTTGGACTTTATTGTATAGTTTAGGGACATTGCGTTCGATTAGTTTAAGGACATTACGGTCCAATGTTAGTTTAAGGACATCTCGGTCCAGGTTAAGGACATCGTAGTCCATGGGTTTAAAGGGACCCCACAGTCCGAGGTTAGGGACATCGTAGTCCATGAGTTTAAGGACCCCACAGTCCGTAGTTTAAAGACATCGTAGTCTATGAAGTTTAAGGACATCGTAGTCCATGAGTTTAAAGACCCCACAGTCCGTGAAATGTGTGGTTTTCAGGACCCGTCACCTCTCTGAAGACGTTGAAGGATTACAACGACAGATATCAGAGGAGTAAAGAGATGTACCCTTGAACCGGTGTAAATTGGTTGAAAGATCTATAGTCCAATTTAGAACTAAGATCTGCTAAATATTTATGAGCAGATGGGCTCAATTAAATATAAGTTGAGGACTTATGGCCAATATTGGGCTAAGTCCAATAAATGTTTAAACATTTTATTTATTCTGGCTATTGAGCCTTTATTTAAGCTTGGCCCTTTTAATAATGCTGAGCATTAGATCTTGGCAAAAAAAATCTTTTCTTTTGTCTTATATTGAATGCAAAGCATTCAGCAGAGCTCTAGCTCATTAAAGAACAATTTGTGTTCTGTCAGCGCAACCTATGGTGCGCTAGGCGCTTTGCGCCAATGCAGTGCGCTTCTGCCACGTGGCGTACATGTAAGGGACAAGTGTTGCACTCTGCGCTAGGCGCCAGATGATGAGCGCAGATGCCTGTTTGTAAGCGCTGAGTGCTGGTCCACGAGCGCATTGCGCTTTTAATTTAATGGCACACCCGTGAGTGACACGTGGCACGCTTGGCGCTGAGCGCCAGCCCATGAGCGCAGTGCGCTATTTCAGAAGCGCAAAGCGCAAGTTGCATACGTGGTTGACACGTGGCGCATTTTGGCGCTAAGCGCCGGTCCAGAGAGCGCAGAAGCGCTGTTCAAGAGTGCAAGGCACATTTCAATAGCGCAAAGCGCATTTCAATAGCACAAAATGCATTTGATCAATTTTTATGATCTGTGAACAAATTTATGTTCTTTTAGAAGAGATTTTGTCTCAAGATTCAAGAACAACGGCTCTTATTTTTGAAAGGCTTGCCTTTATAGATCAATGATCTGTGTGAAGAATATGTTCTTCTTTTATTATGTGATGAGATCTTTTGATCTTTTTATAAAAGACCTTGGTCTTTATAGATCTATGATCTTTTAAGAAGATAATTCTTTTTTTTATGAGATGATTTCATCTCTGTGTTCATCATTCATGATCTTTACCTTGAGAAAAAGTCTTCTTTCAAGAGCTTGCTCTTCTTTCTTTAAGTTTTCTTAAAGTTTATGGGGGGGTCTCTCTATATTTAGACTTGAAGTCTTGGGGCCTTTATATAGGGCAAATTGATTTGTTAAATCAGTTAAAGAGATCTTTCTCTGATTGATTTGGGGATGTTTCCCACCGTTGGATCTTTGATCCTAGGGCTTCCGTTTTACAGAAGGCAGTCTTCTTGTTTTTAACAAGATTAGAAAGATATTTCCATAACAGAATTTTAATTCTGATTAATTAATGATTTATCATTATTATTAGATATTTTGATCTAACGGTGGGGAATTTTATAATTCCAGCGCTGGCGCACCCGTGCTTTGCACGTGGTGTGCTGCTCAGAGCGCAGCACACTTTACGCTAGCGCACCTACGTTTGACACGTGGTGCGCTGTCCAGAGCGCAGTGCAGCCTGCGC
Source organism: Agapanthus africanus (assembly GCA_030015575.1). Lineage (NCBI taxonomy): Eukaryota > Viridiplantae > Streptophyta > Magnoliopsida > Asparagales > Amaryllidaceae > Agapanthus > Agapanthus africanus. The sequence goes on from CM057342.1 coordinate 42,947,140, forward strand.
TAGCGCGCCCGTGTCTGACACGTGGCGCGTGGCGCGCCTAGCGCTAGTGCATACATGGTGCACTACCCAGGGCGCAGCGTACCTGCGCTAGCGCATCCGTGTTTGACACGTGGCGTGCAGCGCGCCTAGCGCTGGATCTGAAGCGTTGCTTCAATTTTTAAATTTTGAATTTCAAAACAAAGTTTTGCTCTGATTGGGGGAAACACGATCGTCTCGTCGGAGTTGTGCACGTCGCCGATGATCCAGAAGACCCAGCCACCGTCGTCGTCCAGCCCAGTCACCATGTCACGTCATTGATCAGCCAGGTCCAGTCCTGCGCACATAAGTTTGCATCGTGACGTTATTCCGACGTCGAACGCGGCATCCGTATCTCGACGTGAGATCCGATTAAGCAAGTTTTAAACTTGCAACATGCTATGTTATTATATCGATAATTATATGAATAAGAATAGTGCATACGTTTTATTATTCAGCAAATATTACAGATTTACGGTTTGATGGTATCCGTACAGATAGCTTATCTAGTTGCATGCTGGAACATCACAATGTTATTATACTACTATAACAGTTTAATATGTTATCGAGTTTGCATCATACATGGTAATGGACGTATCATGGTTATTACAGATAGATACATATGCATCCTGGCATCAGTTGTGTTTACCATGTTCCGTTATTGATTACAGTTTCTCATTGGCATCTAATTTGGGTAATATACATCACATGACATGTTCACGACACATTACCAGACTGGTTACTTGAATATTATTACTAATGCCGACAATTCTGACTTGTTGTCCTGACGGACGTGACTTGTTGTCTGCATAGACAAAACCCGTACCTTCTTGATCCCGTGTTGGCATTAAATTCATATCATAAATACCTAACTTGAACACAAAACCTTAGGGGTAAAGGGAAATCAATAATGAAACCTGACTTGTAACTCAACGGTTCGATACTTATACTAATCAGTCTTTACGGGCTCGGCTAGCCCCGGAATGATACTGCTGACATCATTCGTCTGTATATGTTACATGTTTACTGCTTAGCAGCACGTCTCAGATTCAGCTCAAGAGTCTTGACCGTGGTCCCGGGCACGCACGGGATACAATTGAGTTACATCGATGATTCCATTAAATTGATTTCAAAGACTTCTAGAATAGATAACCTAGAGGCACAGACTTTAGGATACACATCACATACATACAGCTCACTGTTTTATACTTGTGTTTATTATTCATACACATGTTTAATAATAGCATCATATCCTGGTTATTACTATTAATTTTGATATTATGACGCACTGACGTCTGGGTTTTGCATGGGCCAGTTTCTCTAACTTTATCGTAGGCAGATCAAGAATACTTTAGCAATCAAGCCGGGTAATGAAGAGCTAGCTTTTAAGTTTAGAGACTCATAGTTTATTTATTTCAGCAGTTTTATTTCTATTGCTGTGAGCCCATATTGGGACGTGATTCAGATGCTATTGTTTTGTTGGATCTTAATTCGTTTCCGCTACATTTATTTCTTGATTCTATTTATTGTGGCAGATGGACATATGTTAGCTAGATTATATTTTATTGTTCTTGAAAACCGCTTGACAGCCATAATGTGACTGTAGAGGGATGATTCCTAGCCACATGTAGTATGGTTGGCTCTGTCACGTGTCGTGTTTATGTATCTTGGGAAGCGGGGCGTGACATGTCGGACGCTCGCCCCGCAATAATGAATATACAAATGAATCTGAACTGTACAACTACCATTGCACTATAGGTTATCCACCACGACAATCCATCCACAACATCAGGACAACACAGAACATCAACGCGAATATCATATTCGTAAACCCGTCTGATTGTACATATAGTAATTAGTCGGGTTATATCGCTCAATGATATTCACGATCGTAGAAACAAATACAAAAAAAGCAAGAATTTAGAATTTCGATCGATCAAAAATTTCCGAATTTACCCCCATGTACAAACCAGTACACAAAAAAATCTGGGTAAAAACCAAATGTACCAAAAATCACATTTCCATGAATTTGAAACCCTAAAAAAGTTTGGAGCACAGTTGCCACAATTAGGCCACGGATCCGTGGCCAAATGACCCATTTGGCCGTGGATTAGCGGTCTAATTTGGTGACTAAATGCTCAAAAAAATTCTTGGCTCTATAAAAGCCTGCACATAATTTTAATATGTCTGAAAATATTTTTTGAACAGCTTTAAAATTCGAACGGCGAGTAAGGTTTTTGGAAATGCGATTTGAATAATTTAGTCGATCGAAATTCTAAATTAGTGCAAATTAGCCAGTTAAGGTTTATGGACCGGCTCTGATACCATGTTGGTTTTCCTAGTGCCTGGCCCTCTACCACGGCCGTTGCGGAAAGAAAAACTTTGAGTGTTCTCGCCAAAATCTTCGGCCAAGAACTATTTGTGCCTGTTTATACCGGTTTAAGTTTCGTTTACATAAATGTGTGAAACTAGGCTCATTCATATACGCACATGCACACATCAAAGGAAGAATAGGAGTTAGAAAGGGAGCACTTGGTGGTCAACGACAAAAAGAAAGCATGTAATTGAGCATTTTATTCTACAGGAAATAGATCACCAAACATGGGATCGAAAGTACAGGGATTCACAAAACTATGGATAAATTATCTAACTCCCTCTCTGCCTTCTCCACCATGTCAAAGCGGCGATCATCACGAACAGTCGCTTCCTATCGGTCAGCACCGTGCCCATCAGCGAAGGCAGACATGACGACCCGTTGAGCCTGTATCTGGCTTAGCAGCTGAACAGAGCAATCCCTCAGAGCTGTGGTAATCAAAAGTGCCTGTGAAAGCACTCGATCTTGTCCTCTGCGGCATCGAGCATTGCTGAAGTCATCTCCGCTGGATGAGGAGGGATGTCATCGAGCACGGACAAGAAGACCAACCGAAGCCAAATGGAGCCGATGGGGAAAGGAAATCCTCTATGAGTCAAAAGCTCGTACAACACCGTATCACATTGGTCATCCATAAGAGCAGGGTCCACCAAGCGTGCAACAAAACGAGGAACGATTTCCTCAATAGGCACCTTCTATGGTTGTCGGCGAGCATGTGGATGATTACAATGTTGGAGATAGTGCCCTCAGAGTCAATTATTAAATCACAGGCACGTGATTGCAATGATTGAGGGAGGACCTGTCCCAGTAGGACAGTCTTACTCGAGATGATAGTATGCTATCTGGTTTATCTTTATCATCGTGTACTGCTTTAGGTGACCCTACAGGTCACTATTGCACGTTGATAGAGCCCCTAGGATTCTTGCTTGACTACCAGCAGTATGAGGGCGATCATATACGTGGGAGCTGGGGTCTATAAGCACATCCTTAAAAGGTCCCTAGTCGTGGGAGTTTCGAGACAGGGCATCGATACTCCAGAGTAGACTAGTGTATACAGTCGAGACCCCGACGAGGGACGGTGGCCGGTCTTACAAGCCACTGGTGTTAGTTGGTTCACCTAAGATGTATACAGGTGCTCATTGGGTTATGAGTACACCGGAGAGGACTCGCCGGGAACCTTCTAGTTGGTATTATACCTGACTTCAGATAGCAGTTCCCTGGTGACATGTGTATAAGTTAGTTCATCGACCTGAGATCGTCATTTGTCTCGTGTGAGTTCCCACTGTGCTTTGATTACTACCCTACCGCGCTCAAAGGAGACGTGCAAACAGGTTTTAGTTGGGTACAGTCCCGAGCCACATGGAGGCAGTGAGCGGATCTGCAGGGTTTCGTCTCTCCCGGTATTGGGGGTGAGGTCACGCTGTGTCTAGGAGAGCCAGAACATGAAAAGTCCTTGGCCAAGGCAGGAGATTTACTGGTAGGTATTCCAGTAGTATCTCAGGGTGTTCTGGGCTACACTCCGACACGACTTGTACCGCTTTTGGGGGTCTGACTTTTACCAACTCCCTAGGCCTGCCATGCGATGCTCATAGACGAACGGACCGGACTGTACGGATATTGTCACTGACAGGCTCAGTAGGGTGTCAGGATGAGTTCGCTCATCGACGTCCCTTTTGGTCAATAGCTAGTGGCCCGCCACGTATGGCTAATACCTCTGACGTGCTAGTGGTTAAATCCACAGCCATAGTATTGACGAGTCTTTAGAGTCCACCACACACAGTTACTCAAGTTTCGGGCGAAACGCTGTAGAAGCCGTATGGAGATATGGCAGGGTTCGATCAAATACGTGCGGTATTGCATGGATCGTGATCGGACGGATTTTACTAGCCGGCTTTGGTTTAAGCCGGATCCTAGTATTAGACAGTGTAGATTTTGTCTCTTTGTATTTGTATTCAGTGGGAATACAAATGCGGGTATGTATATACAGTCGCGGGGTTTTCCTGTAATTTATTACGGGATCAGCTTTCTAAAGTTGCTAGTTTGTATTCCGTTCCGGCCAGTTCTCCTTTGTTCCTTCACGGCCGGACTTTTGTGATGGAGGGGGTTATTTGCAAGTGTGCAAATTAGCATTTGTGGAGGGGTTATTTGTGATTTGCAAGATTATGAAAGCATCTTTGCTTTTCTTGCATTAATGTGATTTGAATGGATTAGAAGTGGATATGACTTTGTTATCATCATGTTTGGTTGTGGTCACCCTTTTGCTTTTCCTACAATCACCTCCCTTCTTGGTTTTGATTTATTCCCTCCACCATTTGTTAATTGAAGGGGCCGGCCACTTTGAGGGAAATGAGAGGCTTCATTTTGCATGAGTGAAAATCTATCATCTCATTTTAGCTTGCTTGCTAAATTCCTAACACATTTCCAAAATCTCATTGTTTCATTCCTCCATCATGGCAACTTCACAACCCCAAGAGACAAAGTTTCTACACTAGTCTACAGCATTCCTTGGACGCGTCGCCTAGGCAACTTCGCGCCCGAGTTGCCTCGGTCCAGAGGTGGGAGCCCGTAAAAGAAATCGGCTATGTGGTGCCCGTTTCGACGAGGAGGCGACAACCGGAGATTCCGCGGGAGAGCGGAGTGGAGACGAAGACTGAAGGATACGGATCGCTTGGTATAACTCTCTACCCATCTTATTCTTGTATGCTAGTAGCTAGGTTAATGGCCCGATCCGGGTTGATAGTGCGCGGTGGTGCCGGTTTGCAAGTTTCGCAAAGTTTTTCGTTTCCGCGTTTCCGACGTCGGATCGACGGCCGGGGCGCCACCGTGCACTTACATTGGTATCAGAGCCATGACATTAACTTAGTCTAGCTTGCTCTAGTATGTTTAAAGACTCGATCGAACAAAAATCCCAAAAACCGTATTTTTCTTGCATCAGGTTTCTGTCGAAATTTTTTTAGCTCCAAAAATTTTTCAGGGTGTTGCAGAAATATGTGCAGGGTGTTCTAAGACTTCTGGAAAAATTTGGTGGCATGATTCGACTTTTCCACCGCGGAACCGCGGCCAAACACATGCATTGGCCGCGGTTCCGCGGCCATAATGACCCCTTGTTGCACCATTTTTTTCCAGTCTGTCCTAGTCTGTGAAATGGGGTTTTTGGAATATTATTTTTGGGCCCAGATTTTCTGTGAGTGCTACAGTAGTGCTTGGGGCCCACTTCGGTAAATTTGTTCGATCGGATATTTTAAACATGCTAGTTCACAGTATTTACATTATATCTGCGACCGTGAATGTCATTTGATCGGTAAATCCTGTCTATCTGCTATAGCCCTTTTAGACGGATTTGCGAACGTGACATTCACGTTGATGTTCTGTGTTGTGCTGTGATGTTGCGGATCGGTCGTGGGGATAGCCTGGATGCAATGTTAGTACAGTTTTGTTTTATATGTACATTTGATATTGCGGGGCGAGCGTCCGACATGTAGACTGCCGTTACTGCCTGTTTGTATATTATTCTTTTGGGGCACGACCGGGTCAAGGTCGATGTACTCGTTGTATGTATATTTTACTTTCTGTACTAGGATTACCCCGCGGAGGGGTGCACGGGTAGCCGGATTCTAGAGGGCAACGGGCCCGCATCTCATGGCATTGAGACGGAGGGGGCTTTACTCTAGAATTGGCGGGCTATTCGCCGCATTCGTAGGGGGTACAGGTTGACCCAGGAGGGGTGCCCAAGTTACCGGATTCCATGAAGTGCTGGGTGGTCCATTCATGTTGCTGAAGGGGGATGCCTCGCTTCAGGTTTTGGCGGGTAACTTGCCGCGCCCATAGGGGTCTAGGATTTCATTGCACAGGCTATCCACACGACCAGGGGAACGTCGGGTTTCAGTAGCGGCTCTGTGAAACCCGGGGATCCCAGATATCTGTATTGTTCTGTGATGCTGGTTACATTTCTGTGATGTTGCATTTTATCACTCCTTGAGCGAAATATTATATATTAATATATATACTAGTAGATGTTGTATATGTTTTGCATCCGCGTTAGTCCAATCCCTGCTCTGTCGTTAGTTAAGTAACCTAACGGGTGATGACGGGACCCAGTGGCGAATGCGGATGGCATATACGTACATCATTATTTTCGTTCTTTTGTGGTGTGATCAATTGATGGGACTGCGTTGAATCGGATCAATGCAAGATAAACAAACCTATTCTGATTTTGTTGGAACACTTTTTCAAAAAGCTGTTATTGCAAGGGCGTTCTCTTTTGTTTTGCACAGTGGTATTCAGTTGGAATATCCTGCTCCTCAGTCGACGAGGCAAGGGCCGAGATCCTTTCACCGGGAGTGACCCTTTGGACAGAAGTTTGCGTCAGGGCAATAACTTCACTATAGCCGATTACTTTTGTTTTGCATCGTGGTATTCAGTTGGAATATCCTGCACCTCATTCTACGGGGAAAGAGCCGAGATCCCTTCACCGGGAGTGACCTCTTTAGTAAAGGTTTTCGTTACTATATTTTTCTAAAAAGCTATCCGTTCCTTCAACGATATCAAGTTCATTACGTTAAAGGTTTTCGCCAGAAACCATTCGTAGCCCTCCGTCGTTTCATATGGATAGTCAATAAGTATTCAAGCTGTGTTTGTTGGCCAAAGTCAAGGCACAGTGATTGGTATCTATTGGGTATTCATATGCTGCATAGATAGATGCGTTGGTTTGGGACAGTCGTATATCCTTGTTGGCCAAAGTCAAGGGCTTGTACGGGTGGGTTCAAATTAACCTCGAGAACGATGGGTAGAACTTGACATGTGACTTATGATTTGTTGGCCAAAGTCAAGGTCATAAGAGCATGGGGCAAAAATCACATCGGGAGTTTCTAAAGAAACTGAAACTTGTCAGATATGCGCATACCTTCTGGAGTATGATAACGTGAGCGGATTCCGTCACGTTATCATGCGATGATAGTTGGATCCCGATTCCCACTGATGAGTTGGTTTACTCCTCGGGTGATCCCGGCTAATTCTTCTTTCAGGTTTGGGGAAGAATTTGACGTTACAGTGGGAGGTTTTCAGATTAGATAAAGTGATAACCATTCTGATCTAGGTTAGAGTGCACGCTGAGTGTTTCTTTTCTCTCTCTCTTTGGCAGCGACCATGACCCGACCCTTGATTATGACTCCGTAACCAAATTAACCGAACCTTCTTAAACACTGGCTTTTGGATTGTCAGAGTTGCAAACCTCATTGCCACTCCTACTTTTACCCTTTTTCTCCAGGACACCCCGTATTACTATGAACGTCCACTTCCATTGGACAAAACCATCGTATGGTTATCTACGAACTCGAAGGAATTTATTCGAGGATGGTTTCCGGTTCTGGAGAAAACGAATAGGACTATTCAGTTGTTTTTTTCTTTCTACCTTCTCTCAGGTTGCGAGTACTCCTTGGTTTAGGAGATAGTACACCTATTATGCAAATTGGATTGTCTTCTTCCAAACCTTAGGCTGGTGCCGACTGGTAGGGAATGAAGAAAGCCAATTAGCCTAAACGGTGTACAGAAGGTATTAAGTTAAGACAAAGAAAAGGATTAGTAAGATGGCAAAGTAAATTGCGACTGCTATTCACGACCGAACCAAGTATTTTTTCGCCAATCCTAAATCACCTTTGTATTTCTCCAGGACACTCCGTATCACAACGAAGATCCACAGTTTATTTGGATACTCCATCGTATGGTTATATACGAACTCGAAAGGAACTTGTTCCAGTTCGGGGATGGATTCTGGTTCAGGAGAAATAGGAATAAGGTTTATTCGGTTGTCTTTTATCTTCACCTTCTCTCGCATTGCGAGTGCTCCTAGGATTAGGACAGTACACCCATTATGCTTATTGGATAATCTTCTTCCAAACCATAGGCTGGTGCCGAACGGTAGGGAAGGAAGAAAACCATTAGGCTTAAAGGGGTGTGCAGAAGGTAATGACTAAAGACATATAAAGGGATTTGGAGAGATGGAAAAGAATTATACGGTTACAGTTGTGAATCTGGATAATGGAAGAGGCATTACTATGAATACCGGGATACCCCATCGAAACATTTCAATGTTTCAGTTTCACTGTGTACTGTTAAAAGAAAACCGATTTCCTAATTAGACACTTGCTCCGGGGTATGTATTTACCAGGTTTGATTCTCATATCTGTATGGTTTTACAGATGATGAGTGGGAGTAAGTTATTGGGAATTAGGTGATCATCCTCATTATATCGGAATTCGTTGTAATTGGTGATATTTGAGGAAGTCACCTGGGTTGTTTGCCGGACGGCAAATATTTGGTTTTGAATATCCGTTGTTATGCACCAATTTTAAATTGATATATCTATACGTCTATTTTTATAGAGTGAGATGTACCTTTTTGAAATTATGTCTATGACATTTACCTATATCAGTGGATGGTTAGGTAAGGAGCATTAAACAGCGGTGTAATTCTTCATAACCATAGTACAGTTTTCAACCTACAACACACAGGGAATGAGTTATTAGACTCAAGGGACTTATACAGAGTATTGTATATTGTCCAGTGTCCATTAGGACAGAGGGGTTGGTACTCGTACTATATTCTGTTTACTTGTGACTTCTCTAGTTCTTAGACATGTGTTTCGTAGAAATGCAGGTTCTAAGTTTTGAGAAGTTATAGGTATAAGAGTAAAGTAGAGAACCATATTGCAAGTATCGGGATTCTTCAAGGTGATCGAAAATGTAGATACTTGTGTATGGTATTCAGTTGATAGTAATGGTTAAGAGAACACGCTTCTCTTTCAGGTTACTCATAATTGGAAGCACTCCTAAGTTGAGTAACGCTGATCGGCCTGTTTCCATTTAGTTGACATGCACTGGAGACAGCTGCATGATTTGAATCTGGTTCAATTAAATCAGTGCCTCTGTTTCTATATTGGATATAGAACAGTTCATATCTTGACATTGTTAAGGTACGGGGAGTTGTCCAGCTTATGCTTAAAACCAGACTCTGGATAACTCAAGGCACGTTTCTGTAATGGCTGTTTGTGGGTTGACCCGGGCTACGACGAGGGTTGACTTTCTACCATCTGGAAGATCAATAGTGATATTGTTCTAGACTCGCCACAGTTTTAATAAAAATAGATTTTTCAGAAAACAGTAGTGGGAGTATGGTAGAACTGGAAGTGATTCCAGAACCGCAAACGATTACTGAAGATTTGATAAGAACCTAAAGATTCAATCTAGTTTGATATTCCATTAGCCACTCCGCAGATATGGTGGGTAATCTCAGGCACCCGAGAGGTACTTCGGTATGCTCAAGGACGGTGGCAGGGAGGTTCTTGTTTACCCAGACTTTCCATTGCTGTTGTTCCAGACTGTGAGACCCGGCAGGAGGATGAGTATAGCGTCGTTCTGAACTAGCTTTAGAAGTGTACGTCTATATGACTCTGCCAGAGGGTTGTCGTAGTCAGTGGGAGCAGCGGAAGCATAGTGGACAAGTAGCTTATGTCTATTTATAGACTAAAGCAGATATAGCGGAGATAGATCATCTATTTCTGATGTGACAGTCATAGGTTTGACTTCATCAGAATAAGGGATGGATCTGTTAAGAAGGTAGTAGGGTGTGATGTCCTGGTATTTGGATGACATACACAGAGTAGGAAGTGATATTCCTATACTACGATTGGTTATACTTTGGTCGTCACACAGTGGTTTCTCCACACAGGACTTGGATATTATATCAGACATTCTGGTTACTAGATCTATGGTTTTAGATCTAGATTTGGGTAGTTTCCCAATCTGGGTACTTAAGACAGCATTCTATGAGTATTTAGAATGGACGACTCCTGGCACGGTAGTATACTTGCAAGTGATGGAGTCACCCTCTCTAAAGGTGTCTTACAGACTAAAGAGGAGAGGGATGTGCATGATTGGTAGATCACTTGCTTAGACAATTGAGTCAATCATGAGATGTCAAGTACCACACCAGATGTTGTTTTTGCAGTAGGTGCAATGAGTTGATATTGATCCAATCCTGGAGAAACATTCGGAAGCAGTTTTAGAACATAAGTGAATGTTCTAGGGATATGATAACGGCAACCTTTTTTAGGAGACGGTTATCATTCCAGGCATCCAAGGTGACCTGGTTGGCAGAGTGGCTGTCAAAGTTATAGTTTTCCCTCTGACGAGGGGCAGTATTTTGGACAGGTGGTCCAGGTGGATAATGAGGGAAGGATGGCGCAGGATACTGATTAAGTTCAGTTGTTGATACAGTCTAAGAAGTTTGGATTTGGAGTTCATTTATGAGCTAGGTCCCATCAGATATCCAGACATATTCTAAGATAGGTATTACTCATTTCGGGAGATGGCTTTCTCCGCAAACTTGAGATAAAAAGAGACATAGAAAGAAACATCAGAGCGGATTCACTCACTGAGGCTATTCCTCGAACGCAATAGTTTCACAAATGAGCTTTGTGAGACTGACTAGTAGAGGAGTTGGGTGTTCGGTATCACACGGGCTGTGAGTATGCGACATCGCAATAATTAGCCTTGAGTGCAAGTGGGAGATTGTTGGAGATAGTGCCCTTAGAGTCAATTATTGGATCACAGGCACGTGATTGCAATGATTGAGGGAGGACCTGTCCCAGTAGGACAGTCTTACTTGAGATGATAGTATGCTATCTGGTTTATCTTTATCATCGTGTACTGCTTTAGGTGACCCTACAGGTCACTATTGCACGTTGATAGAGCCCCTAGGATTCTTGCTTGACTACCAGCAGTATGAGGGCGATCATATACGTGGGAGCTGGGGTCTATAAGCACATCCTTAAAAGGTCCCTAGACGTGGGAGTTTCGAGACAGGGCATCGATACTCCAGAGTAGACTAGTGTATACAGTCGAGACCCCGACGAGGGACGGTGGCCGGTCTTACAAGCCACTGGTGTTAGTTGGTTCACCTAAGATGTATACAGGTGCTCATTGGGTTATGAGTACACCGGAGAGGACTCACCGGGAACCTTCTAGTTGGTATTATACCTGACGTCAGATAGCAGTTCCCTGGTGACATGTGTACAGGTTAGTTCATCGACCTGAGATCGTCATTTGTCTCGTGTGAGTTCCCACTGTGCTTTGATTACTACCCTACCGCGCTCAAAGGAGACGTGCAAACAGGTTTTAGTTGGGTACAGTCCCGAACCACATGGAGGCAGTGAGCGGATCTGCAGGGGTTCGTCTCTCTCGGTATTGGGGGTGAGGTCGCGCCGTGTCTAGGAAAGCCAGAACATGAAAGTCCTTGGCCAAGGCAGGAGATTTACTGGTAGGTATTCCAGTAGTATCTCAGGGTGTTCTGGGCTACACTCCGACACGACTTGTACCGCTTTTGGGGGTCTGACTTTTACCAATCCCCTAGTCCCGCCATGCGATGCTCATAGACGAACGGACCGGACTGTACGGATATTGTCACTGACAGGCTCAGTAGGGTGTCAGGATGAGTTTGCTCATCGACGTCCCTTTTGGTCAATAGCTGGTGGCCCGTCACGTATGGCTAATACCTCTGACGTGCTAGTGGTTAAATCCACAGCCATAGTATTGACGAGTCTTTAGAGTCCACCACACACAGTTACTCAAGTTTTGGGCGAAACGCTGTAGAGGCCGTATGGAAATATGGCAGGGTTCAATCAAATACGTGTGGTATTGCACGGATCGTAATCGGACGGATTTTACTAGCCGGCTTTGGTTTAAGCCGGATCCTAGTATTAGACGGTGTAGATTTTGTCTCTTTGCATTTGTATTCAGTGGAAATACAAATGCGGGTATGTATATACGGTCGCGGGGTTTTCCTGTAATTTATTACGGGATCAGTTTTCTAAAGCTGCTAGTTTGTATTCCGTTCCGTCCAGTTCTCCTTTGTTCCTTCACGGCCGGACTTTTGTGATGGAGGGGGTTATTTGCAAGTGTGCAAATTAGCATTTTTGGAGGGGTTAATTGTGATTTGCAAGATTATGAAAGCATCTTTGCTTTTCTTGCATTAATGTGATTTGAATGGATTAGAAGTGGATATGACTTTGTTATCATCATGTTTGGTTGTGGTCACCCTTTTGCTTTTCCTACAATCATCTCCCTTCTTGGTTTTGATTTATTCCCTCCACCATTTGTTAATTGAAGGAGCCGGCCACTTTGAGGGAAATGAGAGGCTTCATTTTGCATGAGTGAAAATCTATCATCTCATTTTAGCTTGCTTGCTAAATTCCTAACACATCTCCAAAAGCTCATTGTTTCATTCCTCCATCATGGCAACTTCACAACCCCAAGAGAAAAAGTTTCTACACTAGTCTACAACATTCCTTGGACGCGTCGGCTAGCCAACTTCACACCCGAGTTGTCTCGGTCTCGAGGTGGGAGCCCGTAAAAGAAATCGGCGATGTGGTACCCGTTTCGACGAGGAGGCGACAATCGGAGATTCTGCAGGAGATCGGAGTGGAGACGAAGACCGAAGGACACGAATCGCTTGGTATAACTCTCTACCCATATTATTCTTGTATGCTAGTAGCTAGGTTAATGGCCCGATCCGGGTTGATAGTGCGCGGTGGTGCCGGTTTGCAAGTTTCGCAAAGTTTTTCGTTTCCGCGTTTCCGGCGTCGGATCGACGGCCGTGGCACCGCCGTGCACTTACATACAAGCCATAGCTCTTATCTGCTAAAATAATTCTCTAAAAGTGAGAGAGAAGAGAAGCATTGCTTCAAATTATAAAGAGAGACATTTAAGTCTAGGCACAGAAAATTTAATGCATGATGGAACTGTTTCCAAGCTCTGCATTGGGAAAGAGAAGTTTGACTCAGGAAAAGTAAAGAAAGAAGGCAAAAAGACACCTTCGGTAAAGAGACAGCGCCTCACGTGCAAAGCACGAGATCGCTCGTGCCGAGAGCGCCAGCGCTGAGAGTGAAAGACTCTGAGGCAGTGCCTCACGTGCAAAGCACGAGAGCGCTCACGCCGAAAGCGCCAGTGCTAAGAGTCAAAGACTCTAAGGCAGCGTCTCATGTGCAAAGCACGAGAGCGCCAGCGCCAAGTGCCACAGCGCTAAGAGTCAAAGACTCTAAGGCAGCGCCTCACGTGTAAAGCACTAGACCGCCAAGCGCTAGAACTAAATGTTCTCCATAATTGGATCAAAGATCCAACTGAGATGAATGAATCATCAAATTACAGAATCAAATTCTGTTGAGGAAATACTCCTCAAATCTTTCCAAACAAGAAAGATTGTGCTCTGTAAATCAGAGCACCGTTGGATCAAAGATCCAATGGTGATTAAAAATCACCAAGATACAGAACAATCTCAGTATGGGAAAATAATTTCCCAATCTTGTTAAATAACAAGAAAGATGTCTTCTGTAAAACAGAAGCCCTAGGATCAAAGGTCCAACGGTGGGAAACATTCCCCAAATCAATCAGAAATCTCTCAATAAGAGATTTACTTAACTGATTCAACAAATCAGCCTCCCCTATATAAAGGACCCAAGACTTCAAGTCTTGTACAGAGGAACCCTCCCATAAGCTTGAAGTTCTCAGAAAAGAAAAAGAGAAGAGCAAGCTCTAAGAAGAAGAAATTTTCTTCAAAGTAAATGATAATAAGTGAGATCATAACATCTCCTCGATTTTTAAGAGTTTAACGCTCACATCATAAGAATTCAGTTCTTTTTCTAGATCACCGATCCATAAGACAAGATTTTTCACAAAAACAAAAAAATCATAGCATCTCATCAAAAAGAGAAGAACTTAGTTCTTAGATCCATGAGACAAAGTCTCTTATAAACCGAGAATTTAATTCTCAGAGCACAGAACTGATCAGAGCTACCAAAGAAGAGCCTTAGCGCTCCAATTTAAAAAGAAGCCTCTTAGCGCTCCAAGTCTGGCGCTCAGCGCCCAGCGCTCCAAGCGCTATTTTAAAAGAAGCGCCTTAGCGCCCTAAGTCTGACGCTCAACGCCCAGCGCTCTAAGCGCTATTTTAAGAGAAACGCCTTGACGCTCTATTTTAAAAGAAGCGCCTTAGCGCTCAAAGTCTGGCGCTCAGCGCCAAGTGCGCCACGTACTCCTCACGTGGGCGCTATTCTAAAAGAAGCGCTTTAGCACCGCGCTCAGCGCCAAGCGCTCCACGTGCTCCCCACGTGGGCGCTATTTCAGAAGAAGCGCTTTAGCGCTCCAAGTCTGGCGCTCAGCGCCAAGCACTCTGTACATAAAGCACTCTGCGCCATAAAGAGTGTTCAACACTCAATAAAAAAAAAAGAAAGTGGGTGTCAGTAGCCCAATATATGTTTAGCAGTATGTGCACAGAGAAAGGACTATGTCCTAATAAGTGTCTAACACTTTATAAAAAAAAACAAGAGAAATGGTAGAGACTCAGTGGGCTTAGCCCAAATTGGCCAAACTCATAATCAACTGAGCCAATGCGCTCTTTAATGGACTCAGTCCCAAGCAAGATTATCAAATCTTTGATGAACATTCACTGGTTCAAGGATACATCTCTCCACACCTTTGATACATGTCGTTATAATTCTTTAACATCTTCAGAGAGGTGGAGGGTCCAAATAACCAATAACTTTTGGTGCATCCCCAAATTGGCTAAACCAGAACCCCACAGACTATGACGTCTTTAAACCCTACAGACTATGATGTCTTTAAACATGGACCATGATGTCCTTAAACTCCATGGACTATGATGTCCTTAAACTTATGGACCACAATGTCCCTAAACTAAAACGATAGAGTCTAAACACTTTTTCGTTGGGTATGATCTCAAAATCCTGTTTAGTAGATCTTAGTCTAAAATTAGACTAACGTATCCTCAACAAACGTTTGAGTTGACCTTAGTCTATAACAAGACTAACGGTCTTTAAACCAACCCAAACCCAAATTTAAGAAAATACGGATTTGGACTAATCCATGCCCTACGGGCGACAGCATAAATTAGTTTTCGTATACAATCCACGAGCAACCAAAAATAAAAAAAAAACACACGACACGAAGTGACCTTCTGGAGCAGGAGAAAGTGGTTACCGCGATGAGGTAACGTAAATAACTGCAAGGGCTTGCGCCTGCAGAGAAGAGCGTCCCTACAATCAAAAACCCCTCACAATAAGAGGGAATCTGACGAAGTTTGCTACAACGGCCGCATCCGTCTAAAACTCTGATACACGATGCCATAAATCAACTTGGCATCTTCAGAGAGGTGGACGGATAAAACCCAAATAGCATCTGCCCACAAATTTAGGCAAGACATTCTGTCTTCCCGGTTTTCGGCGGTGAACAGACTCTGGCACGCTCGGTGGGACATTTTCCTCTTTCTACTCCACACTTCGTGTGTCGTGTTCGCGAACGAATCGCGGTTTAATTTGGTTGCCCCTGGATTCGAGGTACTAAGATTTGGTGTCTTGTTCTCGTGCAGAGAAAATAGCTTCCAACTGCACCTGCTGCAACAACAACTCCCACTCCGTCCTCGCCGGAGGAGTGACCTATGAGCCCCAAGCGGCCTCCATCTTCACCATGCCAGTGGAACAGGTGACTAAAGCCACCACTGGACTGTTCTTCGGGACCATTCTCCCGCCGATAAGCTTCAACTCCCTAAAGCCACCACCAGAGGTTCCAAACAAGTCGGTTTTCGATCGGCTTACAACTACCATGTCCTCTCAACGAGTCGTTCAAGTCCAACGCCTCGGTCTTTAACAAACTAGGCCAAAGCTCAAGTGGGACCGTGAAGAAGCCTACTATACCCGAAGGAGTATCCCGAAGCGGATAGTGATTGATCTGTAATTATGTGTTTGTAGAATAACCGCAATCAATAACGGTGTCGCGTGTAGCTAGACCGAGATGAGTACGAGTCGTTCTCAGGGAAACGTTGAATCTTTTACTCTTACTTTAGATGTGTTGAAAAAAGAGAGGAGGGATAACGAATATTGTAGAATGGTTTCTAGATCTACGTTAAGCACTAATGCAAAATATAGATCTAGATTATTTATGGATGTAGTTAATATAAGAAGGGGCTTGTAGGGTCCGTTAGGATTTAGTAGTTATGGATGATTAATTAAAAATTACCCTTTTTTATCCTTTAATAGATTTAAAACTAGAACGACAGAGATGCATGTAGATTAGGGTTTCTGGAGGGAAAAGGGTTCCCACTATTAACCCCTATCTCGACATGGAACTCCGTTCATATCTAGCCTTTACCAAAATAATCATTAATCTAATCACTAATCGCGGTCGAGACTAACAATAAATTGGTAGCGCGCTCGATTAGGATGTTAATGATTCTTTTGATAAATTTTATAAAATTTATAGGACGTAAAAAGAGTTTAGGTATTTTCATCATCCATTAACCTATCCTAATCCTATGAACCCTAACAAGCGGAGAATTACTCGCGCATGTTGGGAGAAAAAGAGATGGAGAGAAATTGCATAATTAAACTACGAAGAAATAGAATAAGAAAAAGAAAGCTACCTTTATTAATCAACAATATTCATTACACTTTGATCCCTTAGAAAATGATTACAAATACTAGTTTGCTTCTCGATCTCTTCTAAGGAGGTAGACGAACCGTTGATGATCAGCCTGGATGCATGAGCCGCCTTGGACTTCATGATCTCGTCGGCTTGATGATTTTTCCAAGAGGCTCTCGGTCCTTATTTATAGTCCCAGAGCCAGAACCCTACCTTCCTAATTTGGAAACTAGTTGTTACGATTCTAACCAAAAAAATCCAGAATCCCAACTCCCTTAAAGTGCGGCGGAACCGCGGCCATTGGATGGATTTGACCGCGGATCCACGGTCTTATGGTGGGATCTTGGCCTTAAATTTCTTGTGGCTTCTTCTGGTGACACGTGGTGATCTTTTGAATCTCTGGAAACTGAAAATCTTTTCTACGTCACTGCCAGAATTGATTTCTTTAGTTTACTTTCTTAATTAGGTAGGTTTGTTTTGCCAACTTTGATTTCCTTGATTTCTGCCCTGCAAATTCTGCACAATATCTCAACAAATAATATTCAGTAGAATTTGTTATATTCAGATATTAACTTAACCACTAAGAATTGGTCAAAGGTATTTAATAAGGTAACCATATTTAATTGGGCCAAATGTTACATGAATAATATATGCTTACTTTTTCCTACCAAATGTTAATTATAATATATAAACACATGAAAATGGTATTTTTACATATAAACTCTCATATGTATCATATATTATAATAAACACCTTTCATTATATAGAAATAGTAGGAAAAATGTCATATTAAATGTGCAGTTTTATCAACTGAACAAATACCCCCAAACTTATCTTTGATCGTCCCGAGCAAACTAGTTTATTCAAGAGAAGGAGAAAAAGAAAGGAGAAAACTAAGCACACTTTCGTAGGCAAACACGATTGCACTGAGCGCGTGCAACAAGCCGTTAAACCTCTAGGTGTCCCTAGTAGAAGGAGTGTTGTCTCCTGAGGGTTTTCAGCGGATTACACCCACAAAATCTTATAATAAAAGAGAGATGGTGAAAGTTACATATAAAAATAAGAACTATAAAAGAAAGACATTGAAAATTAGAGTTTCCAACTAATACTAGCTTTTCGGTTGTCATGAGCCATATCTTAATAGTCATGAAAAATTGTTAGAAATCACATCATCCCTCAATAAAACATCGTCTTTATTTTTTGTTCCTACCTTTCATCCAAACATCGATCATATACCCCTACGTGTGTGTATAGAACATCCCCACACTCGGAGAATTCAATTCAAGCTATCATACTCTTGTCCATCTACCTCAGTACTTTTTAATTTGATGAATATTTATATGGATTCGCTCACACATTTTCATGCGACCGTTAATACTTCTTGAGGTACTAACCGACCGATTACTTATGTGCTTACTGATTAGGTGATAGTATTTTCCTCGTCTTGCACTACCTAAGGCTTAGCAGTGACTCCCAGACCAGTTGGTCTAAGGCACTAGGTGATGAAGCACCCTCGCTATATTTTTTTATTGTTGCCTTGGCGATAACAAAACCAGTGTTCATTTTTTTCTTCACCATTTTATGTTTTATTCATTTTTTTTATTTCCTTCATACTTTGGCTTTTAGACAAGAGCATTACAAAGTATCCTCTACTATCCCGAGTTTCAAGACATGTGTAAGTGCATATAGTAGGGTATCAACATTCAAATGTTTGTCTTCCAGAATAGAAATTATTTTTCAGACTTATTTTTATCCTCAGATTAGTGACTTCCTTCATCTTACTAACCCTTGGGACAACAGCTCATAACTACTTATTACCAGATCGTTTAAGAAAACTTCTAATTTTCTTGGTTTTCTTAAACTATTCCTATATTTTGGATGTAATTTTTCACTTTCTACTCTTTTGTTATAAATTTTTTTTTAAAATTTTTGAAAATGTTGTGCTTATGCAAAGTATGATGCAAATTGATGTGTAAATAAGCACAAACCTCCTCCAAACCTGTTTACAGCAGTGTCCTCACTGATGTCATCTGTTAAGCTCAAAAACCTGTGGACTTGGGAGGAAATTATTAATAGGGGTAAGAATATATGAAAGTGAAAATCCTCCCCCAAACTTATTTTTGGCTCACAATTTTATAAAAATCATTTTCTTTCAAGAGCCAAAATATCCCCTCCCTCAAACTTGAGTTAAACTATGTTAATCTTTTAAAATCACACGAGGGGGTCAAGGTTATTGGTCAATGCCAAGGTTTGCAAAGACCGAAGGTCAACACCAACCATTCAAAAATTTTATCGATGAAGCACCAAGGTTGGTGGAAGAACATGTCACCTTTCGACGTGAAGAAGTGGGGAGGTGATAAGAGGTGTAATGGAAAAGGATTGCATCTCAATTTGGAGAGACGGCACAGTGATAGTGATGATGGATTACTCGCATTATCATGATTGTCCAGAAGAAGGGGTGGAGGTTCAATTTCTTTGTCTTGGAGTTGATTCATCTCAACACCCGCGTCTTGTAAAAATGCGAGTTCATCAGCGAAAATTTCCTCAAAGCTTTCGTCGATACCAAGAATAATGTCATCAGAAAAAATGGGGTGATCGTCAGACTCTATAAAAAGTTCCTCGTCAGCGTTAAATGTTGACCCGGACAACTCGGTGGAAGAGTCCTTGTCAAGCAACGACATATAAAAAGAGTCAGAATTATGAGGTTGATCAAATTCGCTGCTGTCGACATCCATTAATTCGACAGAACACACATGAGCATAGGGTTCGGAGGGTTCACTTCCCAACTTGTAAATTCTTTCCAAAGGATAGGGTCATAGAGCCGTTTCTATAATTGATTACGGCGTTGGAAGTGGCCAAAAAGGGTCGACCGAGTATCACCGGGATTTGATTGCATGGGTTTGCCACAGGTTGTGTATCAATAACGATAAAGTCCACAGGAAATATAAATTCCCCGATTTTGACTAACACATCCTCTAGCTCACCCCTAGGTCTGGTGATAGATCGATCAGCCATCTGAAGAGTGCAATGCGCAGGTTTTAACTCTCTGATCCCTAATTGCTCATAAACAGAATACGGAAACAAGTTAACACTAGCACCTAAATCGAGTAGAGCACGATTGATATTTTTACCCCCAATAGAAATAGAAATTGTAGAACTTCCGGGGTCCTTTCGTTTCTTGGGTAGTTGTTGTGTAAAAGCTGTGCTCACATTACTCGCAAGGAAAACTTTTTTAGGTACTTGAACTTTTCTCTTCCTAGTGCACAAGTCCTTTAGGATTTTCGCATATGACGGAACTTGTTGAATAACATCTAGGAGAGGAATGTTTATGTTAACTTGCTTAAAAATTTCCACAATCTTCTCCATTTATGGACTTGGTCTGTTGCCCCTAAACCTGTTTGGATAAGGTGCTTTATCAATAAGGGTTTGGTCCAACATTGGAGAAGATTGTGGGGATGGAGTGGATCCCAGAATTAGAGTGGGGATCATTTTAGATAGATTTGTGGAAGTGGGCTGAGGGTTCGAGCCTTAGGGAAAATGGAGAATAGGCTCGGATGAAGGTGGGAGACTAGACGAATTAGGGGAAGAAGTAGAAGCTGGGGTATCATTGGTGTCACTAACATCATCACATTGCTCACCCACTATGTTATTCAGCACTTTTCCCGATCTCGACGTAGTAATGGCATTCACATTATGATTTTGTGAATGGCCAGGATTCGGTAGGGGTTGAGATGGGAGCTTCCCTTTCTCTCTCGCACTCATTGCGGCGTTTAACTGTGCGAGTTGGTTTTCTATTGATTTAATACTCTCACCATGGGAGGTGGAGTCTTTCTTTATGGTATCAATAGAAGACTTCATCTCAGCCGACAATTGCATGGAATGTTTCATGAACATATCCAAAGTTTGTGCAAGTGAAGAGTTGTCAGTACCGGCCACTTGTTGTGTAGAAGTGTTGGCCGGATTTTGGAAATTTTGTGACTGAAAGGGGAGCTGATTCTGTGGTTGTGGTTGCTGTGGAGGAGGTCTTTGATAATTGCTTTGTTGGTTTTGATTCCAAGCAAAGTTAGGATGATTCCTCCATCCTTGATTGTACGTGGAAGAATAAGGGTCGTTTCTAGGTCGCTGCTGAAAAGCAGCATTAGTTTGAAACGATGCATTCATAGGACATTCTTCCGTTAAGTGTGAAGGATCCGAACAGCAACCACAGACGGTCTTAGGAAGCATGACCTGATTTAGGGAGAACGATGAGAACTTGTTCTCAATAGCGTCGAGTTTCTTCTGTATCGCTGCCATTTCGGCTTTTACTGCAATGGAAACATCGAGCTGATGAATACTTCCCTTAGAAGAAGGTGGTCTTACGCTTTCCCACTGCAAAGTGTGTTCAGCAAGGTCTTCCAGATATTTCCAAGCTTCACCGTCGTCTTTAGACATGAAATTGCATTGACAATTTGTTTCAAGCATCTGCTTTATCTCTGGATTAATGCCCTCATATATAATTCGGCATAAATCCCATCTATTGATTCCATGATGAGGACATTGGACAAGCAGATCTTTGAAACGTTCAAAGCACTTCCAAAATGGTTCATTGGGAAGCTGGGTGAACTGGTTGATCTCGCTCCTAACACGGGCGGTCTTATGGTTTGGGTAAAACTTCTTAAGAAATGCTATTACGAATTCATCCCAATTAGTGATAGAGTGTGCGGCAGTATTATAAAGCCATTTTTCTGCCAAGTCGCACAGAGTGAATGGGAGAAGACGCAAGCGCATAGCATCGACAGTCAACTGTGAAGTACCCATCATTGCGCATACATTTTCGAATTTGGTGATGAAAACGTACGCGTCTTCCGACTCAATCCCGTGAAATTTGGGCAGCAGATTGATGTAGTGGGGTTTAATTTCGAAACTATCCCCGTTAGCTGGTGGAAGAGATAGACAAGTGGGAAGAGGACCACGGATAGGATAGCATCTCTCTTGGAGAGAGATGCGCGGTTGATTCTGCGCACCTACGGGCGGTGGCAGCGTGGTGTTATAATCTGATGGAGTACCGTCTATCTCGGTTGATGTGGTGTGTGGTGGGGGAAAAGAAGATGAAGAAGTACCGACTTCGGCATCGATAGCAGGAACACGAACAAGACGGGCACTAGAATCCCGTGTCTAGCCGAGCATGCACTAAGCGGGTTTAGTGCAAGTGGCAGCGTGTGTGCGCTTTAAAATTGGTCTGTTTTGAAAAAAATGGGACTTAAGACAAATCACACAAAAATGCACAAACAACCCTAGAACTAAGGTTACCTAGGTCCAGTCTCTAGACCGCTTCTAGACTTCCAAAGGACAAGCCGCAGGATCAATCCTCTACCACCTCTTTACTACTCTTGTGGCCAGGTAAATGCCAGGTAAGTGGGAGGTATCCGCTATACGAATCACTGAAAATAGCGGGTCTAATTGAGTAACCACTCGCCTTAGACACACTTGCCTAGACACCACAAAAGTAATGCGGATAAGCGATAGATTACCCACGACCTTCCTCTGTCCTTATTGAGCGCGACAGTCCTTAGAGTATGGTCTAGATATTTTTAAAATTAATGTAGGGTTGATGCAGATGCTCGGTTTATGATTTGTGGGGCTTAGGAAGGGTGATGAAATCCCCACCTAATCTTGATTTGGTCTTTGCCCCTTAAAGTCCGTATTAAAATATGCAAAACAAAACCAATCACAAAACTTTGCAAAAAGATTTTTGAGCGGCGATATTTTGCAAAGAATCCTGCAGAAAAGAGATTTTATTGGATTTCAGAGGAGAGAGAAAGAGGTTAGAATCTTACCAGAGAGTTTTGGAGCCCTAGATCACCTAACCGGCCGCGCTTCCGCCGCGAATGAGCTCCTTTGCCGCGCTTCCGCCGCGGAGTAGATGGATCAGTTGATGAAAAAAATTTCTGTGGCCTTGTGTACTCCTCTGGATCTCTATGAATGTCTCTGTCTTTCTGTTTCCTCAATTCTGTGACTCCAGATTCCCTCGTAAAAATCACACAATTCGTTAAATATACGATTTGCAGTTTTGTTTTAATTATGATATAGATCGAATAAGAATTCAACACAAATAGTAAGAATAAAAAATTACGCACGTTTCCCCGGCAACGGCGCCATTTGATTGATGTGAAAATTTGTGTTTGTAGAATAACCGCAATCAGAACGGTGTCGCGTGTAGCTAGACCGAGATGAGTATGGGTCGTCCTCTGGGAAACGTTGAATCTTCTATTCTTACTTTAGATGTGTTGAGAAAGGGGGGGAGGGAAAAAGAATATTGTAGAATGGTTTCTAGATCTACGTTAAGCACTAATGCAAAATATAGATCTAGATTATTTATGGATGTAGTTAATATAAGAAGGAGGCTTGTAGGGTTCGTTAGGATTTAGTAGTTATAGACAATTAATTAAAAGTTACCCTTTTTATCCTTTAATAGATTTAAAACTAGAACGACGGTGATGCGTGTAGATTAGGGTTTCTGGAGGGAAAATGAATCCCACTCTTAACCCTTATCTCGACACGGAACTCCGTTCATATCTAGCATTTATCAAAACAATCATTAATCTAATCTCTAATCGCGGTCGGAACTAACAAAGAATTGTTAGTGCATCCGATTAGGATGTTAATGAATCTTTTGATAAAGTTCATAAACTTTATAGGACTTAAAAAGGGTTTAGGGATGTTCATCATCCATAAACCTACCATAATCCTACGAACCCTAACAAGCGGAGAATTACTCGCGCATGTTGGGAGAAAAAGAGATGGAGAGAAAATGCATAATTAAACTACGAAGAAATAGAATAAGAAAAAAAAATCTACCTTTATTAATCAACAATATTCATTACACTTTGATCCCTTAGAAAATGATTACAAATACTAGTTTGCTTCTCGATCTCTTCTAAGGAGGTAGACGAACCGTTGATGATCAGCCTGGATGCGTGAGCCGTCTTGGACTTCATGATCTCGTCGGCTTGATGATTTTTCCAAGAGGCTCTCGGTCCTTATTTATAATCCTAGAGCCAGAAGCCTAGCTTCCTAATTTGGAAACTAGTTGTTACGATTCTAACCAAAAAAATCCAGAATCCCAACTCTCTTAAAGTGCGGCGGAACCGCAGCCGCTGGATGGATTTGACCGCGGATCCGCGGTCTTATGGTAGGATCTTGGCCTTAAATTTCTTGTGGCTTCTTCTGGTGACATGTGGTGATCTTTTGAATCTCTGGAAACTGAAAATCTTTTCTACGTCACTGCCAGAATTGATTTTTTTAGTTTACTTTCTTAATTATGTAGGTTTGTTTTGCCAACTTTGATTTCCTTGATTTCAGCCCTGCAAATTCTGCATAATATCTCAACAAATAATATTTAGTAGAGTTTGTTATATTGAGATATTAACTTAACCATTAAGAATTGGTCAAAGGTATTTAATAATGTAAGCATATTTAATTGGGCCAAATGTTACATGGATAATATATGCTTACTTTTTCCTACCAAATGTTAATTATAATATATAAACACATGAAAATAGTATTTTTACAGATAAACCCTCATGTGTATCATATATTATAATAAACACCTTTCATTATATAGAAATAGTAGGAAAAATGTCATATTAAATGTGCAGTTTTATCAACTGAACAGATAGCTATGCCAACTCCGATAAACGAAGTCATCAAAGGGGCTTCTCCTACCAAGGGATCGGTTTTCACAAGACTATCTGTTCCAACTCCCGTCTCAGGCGAAGTCACCAAGGCTGCCTCCCCTGCCTAAAGGTCAGTCTTTGACAGGTTGGACGTTTCTTCTCGGCGGACGTCGGTTTCAATAGGCTGGCACCAATGGTAGCCCTTCACCAGAACAGGGGGCGTGAAGAAACGTCCAACCTGTTCCTGAGCCAATGCCGTCTGCATGACATGCTCGACGTCGCCACTGGCGCCGAGTAAGGAAAGCTGGGGGCAGTTCCTCTTTTGGATTGACTCCACCAGCTCCGATAATGGAAATTAATGCTGCTGTTCCTACTTGGACAACTTTGAACCACTCTGGAGGGTGTGCAAGAATTCTCCAACCGCCGTGCTAAAAAGATCTCCTCCACCTGTGGAGATCGCTACAAAGACAAAGCCGTAGCAGTCCCCTCAGCGGCTGTCCTCCAAAATTCATAAGGTCTAGCGGAGAGTCCAAGGCTCAGTAATCGACAAAGACTACTCCTGTCGATCCAAGAAAATGAAAGGTCAACAAGAAGGGGACCATCCCACCGCCACGCTATGAAACGTATCGTCTGCCCGGGTGCCTATTGTAGCAACCCCCTCGGCTTCAACTACCCATAAAAAGAGGAGGCCGACGAAGATCACTATGCCTGCGACAAACCTCAAAGGTACTGAACCCAGATGCTTCAAGTCTGGGGGCATGGTAGTGCATACTGTTTATATGGCTTCCGAAATAGAGGAAAACTGTGATTCTATGGGTCAACAAAACTCAGGAGCAGCAACCAAAGCTCCAGGAGATGTGATGAAAACTCAGGAGAAATACCGACTTTAGGATCGATGGGGGAAACACGGACAAGACGGGCACTAGAATCCCGTGTCCAGCCGAGCTTGCACTAAAGGGTTTAGCACAAGTGGCAGCGTTGTGATAATTAGGGGAAAAGTTGGTTGGTGTTTGTTTTGAAAAATACGGTTTTTGAAAAATAAAATCACAAAAAATGCACACACCACCCTAGATCTAGTGGTCACCTAGGTCAAGGCTCTAGACCGCTCCTAGACTTCCAGAAGACAAGTCGTAAGAAAAATCCTCTACTGTCTCTTTGCCCCTTCTGTGGCCAGGTAAGTGCCAGGTAAGTGGGAGGTTCTCCACTACGTAAGTAGTGGGCCTAATTAAGTAACCACTTGCCTTATACACACTTGCCTTAGACACCACAAAAGAAATGCGGATAAGCAATAGATTACCCACGACCTTCTTCTGTCCTAATTGAGCGCGACGGTCCTTAGAGTCTTGTCTAGATATTTTTTAGTTAATGAGGGTGATGCGGATGCAAGTTTGTGATTTTTGGGGCTTAGGAAGGGTAATGAACTCCCCACCTAATCTGAATTTGGTCTTTGCCCCTTAATTTCCGTGTTAAAATATGCACAAACAACCAATTTCAAGAATTGCAACAAATTTATTTTTTAGCGGCGTTGAATTTTGCAAAGAATCCTGCAAGAAATTGATTATTGGACTATATCAGAGAGGAGAGGAGAGAACAGAGAGTATACCTGAAAAAATTGGTACAGTGATCACCTTAAACGGCGGCGGAACCGCCGCAAAAACGCCTAATTGGCCGCGGTTCCACGGCTTGATGGGGGAATTAGGGTTTGAAAATTTTTGTGCAGGTTCCTGTACTTCTCTGGATTCTTCAGATCTTCTCTGAATCTTGATCTCTCTGCTGCAATGATTCCAAATTCCCTCACGAAAATTCAAACACTAATCGTTAAGCACTTGAAGCGAATCTTGGATAAAAATTTGATGGAATAATAATTTTTCAACTCAAATAACGAAAACGAACAAAATAGCACACATCCCCGGCAACGACGCCATTTGATTGAATCGTATAAGTTGTGATGAAATGTAAAGTGTTCACAATCAAAGATATTTATACCGCAATCAATTAACGGTGTCGATGTAGCGCATTAATGAATACGGATCGTCCACTGAGATGTATATTTTGATCAATCTTGTTTTAGATGAGTCGAAATGAAAAGATAAAAGAAATTGCAAGAAAATTGATTTAAGATTTAAAAGATTTGATTTCAAGAAACATAAAGAAAATAGATCTAGAATCAAGAATCAATAAAGATCAAGAAAATATCCAAATAGTTTGAATTATCAAGATTTGTAAAGAGACTTGTAGGAATCGATCCAATCGATAGTGATGAAGAAGAATTATGATTATAAATTCTTATCTATTGATGATTTGTTGCTAGATCGATGACGATCAACGAGAATTAGGGATCTATTGAAGAAACTAGGGTTTCTCCTTCTACCTCTTGTCCTTTCATTGATTAGCATTCAAATTCTAGCCTCTAAGAAATTCAATCATCGATCGTTGATCTCTAATTTGGAGCGAAAACATTCAAGAAAGCATCTCGCTCAAATTAGGTTGTCGATGATTCAATTTTCTAAAGTTTACAAAACTCATAAGACTTAAAAATCGTTCAAGAATTTAATCATCATCATCTACCTATTTTCTCGATCCCTCCACAAGCGGAGTTTTCACTCAAACATCATGAAAAAGATAACAATCAAGAATTGGTAACTCATCATAATGCTCAAATGTAAAGAAAAGCAAGATCAAGAATTTTCACCTTTATAAATCAACGTTTCGTTACAATTCGCTCAAAGATTACAAGATTTTGAAGAGAGAACTCAATCGTCGAAACTAGCTTTGCATCGTCTTTTTGAGTCGCGGATCGTCGTAGATCTCTTGCTCGGATGAAGATCGGCGTCGCTTCAAAAGGCTCGTTGAAGGCTTGCTTTGGCTCAGTACTCGGTGGATCTTGATTTGGATCAAATTGTGCCACTCAATTTGATTTTGAAATGATTTGGATCTACAATTTTCACCACTCAAAATGATTACCCTCCAAATTCAACAACCTCCAAATTCTAGATCTAGATCCATTTTTATAACCACTCATTTGAATCTTCCCTCTAAAGCTAGGTTGTTAGAGAGAGTCTTCTAGAAGAAGTTTGTTGGAGGGAATATTCTAGAATAAGGTTGTTGGAGAGAGCCTTCTAGAAGAAGTTTGTTGGAGGGAATATTCTAGAATAAGGTTGTTGTAGAGAGCCTTCTAGAAGAAGTTTGTTGGAGGGAATATTCTAGAATGAGGTTGTTACAAGGAATATTCTAGAGGAAGGTTGTTACAAGGAGCCTTCTAGAAGAAGGTTGTTATAAGGAATATTCTAGAGTGAGTTTGTTATGCAGAGCCTTCTGGAAGAAGCCACGTGGTCTTTGAGAGTCTTCTGGAAGCTTGGCCTACAAGAAGGCATGTGGAGAAATATGAGCTGGTGATGTGTCTAACAGGCCGCGGATCCGCGGCGGATAGGCCAACTTGGCCGCGGATCCACGACTATTTAGAGGACTTGGTGCATGGAAATTCTGGGCTGATTTTTGCTGGCTTTTTGGCACTTCATGGGATGCTTGGAATCTTTTGATACTTTCTTGTTCACTGCCAGATCACAAGTCTTGAACTTGGCGTATTTTATCAGCACTTTTAGCATTTCCGGCTCTTTTATCTGGAGAATTTCCTGCACACAATCTCGAGACAAGTGTTTGATATACAATAGATCACGCGTGCAATAATAAACACTCAATTTCCCTCAAAATGCCGGTTACAATATATAACACAAGTTATTTGGTATTTTACAGTCAAATTGCTAATATGTACTATATTCAAACCGAACACCTTTAGATGATTGCAAATAGTAGGGAAATTGATGTGTTAAAAATGCAATATTTTCGACTGATCAAATTTCCCCAAACTTAATTTTGGTCGTCTCGAGCAAACTTGTTTTATTGAGGTGAAGGAGAAAATATAAAAAAGAAAAACTAACTAGTACACTTCTGTAAGCAACACGATTGCACTGAGCACGTGCAACAAGCTTTTAAACCTCTAGGTGTCCCTAGTAGGAGGAGTGTTGTCTCCTGAGGGTTTTCAGCGGATTGCACCCACAAAATCCCATAATAAAAGGAAGACCGTGAAAGTTACATGTAAAGATAAGAATTGTAAAAGAAAGACTTTGAAAATTAGACTTTCCAACAACACTAGCTTTTCGGTTGTCATGAGCCCTATCTTAATAGTCATGAAAAGATGTTAGAAATCACATCATCCCTTAATAAAACATCGTCTTTATTCTTCATTCCTACCTTTATTCCAAACATCGATCATATACCCCTACGTGTGTGTAATAGACATCCCTACACTCGGAGAATTCAATTCAAGCTATCATACTCTTGTCCATTACCTCAGTACTTTTTAATTTGATGAATATTTAGATGGATTTGCTCACACATTTTTCATGCGACCGTTAATACTTCTTGAGGTACTAACCGACCGATTACTCATGTGCTTGCTTATTAGGTGTATTAGTATTTTCCTCGTCTTGCACCACCTAAGGCTTAGCAGTGACTCCCAGACCAGTTGGTCTAAGGCACTAGGTGATGAAGCACCTTCGCTATATTTTTTTATTGCTGCCTTGGTGATAACAAAACCAGTGTTCATTTTTCTTCATCATTTTATGTTTTATTCATTTATTATTTTCCTCATACTTTGGCTTTTAAACAAGAGCATTTCAAGGTATCCTCTACTATCACGAGTTTCAAGATGTGTGTAAGTACGTATAGTAGAGTATCAACGTTCAAATGTTTGGCTTCCAGAATAGGAACTATTTTTCAGACTTATTTTTATCCTCAGATTAGTGACTTCCTTCATCTTACTAACCCTTAGGACAACGGCTCATAACTACTTATTACTAGTTTCGTTTAAGAAAACTTCTAATTTTCTTGGTTTTCTTAAAATTTTCTAATCTTTTGGATGTAATTTTTCACTATCTAATCTTTTATTATCTAATTTATGTACAATTTTTTTTATATGTTTTGTGCTTATGCAAAGTAATATGCAAATGATGCTCACATAAGCACAAACCTCCCCCAAACTTGTTTTCAACAGTGTCATCACTGTTGTCTTCTGCTAAATCACAAAAACCTGTATGCCTGGGAGGAAATTATTTATTAATGGGGACATGAAATATGATCATGAAAATCCTCCCCCAAACTTATTCTTTTGGCTCACCATTTTGAGTAAAAATTTTATTTTCAAGAGCCAGCTTATACCCCCCCCCCAAACTTGAGTTAAACAATGTTAAGCTTTGAAAATCACAAGAGGGGGTCAAAATTATTGGTCAATGCCAAGCTTTACAAAGACCGAAAGTCAACACGAACCATTCGAAGATTTTATCAGTGTAGTGCGTCGGTTGATGGAAGAACAAGTTGAAAAGAGCCAAGAAGAAGTGGGGAAAAGATAAGTGGTAGGATAGAATGGGTTTGTGTCTCGTTTTGGAGAGACGACTCAATGGTTGTGATGGATTACTCACATTCTCGTGATTGTCAAGAAGAAGGGGTGGAGGTTCAATTTCTTTATTTTGGAGATGATTCATCTCAACACCCGTGTTTGCTAAGAATGCAAGGCTATCAGCGAAGCTTTCATCGATATCCCGAAGAATAATGTCATTGGCAAGAACGGGATGATACTCAGACTCCAGAAAAGGTTCATAATCGACGTTAAATATTGACCTGGACAACTCGAAAGAAGGGTCCGTATGTATATGATACATATTTGGGTCAAACAACAACGTATAAAGGAAGTCTGGATCTGTATCGTGAAGCCGATCAAATTCGCTGCTGTCAACATCCATTAATTCGACAGAACATACTCGAGCATGAGGATCGGAGGGTTGACTTCCCAACTTGTAAATGTTGAGCTCAATTGACCTATTCCCGAAAGATAGGTTGATAGAGCCGTTTCTACAGTTGATTACAGCGTTGAAAATAGCTAAAAAAGAGCGACCTAGAATCACCGGAATTTGGTTCCGTGGGTTCACTACAGGTTGTGTATCAAGAACAATAAAGTCCACAAGGAATACAAATTCCCCGATTTTTATCAACACATCCTCAAGTTCACCCCTAAGTTTGGTGATTGATCGGTCGGCCATCTGGAGAGCTATGTTTGAGGGCTTTAACACTCCGATACCTAGTTGCTAATAGACTGAATATGGAAGCAAGTTAACACTAGCGCCAAGGTCAAGTAAAGCACGGTTAATGTGTTTATCCCCAATAGAAATAGAAATAGTAGGGTAGCCAGGGTCATTGTGTTTCCTTGGTAATTGTTGGGGAAAAGCCGTGTCTACAGTACTCGACATGAAAACTTTTTTAGGGCACTTGAGTCTTCCTCTTACTAGTGCACAAGTTCTTAAGAATTTTCGCATAGGACGGAACTTGTTGTATAGCATCTAGGAGAGGGATGTTGATGTTAACTTGCTTAAACATTTCCACAAGCTTCTCCATTTGCGCATTGGGTTTGTTGGCCCTCAATCTGTTTGGAAATGGAGCTCTATCAATAAGTGTTGGGTCCAACATTTGTAGAGAAAGTTGTGGGGGTGGAAAGGATGAAGTGGGTGGAGGGTTCGAGCCTTTGGGAAAATGGAGAATAGGCTCGGAAGAAGAAGAAGGTAAATTGGACGAAATAGGCTAAGTAGAAGTGGGAGTGGAAGTGGAAGTGGAAGCCGGGGTGTTAATGATCAATTCATCATTATCAATTTGTTCACCCACATGATTGTCTAGCACTCTTCCAGATCTCAACGTGGTAAGTGCATCAACATTAGTGTAATGTGAAGGTCCAGGATCAGGCAGGGGTTGAGATGGAAGATTCCCTTTCTCTCTAGCACTCAATTCTGCATTTATATGGGCAATTTGTGCTTCCATCGATTTAATACTCTCACTTTGGGAGTCAGAGTTTTTCAGGATTTTATCGACGGAAGACTGGAAATTTGCCGTAAATTGCATGAGATTTGTCAGAAACAAATTCATGGTTTTTTCGAGTGAAGAGGTGTTATTGGTTCCAGCAGAAAAAGGATCAAAGTTGTTGGCCGGGTTTTGAAAATTTTGTGATTGGAAGGGGTGCTGACTCATTTGTGGTGGTTGCTGTTGTGGTGGAGGGACCCATTGAAAGTTATTTTGGTTTAGATCCGTGTATTGAGTTTGGTGTTGGATCCAAGAAAGATCAGGGTGATTCCTCCAATCTTGATTATATGAGGAAGAAGAAGGATCGTTTCCAGGTCTTTGCTGAAATGCAGCATTAGTGTGACCTTGAAACGGTACATTCAAAGGATATTCTTCCGTCAAATGTGATGGATTTGAACAGTAGCCACACACGGTTTTGGGAAGTGTGTATTGGTTTAGGGGGGCTGAAGAAATTCTGTTTTCTATAGCGTCGAGTTTCCTTTGTATTGCGGCCATTTTGGTTCTCATTGTGACGGAAACATCGAGCTGATTGATATCATCCCTAGACGATGGTGGTCTAACACTTTCCCATTGTAATGTGTTTTGAGCTAAATCTTCTAGGTATTTCCAAGCTTCACCGTCATCTTTAGATAGGAATTGGCAATGACACATGGTTTCAAGCATCTATTTAGTCGTGAGATCAATACCGTCATAGATAACTCGACACAAATCCCATCTAGGGATTCCGTGATGAGGGCATTGTAAAAGAAGATCCTTGAACCGTTCGAAGCATTTCCAGAATGGTTCATTGGGAAGTTGGGTGAATTTGAAGATTTCTCTCCGAACACAGCTGGTCTTGTGATTGGGATAAAATTTCTTATGGAATGCTGCAACAAATTCATCCCATTTTGAAATAGAACGTGCGGTTGTATTATAAAACCACTTCTCGGCTAAATCGTACAAAGTGAATGGGAGAAAACGTAAATGCAGAGCATCCAAAGACAGTTGTGAATTACCCATCAAAGCACATACGTTTTCGAATTTGGTGATAAAAACGTATGCGTCTTCAGACTCGAGCCCGTGAAATTTGGGTAAAAGTTTGATGAATTGGGGTTTGATTTCAAAATTTTTCCCGTTGGCAGGTGGTATAGAAGACAGGTGGGAAGGGGAACACGTGTAGGATAACATCTCTCTTGGAGAGAAATGCGTGGAGGATTCTACGCACCTGCGGGCGGTGGAAGAGTGGTGTTAAAGTTTGATGGATATCCGTCCATCGCGGTCGTGGTAGGTGGTGGGAAAGAAAATGGAGAAATACCGACTTTGGGGTCGATGGGGGAAACACGGACAAGACGGGCACTAGAATCCCGTGTCCAGCCGAGCTTGCACTAAAGGATTTAGCACAAGTGGCAGCGTTGTGATAATTAGGGGAAAAGTTGGTTGGTGTTTGTTTTGAAAAATACGGTTTTTGAAAAATCAAATCAAAAAAAATGCACACACCACCCTAGATCTAGTGGTCACCTAGGTCAAGGCTCTAGACCACTCCTAGACTTTCAGAAGACAAGTCGCAAGAAAATCCTCTACTGTCTCTTTGCCCCTTCTGTGGCCAGGTAAGTGCCAGGTAAGTGGGAGGTTCTCCACTACGTAAGTAGTGGGCCTAATTAAGTAACCACTTGCCTTAAACACACTTGTCTTAGACACCACAAAAGAAACGTGGATAAGCAATAGATTACCCACGACCTTCTTCTGTCCTAATTGAGCGCGACGGTCCTTAGAGTCTTGTCTAGATATTTTTTAGTTAATGAGGGTGATGCGGATGCAAGTTTGTGATTTTTGGGGCTTAGGAAGGGTAATGAACTCCCCACCTAATCTGAATTTGGTCTTTGCCCCTTAATATCCGTGTTAAAATATGCATAAAACAACCAATTTCAAAAATCGCAACAAATTTATTTTTTAACGGCGCTGAATTTTGCAAAGAATCTTGTAAGAAATTGATTATTGGACTAGATCAGAAAGGAGAGGAGAGAACATAGAGTATACCTGAAAACATTGGTACAGTGATCACCCTAAACGACGGCGAAACCGCCGCAAAAACACCTAATTGGCCGCGGTTCCGCGGATTGATAGGGGAATTAGGGTTTGAAAATTTGTGTGCAGGTTCCTGTACTTCTTTGGATTCTTCATATCTTCTCTGAATCTTGATCTCTCTGCTGCAATGATTCCAGATTTCCTCGCAAAAAATTCAAACACTAATCGTTCAACACTTGAAGCGAATCTTGGATAAAAATTTGATGGAATAATAATTTTTCAACTCAAATAACAAAAACGAACAAAATAGCACACATCCCCGGCAACAGCGCCATTGATTGAATCGTATAAGTTGTGATGAAATGTAAAGTGTTCATAATCAAAGATATTTATACCGCAATCAATTAACGATGTCGATGTAGCGCGTTAATGAATACGGATCGTCCACTGAGATGTATGTTTTGATCGAACTTGTTTTAGATGAGTCGAAATGAAAAGATAAAAGAAATTGCAAGAAAATTGATTCAAGATTTAAAAGATTTGATTTCAAGAAACATAAAGAAAATAGATCTAGAATCAAGAATCAATAAAGATCAAGAAAATATCCAAATAGTTTGAATTATCAAGATTTGTAAAGAGGCTTGTAAGAATCGATCCAATCGATAGTGATGATGAAGAATTATTATTACAAATTCTTATCTATTGATGATTTGTTGCTAGATCGATGACGATCAACGAGGATTAGGGATCTATTGAAGAAACTAGGGTTTCTCCTTCTATCCCTTGTCCTTTCGTTGATTAGCATTCAAATTCTAGCCTCTAGGAAATTCAATCATCGATCGTTGATCTCTAATTTGGAGCGAAAATATTCAAGAAAGCATCTCGCTCAAATTAGGTTGTCGATGATTCAATTTCCTAAAGTTTACAAAACTCATAAGACTTAAGAATCGTTCAAGAATTTAATCATCATCATCATCTACCTATTTTCTCGATTCCTCCACAAGCGGAGTTTTCACTCAAACATCATGAAAAAGATAACAATCAAGAATTGGTAACTCATCATAATGCTCAAATGTAAAGAAAAGTAAGATCAAGAATTTTCACCTTTTATAAATCAACGTTTCGTTACAATTCGCTCAAAGATTACAAGATTTTGAGGAGAGAACTCAATCGTCGAAACTAGCTTCGCATCGTCTTTTTGAGTCGCGGATCGTCGTAGATCTCTTGCTCGGATGAAGATCGACGTCGCTTCAAAAGGCTCGTTGAAGGCTTGCTTTGGCTCGGTACTCGGTGGATCTTGATTTGGATCAAATTGTGTCACTCAATTTGATTTTGAAATGATTTGGATCTACAATTTTCACCACTCAAAATGATTTCCATCCAAATTCAACAACCTCCAAATTCTAGATCTAGATCCATTTTTATAACCACTCATTTGAATCTTCCCTCCAAAGCTAGGTTGTTAGAGAGAGTCTTCTAGAAGAAGTTTGTTGGAGGGAATATTCTAGAATAAGGTTGTTGGAGAGAGCCTTCTAGAAGAAGTTTGTTGGAGGGAATATTCTAGAATGAGGTTGTTACAAGGAATATTCTAAAGGAAGGTTGTTACTAGGAGCCTTCTAAAAGAAGGTTGTTATAAGGAATATTCTAGAGTGAGTTTGTTATGCAGAGCCTTCTGGAAGAAGCCACGTGGTCTTTGAGAGTCTTCTGGAAGCTTGGCCGTTACAAGAAAGTATGTAGAGAAATATGAGCTGGTGACGTGTCTAACAGGCCGCGGATCCGCGGCGGATAGGCCAACTTGGCCGCGGATCTGCGGCCATTTAGAGGGCTTGGTGGATGGAAATTTTAGGCTGATTTTTGTTGGCTTTTTGGCACTTCATGGGATGCTTGGAATCTTTTGATACTTTCTTGTTCACTGCCAGATCACAAGTCTTGGACTTGGCGTATTTTATCAGCACTTTTAGCAGTTCCGGCTCTTTTATCTGGAGAATTTCCTGCACACAATCTCGAGACAAGTGTTTAATATACAAAAGATCATGCGTGCAATAATAAACACTCAATTTCCCTCAAAATGCCGGTTATAATGTATAACACAAGTTATTTGGTATTTTACTGTCAAGTTGCTAATATAAGCATATTCATACCGAACACCTTTAGATGATTACAAATAGTAGGGAAATTGATGTGTTAAAAATGCAATATTTTCGACTGATCACTCCCGAATGACTCTGTCAAGACATTTGCAAAAATGGAGCTACTATTTACACAAAGGTTCGCAAGCGCCATCGAACGCACCCCGATCACCGCACTAATTAACGCTAGATTGAAGCCGGAGAAACCTAGGTTCAATATGCCATTCTGTGGCGGAACCTGTGGTCAAAGTGTGAACAGTGCATAGAGGAAGCTCCAGTTGTGGGCATGTTCGTGGGGACCCTTGACCCTCAGGCAACCATTTCCCAATTCATGATGTTCTTTAAGCCGACCACTTTCCAGGCCCTGATTGACAAGCTGGCCCAAATGGACCAGATGGGCCATAGACCGTCCTCCTCAAAGATGGATCCACGGAATGAAAAGGGGAAAGGGAAAGGGAAAGCAACCTTCGTTGCTAATGCTCGGCAACAGCCGGTTGGTCCAAAACCAGATGATCGCCAAGGCAACAAGCGGCGATCCCTCGATGAGAAGTTGAGACGTCCCTTCTCGTTTCCCCGGGATAAAATAAGGAAACAGTTCAAACTGGCAGTGCGCAACGTGTTCATCACTCTACCGGAGCCGAGACACCCACTGCAACCGAACGACATCAACAATCCCAATTACTGCCCCTACTACCGAGTATTGGGTCATCCGATCGAAGACTGCTATGTCTTCAAAAACTGGGTTGAAGACCAGTACCAACAGGGCAAGTTCGTGCTGTCCGAAAACTGGAAGGTAAATCCGCCACAACAGTACACTCCTAAAAGGGTAGACACGCCGGGGGAATCGTGCTCTTTTATAGAAGAAGCTCCATGGGAGGTCGCTCTTTCAGCCAAAACGAAAAGAATGCTGAAGGATCTCCAAACATACCCGGCAATTAGGTGGAGAAGCCCGCTGGAAGCTGAGATCATTGAGGGGATGATAAAACCGCGCCCAACACCGGGAGTTAGTAGCAATGGTCAAAACACCTAGACCCAGCCGTCAAATTCTTCGAAGAAGAAGAAGAATACCAAGAAGCCCGCGCAGCCTGATGAAAAGCACACGGACCTACAAAAGCATATTGACGCGCTGGAGGAATACAACCAAAAGGCAGGAACCCCGGTCACACTCCAAGAATTTCTCAACAATATCCTTGAAAGCGGAGATAACGACAATGATGAAGGAGGCGACTCATCAGAGGAACCCGAAGATTATGTGGCAAGTTGCCACATGATCTCTCATTCGTTGCTAAATAATGAAGAAGCTCACTCGGCGTTAGAAGATAACATAGAGGAGCTGGGGGCAAGAGCAGTGCTAAAACCATCCTTGGATTATATGATAAGGTCTACCAAGGTAGGGCTTGTTTGCTCATGGATATGCATGGCGAGAGACCCTTCCGGTCAGTAAATGGCCGATTCCTGAAAAGATACTACGCCTGACGAGTCATGGCCTAGGTCAACGATAGACGATGACACCTATGTCCACTCGCTATCTTCCCAAGCCTAAACTCTATAAGTAGTATCCGACGAAATCTCGCCTAAAAAACGTGCAATGGACCGAAATGTCTTTAAACTAACGACGGACCGAAATGTCCTTAAAATAACAGTGGACCGTAATGTCCTTAAACTAGCTACAGACCGAAACGTCCATAAACTAACGACGGACCGAAACGTCTCTAAACTACTACAAACAGCAGCATCCTAGGGCTGACGCAAAAAAAAAGGTACGTCCATAAGCAAGATGGGCATGGATGAAAACCCGAAAGGGCTCCGTGAGTAAAAATAGCAGGGCTACCGGCGAGTTTGTGAAAACCCGAAAGGCCACAGACTCGTAAAAAATTCATGCACACATACAAGGTCCTCTCGACCTTGTAAGGAGAAAATACCTGCGTGAGATCCTTACGACTCATAAGGGAGCAACACACTTAGGGATCTCCATGATTCCTGAGAAGAAATTACACTTACGAGATCCTCACGACTCGTAAGGAGAACCCTTTTATGAGACCCTCACAGCTCGTAAGATTCAAAAGCCTTAAGCTACAGGGATCTGAACTTGTTCTTAAGCCATCACATCTACCAGACTGCCCTACAAGTGGTTCAGTATTGACCCTTGTATACAATCCACGGGAACAAATAAGCATCTCCCCCACCAAGTTCCCGCCAATGGCGCGAAATTTCCCCGCTTGGTGAACAACATTTGTAAGTCCTCTCAACTTATAAGGAGAAAACGCTCTTGTAAGATCCTTTCGACTTATAAGAAAACACACACTTAAAAATCCTCACGATTCCTAAGGAGAAATCACACCTATGAGATCCTCACGACTCGTAGGGAGAAACATCTTTATGAGACCCTTACGGCTCATGAAGTCAGAAGCCTTAGTCGATCTAACCCTGTTTGCTAAGCCACCTTTGTTCGACATCGACAGAGGTAAATGATGATTCGCTCCTGACAATGTCCCAGTGGTAGCGATGCTGATGCCTAAATCGGTATCAAATTCCAAGTCCTTTCACGGCAAATGATGATTCGCTCCTGGCAATATTTCAGTCGCAGCGAAGCTGATGCTAAGATTGACATCAGATCCCAAACTCCATACTTGCAGTAAAAAGTCAGCGAGCTATAAATGCATACAAAAATAGCTGAAATGATAGGGCAACCTACAACAAAATCAGCAAGTAGAAGATATGCATACAAAAATAGCCGAAAGGATTGGGCAACTCGCAATAAAAAGCAGCGAGTAAAAAGAAAAAAATAATAATAGCCAAAATGATTGGGCACCACGAAAAAACAGCCGAAATGATTAGGCAGTCGTGACTTTCGCGATATAAAAAGCTGAAATGATAGAGCATTGCGGAAAGAAATAAAAAAATGAAATGAAACTTTTTGCTCTACAGGCGAGTCCATACTGACCCCTGTATACAATTCATGGGCATAAACGAAGAGCGAACCACATTCCCCGACAGACTCTGTCAAAGACAGAGTCAGATATCAACGGCAACATCTGCATCCCAGAAGACCAACAATGGCGTTCCCTCTCGTTCCAGCTGGATACGGACGCGACACTATCAATCGGAGCCAAGGCAAAGTCCCCAGTTCCAAAACTCTACGGTTCACAGACAACCTAGAGTCAGCCCCGACTTCGTAGAAAGCGGAGTACGTCAGCAAATGACCCCATCACGGAAATACGTCATCTAATGACCCCGTCACGGAAATACGTCAGCAAATGACCCCGTCTCGGAAAAACGTCAGCCGATGACCTCCATCGCGGAAATACGTCATCCAATGACCTCCGTCGCGGAAATACGTCATCCAATGACCTCGTCGCGGAAATACGTCAGCAAATGATCCTGTTGCGGAAATACGTTAGCAAATTATCCCGCCGCGGAAATACGTCAACCAATGACCTCCGTCTCGGAAATACGTCAGCAAATGACCCCGTCTCGGAAATACGTCAGCAAATGACCCCGTCGCGGAAATACGTCAGCAAATGACCCCGTCACGGAAATACGTCATCCAATGAACCCGTCGCGGAAATACGTCAGCAAATGACCCCATCTCGGAAAAACGTCAGCCAATGACCTCCGTCGCGGAAATACGTCATCCAATGACCCCGTCGCAGAAATACGTAGGCAAATGACCCCGTCGCGGAAATACGTCAGCAAATGACCCCGTCGCGGAAA
This sequence comes from Agapanthus africanus, assembly GCA_030015575.1. NCBI lineage: Eukaryota > Viridiplantae > Streptophyta > Magnoliopsida > Asparagales > Amaryllidaceae > Agapanthus > Agapanthus africanus. Next base: position 42,986,414 of record CM057342.1, read on the forward strand.
TACGTCAGCAAATGACCCCGTCGCGGAAATACGTCAGCCAATGACCCCCGTCTCGGAAATATGTCAGCCAATGACCTCGTCTTGGAAACACGTCAGCAGATGACCCCATCGTGGAAACACGTCAGCAGATGACCCCGTCGCGGAAACACGTCAGCAGATGACCCCGTCGCGGAAACACGTCAGCAGATGACCCCGTCGCGGAAACACGTCAGCAGATGACCCCGTCGTGGAAATACGTCAGCAAATGACCCCGTCTCGGAAATACGTCAGCAAATGACCCCGTCGCGGAAACACGTCAGCAAATGACCCCTTCTCGGAAACACGTCAGCAAATGACCCCGTCGCGGAAACACGTCATCCAATGACCCCGTCATAGAAATACGTCAGCAAATGACCCCGTCGTGGAAATACGTCAGCAAATGACCCCGTCGTGGAAATACGTCAGCAGATGACCCCGTCGCGGAAATACGTCATCCAATGACCCCGTCTCGGAAATACGTCAGCAAATGACCCCGTCACGGAAATATGTCAGCAAATGACCCCGTCGCGGAAATACGTCATCCAATGACCCCGTCTCGGAAGTAGTCAGCCAACCCCAGGGAAATCAGTGTCCCTGGAAAATATTTCAGGGAAATCAGCATCCTTAACGAGAACCTCTTGACTCGTTTCGACCCGCAAGGAAATCAGTGTCTTTGCAGGAATCTCTCGATTCGTCTCGACCCTAGGGAAATCGGTGTCTTTGGCAAAACCTCGATTCAGGGAAATCAGAGTCCTTGGCGAGAACCTTGATTCGCGTCGACCCGTAAGGAAATCAGTATCTTTGCAGGAATCTCTCGATTTGTCTCAACCCCAGGGAAATCAGTATCCTTGGCAAAACCTCGATTCAGGGAAATCAGTGTCCTTGGCAAAACCTCGATTCAGGGAAATCAGAGTACTTGGTGAAAACCTCGATTCGCGTCGACCCGCAAGGAAATCAGTGTCTTTGTAAGAATATCTCGATTCGTCTCAACCGGCAGGGAAATCAGTGTCCTTGACAAATATCTTGATTCAGGGAAATCAACGTCCTTGACGAGAACCTCTCGATTCGCGTCGACCCACAAGGAAATCAGTGTCTTTGCAGGAATACCTCGATTCGTCTCAACCGGCAGGGAAATCAGTGTCCTTGACAAATGTCTCGATTCAGGGAAATCAACGTCCTTGACGAGAACCTCTCGATTCGCGTCGAGCCGCAAGGAAATCAGTGTCTTTGCAGGAATACTTCGATTCATCTCAACCCCAGGGAAATCAGTGTTCTTGGCAGACCTCTCGATTCAGGGAAATCAACATCCTTGGCGAGAACCTCGATTCGCGTCGACCCGCAAGGAAATCAGTGTCTTTGCAGGAATCTCTCGATTCGTCTCAACCGCAGGGAAATTAGTGTCCTTGGCAAAAACCTAGATTCAAGGAAATCAGTGTCCTTGGCGAGAACCTCGAGTCGCGTCGACCCGCAAGGAAATCAGTGTCTTTGCAGGAATCTCTCGATTCGCGTTGACCCGCAAGGAAATCAGTGTCTTTGCAGGAATCTCTCGATTCGTCTCGACTTTAGGGAAATCGGCATCCTTGACGAGAACCTCTCGATTCGTTTCGACCCGCAAGGAAATCAGTGTCTTTGCAGGAATCTCTCGATTCATCTCGACCCCAAGGAAATCAGTGTACTTTGCAAAAACCTCTCAATTCAGGGAAATTATTGTCCTTAGCGAGAATCTCTCGGTTCGTTTCGACTCGCAAGGAAATCAGTGTCTTTGTGAGAATCTCTCAATTTGTCTCGACCGACAGGGAAATTAGTGTCCCCGCGCATGAAAAGAAAATTCTCTTGTAAGATCCTTACGATTCTCAAGAGAAAACGCACTTAGGAGTCCTCATGACCCCTAAGGAGAAAATACACCTACGGGATCCTCTCAATCTGTAGAGAGAAAAGTATTTATGCTACCCTCATGGCTCATAAAATTGAAAAGTCTTGGATGGCAGATCCTAACCCTGTCTTCTAAGCCATCACTGCCCTACAAGAAGATCAAGATGGACTATCCACGGACCACATTCTCCAAAGTCGAATATCGACAAGGAGGGGAAGAACCACTTACGGGTCCTCTCGACTTGTAAGGAGGAAAATTCTCTTGTGAGATCCTTACAACTCTCAAGAGGAAATGCACATGGGAGTCCTCGCGACTCCTAAGGAGAAAATACACCTACGGGATCCTCTCGACTCGTAGGGAGAAATAACCTTCTTAAGACCTTTACGGCTTATGAAGATGAAAAAGTCTTGGGCTACAAGGACCCTATACTTTTCTCCTAAGCCCTCAATCCTATGGCCATGCATAACTTTGCACTACTTTACCCACGTGCATACTTACGTGGGCAAAGTAGTGGGAGGCATTTGTTCTCGCCAAAATCTTCGGCCAAGAGCTATTTATGCCTGTTTATACCGCTTTAAGTTTCGTTTACAGAAATGTGTGAAACCAGGCTCATTCATATACTCACATGCACACATCAAAGGAAGAACAGGAGTTAGAAAGGGAGCACTTGGTGGTCAACGACAAAAAGAAAGCATGTAATTGAACATTTTATTCTACAGGAAATAGATCACCAAATATAGGATCAAAAGTACAGGGATTCACAAAACTATGGATAAAATTATCTAACTCCCTCTCTGCCTTCTCCACCATGTCAAAGCGGAGATCTTCATGAACAGTCGCTTCCTATCGGTCAGTACCGTGCCCATCAGCGAAGGCAGACATGACGACCCGCTGAGCCCGTATCTGGCTTAGCAGCTGAACAGAGCGATCCCTCAGAGCTGTGGTAATCAAAAGTGCCTCGTGAAAGCACTCGATCTTGTCCTCTGCGGCATTGAGCATTGCCGGAGTCATCTCCGCTGGATGAGGAAGGATGTCATCGAGCACGGACAAGAAGACCATCTGAAGTCAAATAGAGCCGATGGGGAGAGGAAATCCTCTACGAGTCAAGAGCTCGTACAGCACCGTATCGCATTGGTCATCCGTAAGAGCAGGGTCCACCAAGCATGCAGCAAAATGAAGTTTGACTCAGGAGTTTGACATTTAAGTGAGAGAGAAGAGAAGTATTGCTTCAAATTATAAAGAGAGACATTTAAGTCTAGGCACGGAAAATTTTGTGCATGATGGAACTGTTTCCAAGCTCTGCATTGGGAAAAGGAAGTTTGACTCAGGAAAATCAAAGAAAGAAGGCGAAAAGACACCTTCGGTAAAGAGGCAGCGCCTCACGTGCAAAGAACGAGAGTGCTAGCACCGAGAGCACCAGCGCTAAGAGTCAAAGACTCTGAGGAAGCGCCTCACGTGCAAAGCACGAGAGCGCCAGCACCAAGTGCGCCAGCACTAAGAGTAAAAGACTCTGAGGCAGCGCCTCACGTGCAAAGCACGAGAGCGCCAAGCACTAGAACTAAATGTTCTCCACCATTGGATCAAAGATCCAACTGAGATGAATGAATCATCAAATTACATAATCAAATTCTGTTGAGGAAATACTCCTCAAATCTTTCCAAACAAGAAAGATTGTGCTCTGTAAATCAGAGCACCGTTGGATCAAAAATCCAATGGTGATTAAAAATCACCAAGATACAGAACAATCTCTGTATGGGAAAATAATTTCCCAATCTTGTTAAATAACAAGAAAGATGTCTTCTGTAAAACAGAAGCCCTAAGATCAAAGATCTAAAGGTGGGAAACATTCCCCAAATCAATCAGAAATCTCTCAATGAGATATTTCCTTAACTGATTCAACAAATCAGCCTCCCCTATATAAAGGACCCAAGACGTCAAGTCTTCTACAGAGGAACCTGATTAGTCGAAAATATTGCATTTTTAACACATCAATTTCCCTGCTATTTGTAATCATCTAAAGGTGTTCGGTATGAATATAGCACATATTAGCAAAACAGCTGTAAAATACCAAATAACTTGTGTTATATATTATAACCGGTATTTTGAGGGAAATTTAGTGTTTATCATTGCACACATAATCTTTGTATAGCGCAACACTTTTCTCGAGATTGTGTGCAGGAAATTCCAGGAAAAGAACGAAACTGCCAAAAGTGCTGATAAAAATACGCCAAGTCCAAGACTTGTGATCTGGCAGTGAACAAGAAAGATTTATAAAATTCCAGACATCAGAAAACATCCACAAAGTCAGCACAAATTCACCCTGAAAAAATCATGCTTCAAGCCTTCAAAAGGGCCGTGGATCCGCGGCCAAAGGGGCCTATTTGCGACGGATCCGCGGCCACATCAGCATGACGTCAGCAGTTCTTCATTTCAGGTTTCTCCTTCCAAGATCAAAACACATTCAAGCCACTTCGTTCTCCAAAAATCTCCAGAAGCTTCTGTCCGAACAGCCAAGCTTCTTGTATAAGCTAAACACCTCCAAGCTTCTCAAATAAGCTAGATAAATCTAGAAAGTTCATCCAACAACCAAGCTTATCAAGGAAGCTAGCTAACTAACTAACTCTAGAAGCTTCTACTCAACTACCAAGCTTGCAAGTGAAGCTAAACTAAACCTAGCTTCTAAAGGAAGCTAATCCTAATCAAGCTTCTAGGGGAAGCTAAAGGTGAAGGCTATAAAAGGAGACCCAAGGCTTCTTCTCAAGGGTTGTTCGTTGTTGATCATTCCACATGAATTCACCCACAAGTTGAGTGACACAACTTGTGCACCCAAACCCTAATCCAATCACCAAAAGCCAAATTCAAGATCTCCGAGTACAAATCAAGCAAGAAGCCTTTAACCTTTTAGAAGCGACGCCGATCTTCAACTGAGCAAGTGATCCAAGACGATCCGCGACTCACGGAGACGATGCGAAGCTAATTCGACGACCGAGTTCTTTCCTCAAATTCTTGTAGTTCTTGAGCGAATTGTAACGGAATTGTTGAATAATAAAAGATGAAATTTCTTAGTCTTGCTTTTCTTTATATTTGAGCGTTATGATGAGATCTCAATTCTTGATTGTATTCTTTGTTATGATGCTTGAGTAAAAGCTCCGCTCGTGGAGGAATCGAGAAAATTGATAGTTGACGATGATTAAATTCTTGTACGATTCTCAAGTCCTATGAGTTTTGTAAACTCTAGTAAATTGAATCATCGACAATCTAGTTCCGAGCGAAATGCTTTCTTGAATGTTTTCGCTCTTAATTAGTGATCAACGATCGATACTTGAATTTCCTAGAGGCTAGAATTTGAATGAAAATCAACAAAAGGACAAGGGATAGATGATGAAACCCTAGTTTCCGCAAGAGATCCCTAATTCTCGTTGATCATCATCAATCTAGCAACAAATCATCAAAGGATGAGAATACGTAATCACAAGTCTTCATCCTCACTATCGATTCGATCGATTCCTACGAGCCTCACTACAAATCTTGATTACTCATTTGATTTGGATATCATCAATTCTTGATTCTTGATTTTTAGTATTCTTGATATTAGATCTAGATTTTGATAATTCTTGAAATTTACTTTTAAATCTTGAATCGAATTCTCTTTTCTTTTATCTTTTAATTTTCAATTCATCTAAATCAATTACGATCGAATCACACTTTCCCTGTGGACGATCCGCACTCGCTAACGAACCTATATCGACACCGTTATTGATTGCGGTTTAAAAAAATTTCTTTGGTTGTGATTTCTATACATTTTCTTACACACGACATCCGAGAAATTCATTCAATCAAATGGCGCCGTTGCCGGGAATAGTGTGCTAATTTGTTCATTTTTGAAATTTGAGTTGAAAGATTTATTAATCCATCAGAATTTTTAGATCAAAATTCGCATAAACACTAAATGATTCTTTGTGATTTGTTGCAAGGAGATCTGGAATCTGTGGAGCGAGAGGAAAACTTTTCTGAATATTCCAGAGAGCTCAGTGAGACAATTGGAACAGTGCCTGAAATTTTTGTGCAGGTATCAAACTACCTGATCGCGGAACCGCGGCATTAGAGGCTCATTGCGGTGGAAGCGCGGCAGTATTAGGGTTTCGCTGTACCAAATTTGCTTGGTGACTTTCTGACTTTCTTATCTCCTCCCTGCTCTGCTCCATTAACCAATTTCTGCAGGTTTCTTTGCAAAAATTCGTAGCACCGCAAAAAGAAAAATTGTGCGTGTTTGATCTTGGTTGTTTGCATTTTTAATACGGAAATTAAGGGGCAAAGACCAAATTCAGATTAGGTGGGGAGTTCATTACCCTTCCTAAGCCCCGGAAATCACAAAACTGCATCCGCATTACCCTCATTAACTAAAAAATATCTAGACATGACTCTAAGGACCGTCGCGCTCACTTAGGACAGAAGAAGGCCATGGGTAATCTATTGCTTATCCGCGTTTCTTTTGTGGTGTCTAAGGCAAGTGTGTCTAAGAAAAGTGGTTACTTAATTAGGCCCACTACTTACGTAGTGGAGAACCTCCCACTTACCTGGCACTTACCTGGCCACAAGAAGGACAAAGAGGCAGTAGAGGATCTATCTTGTGACTTGTCTTCTGGAAGTCTAGGAGCGGTCTAGAGACTTGACCTAGGTGACCACAAGAATTAGGGTTGCTTGTGCATTTTTGTGATTTGAATTTTTCAAAAATCCGTATTTTTCAAAAAACCAAACACCAATCTCATCTTTTCCTTAATTATCACAACGCTGCCACTTGTGCTAAACCATTTAGTGCATGATCGGTTGGACACGGGATTCTAGTGCCCGTCTTGTCCGCGTTTCCCCCATCGACCCCAAAGTCGGTATTTCTACATTTTCTTTTTCCCACCACCCACCACGACCGCGATAGACGGATATCCATCACACTTTAACACCACTCTGCCACCGCCCGCAGGTGCGCAGAATCCTCCACGCATTTCTCTCCAAGAGAGATGCTATCCTACACGTGTTTCCCTTCCCACCTGTCTTTCTATACCACCTGCTAACGGGGAAAATTTTGAAATCAACCCCCAATTTATCAAACTGTTACCCAAATTTCACGGTCTTGAGTCTGAAGACGCATACATTTTTATATCTAAATTTGAAAATATATGCGCAATGATTGGAACGTCACAACTGTCTTTGGATGCTCTGCGTTTACGTTTTCTCCCATTCACGTTGTGCGATTTAGCCGAGAAGTGGCTTTATAATACAACCGCACATTCTATTTCAAAATGGGATGAATTTATTGTAGCATTCCATAAGAAATTTTATCTCAATCATAAGACCAGCCGTGTTCGGAGCGAAATCTTCAAATTTACCCAACTTCCCAATGAACCATTCTGGAAATGTTTTAAACGGTTCAAGGATTTTCTTTTACAATGCCCTCATCACGGAATCCCTAGATGGGATCTGTGTCGAATTCTTTATGAGGGTATTGATCTCACGACTAAACAGATGCTTGAAACCATGTGTCATTGCCAATTCCTATCTAAAGATGATAGTGAAGCTTGGAAATATCTAGAAGATTTAGCTCAAAACACATTACAATGGGAAAGTGTTAGACCATCATCGTTTAGGGATGATATCAATCAGCTCGATATTTCCGTCACAATGAGAGCCGAAATGGCCGTAATACAAAGGAAACTCGACGCTCTAGAAAACAAGTTCTCTTCAGCCTCCCTAAACCAATACACACTTCCCAAAACCTTGTGTGGTTGCTGTTCAAATCCATCACATTTGACGGAAGAATGTCCTTTGAATATACCGTTTCAAGGTCACACTAATGCTGCATTTCAGCAAAAACCTGGAAACGATCCTTCTTCTTCCCCATATAATCAAGATTGGAGGAATCACCCTGATCTTTCTTGGATCCAACACCAAACTCAATACACGGATCTAAACCAGAATAACTTTCAATGGGTCCCTCCACAGCAACAGCAACCACTACCAATGAGTCAGCACCCCTTCCAATCACAAAATTTTCAAAACCCGGCCAACAACTTTGATCCTTTTTCTGCCGGAATCAATAACACCTCTTCACTCGAAAAAACCATGAATTTGTTTCTGACAAATTTCATGCAATTTACGGCAAATTTTCAGTCTTCCGTCGATAAAATCCAAAAAAACTCCGACTCCCAAAGAGAGTATTAAATCGATGGAAGCACAAATTGCCCATATAAATGCAGAATTGAGTGCTAGAGAGAAAGGGAATCTTCCATCTCAACCCCTACCTAATCCTGGACCTTTACATTACACTAACATGGATGCATTTACCATGTTGAGATCTGAAAGAGTGCTAGACAATCATGTGGGTGAACAAATTGATAATGATGAATTGATCATTAACACCCCGGCTTCCACTTCCACTTCCACCCCCACATCTACTTCTTACCCTATTTCGTCTAATTTACCTTCTTCTTCCGAGCCTATTCTCCATTTTCCCAAAGGCTCGAACCCTCCACCCACTTCACCCTTTCCACCCCCACAACCTTCTCCACAAATGTTGGATCCAACACTTATTGATAGAGCTTCATTTCCTGAAAGGTTGAGGCCCAACAAACCCAATGCCCAAATGGAGAAGCTTGTGGAAATGTTTAAGCAAGTTAACACCAACATCCCTCTCCTAGATGCTATCCAACAAGTTCCGTCCTATGCGAAAATTCTTAAGAACTTGTGCACTAGGAAGAGGAAGACTCAAGTGCCTAAAAAGGTTTTCAAGTCGAATACTGTAGACACGGCTTTTCCCCAACAATTACCAAGGAAACGTAAGGACCCTGGCTATCCTACTATTTCTATTTATATTGGGGATAAACATATTAACCATGCTTTACTTGACCTTGGCGCTAGTGTTAACTTGCTTCCATATTCAGTCTATGAGCAATTAGGTATTGGAGTGTTAAAGCCCTCGAACATAACTCTACAGATGGCCGACCGATCAATCACCAAAGTTAGGGTGAACTGGAGGATGTGTTGATAAAAATCGGGGAATTTGTATTCCCTGTGGACTTTATTGTACTTGATACACAGCCTGTAGCGAACCCACGGAACCAAATTCCGGTAATTCTAGGTCGTCCCTTTTTGGCTACTTCCAACGCTGTAATCAACTGTAGAAATGGCTCTATGAACCTATCTTTCGGGAATAGGTCAATTGAGCTCAACATTTACAAATTGGAAAGTCAACCCTCTGATCCTCATGCTCGAGTATGTTCTGTCGAATTAATGGATGACAACAGCAGCGAATTTGATCAACCTCATGATACCGATCTTGACTCTTTTCATATGTTGTTGTTTGACCCAACTATGTATCATACACATTCGGACTCTTCCACCGAGTTGTCTGGGTCAACAACTAACACTGATTATGAACTATTTTTGGAGTCTGAAGATCACCCCGCGCTTTGTGATGACATTATTCTTCGGGGTATTGATGAGACTTTTGAAGAAATTTTCGCTGAAGAACTTGCATTTTTGAATGACACGGGTGTTGAGAAGAATCATCTCCCAAACAAAGAAATTGAACCTCCACCCCTTCTTCTGGACTATAAAGAGAATGCGAGTAATCCATCACAATCACTGTGTCATCTCTCCAAAACGAGACGTGTCACGCCCCACCCCCAATACAGAGAGTATTGTCCGCTTTGGCCGAAACCGCACGGTTTTTCCCTTTAGAGCGAACCGGACCCGACCAGGGGCCACTTCCCAGGAGGTCACCCATCCCAAGACTTCCCTGATCCGAGCACGCTTAACTACGGAGTTCTCAAGCTCCTGTAGTTCCGGTTCACTTAAAAGGCGCCTCTGTATTGAACAGTGGTATCATTCCATTTATAGTACAGATCTGCCCCCTTTCGGAATGTATTCCGAAGAGTCCCCATTGTTCTACAGTGGGTCCCACGGACTCAAGAGGTGGCCCCCACGGACTCAAGAGGTGGCCTCCGCCCACTTAACACGACACTTGGCGTGGCACTTTGTTCCGTGTGGCACTTTGCTCCGTAAGCAAGAACCGGGTCCCGACATTCTCCCCACCTTTGAACAATGGTTCGTCCTCAAACCACAGACCTACTATTGAGGGACCAGCTCTGATACCATTCTGTCACGTCCCACCCCCAATACAGAGAGTATTGTCCGCTTTGGCCGAAACCGCACGGTTTTTCCCTTTAGAGCGAACCGGACCCGACCAGGGGCCACTTCCCAGGAGGTCACCCATCCCAAGACTTCCCTGGTCCGAGCACGCTTAACTACGGAGTTCTCAAGCTCCTGTAGTTCCGGTTCACTTAAAAGGCGCCTCTGTATTGAACAGTAGTATCATTCCATTTATAGTACAGATCTGCCCCCTTTCGGAATGTATTCCGAAGAGTCCCCATTGTTCTACAGTGGGTCCCACGGACTCAAGAGGTGGCCCCCACGGACTCAAGAGGTGGCCTCCGCCCACTTAACACGACACTTGGCGTGGCACTTTGTTCCGTGTGGCACTTTACTCCGTAAGCAAGAACCGGGTCCCGACATTCTCCCCACCTTTGAACAATGGTTCGTCCTCGAACCACAGACCTACTATTGAGGGACCAGCTCTGATACCATTCTGTCACGCCCCACCCCCAATACAGAGAGTATTGTCCGCTTTGGCCGAAACCGCACGGTTTTTCCCTTTAGAGCGAACCGGACCCGACCAGGGGCCACTTCCCAGGAGGTCACCCATCCCAAGACTTCCCTGGTCCGAGCACGCTTAACTACGGAGTTCTCAAGCTCCTGTAGTTCCGGTTCACTTAAAAGGCGCCTCTGTATTGAACAGTGGTATCATTCCATTTATAGTACAGATCTGCCCCCTTTCGGAATGTATTCCGAAGAGTCCCCATTGTTCTACAGTGGGTCCCACGGACTCAAGAGGTGGCCCCCACGGACTCAAGAGGTGGCCTCCGCCCACTTAACACGACACTTGGCGTGGCACTTTGTTCCGTGTGGCACTTTGCTCCGTAAGCAAGAACCGGGTCCCGACAAGACGCAAACACATTCTTTCACACCACTTATCTTTTCCCATCTTCCTCCTGGCTTCTTATAATACGTTCTTCCACCAACCGGTGCACTACATTGATAAAATCTTCGAATGGTTAGTGTTGACCTTCGATCTTTGCAAAGCTTGGCATCGACCAATAATCTTGACCCCCTCTTATGAGTTTTAAAAGATTAACATTGTTTAACTCAAGTTTAGGGGGGGTATAATCTGGCTCTTGAAAATAAAATTTGTACTCAAAATGATGAGCCAAAAATAAGTTTGGGGGAGGATTTTCACGATCATGTTTATTGCCCCCATTAATAAATTTCCTCCCAAGCTTACAGGTTTTTTGTGACCTAGCGGATGGCAACAGTGAGGACACTGTTGAAAACAGGTTTGGGGGAGGTTTGTGCTTATTTTCGCATCATTTGTATCATACTTTGCATAAGCACAAAACATTTTAAAACCTATAAAAAATTTTAAAACATTTCAAAAGATAAAAATATTTAAATTTTAAATTTTGTACATAAATAAGATAATAAAAGATTAGATAGTGAAAAATTACATCCAAAAGATTATAAAAATTTAAGAAAACCTAGAAAATTAGAAGTTTTCTTAAAAGAACTAGTAATGAGTAGTTATGAGCTGTTGTCCCAAGGGTTAGTAAGATGAAGGAAGTCACTAATCTGAGGATAAAAATAAGTCTGGAGAATAGTTCCTATTCTGGAAGCCAAACATTTGAACGTTGATACCCTACTATACGCACTTACACACGTCTTGAAACTCGGGATAGTAGAGGATACCTTGAAATGCTCTTGTCTAAAAGCCAAAGTATGAAGGAAATAAAAAAAATTGAAAATGTAAAATGGTGTTAAGAAAAAAATGAACACTGGTTTTGTTATCGCCAAGGCAGCAATAAAAAAATATAGCGAGGGTGCTTCATCACCTAGTGCCTTAGATCAACTGGTCTGGGAGTCACTGCTAAGCCTTAGGTGGTGCAAGACGAGAAAAATACTAAAACACCGTATAAGCAAGCACATGAGTAATCGGTCGGTTAGTACCTCAAGAAGTATTAACGGTCGCATGAAAAATGTGTGAGCAAATCTATCTAAATATTCATCAATTAAAAAGTACTGAGGCAGATGGACAAGAGTATGATAGCTTGAATTGAATTCTCCGGTTGTAGAGATGTTCTTTACACACACGTAGGGTTATATGATCGATGTTTGGAAGAAAAATAGGAATGAAGAATTATGACGATATTTTATTGAGGGATGATGTGATTTCTAACATCTTTTCATGACTATTAAGATAGGGCTCAAGACAACCAAAAAGCTAGTATAGTTGGAAACTCTGATTTTCAAAGTCTTTCTTTTATAATTCTTATCTTTATATGTAACTTTCATGGTCTTCCTTTTATTATTGGATTTTCTGGGTGAAATCCGCTGAAAACCTTCAGGAGACAACACTCCTCCTACTAGGGACACCTAAAGGTTTAAAGGCTTGTTGAACGTGCTCAGTGCAATCGTGTTGCCTACGAAAGTGTGCTTTATTTTCTCATTCTCTTTCTAATAAAACAGTTTGCTCGAAATGACCAAAAATAAGTTTGGGGGAATTTGATCAATCGAAAATATTGCATTTTTAACACATCAATTTTCCTGCTATTTGCAATCATCTAAAGGTGTTCGGTATGAATTTATCACATATTAGCAAAACAGCTGTAAAATACCAAATAACTTGTGTTATATATTATAACCGGCATTTTGAGGGAAATTGAGTGTTTATCATTGCACACATAATCTTTGTATGGTGCAACACTTGTCTCGAGATTGTGTGCAAGAAATTCCAAGAAAAGAACCGAAACTGCCAAAAGTGCTGATAAAAATACGCCAAGTCCAAGACTTGTGATCTGGCAGTGAACAAGAAAGATTTATAAAATTCCAGACATCAGAAAACATCCACAAAGTCAGCACAAATTCATCCAGAAAAAGAGAAGAGCAAGCTCTAAGAAGAAGAAATTTTTTTCAAGCTAAATGATAATAAGTGAGATCATAACATCTCCTCGATTTTTGAGAGTTTTACTCTCACAGCATAAGAACTCAGTTCTTTTTCTAGATCACAGATTTATAAGACAAGGTTTTTCATAAAAACAAAGAGATCATAGCATCTCATCAAAAAGAGAAGAACTTAGTTCTTAGATCCATGAGACAAAGTCTCTTATAAACCGAGAATTTAATTCTCAGAGCACAGAATTGATCAGAGCTACCAAAGAAGAGCCTTAGCGCTCCAATTTAAAAAGAAGCGTCTTAGCACTCCAAGTCTGGCGCTCAGCGCCGAGCGCTATTTTAAAAGAAGCGCCTTAGCGCTCTAAGTCTGGCGCTCAGCGCCCAGTGCTCCAAGCGCTATTTTAAAAGAAGTGCCTTAGCGCTCCAATTTAAAAGAAGCGCCTTAGTGCTCAGAGTATGGCGCTCAGCGCCAAGTGCGCCACGTGCTCCTCACGTGGGCGCTATTCTAAAAGAAGCGCTCCAGCGCTCCAAATCTGACGCTCGGCGCCAAGTGCTCCACGTGCTCCCCATGTGGGCGCTATTTCAGAAGAAGCGCCTTAGCGCTCCAAGTCTGGCGCTCAGCGCCAAGCGCTCTGTACTTAAAGCGCTCTGCGCCATAAAGAGTGTTCAACACTCAATAAAAAGCAAAAAGAAAGTGGGTGTCAGTACCCCAATTAATGTTTAGCAGTATGTGCACATAGAAAGGACTATGTCCTAACAAGTGTCTAACACTTTATAAAAAAAAGAAGAGAAATGGTAGAGACTCGGTGGGCTTAGCCCAAGTTGGCCAAACTCATAATCAACCGAGCCGATGCGCTCTTTATTAGACTCAGTCCCAAACAAGATTATCAAATCTTTAATGAACATTTACTGGTTCAAGGGTACATCTCTCCACACCTCTGATCCATGCCGTTGTAATTCTTCAACGTCTTCAAAGAGGTGGAGGGTCCCAATAACTAATAACTTTTGGTGCATCCCCAAATTGGCTAAACCAGAACCCCACAGACTATGACGTCTTTAAACCCTATGGACTATGATGTCTTTAAACATGGACTATGATGTCCTTAAACTCCATGGACTATGATGTCCTTAAACTTATGGACCGCAATGTCCCTAAACTAAAACGATAGAGTCTAAACACTCTTTCGTTGGGTCTAAATGATCCCAAAATTCTGTTGAGTAGATCTTAGTCTAAAATTAGACTAACGTATTCTCAACAAACGTTTGAGTTGATCTTAGTCTATAACAAGACTAACGGTCCTTAAACCAACCCAAACCCAAATCTAAAAAAATACGGATTTGGACTAATCCACGCCCTACGGGCGACAGCATAAATTAGTCTCCGTATACAATCCACGGGCAACCAAAAATAAAACAAACACACACGACACGAAGTGACCTTATGGAGCAGGAGAAAGTGGTTACCGCGATGCGGTAACATAATTAACTGAAGGGGTTTGCACTTGCAGGGAAGAGCATCCCCATAATCACAAACCCCTCACAATGAGGGGGAATCTGACGAAATCTGCTACAACGGCTGCATCCGTCTAAACCTCCGATACACGACGCCATAAATCAACTTGGCATCTTCGGAGAGGTGGATGGATAAAATCCAAATAGCATCTGCCCCCAAATTCAGGCAAGACATTCTGTCTTCCCGGTTTTCGGCGGTGAACATTGAATTTTAAAAATCCGGCGCTAGAAAACACATCCTAGAATCTAACCATACACAGAAACTAGCTAGCTAAAGAGATCTAGCTACTGTGATAGAGGCTTATACCTAAAGATCCGTGTCCTTCGGGTCTTCACTCCTCTTCTAAAGCTCCTTGAGATCCTTGATCAACCTTGCTAGATTGCCTTCTTGATTCTAGATGATCCATCCGAGAGTTTGTAATCTAAGCTTGGCTTCACAGATGATGCAACTCAGTGACCTAGTTTGTTAGTCTAGGTTACTAAGGAGATGTAGTGAGTTTTCTAGTGTATTTCTACCTCTCTTCCTCCTTTGATTCTCAACTCGTGAGATGGTAGGGAGGAAGATGAAGAAGGAGGAGGAACTCAATAGAGCCAAGCGAGGAGAGAGAAACTTGTGTTGAGAATGAAATCAAAAACCTTGTATGAAAAATCATGAAGCATGGTTTTGTAAAAACCAATTTTCAATAAAAATAACACAAGCATACTTGAATAGTTTGCAT
Organism: Agapanthus africanus; assembly: GCA_030015575.1. Classification (NCBI taxonomy): domain Eukaryota; kingdom Viridiplantae; phylum Streptophyta; class Magnoliopsida; order Asparagales; family Amaryllidaceae; genus Agapanthus; species Agapanthus africanus. Next base: position 43,001,594 of record CM057342.1, read on the forward strand.
AAATGAATTTGCAATTCATTTATCAATACTATTCAAGCATGGTTCACACCATTCTCTCCATTACACCTCATTTCCTATTTTACACCTCATTTTCCATTTTGCAAATAAAATGGAAAATACATGATGAGGTGCCTTCCTTCTAGAATGTCTTTCTGTATAAATATGGAATACATTCTACCGTATATACATACCCGTATTTGTATCAAAATACGAACACCCAAGAGATAGAATAATACCACTAAAATAATACTAGCATTAAATCAATATCCGATTTAATGAACCGGCTTAATTCTAAGCCCGCCAGTATTACCAGACGTCCGATCGAAAATCTGGATAACACTAGAATATACATATCGAAATATATATACGTAAATTATTAAATCAATACTTGATTTAATAATCCGGCTTAATCCTAAACTGGCTAGTATTATCATTCGATCGGAACCCCGCTCGATCGAAAACCTAGATGACACTAGAATATACACATCGAAATGTGTATATGTAAATTATCAAATCAATACATGATTTAATAATCAGGCTTAATCCTAAGCCGGCTAGTATTATCATTCGATCGAAACCCTACACGTATAAACATACGGCCACTACATCATTTCGCCTGAATCAGAGAAACCCTCTGTGTGGGGACTTTAAAAACTCGACAGTACACTAGCAATAGGTTTAACCACAAGCACGTCAATAGCACTAGCTGTACGTAACGGCTACCCAGATACCTGTCGAAAAGAAGGCCGACGAGCAAGCTCATCCGGACCCCTACCGAGCCTACCGTGACAATCTCCGTACAGTCCGGTCTCTTCATCTAAGAGTACCGCATACCGGGTCTAGGGGGTGGTGAACGTAAGACCCATACTGACCCGATAAGTCATGTCGATTTGGTTCAGGACCAATCCAAGAAACTATTGATCTAACCATCAGTAGTTCTTAACTGCCTTGGTTAAGGTCTTATGGTTCTAGCCAACCGGACACAGTGTGATATCGACTCCCAATTCCGGAAGAGATGAATCCTTGACAATCACTCACTGCCTCCATGTGGCTCGGGGCTGTATCCAACCAAAACATGTTTGCACGAATCAGTAGAGCCATGGTAGGGTAGTGATCAAAGCACAGTGGGAACTCACACGAGACAAATAATGACCTCAGGTCCTAAGACTAACATGTACTCATGTCACCTAAGAACCGCTATCTGACGATAGGTATAATACCATCTAGAGGTTCTCGGCGAGTCCGTCCAGTGTACTCACCCCCAGTGAGCACCTGTATATAATCTAAAGTGATCACACCTATGGTTGTGGGACCAACCACCGTCCTCATCAGGGTCTAAAAACGTATATACAAGTCTACTCTAGAGTATCGATGCCCGATCTTGATACTCCTGCGACTTAGGACCTTTAAGGATGTGCTTATGGACTACCCAGCTCCCACAAGTATGATCGCCATCATAATGCTGATAGTCAAGCAAAATCCTACGGGCTTTATCAACATGCAACTGTCATATGTTATATCAAGTATAACATATGCACATGTTAAGATAAAGACAAACCATAATAGTATACTACTGTATTGAGTCTTTATCAATATGTGCAAGCAATATAAAGTATCAATAGAAAGAAATACACATATCAAGATAAAAACAACTCAAATAATATACTATATACAATTGAGCAAGATTGTCCTGTACATATATATCTCAAGCATCATATACAATACAGGCCTCTAGGCATACATATCTAACAATAATCACGAAGCTGTTTGCAGTTCTCGGTTTGGTGTCCCTGTGACCGATGAAAGGCATGGTATGGGTCGCGGAGTCGCTTACCCGGCCTTTGTATCATCGGCGGGAGTTTAAAGAATCTCTTACTCTTGCCTCCTCAAGCAGCTCGGCCTGAGAGACACTCAGAGGAGTGTACTCGTGAAACCTCGGAGATTAAGGTTTCGGACGTTCGGTCTTTTTCTTCTCCTCCCGGTCCCATTTCTTTCAGTCCATCCGATCTCCGTAGGGAAGGTTGGCATTCACTTCAGACTCAAGTTGGATCTCTCGCTCGGTCCAGACTTTTACCTCGGCCATAGTCTTAGGTTGCGCTAATGCAAAAGAGCAGAGCCACTCTTTGTACCTAAGACCAGATCTCAAGGCGGTGATGACCGTCTCATCCCGGTGCTCGGGCACCTCCAGGAGGGCATTGTAGAACCAGATGACGTAACCCTTGAAAGATTCCCTGTCCTCGCTCTTGATGGTGAACAGGTAGTCGACCCTCCTCTTCTGTCGTTGGTTACCGACGAAATGACCGAGAAACTGAGTAGCCAGCTCGTCGAAAGTTGAGATTGAACGCGGAGTTAAGCCGTAGAACCAATCTCGCCGGCCCGGATGAGGGTGGTGGGGAAGGCTCGGCACTGAGCCGCGTCCGAGTTATCTTGGAAGCTTATGCCTGCCGTAAATGTGTCCAAGTGGTCTTTTGGGTCGGACTTCCCATCGAAGAGGGCCACCTTAGGTGGTTTATTCTGAGATGAGACCCGCACACCCAGCAACTGCTCCGTGAAGGGCCTCGTGATGGAATCCGTGGAGTTTTTTGCCGATCCTCCGGGTGAACGGGTGGCGAGCTGCTTGTCCCCAATCTTCTTCTTGAGGACCTCAATTCACTGCTGGTACCCCGAGGATTCTCCATAATCGGAGTACCTGTTGTCTCTGCTTTGGGTTTGTGCGATGGAGCGGCTTTGGCTCTTCTCTATCACGTTCCTTAGATCCTTGGTGTGAACCCTTCATGGTTCGTCCCGACCTGTGTCATGTGCGCGGCCTCGATGAGTATGTCGACGTCGGTCTTCCCTGAAATTAAGTGACTTGACCAACGTCTCTTCGGAGGGTGAGGGAGCGCAGCGAGCATTGAAGCAATAATTTGGTTGGTCCTGAGACCTCGTCGTTGGATTGTCCGGCGCCCAGCGAGTCATGGAGTCATTCCTCGTACATGGGTTACGACTGCCGGAATCGGCAAGCCAGTGTTCCATGACGTCGAGATTGGCACGAGCGAGACCGAGGACTTGAATGCGCCTATCTGCCGCCTCATCCACGCCGTCATTCCGGGGAGAAAGGGTGGCAGTTTGGCATGCGTGGCCGGCAGTTTGGACACGAGCGAGCGTGTCCACCATCGCCATGAGTTTGTCGATCCCTGCAGACAAGGCTTCGACGACGTTGGAAGGCTGAGTAGAACCGGCCCCGCCTCCGTTGCGGAGGACGGGATGGCTCGCGCTGGGATCTTCATTGCGATGATCGCTGGCCATCGAATCGAAGGCGGAAGATCAACTTTTTTAGGTGGAAAAGAGTTCCCACAGAAGACGCTAACCGATGGAAGTCGGAATCTCCCTCAGATGCTGTCCTCCGTCAATCTTGCGGCCAGCGGGGCTGAACGGTTAAGATTGGTGGTGAAGGTCGGGTGTAGATCTCAATGGATTATTGGTTGTTGTTAACGCCGAGCAACCTCCTAAGGAAGTCCCGGGATGGAAAACCACTGTAGGACCCTCCGACGATCAATTAAGTACCGAGGAATAGTGTAACGAACCCAAAATTCTTATACCTTCATATCATTCTTCTTTTTATAAAAATACTGTATTTATTTCTTTTTGGGTATCCCCGTATATTTATTCTCTATTAAATGTATTAGTTTATCATTCCTTCTATTTTGCCTATTCTATAATTTTTCAAATCCCAAAAACCCAACCCAAAACAGTTCTATTTAATTTCTTTCTTTTCTTTTTCCTTATCTCACTTTCTTTTCAAGCAACAACATATATTTAATACTTGTTAAATATATGCAAAAATAACCTCGCTGCTCATTGGTTAAGTCATTGAATTGTTATTTCATAGGTTACATGTTTAAATCCCCATTCTTGTAATTATTTTTATCTATTTTTAAATCCCTCTCATAACCTACAAATGACCTTTCATTTCATTTTCTTTTTAACTCCAACATAATTAGGATGATTATAAATTATAATTAAGTAAAATTATTGTGAAGAGTTTTAATTTTCTTTTAATACAAATATCTCCCGCTCTCTTCTTCATCCTACCTTATCCATTTCCTTTTGATCAATTCTAAAAAATAAAATAAAAAAAGAAAGAAAATCTCTTTTTTTCTTGAGCTTGGAGAAGCACCGGTTCTATCAAGCTTCAAAGTCTTGAAGATTTTACCAAAACGGTGAGCCGGTGGTTGTTATACCGATTCACACAACCCATAAGTCGCTCGTTCTTCTCTCTCTTCACATGATCTCTCATTTGCTCTCGATTCAGTAATTAGATCATATCTAATCTATACAAACTCACATGAGATTTGTTGCAAGTTTGGAGTATCCAATAAAATATATATTTTTTGTTTCTCATAAAATATAGCCTATGCAACATATTGCTTTATCCAAGTTGATTAATTGAAGCTTATTACATATGTACAATAAGAACGGGAGAAGAAACAAGTATCCCATGCACAAAATTAAACCTAGAGTTGGATAAGCAAATTACACGGAAGGCTTAAAAAAAATTTAAAAAATTAAAATAAAGACCTAAAGTTTCATTTTGATAGCACCGAGTTTCAAAATGAGATATACGCACACCCAAAGTTTTTTTTTTTCAACGTCAGCACTTTACTGTTTACCACTATCTTAGTTTTGGAATATTTTGTTTTAAATTCACAACTGTATAATTAAAAAGCTCATGATTTAGATTCAGAAAACTCAAGAAGTTAATTACATCAAATATCCTTTTTAATTTCAGTTTCTGCAAGTAAACTTCATATAATTTAGCATGTGACTGCATTAATTTGTTTTTCACTCAGTTATCTGCATGTTTCATTTTAAACAATAAAAATGTACGACAATAAACACTTATGTATTTAAACACCCTATAAAATATGATAAAATATATTATTTATACTAAAAGAATTATTTAATACATTTTCATTGCAATTACGTCTCTACAACCCTCTTTTAGGGGAATCCATTTATGAATGGTGCGGGTTATCGCACGTTCTTGAGATAGTAGAGTGAGATACAGAACTCTTCAAGGAGAATTCATTCTCAAAAGTAAATAAAAATACGATTTAATAAAATACGATCTTTTAAAACAAATTAAAACTTTGGAAAATTTATATAAAATTATGAATCCGTATTTTCAATAAAAACAAATTGTGAAAATTATCTTTTAAAATGAAAGATTAAAGTTTTAATAAAATACCATCAAATTTCCAAAAATAGTAGTTTTCATAAAAATACTATAAACTTTTAAAAGTTAGATTTTATCACTAAAATACCACTAAAACTAAAATACATTTTTTATAAAAACTCTTAATATTATAAATCATTCTCGAGATTTATTTTTAAAACAATATTATAACATTTTTTCATAAAAACCCCTCGAGAAATGCGAACAATGTAAATACAATGTAAACAACTTGAATAAATTTATAAGGACCCTAAATTAATATAGGTTTAAGCGGTATCATTTCTCTTGAGCCGCAGCGAGCTGGAGAAAGTGAATGCTTGCCTATTCAGATTAAACAACACTACAAAATAACGGAGTTATGAATGGCAATCGTCTTGGAAAAAGACACAAATCCTTCCGTCCATGTGCAGCGGTTGTTCGATTATTCACGAATTTAAGATTTTCAACATATAAATATTTTAATAAGATATGACTATAATCTGAATACAAACTTGAACCCAAATTTAAACTCGAACTCAAATCCAAACTCGAACCTAAACTTGAGCGTAAACTCGAACTCTATCTACTCGAACTAATTTGACTCGACTCAGGATTACAACTGCCATGACTCGCATTCTACTTGACTTACTCGACTTCATTCTTCACTTTTTGCAATCTATGGTTTCGATCAAGACATGCGATAATCAACTAATCAAATCCACCAATTCAATTTAACAGTTATAATCTATTATACTCGGAGTGTTGGGGTAGTATGAGTATGAATTCAACGGAATCTCATGAGTCTCATTAATACAAAATTATGTTGCTATAGTACCGGACTAAAACGGTACAAAATCATGTTGTTGTGGTACCGCACTAAAACGGTACAAATCATGCTGTTATGGTACCCGATTGAAACGGTATATCATGAATTCACTAATAAGGGCCCATGTTTCCAAACCCCTGGACGATAGCCTGTTGGGTTTGGAATACTTCAATAATAATTGAAGTCCTGATTACTTTTGGGCCCGTGTTCTTTGCCCCTGAATGATAGCCTTGGGTTCGAGAATACTCTTGAGATTAGTTGGCATTCACACTTAAATTTACTTTAGTTAGATTATCTTGTAGAGACTTATTAAGACACATACCTCATGTTCACTCACACACAGTTATTACCCGCTATGCTATATATATGCCATATTATATTTCATTTTGTACCTGTTATGCATCATATACCTTTCTCATCCTTTTTGGGGACTTACCGAGCGCTATTTCGCTGACGTTCATTCTACCCATTTCTTTGTTTCTTGGAATGTTCTTTAGGAGGTATAGGGACTAAGGAGGTGGAACAGGAGTACAACCAGTTCACAGCACAGGCCGATCTCTAGTTTCTTTCAGCTTTCATCTCATGTAAGCCACATGTTTAGGCTTTTATATTTATGTTTTTTATTTCAGACATCATATATCAGTTTAAACCTTATAAAATTGGGAATGTAAAAATATAAAGTGGTTGGATTTTATTTCCACTTGTTTATTCTTGTCATTATTATACTGCTTACATTACTGTAAGGCTATGCCAGCATCCCGTCCATCAATCCGTGGCCAAATGCAAAACAAAAACTTTTAAAACTTGGCGCTAACGGAACCCTAAACGACGGATCGTACCATTAACCCAATACTAGTTATCATAAAGGAGTTTAGAGAGGTTATACCGATCGATCCATGTCCTTCGGTCTTCGGCCTGTGTCCCAAGCTCGTTGTGGCTGCCTCGAACTAGTTCGCTCTCCGGTCTCTCTCGTCGAAGAGGATCCACGTCGAGGGTTCTTTTTACGGGCTCCCGCCTCTAAACCGAAACAACTCGAACATCTAGTTTGCTAGCCTAGATGCCCAAGATGAAGTAGAGATAGTGTGTGAATACTTTGTCTCATAACACCAATGGATTCTCAACTCATGAGAGAGATGGATGGAGGTTGAAGAAGAAGCCATTGATGAAGAAGTGTGAGTTCAAGCAAAACCAAGTGGAGAAAGAAAAGAGTGAAGTGCTGTGAGCTATTTTGATAGAGTTAGCAACCAAAGAAAATCCCACACACAAAAAGAACTGCCCCCACTCTAAAATATCTCATATGCTCTCTCAAAATATCCCACAACACTATACACAAATATCTTAGCCAAGACAGAAAACCTAGCCATGCCAACATGACTCATAACATGAGTCAACAAGTGTGAAAGATAGATTCATACCAAGAATGAGTCACACTTTTCACCAAATAAACATTTAAACCAAAATGTTTAATCCAAAAAGAAAAATGGCATCAACTAAAGTAATCTTGTAACGAATTACAAGAATACCCTTCATCCGAATATATATACCCGCATCCGTATTCCGACTGAATATGAATACAATGAGATGAAAGTAATCCAACAATATAATAGTAGGATCCGGGTTCAACCAAAGCCCACTAGTATAATCCGTCCGATCATGATCCGTGCACAAGTGCACGAATATGATCGAACCCTACCATAAAACCATACGGCCTCTACAATGTTTCGCCCGAATCAGGGAAACTCTCTGTGTGGGACTCTAAAGACTCGTCAATACGCTGGCAGTGGGTTTAACCACAAGCACGTCGGTGGCACTAGCTGTACGTAACGGCTGCCCAGGTATTGAGCGAAAGGGAGGCCGACGAGCAAACTCATCCTGAAACCCTTCTTAGCCTGACAGTGACAATATCCGTACAGTCCGGTCCATTCGTTTATGAGTATCGATATCGGGTCTAGGGGGTGGATAAAGTCAGACCCCTAATAACGCGACATTTAGTGTCGGTATGAAGCCTATCACCACCTGAGAAACTACTGATCCGAATTAGTAATTCTCGACTACCTTGGCCAAGGATTTCTGGTGATGGCCACCCGTGCACACTGCAACATCAACCCCATATACCGGGAGAGATGAATCCCCTGACGATCCGCTCACTGCCTCCGTGTGGCTCAGGACTGTACCCAACTAAAACCTGTTTGCACGCCTCCTTTGAGCCATGGTAGGGTAGTAATCAAAGCACAGTGGGAACTCACATGAGATAAGTGACGATCTCAGGTCGATAGACTAACCTGTACACATGTCACCAGGGAACTGCTAACTGACAATAGGTATAATACCAACTAGCATGTTTCCGACGAGTCCGTCCGGTGTACTCATAACCCAATGAGCACATGTATACATCTTAGGTGAACCAACTGACACACTTAGCTTGTGAGACCGGCCACCGCCCCTCGGTTAGGGTCTCGATCCGTATACACTAGTCTACTCTCGGGGTATCGATGCCTAATCTCGAAACTCCCACGACTAGGGACACTTTAAGGATGTGCTTATAGACTACCCAACTCTCACGTATATGATCGCCATCATACTGCTGGTAGTCAAGCAAGAATCATATGAGCTCTATCAACATATAATAGTGATATGTAATGTCACCTGAAGCATGTACACGATGATAAAGACAAACCGGATAGCATACTATCATCTCGAGTAAGACTGTTCTACCGGTATAGGTTCTCCCACAATCATTGCAATCACATGCCTGCGATCCAATAATTGACTTGATGGCACTATAGCCAACAATTACGCTTAGCATATTTATTTTGAAAAATAACCTTCTCAAAATAAATATATCGCGGGCTTTTTACATGCCATTACCACTCTTTTGGGAAGCGAGGCGTGACAAATAGATGGACGGAGTAGCTGTGTATTGGATTCAATTCAAGTTACTTGAGTCGTCTGGAAGAGGGGTTTGGTCGCATAGAGCGAGCCGATGCGAGATTCTCACCGTCCGTTACGCTCCTACGCCACATCATACTGCTAGCGAGATAGGCCCATTAGCAGCGAGATAGGCCCATTAACGGCGGGATATGTAACGACTCTGAATTTACTGTACGGAAATTTTTCAATTTAATGTACAGAAAAGAGTTTGCAAGCCTGAGTACAATTTAAAAGTTAATTTTGTTTATAAACAGCAAGAAAGCACTTGTAGCTCATTGGTAAAACCTTGCACTGCTGTGTCATAGCCTCTGTGTTCTAATCCCCTCAGACACATTATATTTTTTCTTGAATTTTCTTTTAAACATTTTGGAAGCACAAAAATTTACACGTGCACTGCACATAGAAATGAAAAGAAAGAGAAAATAAACATGTGCAATATTGTGTATACAGAGTAGGACACGTGTCCAAGATCCACCAGCTCTCCTCCACAACTTGGCCGGTGAGATGATCATATGGGCCGGCACCGACGGGCCCCCCATGGGTAAAAGTCCCTGAATTTGCACACAAAACTCTTGGCCTGCCCCTAACTCCCTTGCACTGTTTGATTTTCCTGCAATCAAACAGAGACTTTAATTTCACCTTAAAATCAAATTTAAATGCATGTTAATTCATTCTTTCAATTCCAAAACTCTAATTCCACACTAAAAATACTAGCCCATGCCCTAGCCCTTCCTCATTCTGAAAATTCTAGTCAAAATTATCACATTTTCTCAAGTACAAGAAGAGTATAAGTGGAGTTAGTCAACGACCAACTTCCGGCGGGAATTGAATATATTCTGACGACCCAGCGACGCCAAGGCGACTACCCCCTCTCCTTCTACATCATCTTCATCCATCTAGCTTGTAATTCCCTCCCTATTCTTCTCTTTCTTCTTAAAAAGTTTTTTGTTTCAAAACATGTCGGTAAGTGGAGTTAATACCGACCTTTTATTCTAAACCTAAAAATTTCACTATTTCTTCCATATCTTTCATTCAAATTCTTACCCTATATTTATAACCATGAAACTAATGTTTAGAACCAACTTTCACTCTAAAATATCATGTTAAATAACTTTAATCTAACTTTTACATGAAAATATCATGAACTTTACATATCACCTTTTAGTATGTTGTTAATACTTTACCTATAGGAAAATCCATGGGGTAATGACCCACCCTCACAAACACACATGGTTTCCATTGCACGATACCCTTTGAGCATACTTTTGGTTACAGTTACAATATTTCATCAAAATACCATGTACTATAAAATCCCGGTTTTCTTTTGAATTGTATTCCACAACTCTTTGCAAATATGCCTCTACAACCCATTTGGGGAACCCGCTATTGGATGGTGTAGATTATCGCACATTCTCATGCTAGTAGAGCAAGATGCAGACCTCCTCACAGAGCATTTGGTCTCGAAAGATTTTTAATACGATTTTTAAGAAAAACGAAATTTTCTACTTAATAATAAAATTAATTTTTAAAAATTATATAAATATTATCAAACCACATATTTCCAAGATATAATAAAATTCCATATTTTCTTAAAAATAAAAGAATGATAAGTTTTATTAAAATACCTTCAAGTTATCCAAAAGTTAAGCTTTACAGTAAAATATCTTGAACTATCCAAGCTAAACTCTTATCCCTAAAATACTTCGCATTCTTAAAATTCATAATTATGGAAACCCTAAATAATATAAATAAATACTCAAAATTTATTTTGAAAGCATATAAAATATTTTTCATAAAACCCCCTTGAGTTATATAAAATTACATTTAAGGACTTTAGTAAATATAGGTTTAAGCGGGATCAATTTTCTTGAGCCTCAGGGAGCCGGAGAAAGTGAGTGCTTGCCTATTTAAGGTAGAAAAACTTAATGGAGTTATCAATGGTAATTGTCTTGAAAAAAGACACAAATCCTGCCGTTCATGTGCATCAGTTACCGATAACACCCGAACCTAACTCAGGATCCAAATCAGTTTAAAGTATCTGACTCAACTTTGAGTCTAAATCAAATCTGAGTCTAACTCAAATCAGAATCCAATTCAACATGAATTCAATATACCAAACATGAATACTTGAACCTGAACCTGAATACTGGAACAATATCAACATGCAAACATGACTTGACTTGACCGAACCATGGCTATAACTTGACTTGATTACATGACTACTTGTTTACATCCTGAACCTGATTACAAGAAGCAACTTGTATTCATGGTCTCGGCAAGTCTGATAACTATAATTCAATACAATACATTACGGGGTTTAACGGGGTAGACTGGTACGAAATGTATTAAAATTGGCACGATGATGGAACTAAAAGATACCTACATGAACTCTCGTGCCGTTGTCCCGTGGGTTTTGACGGGGCCTTATACTTACATGTTACTATAGTCCACGGGATAGTTAGACTCCTCTCGTATACACTGATATTTTCTGTACCAAGCTACAAACAGCTATGTTAATATAACAAACATATACCTGTATAAATTACCAGTTCTTTCTCATTACTTGTTGTATTCCATTCTTACTTCTGGGACTTATTGAGCGCTAGTTCGCTGACGACATTCCTGTCTCTTTCTTTCTTTAGAATGTTCGTCAGGAGGACTTGACCCTCAGGAGACCGAGCCCAGCCAGGAGTATTTGGATCAGATTGAGGCACATCCAGACTACTACCTTTACTTGTACTTACCTTCCAGTTTGTATGCCACTGTTTAGGCATTGCTTTTATCATTGTACATTTCCTTTTCAAATCAGTTGTATTGTAAAGATGAATGTTAATAAAAGTTGTTGTTTACATTATATCTCTTTTCATTTCTTGTGCATTATATATATATATATATATATATATATTGCTTATTTATGCTTAACGTGTTTAATTCTGAGTAAATACGTCGCGTGCCCGCCACGTCTCCTTCTCCGTCTACTGGGAAGCGGGGCGTGACCGGCCCATGCAGGTCAGTTCTGCATGGAATCCTAAGCAATATATATCACAAGAATTATAAGAATCAGCAACTATACATTCTTTACATTACAAATCCCTTGAATCTATCCTAACCTTTCTTTTTCTATTAAGGTTATGCATTCACCGAACAACACAAGCACGAACGTCAATGGCAACACTCCACCACTTACACTACCACCACCAATTACCATTGCGGATCTACTGATAAGATCAATGGCGTTCCTTGAACCAACCAGGAGTCTAGTTGAGGGATAGCAGGAGCAGGCTGCTCTCCTTCACCAAGGACTAGTTCACACTGAGACAGCTTTGAGGGCGGTTCATGGTTATATCAAGAAGAAGGAAAGGACACCACCAGTAAGGACTTGTAATTATTGTAAGAAACTCGGACATGTGGTAAAGGACTGCAGATGAACTAATGGTCTTTGTATGATTTGTGGATCGCCTAAACACACTTTAATAGTATGCTCAAAGTACAGAGCAGACGCAAACCCCACATCAAGACTGACAATACAAGCTCCTACCACCCTCTTAGTTTTTACTGCACCACTTTCGTGAAGTCCACCTTTACCTCGTCAGTCTGAAATGTACCAGAAGGCATAGAGAAAAGTGCTAAGAAGCCAGACATTCACGATGCTGGTTGGAAAAGCTGAAGCCACTAGCCAAGTTATCACTGGTAATTCCCAATTTTTTCACACCTTGTCAATCCTTGTCTACCACTATATTTTTCCTGTACCTAAAACCAACCCCACACAACTTAGGTACTATACTAGTAGCTACCCTTCCTATACTAGCACTGTTCGATACTGGAGCATCACACTGCTCCATGTCATAACGATTCGTGAGAACGCACGCGATTCCCATGAAACCACTCATTTCAAGCTGAAATGTCAATTCCGGGAATGGAGTCTTGAAGGCAACTATGGGATTTGATCAGTGTCCAATTGTAGTTTGCAGACAAGAATTTTATGCAAATTTCAAAGTACTGGACATTCCAAATTTCGATGTTGTGTTGGGAATAGACTGGCTGGGAGTTTTCTATGTTAGAATTGACTGCCGTCAAAGGAGGGTAGTATTCGAGACACTAGATCACCCAGTCTTCTAATTCAAGAGTGGAAATACAACGTTGGAGCCAGGGAGATACCGTGCTAAACCGAAGGATGCAGAAGTGTTTTCTCTCCCGGCGGTTCCAAAATGTATAAGGATCTACGGAAACACTATTGGTGGTATGGAATGAAACGCAAAGTAGCCAGAAGTATAGCCAAGTGTTTGGTGTGTCAGCAAGTAAAGGCTGAACATCACAGGACTACTGGTTTACTTCAGCCGTTACCAATCCCAGAATGGAAATGTCAGCACATTACCATGGATTTCGTGACTGCCCTTCCTCGCAGCACAAAGGGTAACGACGCGGTATGGGTTATTGTGGATCGACTCACCAAGTCGGCCCACTTTATTCCCTTTCGAGTTGGCCAATTTACCGAGATGTTACCAAAGAAGTACATGGAGGTAAGCATGAATCTAAAGTAAGATTTAACCTTAAGATGTACTATTATTGATACCTATGAATTCATGCAGGAGATCGTGATTATATGGAGTACCAATTTGCATCGTCTCCGATCGTGATACCAGATCCCGATCGCAGTTTGGCAGAGTCTACAAGCTAGCCTGGGAACGAGTCTGAACTTCAGTACGGCTTATCATCCACAAATAGATGGAAAGTATGAGCGAACAATTCAGATTCTAGAAGACATACTAAGAGCTTGTATGTTAGACTTCGGAGGTTTGTGGGAAGATCACCTACACCTTGTGGAGTTTTCATACAACAACAGCTACCAGGCGAGTATTGGAATGACACCATTTGCAACTCTCTATGGAAGGAAGTGTCATTCACCACTAAATTGGGACGACATTGGAGATCGTGAACTCCTTGGACCAGAGATGATCGTGGCAACTGTGGATATAGTTCACACGATCAGGGAAAGAGTGCGCATAGCCCAAGACCGACAGAAGCACTGGGCTGATGCAAAGCGTCGACACCTGGGGTTCCAACCCGGAGATCATGTTTTCTTAACATCTCTCCAAACTGAGGAGTAATTGTCACGCCCCGCTTCCCAAAATACGGAATACGAGGGGTAGACAAGGCCAGCCATGCTCCTACGGTCGAGGAAATGTCCTGCCGTAGTCACACTTCGGCTTCTAGTTTTTCATGGTAAACAGTAAAATAATGCGCAGGTAAAGAGAGATGCAGTAACTGAAGGAAACAATGTAAATAACTGACCTGAGGGGGAACAAATATAGATATAACTCTGGATATCAAATCGAGATGTCTGTAATGTACGACTAATCCTGGTCCAGGCTAGATCTTCTCCTCACACTGAGCATGCATACTCAGGTCGTCAGAGCGACACAATAGCAATATAATATATAAAATCATGTGACAATTCTAACAGTGGTAACAGATATGTGAAACAGTAAATCAATGACAGCATGAATATGAATGTGCAGTAATCAATGCAGCGGAGCAGTAAAGCAGTAGAACGATATGTCACGTATGTCAACACAGTATATAAGGTATATAAATGCCCGTATCCCTATCAGTCTCTAAGTCTCACTGTACATGTTACTAAGCCTATCGTCAGTCCAAGTGTGAGAGTCAACCACTCGCGAGTGTCCTCCACCCAAGGGTAGAACCCAAGGGCAAGGGACCACGGGCCCAACATGTAACATGTATATCACGGTGAATATCACATACCCTGTAAATCTCCATATATCTCCCTAAATATATAAGCCGGCATGGGACTCCCGAGATTCTGTTGAACTCACACTTAAACTACCCCACACCCCGTGGTCTACATCAAACGCCAACCATAACCCTAAATACCAATCGGTCTGTGACAAGTCTGCGCAAGAGCTGGAGGCAGGACCTCCATCAAGCACATCCCGACTAATACCTAAGATAAATGGCAGTGTCGGATGCCATATCTGTGACACCCGTGCAAGCGCTTCCATAAGTGTCTCATACCACTTATAGTCACACGTACACGCATCCCACAGACGTCGACAATGCAATAAAATAATAGGGTCACTGATTGTGTACAAGTACGTATCACTTTCACTTATTCACGGATACACTGACGTACTTGCCACAATCATCACTAGAATCTAACACTGGGTAAATGCACGATATCACTAGGTTGTCAATATAATGATATGGGTATGATATGATGCGTGAACAGTATATAAGCATGATTAGGATGTTATGAAACAGTATTTTATCACTTGCACGATTTATCATGAAATGTACGTGTATAGTTTAGCGAAACGATAAACAGGTAATACTTAGTATGTTCAATTGTCCAACCATCGAATTTAGGTTCAAGCCAATCGGGTTCCAAGATCATTAATTATAACCATTTCATTTTAAGCACTCGCGGCTGGAAATCCGGTTTCAGAATCAGAAGTCCGTTTTGCAACGCATTTTAATCCCTGTTGGGATCAGAATTTAGCGACGCTGCAGTTGAATGAAACCTAGGGTT
The DNA here is from genome assembly GCA_030015575.1 of Agapanthus africanus. NCBI lineage: Eukaryota > Viridiplantae > Streptophyta > Magnoliopsida > Asparagales > Amaryllidaceae > Agapanthus > Agapanthus africanus. Next base: position 43,017,098 of record CM057342.1, read on the forward strand.
CTCAGTAAGGTTTTTAACTCAATAGACAGATCTTCGATCTCATCTGTACGTCAGGAGATATACACTGTTTAATACCAATATGTCAGTTCTGATTCTGCTGGGACTGTTATGCGTTCCGATCTATTAAATTATAGAATAAATAACAAACGATAACGAAACAGAATGAAATCACTTGTGTTATCTAGATAACAGGTTCAACTACAGTAAACAGCAGAGTTCCGCAACCTACGAGTTAAGAGAATCCTGTGGTACCCATTACGGAACAGCAAGCAACAATTGGAGTCGCTCTGGACTGCAGTCCAGAGTCGCACTCCGATCCAAATATTAGCACAGTTTGAGTACAGGAATATCTGGAAAATAGTATGGGGTTATAGTTCGTCGAGTCGGCTTCGATTTAAGCCCTCGAGCGTGTCATTCCAGTGTGTATACAATTTAAGGCGATTTTAATAGTTTTCAGGTACAAGAAAATTCCAGTTTTACGGTTAAACTTGGGGGTAGTTGTTTTAGTCATTAACGGTCATATTTTCAGCAAAACTTGCACACGGTATTCATCACAGCGAGGGCCAATGTAAGTAATCCAGTTCCGTCAATTCAGAAGAATATTTTCTTTGGGAACACACGTCGAACATGTATGACACATAATTAATCCAAAAGTGTAACACTATGATCTATGCAATTAACATTTGTAACTAGGATATATAGCATGTAAGCAAGTAAAATACTTGCCTGGGAACGTTGAATTGATGGCACAGTATGCACGGCACGACCACGCGGCAACAACGTCATGAATCTGGCCTTGGCTCGATCTTGGCTCGGCCTCGGAGCTTGGACTAGACTATGAGCTTGGGAATGGGCTGTCGCGGCTCAGGCGATGTCGTGTGGTGGTAGTAGGTTGATAAGGAATGGAAGGACGGGTGAGGTTTAGAGAGGGAGAGAGTTAGAGAGAACAGAGAGGGAATGAGCACACCCCCAAAGAGATAGGGGAAGCGGGGAGAGAGAGAGAGAGAGAAATAGAGGGTTAGAGTGAGAGGGGGAAAAAAGAGAGAAATGAGAGAGGGAAACAAAGGTTTGAGATGTAAAGAGAAAGAGAGAGAATTAGGCTGTGAGAGAGAGATAGAGATTTGAGAAAGATTGAAGCAAAGGAAGAGAAGGAGAGAGAGATTGAGGGGGTGAGGGGGAGGGCTCTACGATGATGAGGGGGTGTAGGGGAGGCTCGCCGGCGAGAGGAGGTGGCCGGAGGTCGGAGCAGTAGAGGATGGTCGGTTGCGGGTAATGGTGGATTGGTGGGTGCGACGAGATGCAGTGGGTTCTGGTGAGGGGTGCAGGTGAGGGTGATCGGGGATGATGGTGGCTGCCGTCGACGAGGGAAGCGAGTGAGGGAAAATCGGAGTGCAGGGGTCGGCTAATGGGTGCAGGGGGATCGTCCGGGGGTGAGCCCAGGGGCAGCGACGCCGGCGATGGGTATGGGTTGGATTTTGAGGAGGAGCTCGATGGATGGTGGTCGAAGGTGGAGGTGAGGTGGCGACTGTGATGCTGGTGATGGTAGCGACGGCGATGGGGCGATCACGGGTGTGGTTGCGGAGCAAGAGAGATGTCGGGAGGGAGAAAAGAAATTATGAGGGGGAGAGAAAGAGACGTGTCAACGAGGAAGGGTCGAAGGCGTGCGTCGTGGGTAACGCTCGCGAGCGTGAGCGTCGGCGGAGGCAAGGAGTGCGGTGGAGGAAATGGATCGCGCGCGTGAATGGAGGAAAGAGCCGTTGGAGGGAAGGAGGTGTAGGTGCGGGTCGGGTTTGAAGTGGGTATTGGCTGAACTGAGTGGGCCGAAGAAAATAAAGGAAAAATGGTAAAGAATTGTGGGTCGGGCCAGCTTTAGGAAGAAAAACAAATAAAAATAGAGTAGAAGAATGGGGCCGGGGCTGGGAAGACGGGCTCGGGGGTTGGGCTGAGGGAAAATGTATGGTTAATATGAGAAGAAAATAAAGAATGGGCCAGGGTTTTTGGAAATTAAAAGAATTGTGAGGAGGGGAGAGTGAGGGCCGGGCTTGAAGAAAAGCGCTGGGCTATGTTTAATAGGAAGTGAATTTATTAAAAAGGGCTTGGGTTCTATTGAAACAAAATGGGTTTTAATTTAAAAGGGAAAACTAATTTATTATGTAGGGGAAGGGAATGAGGGTGCCGGGCTTGGAATTTGGGCTGTGGAATAAACTAAAATAGATTGGGAAATTTTAAAATAATCAATAATTATAAATACCAATTATAGGTGAAATGAAATACAAACATAGGCGTACAAAAAGGGGATGGGTATTACATCATACCACCCTTACAAAAATTTCGTCCTCGAAATTTAAAATAAACGATAACTTATACCAACATAGGCGAAAGCTATTATATTGCAACTAACACATAAAGATTTACTAGAAATATGTGGACGGAGAAATTTGAAATTATACATATGTAGGAATAATTATAAATACGGAAATATAAATAACAACAATAACGAACAATATTATTCGAGGCGTACTCGATAAAATCGAAACTCAAATATGTGCACGTATAAGTATTTTAGAGGTAGCACGTCAGAAAAACAAGTATAAGGCACCATTATTTATAATAGTAAACATAGTCACACAACCCGAAAATAAAATAACGAGAATAAAGTAGTGAAAAGTAGTTGGTAGGTTAAAACATTTTAAGATAATGTATCGATACAATAGGTTTAAAATAATTTAGAAACTTGTATAGTGAAATTATGAAACAGGGACCAAAAGTATGCGCGGTGTAAGGTTGCGCTTCTGAAAATGAAAATAATAATAGTGTACTTAAAATACAAAAACGGAGTAATCAATAACACGGACCAAAATAATGAAAACTAAATTTTTGAATAACACTGTCCCTATATATAGTTAGGGTAATAGGAAGAACACAAAATTGTATAGGCTAGCTAGGGTAACGATTACAAGGAAGTGTGGATCATTCAAAGGTCGGTGGATGGCGGCTTTAGGTTGAAAATCAAGGAGACTGTGATCGGGTCTGCACAGGAAGTAAGGAAGAGCAACAAAGGAATACCAGAGAAAAAGTATGGGAGAAAACAACAGTCGGTACACCACACGAATCAAAATTTGAAGAGTTAGTGAACTCGGAAGTTTCACAAGAACTGTTCTCCTCCCAGAAGGATCTCAAACGGGGCACAGACGAGGGATGAAGGGTGGCTCATCCCAAGGATCAGGGTGCGGTACTTTCTAATCGAAACGGGGTGAAAACTATACAATGAGTAGGAGTGGACAGTCAGGGAACTCAGCAGAAAAATAAATGGATATGGGCAATTAACAAGTATCAAGCGAACCAATAATCAAAAGGTTTACGAATTCAGGAGATTTATTTCATTTAAGAAAATTTGAAACAAGGCATTCCCCAAAGGCGAAAGGTGGCCCTAAACTATACACATTTTATTTGGCCAGAAGACAACATCAAAAGAAATTCCGTCAGTCGCGGTTGTGGAGATTCAGTAGGTTGCGGTAGACTCACGCACTCAGGTAGGGGCGTCCATTTCCATATCGCCTTGCGGGGGCCGCCATTGGGAGTTCTTCCACAGCAGGCTCTTGTCCATCTGGTCCTTCTTCCTCGGCTGGATCCTCTTCACCAAGATCTGATTCCATGGGATTCTCTTCTATGGGATTTTCCTCCGCTGGATTTCCTTCTATCGGGTCTTCCTCTATCGGGTTCTCTTCAGGATCTTCTTCCTCTTCGTCGGGATCGCCTATCATGTTAAACTCTGGAACGGCTGCTCCTTCGTCCTCTGAATCGTTGTTTTCGAAATTGATCTGGGGACCGTTGATCTCATCGTCAGAATTCATCGGCGTGTGGTCTAAGGAAATGCATGATTGTGCATCCTCATCCAGATGCGGCGCTGCTCCAGGGTGGGCCACGGTTTGAAAAGAAAAGTCATGATTAGACAGTGGAATACATCAAGGGAAAAGCTCAGGGTACGAAGTATAGGAAAATATGCGGTTGCAGGAACTGAAAGATCAGAATTAAAATACTGTGATAATGAATAGAATTAGATAAAGAAAAAGCATGAGAATGATACATATATTATGATTCAAATTTTATTGCATTCAACCAAAAGTTCAACGGATACAAGATTTCAAACGGAAAGAAATATTCATAAAAAGATGACAACATTATTACTGAAAGTAGATAACATGAAAAATCCTTCTTCGACTACTATAACGTCGCATTCTCGTCGCGTGAGTTGAATCCTGCGCTAGGTCCGCCTTATCGTCGAAGTTCGAACTATGCGATAATCCTCACTTGGCAGAAGTGGGGAGTGTGGACGAGTTTCCTCCTTGTAGTTCTTTCCTTTCTGGGCAACCGTTGATGAGATGCTCGCTGGATCCACAAATTAGACATTTCCCTTGGGCGCGGCGACAATCCCTCTGAAGATGTCCTGGCCTCCTACAGTACCCACAACATGGGATCTTCTGCTGCTTCTGCCGCGGAGAAACAAATTGGCGCTTCATCTTCCTCTCTTTTCCTCATCTAACGGAGATCCCTTTATGACTTGAGACTCTCGCTGGTGCCTGATCCACCTGTCTTCTCAGTCCTTCAGCCAACAAGTCATTTGTTTGCTCCTGGGCTTCCTTTAGACCTTGCAGTACACTCAGAATCTCAATGGTCTGATTCTGGGGAGCGGATATAGACAAAGAGTCGTTGGAAGACATGATCCTGAGACAACAATTTTAAGAATGAGATAAGTCACAAGCTAACCGAGTCAAAATATAATATGGATAGGACAAAAATTCAAGAATATTAGAGGTGATGAATTTATTACAAGTGGGGAAAAACAACTGTATGACTTCAAGCCACTTAAACAGAGTATGGTAGTGTAATCGTGATGTAGTTCACAATTACAACCACGAAACTTGCCAAGTTACCTGGAACCCTAGCGAAAGGATAGCTGAACGCACGATGTGAATATGGATCAAGAATGACAAGTTTAAAACCTAGACCGAGGGATGTCTTAGATTGCCAAACTATACACGGAAAACTGCAATCCCAATCGATGCAAAACCTGGGCTCTGATACCAACTAAACCATGTCACGCCCCGTTTCCCAAAATACGGAATACGAGGAGTATACAAGGCTGGCCATGCTCCTACGGTCGAGGAAATGTCCTGCCGTAGTCACATTTCGGCTTCTAGTTTTTCATGGTAAACAATAAAATAATGCGCAGGTAAAGAGAGATGCAGTAACTGAAGGAAACAATGTAAATAACTGACCTGAGGGGGAACAAATATAGATATAACTCTGGATATCAAATCGAGATGTCTGTAATGTACGACTAATCCTGGTCCAGGCTAGATCTTCTCCTCACACTGAGCATGCATACTCAGGTCGTCAGAGAGACACAATAGCAATATAATATATAAAATCATGTGACAATTCTAACAGTGGTAACAGATATGTGAAACAGTAAATCAATGACAGCATGAATATGAATGTGCAGTAATCAATGCAGCTGAGCAGTAAAGCAGTAGAACGATATGTCACGTATGTCAACACAGTATATAAGGTATATAAATGCCCGTATCCCTATCAGTCTCTAAGTCTCACTGTACATGTCACTAAGCCTATCGTCAGTCCAAGTGTGAGAGTCAACCACTCGCGAGTGTCCTCCACCCAAGGGTAGAAACTAAGGGCAAGGGACCACGGGCCCAACATGTAACATGTATATCACGGTGAATATCACATACCCTGTAAATCTCCATATATCTCCCTAAATATATAAGCCGGCATGGGACTCCCGAGATTCTGTTGAACTCACACTTAAACTACCCCACACCTCGTGGTCTACATCAAACGCCAACCATAACCCTAAATACCAATCGGTCTGTGACAAGTCTGCGCAAGAGCTGGAGGCAGGACCTCCATCAAGCACATCCCGACTAATACCTAAGATAAATGGCAGTTTCGGATGCCTTATCTGTGACACCCGTGCAAGCGCTTCCATAAGTGTCCCATACCACTTATAGTCACACGTACACGCATCCCACAGACGTCGACAATGCAATAAAATAATAGGGTCACTGATTGTGTACAAGTACGTATCACTTTCACTTATTCACGGATACACTGACGTACTTGCCACAATCATCACTAGAATCTAACATTGGGTAAATGCACGATATCACTAGGTTGTCAATACAATGATATGGGTATGATATGATGCGTGAACAGTATATAAGCATGATTAGGATGTTATGAAACAGTATTTTATCACTTGCACGATTTATCATGAAACGTACGTGTATAGTTTAGCAAAATGATAAACAGGTAATACTTAGTATGTTCAGTTGTCCAACCATCGAATTTAGGTTCAAGCCAATCGGGTTCCAGAATCATTAATTATAACCATTTCATTTTAAGCGTTCACGGCTGGAAATCCGGTTTCAGAATCAGAAGTCCGTTTCGCAACACATTTTAATCCCTGTTGGGATCAGAATTTAGTGATACTACAGTTGAATGAAACCTAGGGTTCTTGGTAAGGTTTTCAACGAAATAGACGGATCTTCGATCGCGTCTGTACGTCAGGAGATATACACTGTTTAATACCAATATGTCAGTTCTGATTCTGCTGGGACTGTTATGCGTCCCGATCTATTAAATTATAGAATAAATAACAAACGATAACGAAACAGAATGAAATCACTTGTGTTATCTAGATAACAGGTTCACCTACAGTAAACAGTGGAGTTACGCAACCTACGAGTTAAGGGAATCCTGTGGTACCCATTACGGAACAGCAAGTAACAATTGGAGTCGCTCTGGACTGCATTCCAGAGTCGCACTCCGATCCAAATATTAGCACAGTTTGAGTACAGGAATATCTGGAAACTAGTATGGGGTTATAGTTCGTCGAGTCGGCTTCGATTTAAGCCCTCGAGTGCGTCGTTCCAGTGTGTATACAATTTATGGAGATTTTAATAGTTTTCAGGTACAAGAAAATTCCAGTTTTACGGTTAAACTTTGGGGTAGTTGTTTTAGTCATTAACGGTCATATTTTCCAGCGAAACTTGCACACGGTATTCATCACAGTGAGGGCCAATGTAAGTAATCCAGTTCCGTCAATTCAGAAGAATATTTTCTTTGGGAACACACGTCGAACATGTATGACACATAATTAATCCAAAAGTGTAACACTATGATCTATGCAATTAACATTTGTAACTAGGATATATAGCATGTAAGCAAGTAAAATACTTGCCTGGGAACGTTGAATTGATGGCACAGTATGCACGGCACGACCACGCGGCAACAGCGTCAAGAATCTGGCCTTGGCTCGATCTTGGCTCGGCCTCGGAGCTTGGACTAGGCTATGAGCTTGGGAATGGGCTGTCGCGGCTCAGGCGATGTCGTGTGGTGGTAGTAGGTTGATAGGGAATGGAAGGACGGGTGAGGTTTAGAGAGGGAGAGAGTTAGAGAGAACAGAGAGGGAATGAGCACACCCCCAGAGAGAGAGAGGGGAAGCAGGGAGAGAAAGAGAGAGAGAAATAGAGGGTTAGAGTGAGAGGGGGAAAAAAGAGAGAAATGAGAGAGGGAAACAGAGGTTTGAGATGTAAAGAGAGAGAGAGAGAATTAGGCTGTGAGAGAGAGAGAGAGATTTGAGAGAGATTGAGGCAAAGGAAGAGAAGGAGAGAGAGATTGAGGGGGTGAGGGGGAGGGCTCTGCGATGATGAGGGGGTGTAGGGGAGGCTCGCCGGCGAAAGGAGGTGGCCGGAGGTCGGAGCAGTAGAGGATGGTCGGTTGCGGGTAATGGTGGATTGGTTGGTGCGACGAGATGCAGTGGGTTCTGGTGAGGGGTGCAGGTGAGGGTGATCGGGGATGATGGTGGCTGCCGTCGACGAGGGAAGCGAGTGAGGGAAAATCAGAGTGCAGGGGTCGGCTAATGGGTGCAGGGGGATCGACTGGGGGTGAGCCCAGGGGCAGCGACGCCGGCGATGGGTATGGGTTGGATTTGAGGAGGAGCTCGATGGATGGTGGTCGAAGGTGGAGGTGAGGTGGCGACTGTGATCCTGGTGATGGCAGCGACGGCGATGGGGCGATCACGGGTGTGGTTGCGGAGCGAAAGAGACGTCGGGAGGGAGAAAAGAAATTATGAGGGGGAGAGAAAGAGACGTGTCAACGAGAAGGGGTCGAAGGCGTGCGTCGTGGGTAACGCTCGCGAGCGTGAGCGTCGGCGGAGGCGAGGAGCACGGCGGAGGAAATGGATTGCGCGCGTGAATGGAGGAAAGAGCCGTTGGAGGGAAGGAGGTGTAGGTGCGGGTCGGGTTTGAAGTGGGTATGGGCTGAACTGAGTGGGCCGAAGAAAATAAAGGAAAAATGGTAAAGAAATGTGGGTCGGGCCAGCTTTAGGAAGAAAAACAAATAAAAATAGAGTAGAAGAATGGGGCCGGGGCTGGGAAGACGGGCTCGGGGGTTGGGCTGAGGGAAAATGTATGGTTAATATGAGAAGAAAATAAAGAATGGGCCAGGGTTTTTGGAAATTAAAAGAATTGTGAGGAGGGGAGAGTGAGGGTCGGGCTTGAAGAAAGCGCTGGGCTATGTTTAATAGGAAGTGAATTTATTAAAAAGGACTTGGGTTCTATTGAAACAAAATGGGTTTTAATTTAAAAGGGAAAACTAATTTATTATGTAGGGGAAGGGAATGGGGGTGCCGGGCTTGGAATTTGGGCTGTGGGATAAACTAAAATAGGTTGAGAAATTTTAAAATAATCAATAATTATAAATACCAATTATAGGTGAAAAGAAATACTAACATAGGCGTACAAAAAGGGGCTGGGTATTACAGTAATCCACTTTGGCAAGAGGGGTAAGCTCAGTCCAAGATATATTGGACCGTTCGACATTCTCGAATGAGTCGGAGGAGCGGCATACCGTTTAGCTCTTCCACCCTCATTGGAAGAAGTGCATAATGTGTTCCATATATCCCAGCTTCGAAAATATGTGAGCGACCCCAGCCACATCTTTGATCACTCCGAGCTCACTGTACAGACGGACCTGACTTGCGAGCAACAACTCGTTGAGATCCTGGACAGAACGGTAAAGACACTGCGGAACAAGGAAGTAAACTTGGTCCGAATGATGTGGAGAAAATATTCACCAGGAGAATCAACGTGGGACGAAAAGATGACATACGTGCAAGATACCCTTGCTTATTTGTAAACCAGTCCTTATGTAATTGTAAATTTCGAGCACGAAATTTTTATAAGGAGGGTAGAATGTAACGACTCTGAATTTACTGTACGAAATTTTTTCAATTTAATGTACAGAAAGGAGTTTACAAGCCTGAGTATAATTTAAAAGTTAATTTTGTTTATAAATAGCAAGAAAACACTTGCAGCTTATTGGTAAAGCCTTGCACTGCTGTGACGTAGCCCTGTATTCGAATCCCCTTAGACACATTATATTTTTTTTCTGAATTTTCTTTTAAATTTTTTAGAAGCCCAAAAATTTATACATGATCTGCACATAGAAATGAAAAGAAAGAAAAAAATAAACATGTTCACAATGTTGTGTATACAGAGTAGGACACGTGGCCAAGATCCACCGACTCCCCTACACAACTTGGCCAGCGAGATGATCATATGGGCCGGCACCGACGGCCCCCCCATGGGTAAAAGTCCCCGGGTTTTGCACACAAAACTCTTGGCCTACCCCTAACTCCCCTGCACTGTTTGATTTCCCTGCAATGAAATTTAAATGCATTTTAATTCATTCTTTCAATTCCAAAACCCTAATTCCACATAATAAATACTAGCCCATGCCCTAGCCCTTCCTCATTCTGAAAATTCTAGTCAAACTATCACATTTTCTCAAGTACAAGAAGAGTACAGGTGGAGTTAGCCAACGACCAACTTCCGGCGAGGAATCGAGAATATTCCGACGACCCCGCGACGCTACGGCGACTACCCCCTCTCCTTCTACTTCCTCTTTATCCATCTAGCTTGTAAGTCCCTCCCTATTCTTCTCTTTCTTCATAAAATTTCTTTGTTTCAAAATATGTCGGTAAGCGGAGTTAATACCGACCTTTTATTCTAAACCTAAAAATTTCACTATTTCTTCCATATCTTCCATTCAAATTCTTACCTTATGTTTATAACCATGAAACTAATGTTTAGAACCAACTTTCACTCTAAAACATCATGTTAAATAATTTTAATCTAAATTTTACATGAATATACCATGAACTTTACATATCACTTTTTAGTATGTTGTTAATACTTTACTTTTAGGAAAATTCACGGGGTAATGACCTACCTGTAACAACTCTTAACTTTATGTACAATTTTTTTTCAAAATACAGAAAGGAGCACCTAAGCCTGAGCACAAGTTATAAATTTAATTTGCTTTTGAACAGTAAGAAACAACATGTAACTCATTGGTAAAGTCTTGCACTGCTGTGACGTAGCCCCTGTGTTCGAATCCCCCCGGCTACATATATATTTTTGTTGATTTTCTTTTAAACCTTTAGAAGCTCAAAAGTTTACACATGCAAAACACGAAAAATGAAAAGTCACAACAAAATCAAATATATGCACCGAGGTATATGAGATGACATGGACACGTGGCATTAATCCCAACCCCAACCCATCGGATTTGGCCGGCGAGATTCTGAGAAGGGGTCGGTACCGCCGGTTTTGCCCGTAGGGAATGCTCTGAATTTTTAACCCTAGCACCCCTTGCCCTACCCCACTACCCCCATATTGTTTAATTTCTCTGCAATTATCCAGAGAGTGATAATTCACCTCTTTAGTCTATTTTAATGCACATTTTTAATTCTCAATTCATTACCCTAAACCCTAATTTTCCCTATAAATACAACCCTAATTTTTGGCCCTCCTCATTCAGAAATTCCATGCCAAAAATCTCTAAAAAATTCTAAGTTCAAAAGTTGTACAAGTGGAGTTAGCAAAGGTCGAAGATCCGGCGACGTTTCAGGAAAAATCCGGAGACGAAACGACTCCCCGACGATCCCAAAATCTCCTCCTACCTCTTCTCTCTAATTCCAACCTGTAAGTCCCCTTTCCCCTTCTCAATCTCTAGTCTAAAACTTTCACTTTTCAAAATTCGTCGGAAGCGGGGTTATTCCGACTTCCGATTATCTTTTCTTTAAAAACTCAATTTTTTCTTAAACAACAAATTACCATCTCTTCTTATATTGTTTAACAAACATAAAACAACATTCACAACAAGTTTCAATTCAAATAATATGTATTGCAACTTCTATTTCAGTTTTACGGTAAAATACCATCATGTTTACATACGACATTGCTTATTCATTTTACCCATATTACCTTTAGAAAACTCACGAGGTAATGACCCACCTCATCACAACACACATTTTTGACATAGCACGATGACTTTTGGAATATTAGTTTGTAGGAAAATACTAGTTTACAGTTAAATACCATAAACATTCAAAAACCGTTTTCTTTAAAAGTGTATTATTTAATTCCTTGCAAATGCGCTTCTACAGCCCATTTTGGGGAACCCCGATCAGGATGGTGCGGGTTATCGCACATTTTCGGGCCTAGTAGAGCGAGATGCAGACCTCCTCACGGAGCATCCGATCTCGATGGAATTTTTAATGCAATTTTTAAGAAAAATATGGTTTCTATTTAATAAATAAATTCTATATATATATATATATATATATATAATCAAAATATCTACTTTAGGTATACAATATATATATTACATATTTTCTAAATCAAATGAATCACAAATTTCATGAACTACCATTACAAATCAATACAATTCCAATATTACACTAAAATATCATATACTATTCAAGTTAGGTTTATATCTATCAGAATATTTCACTTTATAAAAATTACAATTATGAAAACCCTAAAGACGGTAATTAAATACTTGAAGTGTATTTTGAAAATATATCAAAACTATTTTTCATAAAACCCCCTCGAGTTATATTAATTTACAATAAGGACCCTAGTAAACATAGGTTAAAGCGAGACCGGTTCTCTTGAGCCTCAGGGAGCCGAAGAATATGGGTGCTTGCCTATCTCAGATAGACAACCTAAAAACCGTGTTATCAATACGGTAATTATCTTGGAAAAAGACACAAATCCTGCCATCCATGTGCAACAGTTACCGATAACTCCAAAACATAAATCAGGACTTCAATTCTGTTTAAAAGTCTGACTCGGTTCGAGTCACGGTCAAATCTGAAAATAATCTGATTTGAATTCAATTCAAGTATAACTCCAATACAAAATGAATCCTTTTATATCAGAATTCAATTTATATCAACATGACTCGACCGAACCGAACCATGGATATACTCTGATTACATGACTATCCATTTATATCCATTTAGTTTACATGATATCATGGTTTCGGCAAGTCGTGCATCTATTAAACAAAACAAATCAATACAAAATACATTACGGGGTTTTAAAAGGGTAGACTGACACAGAATGTGTTAAAGGTGGCACGAGATGGTCATTAAAATACGTATCTATATATCCATTGCCGTTGTTCTGTGGTTTTATCGACAGAGCATTATACTACGGAAGTCCACAGTATAAGTTGGACTCCTCTCGTATACACCGGCATATTCTGTACCAAACTACAAATAACTGCATTAACAGAACAAAAATTACAATATACCCATTATATTCTTCTGTCTATTCTATCTCTACCTTTTTTTGGGACTTACCGAGCGATTGTTCGCTGACGACATTTCTATTTCTCTTCTTTCTTTGGAATATTGTCAGGAGGACCCGACTCCGAGGAGTTCAAGACCAGCCAGGAGCACTTGGAGCAGACCACTGAGCATCACGGCTATTAGATTTTAGTTGTACTTACTTTTCATTAAGTTCATGCCATTGTTTAGGCATCGCTTTCCATTCTTATATTTACATTTTCAGTTGTATTGTAAAGAAATTTTTAATATATAAAAGTTGCTGTTTAATTACACCTTTTGTCATTTTCTTATGTACATTCATTATATTGCTTAGTTACGCTTAGCGTGTTTACTTCAGAGTAAATACGTAACGGGTCTCGTCGCTTCTCCTTACCCGTACACTGGGAAGCGGGATGTGACACTACCTCTCACAAACACACATGGTTTTCATAGCACAATACCCTTTGAGCATACTTTTGGTTACAGTTACAATATTTCATCAAAATCCCATGTACTATAAAAACCCGGTTTTCTTTTGAATTGTATTTTACAACTCTTTGCAAATATGCCTCTACAACCTATTTGGGGAACCCGCTATTGGATAGTGCGGATTGTCGCACATTCTCGGGCTAGTAGAGCGAGATGCATACCTCCTCACAGCGTATTCGGTCTCGAAAAGATTTTTAATACGATTTTTAAGAAAAACAAAATTTTCTACTTAATAATAAAATTAATTTTTAATAATTATATAAATATTATTGAACCACATATTTTCAAGATATAATAAAATTCCATGTTTTCTAAAAAATAAAAGAATGACAAGTTTCATCAAAATACCTTCAAATTATCCAAAAGTCAAGCTTTAAAGTAAAATAATTTGAACTATCCAAGCCAAACTATTATCCCTAAAATACTTTACCTTCTTAAAATTCACAATTATGGAAACCCTAAATAATATAAATAAATACTCGAGATTTATTTTGAAAGTATATAAAATATTTTTCATAAAACCCCTCGAGTTATATAAAATTACATTTAAAACTTTAGTAAATATAGGTTTAAGCGGGATCAATTCTCTTGAGCCTCAGGGAGTCGGAGAAAGTGAGTGCTTGCCTATTTAAGATAGAAAAACTTAACGGAGTTATCAATGGTAATTGTCTTGGGAAAAAACATAAATCCTGCCGTCCATGTACAGCAGTTATCGATAACACCCGCACCTAACTCAGGATCTAAATCGGTTTAAAGTGTCTGACTCAAGTTTGAGTCTAAATCAAATCTGAGTCTAACTCAAATCAGAATCCAATTCAACATGAATCCAATATACCAAACATGAATACTTGAACCTGAACCTGAATACCAGAACAATATCAACATGCAAACATGACTTGACTTGACCGAACCATAGCTATAACTTGACTTGATTACATGACTACTTGTTTATATCCTGAACCTGATTACAAGAAGAAGTTGTATCATGGTCTCGGCAAGTCTGATAACTATAATTCAATACAATACATTACGGGGTTTAACAAGGTAGATTGGTACGGAATGTATTAAAAGTGGCACAATGATGGACGCTAAAAAACACTTGTATGAACTCTCGTGTCGTTGTCCCGTGGGTTTTGACGGGACCTTGTACTTATATGTTACCATAGTCCACGAGACAGTTGGACTTCTCTCGTATACACTGATATCTTCTGTACCGAGCTACAAACAACTACGTTAGTATACCAAACACATACCTGTATAAATTACCAGTTCTTTCTCTTTACTTGTTGTATTCCATTCTTATTTCTGGGACTTACCGAGCGCTAGTTCGCTGACGACATTCCTGTCTCTTTATTTCTTTGGAATGTTCGTCAGGAGGACAGAACCCTCAGGAGACCGAACCCAGTCAGGAGTATTTGGAGTAGATTGAGGCACAGCCAGACTACTAGCTTTACTTGTACTTACCTTCCACTTTGTATGCCATTGTTTAGGCATTGATTTTATCATTGTACATTTTCTTTTCAAATCAGTTGTATTGTAAAGATGAATGTTAATTAAAGTTGCTGTTTACATTATATCTCTCGTCATTTTTTATGCATTTTATATATATTGCTTATTTACGCTTAACGTATTTACTTTTGAGTAAATACGTCGTGTGCCCGCCACGTCTCCTTCTCCGTCTACTGGGAAGCGGGCGTGACAAGATACGCTAGCATGAGATGCGGGACATGGAGCTGCGGGGATCTTGTCGTGGCAAGATATACGGAGCCGTTACGGGGGTGTTCGAGCTCCATGTCCCCGGCCAAATAGGGGGCGCCAAGGAATCTCGGCTATAGAATAGCTCGGAGACGAGCAAGTGAGCTAAGGAATCTCAGCTATAGGATAGCTTGGAGACGAGCTATTGGCTGGCGGTCAGCCGAAGGGGGAACGTACTCCAGGGAGGTTTTCTAAATGGTCAGGTGCAAACTCGGAGGCGAGGCGCCATGGAATGTCCCCAATACATCATATTTATTCTAGCTCCGTAGTTCTCAGGAATCTAGTGGGCTTACGTGGATGATACGTCATCCGTTACGTGTCGTGATCTGGGGAATTCCCACATATGAGTACCATCAGTATCCATTTAAAGTATAACACCATCACAAAGAGCATCCAAATTTGAAATCAAAAGGAAGGATCAATCGTTTACCTTATCGCTAACGTAAAGGAACTTGATGGTGTCCTTCTCGGCTCTAATGTTGGGATCTTGATTCAAGATGCCTCCACCTTTGAAATATGGTCACGAGTCATCGTAGACGTCGAGCACTCTATCGCTGCTGTCGGAGCTCAAGGGATTGTCGCCTCTGATGGTGGATTTATGTCCTCATCTTTTGATTCTGATCATCGTCACCGTTGTCGCCTCCGTGGGCCCGCCGCCATAGCCATCAATTCATACTTACAAAGCATAATTCATATTCCAAACACCATTTAAAATGACATTAAAACAAACACAGTTTAAACAATACTATCATTCAAGCATCATTCATTAACATAAAAGTTATTACAACAAACAACATCCTTTTTATTCGATCATTTATGTAAACACATTTCAACCATCATTCAACAAGCCCTTGATAACCCAATTGAATTGGGATGAAATTACATACTAATTAGAATGAAAAGTAAGCAAGAATAATTGATAACATAATTGGGATGAAATCACATAATTGATAACCCACTTGTATTTGGATATAATCACGTTGAGGCGGCGACACGTTAGAGAGATGGTGCCCACGTCTGAGGGGGCAGCGAGGAGAGCTCGTCGGAGACGATGAGCATACCGTGGAGATGGCGACACATGAGGAAGATGGTGTCCATGTCGGAGTGTGCAGCGAGGAGAGGATGGTGATGATGGTGCCGCAGATCTTGAGCTTGGTGGCGGTGATGGAGCAATGGGCAGCGATGATTGCGTTTTCTTCGTCGATCTCTCACAATCAAACTCTAGAAATTATGGGGTTGAAGGGTTGAGAGAACACGGGATGTTAAAATGGGTAAGAATAGCACTTTGGGATTAAAAAAGCAAAAAGTCACATGAAGGATGTAAAATAACTTTAAAAATTGAAAATCTACCGGCAGGGGTTGATGGGGGGACATGTTTAACGGAAGAAAACTTAGAAGGTTTCTGTGCTGGAAAATTTCGTTATGATAGTTTTGAAAATATATGCTACAGTACATTGTGGTTTTGGTGAAATTTCCCTTGTATAAACTTATTCCCTGGCTTCTGTCCCCTTGTCCCTTTTTATTTTACCTTTCCATGCTTCACCTTCCTATCATATGGCCTCCAAGCATTATCATTCCTACCTTTCCAGTGAACTAAACTTTACACATCTTTCCAAGAGAGGGAGGACCAATGCATCCATCAATTCCATACCAAGAATGTACATGAAAAAGAAAACATAAACTTTTTTTCTAAAAATATAAATATGATATCATGAAAAGGAAATTGGATAAAGGAATGACACGCACAAAAATGAAGTTCAGAGAAAAAGGGAGCCACACAAATCAATCCTATGTGTCAGAAATTGCTTTCTTGTCTTCAAAAATCAAAACTCACTCCAAAATTTTTATTAAGAAAAGAAAAAGTTCTTCCAAATCCAACGGCTGAAAAGATATGAGAGATGATGAGATAAGGTCATAAATTAAGAGTGGACACTGTGCACCAATTTTTTTAAACTAATACTAGATCTTTTTAACAGTTACTGTTGCTGAGTACCAAGTATTTAATGTCCAAAAGATTTTGGAACTGATACGTTTTCTTTGCTTCTCCTTCAATTTTGTGATCTGGGTTTCTCTCTGCTGAAGTTTCGGATCCCAAAGATTCAATCCTTTTTCATCTGTAAGTGTTTACTTCTTCACATTTATTGGGTTGAGTTGAAATTGGTTGAAATTGCTGACATTGGAGTAGAATGGGATGAAATTTGTTTGAATTGGTAAAGTTGAAATTTCGTGAGTGACTGCAATAGATCTTGGATTGAAAAAGATTGGATTTTTATTTGAGTTGTTGAGGTGGAGACTGATGGGCGTTCTTGTAGTTCGATTTGCCTCCCTTGGGTTCATTAATTGATGGGGTGTTTGTATTCGAAAAATTGTTTTGGGGAAGTCCCCGATTCGCCGAGGGAACCTAGGGCAAAAAATTCGGGATTGAGCGCCGTTATTGTCGATTCCGCCCTCTCTTCTCTTTCATCGGACGATGGAGAAGAAGAAGGTGATCAATTGCAGCAACTGAATGAAACTAGGGATTCAGATGTTGGTGTCAGTCGATTATCGAGGGTATCCTCGCAATTTCTGCCTCCCGAGGGGTCAAGGATAGTAAGAGTGCCTCTCGGAAACTATGATTTGCGATACTCTTACTTATCACAAAGAGGGTATTATCCTGAGGCATTGGATAAACCTAACCAAGATAGTTTTTGTATTCATACCCCGTTTGGTACGAGCCCGGATGATCATTTCTTCGGTGTTTTCGATGGGCATGGAGAATTCGGGGCCCAGTGCTCGCAATTCACGAAGCGGAAATTATGCGAGAATTTGTTGAGGAATAGTAAGTTTCAGACGGACCCTGTTGAGGCTTGTCATGCTGCATTTTTATTGACTAATTCACAGCTGCATGCCGAAAGTTTATTGGATGATAGTATGAGTGGCACTACAGCAATTACGATATTGGTAAGAGGAAAAACAATTTTTGTAGCGAATGCTGGAGATTCGAGAGCTGTTATTGCCGAGAGAAGAGGGAAAGAGATGGTTGCAGTGGATCTTTCTATTGATCAGACTCCTTTTAGGAGCGAGGAGCTTGAAAGGGTGAAGAATTGCGGAGCTAGGGTTATGACATTGGATCAAATTGAGGGTTTGAAGAACCCCGATGTACAGTGTTGGGGCAATGAGGAGGAGGATGACGGTGATCCTCCGAGATTATGGGTGCAAAATGGGATGTATCCGGGAACAGCTTTTACACGGAGTATTGGGGATTCGATCGCTGAGTCTATCGGTGTTGTTGCGACTCCTGAGATATTTGTGCTTGAGCTAACTCCGCAGCACCCATTCTTTGTAATTGCTAGTGATGGGGTGTTTGAGTTTCTATCAAGCCAAAGCGTGGTAGATATGGTACTTTCTTGATCTTTTGTTATATTTTGCATTTCCATGAGAAATGTAAATTCTTCTCTTGTTCATTTGATATAAATTACTTTTTTAAATTTAATATATTTTGGGGTCAAATTATCTTCTTATCTTTTATAATTTCCCCGATTCATATGCTCGTCAGGTAGTTTATTTTGATTGACAAACACATCGGATATACAGATATTGTGCATTTGGGTCGCTTTCAAAATTGTGTGTAGTTTCTGGAAATCATTTTTACTTAGTTTAAGTTATAACATATTTGACCTATATATCATGCCTTCAATCGAGAACACTTGCCTTCTGTAACCAAAAGCCCACACATGTTCCCCTTTACATTTTTCTTCTCTTTAACCATTCAATTTTTCTCATCGGACTTACAGGTTTCAAAGTTTAAGGATCCTCGGGATGCATGTGCTGCGGTTGTTGCTGAATCATATCGACTTTGGCTACAATACGAAACTCGTACCGATGACATTACTATCATAGTTGTGCATATCAATGGGATCACTGCTGTATGGATTTTTTAATATTTTTTTAACTAATCCTGTTGATATATTTTTTTGCCCCTATGTGATTAGTATTATTTTTCTAGATTGATTCTAGTCAAACTGCACCTAAGATGGCGACAGGACCTTTGCAACAAATCGTGGAAGTTACAGGAACTGAATCTCCATCAAATGTTAAGGACAACTCCAAAATTCATCGTGTAAGGCATGATCTGTCGAAGGCGAGATTGAGAGCTATTGAAAGTTCCCTTGAGAATGGTCATGCTTGGGTTCCTCCGTCTCCATCACATAGAAAGACATGGGAAGAAGAAGTAATTTCATAAATCTATATGCCTTACGGTATCCATAATATTCATATTCTTTAAAGAGATTTTCTTATGTTTTCTTATTTTTAGGCACATATTGAGCGGATATTGCATGATCATTTCCTTTTCCGAAAGCTCACGGATTCTCAATGCCAAGTTTTACTGGACTGCATGCAAAGAATGGAGGTCAAACCTGGAGATGTAGTTGTGCAACAGGTTATTCTTGTTTCGTCTTAAAAGCGAGTGCTTATGAATTATGAAAACATATGGTTTATGCATTATCAGAATAAGGTTTAGCAGAGATGATATATTTCTGAATGCAGGGAGGAGAGGGTGACTGCTTTTATGTCGTGGGGGATGGAGAGTTTGAAGTCTTAGCCACTCAGGTACCATTGGATTCATGTATTATGTCCGTATATATTCTTTACCATCCGCCCTCTCTTTCTTCTTCTTCTTCTTTTATGAAATATCAACCTAGAATAGGATCCCTTTTTCTGCATATTATACTTGTTCGAGGAGCTGACATACCCTTGCCGGCTCTATTCAGGCACTAACCACTGCTCAAGGAAAAATAAGAAAGAACTATTTCAAAACTAAGAAATAGTGTAAGTTTGGTAGAATGCTAACCTAAGGTAGAATGGTACATTAAGTCAAAAAACATAACCAGTAGGCTTAATTTCCAAAAACTACCAAAAACTTAGGGGTTGTGGTAAGTAACTACCAAATTCTTTGAAAATTATTGGAATCCGTCAAGTATACGAAAACTGCCAAGTATACAGAAACTTGTAAAATTAACAAAAAAATAAACTACCAAACTTTTTTTTACCAAACTTGTTTGGTTAATGTTCAATAAACTACTCAACTTGTTTAGTAAATATTCAATAAACTACCAAACTTGTTTACTAAATATTCATTAAGCTACCAATCTAGATTAAGAAAGTTAAAAAATGTTGGTACACTTCGGTAGTTTTATGTAATTTTAAAAGAATTTGGTAGTTACTTGTCACATGCCCTAAGTTTTTGGTAGTTTTTGGGAATTAAGCCTAATTATTCATGTCTATATAAATTCGACTTGACACTTTTCTAATGGAATGCCATTACAAGTTATTAAGCAGTCCTGAATCTGGAAATGTGTTTTAAACTGGCATCATAGTGAAATTTGAAAATTTTGTAGCAGACTGCTGAAATTGCTTTACAGCACCTAAACAGAATATGTGTGAAACAGGAAGAACAGGGGAAGGAAGTGGTGACAAAGGTTCTGCACCGATATACAGCCGATAAACTTTCATCCTTCGGGGAGCTAGCACTTATGTGAGATACTTCAATTATAACCATAAGCCTTTTTATTTAATAAACGTAATATACCATGACAAAAACATTAACTCTTCATATCCATTTCTATAACTAAGTCTGACTGCAACGAAAAATATTATTGCCGTATATCTTTCCATTGCTCTCTTGTTTTAATACAAGTCATCATATAAAAATAGAATCTGCAACATAATATTTTTTTATTATCTAGAGTCTCTGAAAGATAGAGAAGATTATGATGTTTTCCCCCTTTATGTTGACAATCAGTTTGCTCACTTGAAAAAAAAAACAGGTATAACAAGCCACTTCAGTCGTCTGTACGTGCAGTCACTGCTGGAACATTGTGGACGTTAAAGAGAGAAGACTTTCGGGAAATTCTTGTGTCTGAATTTTCAAACATATCGTCCTTGAAGTTGCTTCGGTCAGTAGATCTTTTCTCGAGGATGAGTGTCTTACAGCTAAGCAACATCGCTGCATCTCTTGTTGAAGCTTCGTTCTCAGATGGTCAAACAATAATTGATAAGGTGATTTTTTGTGCAAACCTTGTTTCGAATTCTATCAATAATAGGAGATAGAGATCCATTCATAGGCTAATAGAAGGACATGTATATATGCCTTTTCGTAGATAAACTAGAACCCTTTAGAAGAATCCTATCTTCCTAATAAAATACCATTGACAAGTTGCCTCCCATTGACCGGTTGTCGCCTCCGATTGGCAGCCTGCTTCCACCAGCGATTGGTTGCTGCTGTTGCTACCTCCCACCACCGCCCGTTCATTTCTCAAACTCTAATGTTATCGTCCCAAGTTACATATGGATTTAGAAATCAAATGACCAACATTTTGGATATCAATGCATTTTATTGTCATTTCATTTCTAAATTCTCGATTCTAAAATTACTTGGGACTAACACCCCTTAAACATTCGTTTAACGTGTGTATAATATATTTTTGAACTAAAAATACATGTTTAATTTTTTCGAAGAAAAGTAATCATGAATCTGTTGCAATTGCCCAAATCTAGTAACATGAAAAATATATATGGTTCAGTAATTTTTTAAAGAAAAACATGCCATGACTCTTTACAGGTCTATGATTTTTACATTTCCTAGTATATCATTAACTAGGCTAATCAAGCATTGTGCTCATTTTGATTTATTTCACTAAAAAAATTCTCTTTGCAGAATGAGTCTCTATCTGCATTGTATATAATTCAGAAGGGGCAAGTGAGGCTTACATATAATCGAAACCAATTGGGTGCAGATGCTCATAATCTCCTTTCTACGCATCTTGAATCAGAAAATCACAGTCAAAACAGGGACGAGCATGTAGTTGAAATTTCAAAAGGAGGGCATTTTGGGGAATGGGCTCTTTTTGGCGAGTCTATTAAGTTCTTAACTGTAGTTTCAGTTGGTGAAGTTATGTGTTCAGTTATCACCAAGGAGAAATTTGATTCAACAGTTGGATCTCTATCCAAAATTCTTCCAGAAGATCGCAAGTAGGAGTTCACATTATTTTACTTATTAATAATAAATTACGTATGTATCACTGAACTTAATTTGCCAATCAGGTTGAAAGAATCTCTCGATTCTTCTAAAGATTTTCCATTAAAAACCAAAGCTGCATCTGGCACCAAAGTTCACTTGTCTGATTTGGTAGGGGGTCAGTACTTAAATTTTTACCTTTGAATTTTATATTATGTACCCTATTTTGTTTCTGAAGTTTCAGTAATTGTGTGTTACTCAGGAATGGAAAATGACCATATATGCTACCGATTGCAGTGAAATAGGTCTTGTTTATTTAAAAGATTCAGGTTTGTATATATAATTACCTGTTGGCTAATATAGTGCATCCCGATCATTGTTCTTTAGTGATTTGTATATTGCTTTATGTTTGACTGGTTTCAGATGTTATTCGAAGCCTAAAGAGGTTTTCTAAAAAGAAGATCAAGGAGCTCGGGAAAGAATCTCAAGTTATGAAGGAGAAGGATATAATGAGGAGTTTGGTCCTGTCGAGTTCTCTTTCGCAAGTACTATGTACTTGTGCAGACCGATCATATGTCGGGATATTGCTCAACTGTTGTCTGACTTGTCCCTTGGCTTCAATTCTTTACACACCCCTTGATGAATCTTCCGCGAAGTTTTTGGCAGCTTCAGTTATCGTTGCATTAGAAGAGCTACACAAGGTTAATTGTTGTGTTCAAGCTTTATATATTCTCTTTTAAAGAGTATAGGTCAGTTTTTGACAACCTTTTTTAAAATGAAATTCAGAATTCTATCCTTTATAGAGGAGTGTCGCCCGATGTTCTATTGCTCGATCGGACGGGATATCCACAGGTGAAATGCAGAATAAGTTCACTAAATTAAGGCATGTTTGGATGAGCTTATTTATAAGTCATTATTTGCCATAATCACTTATAAGTGATTATTTTTTGAAATAAGTGAAATAATCACTTATAAATGATTATGACAAATAAGTTGTTTGGTGTTTGGATGATTTTGTATGAAAAAGGGATAGATAAGTGATTATTGAGTGTAAAATGACCAAAAGGACGTATTATTAATGCCATTTTAAAATTTGGATGAAAAGATAAGGGGTATTATGGTATATTACTGGTCAACTTTACTATTCCATAATCACTTATGAAATAAGGTAGGAACCCTAGCTTATTTTTAAGTAAGAAAAGATGCCATTTTTAAGTGGTAACACATAATTCAAGGCAATAATCACTTATCTTCCGGATGCATCCAAACAAGCTTATTGATGCGGGACCACAATGATGGGAAAAATAAGTAATTGTTGACCAAATTATTTTGCATCCAAACAGACCAACATTGCTGTTATGGAATATGACTGGTGTTGTATAATTCTGATTGTAAAATTTTATTTTATTTTGTCATGGTGTAGCTGGTGGACTTCAGATTTGGGAAAAGGCTAGATAGTGAAAGAACATTCACTATATGTGGGATTGCAGATTCTTTAGCTCCAGAGGTAGTCTTGGGAAAAGGACATGGATTTGCTTCTGACTGGTATATATGATGATTATAAACTTTTTATTTTCTTTGATATGTATCTTGGTTTCATAGCACTATGAAAACTTTATATGATATGCTCATCCAATAAGCTTTAACTTCTGGGTTAATCTATAACCCAAGGTATTACATTTCATAGGTTTTCCCCTACTTTGTTTGTGTCAACAAATAATTCGAAATACTTTTTAACTTTTTGAGAACAGGTCCGAGTCAAATAGCAATGATTTGAAGCGCTTCTTTTGACATTACACTATTTTGGAAACCCAAGGACTTGATAGTATGGATATGTAAAATACATGATTTCCAATCCTAGCAAGGAAAGGAGGGAAACAAATACTCAATTTAAAGACAAATACATGATGTCCATACTTGATCTCATAGATACATATGGATTTTGTGGAAAGCCATATTCTATGATAGTCGTATGTACTTGGAGGGAGACCTTTCATATCTTTCGAGATTCACCCTACAACATGATGTCAAAAAGCCAAAATAAGTGATTTCCTTTTAGCCCTTATAAAAAGAAAACTGATATTATTGAACCCTTTCACGCTCATGTCACATCGAAAAGCTGAAGAAGAAAAATTGCAAAATCCGGTCCAAATTATCACGATCGATTAGTTACATAGTGGTTAACCCTATTCTGAAACATGGGGTGGGGGGTGGGGGGGGGGGGACATTGGCTTGTCAATTCATCTATGTTTTCCCCCCTTTGGAGCTACAATTGGATCCTGCTTGTATCGATTCTGTTGTAACATGGTTAATTTAAAGACGTAATATTCCTTGGAAAAAGGTTTGGTTCAGGCATTGGTAATAAATCACCTTCAATTTTCAGGTGGGCATTAGGAGTGTTGATCTATTTCATGCTTCAAGCCGAAATGCCATTCGGATCCTGGAGAGAGAGTGAACTCGATACATTCGCGAAAATCGCAAAAGGACAGCTAACTCTTCCGCAGACCTTTAGTCTCGAAGCAGTTGATCTCATCACAAAGGTTTTATTTGAGTTTCTATTCAAATTCAACTAAATAAAATATTTTTACTCATAATCAAAACATTAATCTATCGATCACCTTTCATAGCTACTTGAAGTTGATGAGACCGAACGTCTTGGAAGCCAAGGCGCCGTGTCGATCAAATCCCATTCTTGGTTCAATGGTGTAGATTGGAAAGGAATCAAAGGCGGCACCTTTCCAGTTCCTAGCGAAATCACTTCACGTTTAGATACATATCTCGAAAGTCACGTAGAGGACATAACAGCTTCCGTTTCCTCTCCCTCTCAAGATTTAGCTGAACTAAATTCCCCGGAATGGCTTGAGGACTGGTGATACTTTTTCACTCGTCGACTATGTCGCGAGATTTCGATTTGACACGGCGGTCACAAATTTTTTTGGGAGTATATAGCTGCAAAAATTGCAATTATGCACATATGTACACTTCGAGGTATGCCACGCCTTTAATTCGTTTTTATGTAAATTCTTTCGGAAATGTATTGATATTCTTGTCGTAGCAAATTTGATTTGTGCATCTTGGTATTTCGATTTGGAGAATGTTTCTTACGACCACAAGGATCGATTTCTTGGCAGTAAGTGTATTTATTGACTATATTGTAAGCATAATGCAGGATATGAGAATATGGAGTAATGAATAATTTGCTTCAGTAAAAGGGATTCAATTCATTATGTTCCATTTTCTATAGCTTATTTTCATCGGTGTTTCGATATATTAGTGTCTGAATTTGCTTTTATGTTTTCCAGAACTCGATTCCTATTCACTTGCATCCAAAACAAGGTTTACTTCAGGTTGTTCATAGATCAAATGTAATCTCTTAGTTATAATCCTAAATGACCAGCAATAGCTCTCTTGCTTGAATTTTCAATAGAAAGAAATTTCTAGGTATTATCTTTTATGAAGATTTTGGATTCTTTTTGTCAAATGTTAATTACACTCAGATTAATACCCTGCCATGTATATGCACATGGAGTGTTGTTTTTTGCTGGTCTCCTAAAAGGTCCACCACTCCTTTTTCTCTTTCATTACACAGTCAGAATAAACCCAGAATATTCTAATTTCTTTTTTAAACATTAAAAAGATATACTATTAAATCTTAATAGAAACAGAAAAACAAACATCATGTGCTTTTTACCCCCTCTCCTGCTCGTCGTGCAGGAAAGATTCCTCACTATCCACTCTCTTGCAAAGGTGTCACCCTCAATAAATTGGTTCTGATCTTTTTCATTAGAGCAATAAAACGAAACATAAAGAAAAAAGAATGCATATGTTTTTTTTTAAAACCTATCGAAAATACTTTGACATGCACTATTACTCGCAATTCATTCTTAGGGCCATCATGATCTGAAAACATAATGAAAAAGAACAGGAGCTGATGCGTAGATCTGAAGGTAAAACATTGTTCTCCAAACAGGTTTGAATCATGCGACCCGAAAGAGATCTAAGAATGTTGCATTCATGGCTTTAATGAACTGCACTTGCTACTCAAACCCCTTTTCACTAACAGATGACTACTTACAGAATGAAAGAGTTTTTGGTAATCTCCATGTTAATCTTGTATAAGCAAAGCAAGTGGACTATAGTTTCCTACTATACCAATAATCATGCAAGTTTTTTTCTACACAAAATCTAAATGCAGCATCAGTGAATCTGAAGGACAACATGTAACTATGTAAGTGTAAGGTCACAAGTCATCCATCATCTTCACAACAACAGGTCCAAAGCCCTTAACACCCTGGACCTGGGTCCCACACTCAACTCAACCTGTCTCCACATAAATAATTTATGTGCATCTGGACAATTCATGCTCACCACAGCTGGCAACACATTATTGGATAACATCAACATATCATCCCTTAACTCCATAAATGCTACTGATCAAGCTTATATATACTTGGTAACATGCAGCTGTGTTGTGAGAAAATTTAGCGGCATGTCATGTTTTTTTTTTTGCGTTTACTTGTGGTCACAGTATCAAGAACTTTTTGATCAAATTTGTTTATTTTCCAAAAAGAATATATTTTATTTTGAAAATTGTTGAAGAGTATAAAAATAATTACATGCATATGAGAGAATGACGTGACATGTTCTTACTCTAAAACTCTCATAGAGATTTTTCTCCTTTTCTTTGCATTTTAAATGAAAAAATAATATACTTTTTGGTATGCCCCCATGAGTTCTAGTTAAAATAGTAAAGATATATACATGTTTCATTTGAAGAAGCTGAGTAATCTCAGCTATAGAATAGCTCGGAGACGAGCAAGAGAGCTGAGTAATCTTAGCTATATGATAGCTCTGAGATGAGCTAGAGAGTTGAGAAAGTTCAGCTCTCGGATAGCTCAGAAGCGAGGTAGGGAGCTGAGGAAGCTTAACTCTATGATTGCTCGGAGACGAGCAATTGGCAGGCGGTTAGACGAAAAGGGAGCGTACTCAGAGGAGGCCCCCAAATGGTCAAGTGCTACCTCAGAGGCGAGGCGCCGGGGAATGCCCCCATTGCATTATACCTATTCTAGCTCTATAGCCCTAGGAATCTAGTGGGCTTACGTGGACGGCACGTCATCTGCTACATACCGTGATCTGGAGAATCTCCACTTACGAGTATCATCATTAGCCTCCACTCTCGTTTCGGCCTATTTATGGGTTGGATTGAGAGTGGTCTGCTCGGCTTGGTCCGAGAAATCTTCGTGGTAGGTTGTCCGTGAACGACATGGCATTTGGCGGCTGTGTCTCTTTGATCTCGAGTCCATGTGGCGTATCATCGGGCAGGAAGCTGTCCGCTGGCCTCATGACGAGGGCTTAGCATTCACAACTTATGTTGGGCAAAAATCTACCCGCTGTGAATGGTTGCGATGGGCAGGAAGCTGTTGGCCGGCCATCTAACCGAGCAGGAGTCTACTCATGCGAGGGCTTAGAATTCACAACTTATGTTGGGCAGGAATCTACCTACTGTGAATGGTTGCGACGGGCAGGAAGCTGTTCGCCGGTCTCCGAACTGAGCAGGGGTATACTCATGCGAGGGCTTAGGATTCATGGATTAGGCCGGACAGAAATCTACCCACTGTGAATGGTTACGACGGGCAGAAAGTTGTCCGTCGGCCTCGTGGCGAGGGCTTAGGGTTCACAACTTTTGTTGGGCAGGAATCTACCCGCTGTGAATGGTTGCGACGGGCAGGAAGCTGTTCGCCGTCCTTCTTATCGAGCAAGAGTCTACTCATGCGAGGGCTTAGGATTTACGGGTTAGGCCGGGTAGGAATCTACCCACCGTGAATGGTTGCAATGGCTAGGAAGCTGTCCGCCGGCCTCGTGACGAGGGCTTAGAGTTCACAATTTATGTTGGGCAGGAATCTACCCGTTGTGAATGGTTGCGACGGGCAGGAAGCTATCCGGAAGCCTTGTGATTAGGGTTTTGGATCCACGGCGTTGTTGGGCAGAAAGCTATTCGCTGTGAATGGGCCGGGCAGGAGGCTACCCGGCTGCCTCGTGATGAGAGTTTTGGATTCACAGTATTGTTGGGCAGGAAGCTACCCGGCAGTCTTATGATGAAGGCTTAGATTCACGGTATTGTTGGGCAGGAAACTACCTGTAGTGAATGGACTAGGAAGGAAGCTACCTGTGGCCTCGTGATGAGGGCTTTAGATCCACGACATTGTTGGACAAGAAGCTACCCGCTATGGATGGGCCGGACAAGAAGCTGCCCGGCTGCCTCATGATGAGGGCTTTAGATTCACGGCATTGTTGGGCAGGAAGCTACCCATAGTGAATGGGTCGGACATGAAGCTACCCGGCGGCCTCATGATGAGGGCTTAGATTCACGGCATTGTTGGGCAGGAAGCTACCCACAGTGAATGGGCCGGACAGGAAGCTACCCGGCGGCCTCATGATGAGGGCTTTGGATCCACGGTGTTGTTGGGCAGGAAGCTACCCGCTGTGGATGGGCCGGACAGGAAGCTACCCGGCTGCCTCATGATAAGGGCTTTAGTCGGCTACCTATAGGCGTATCCTTGCTTCATTTACTTGAGTAAAAGGCTAGTCTTTGAACGACGGGCAGGAAGCTACCCGCCGACCTTGCAGGGCGTCTCAGCTCGGAAACAAAAACAAGCAGTTTAGATTGTAGGGAAGCTAAATTTTTTATTTATTAAATAAAATACAGATCCGTTGTTAGAATTTAAACTCTCCTGCATTGAATGATCGGATACGGCGGGTGCCCTTATTGCTCGGACTCAGGCCAGTCGGTGACGACCATGATCTGCCGGATCATTAGCTCTCCGGCTTCAAGTTGGTCGGATTGCCCCTTATCTGCTTGACGTTTGTCTTGCGGGTATTCTGCCAAGTGACCGGAGTGGATCAACTCCTGGATGTAATAGCCCAACTGTTTACAATCCTCGGTTGGGTGTCCTTGTGTTCGATGATAGACACAATACGGGCCGCGGAGTCGCTTGTCCGGCCTTTAGATCATCTGCGGAAGTTTTAAGAATTTCTCGCTCTTTGCTTCCTCTAGCAGTTCGGTTTGAGAGACATTCAGAGGGGTGTAATCGTGAAACCTCGGAGAATAAGGTTTGGGACGATCGGTCTGTTCCCCTAATAATTAAACACACAATTATAAGAGCTAAGCTCTGTTAAATCCAATGAAGCAGCGCCTCACGTGCTCCCCACGTGAGCGCCAGCGCCGGCGCCAGTCTTATAAGATTAAATTCTATAGTGGCGCCGCACATAAAGTTCACGTGAGTGCTAATGTGCAAAACACATGAGCGCCTGTTATGTATAAGAATTTAATTCTTAAGTGGCTTCCACGTGCATAACACGTGAGCGCCAACGCCCAAATTAAGAGCAGGTAGAATTAAATTCTACATAGAAATTATTTCCCTAAAACCTAGGATTTTCTCTATTAAATAGAGCAGTTAGATCAAAGATCCAATGGTGATGATAAATCATCGAATGATAGAATTAAATCTTATTAGGGGAAAATATTTCCTTGATCTTTCTAAATGAGAAAGATATTCTCTGTTAAAAAAGAGAGCTGTTGGATCAAAGACCTAATAACAGAATTAAATTCTATTCTTGGGGAATATATTTTCCCAATCTTTCTAAACAAAGAAAAATTGTTCTCTGTAAAACAGAGCACTCTTGGATCAAAAATCCAATGGTGATTAAAATCCACCGTTTAATAGAATAAAATTCTATATACGGGAAAATATTTCTCCAATCTTATTAAAAACAAGAAAATATAGTCTGTAAAACAGAAATTCTTGGATCAAAGATCCAATGGTGGATAAAATTCCCCAAATAATTTTTGAGACCAATAAAATCAATTGGAATCTCTCAATGAGAGATTTTCTCAAAACCAATCAACAATCCTTGCCTATAAGAAGGACCCGAGACTTCAAGTCTCACAGATACGCCAAAAAGGAGGAACACCCCATAAGTTTCTGCAAACAAAAAGATAGAAGTTGCAACTGAGAATTCAATTCTCCTTCAAAGAAGATCTACCTGTTCTTTCAAACCCTAGGTAAAAAAAAGTAGAGATAAAATGTATTTCTTTTGCCTAACAAAAGAAAATAAGGGTTCTACCCTTCATTAAAAGAACTTAGTTCTTTCTTTGATCCAAGATTTGTAAAGCAAATCTCCTCACAAGTTGAGAATTTAATTCTCATCGGGAAGATTTTATTCTTCAAACTCAAAATTTAGGGGAAAGAACTAGATTAAAAAAAGGGAGAAGAGAACTTATGGTTTTAGGAATTTAATTCTTCTGCAAGCAGGGTTTAACCCTATATAAAAGAATTTAGCATGAAAAGAAACCTAGTTTTCAAATAGAAAAAAAGAGAAAAGATCTCAGATCTTCAAAAACAAAGATTTTGGCGATCATTAATGGCTAAAATACCATTAACAGAGATTCAATCTCTAAAAAAAAAGGAATTCAGCGCCTCACGTGAAAAACACATGAGCGCCCAAAAGATTCCCAAAATAAAGAACTCAGCGCCTCACGTGCTTTCCACGTAAGCGCCCCAAATAAAGGATTCAGCGCCTCATGTACTTCCCACGTGGGCGCTCAAAACAGAAGGCCAGCGCCTCATGTGAAATACACGTGAGCGCTGAGTAAAACTGCTTAACACTTCATATTCAGTCAAAATGACCGAGTGCTTAGCACCGATTGGGCTACACCTTAGCGTCGCACGTACTCCTCACGTGACCGATATACCAAGTGCTTAGCACTTCATATTCAGTTAAAATGAATAAGTGCGTAACACTGATTGGGCAGCGCCCATATCTGAGCGCCTAACATGATACACATGTGTTAGTTATATGTATGCCCTAGAGGCCATTACTGTACATACGATGTATATTGTAATGGATGCTTGGATATATATAGGGAGGACTTTCTTGCTCGACATGATAGTATGCTATCTGGTTGTACTTTATCTTAACATGTACTCTGATTGTCTCTATATTACATGTTGATAAAGCCCTTAGGATCTGTACTCGACTACTGGGACTATGATGAGATCATACTAGTGGGGCCACGGTAGTCGACGAGTACATCCTATAATTGTTCCTAGTCGTGGGTATATCGAGACAGGGCATCGATGCACCAGAGTAGACTAGCGTATACGCATCTTGACCCATATGATGAGCGATGGATGATCCCATATCCATCGGTGTTTGACATCAAGGATGGTGTACGGGTGCTCAGTGGAGACTGGGTACACTGGACGGACTCGCCGAGAACTCCCAGATGGTATTATACCTCACGTCAGATGGCAGTTCTCCGGTGACACTGGTACAGAGTAGTCTGTTGATCCGAGATCGTCATAGAGTCTTGTGTGATTCCCACTGTGCTTTGATTTCCATCATACCACGTCCAAGAGCGCGTGCAAAAAGGTGGCTTTTGGGTACAGTCCCGAATCACATGGAGGCAATGAGCGATAGGAGGGGATTCGTCTCTCCCGGTATAGAGAGTTGATGTTGTGCTGTGTTCGATTGGCTATAACCAGAAATCCCTGGCCAGGATTGCTGAGATTTACTGGTAAGTGTTATCAGTAGTTTCTCGAACTGTTATAGACCTCATATCGACACGACTTATCGAGCTACTGGGGTCTGACATTTACCACCCCTAGGCGAGATATGCAACATATCAGATGACGAGACCGGACTGTACGGGAGTGTTACTGTTTGGATTCACAGGAGAATGTACAGGCTTGCTTGTTGATCTTCTGAGCGCTCAATACCTGGGTAGCTGTTACGTTTAGCTGACCGCTTGCAGCTTGTGGGTGTTTGATATGATCATCACCTACTGCCGGCGTATTGACGATTCTTTAGAGTCCTACACAGAGGTTTCTTGGCTCAGGCAAAACGGAGTAGGAGCACATATGTGATATGTGCGGGACCGAGGATAATACGATATGAGATACCGTATTCTATTCTCGCGATATTTGATATCAGCCGGGTCATCGGATCAAGTGTTGATTCGATGAATCGGTACGGATATATATTAGTCGGTTATATGCGATATAGCCGGATTGTTGGATCAAGTGTTGATTCGATAATTTAATGTATAATAATATATATGATATATTAAATTACATTAACTAATATTTGTTCACTAAAAGATTCTTTTTCTCACTCGGGTAATACATTGATATATATGCGATATATGTTAAATGTATTGTTTTATTTTGTTACGATAAATATTATATATATGATATATAATATTGTAACATGATATGATAAATAATGCAACATGTTTAGTGGAGTTTAAACATGATTAGGGTTTGGATTAGGGTTAAGCTTTCTAGATGATTCTAGAAGGTTTTGGTTTTGTTTTGTGAAAGATATTTTCAAGTGACTCATGCTTTAACCCAACCCAAACCCTAACCCTTGTTAATTCTCTACATGGGTTTAGTCAACCATGGTTGCATTATTCATCATATTATTCTTTCTATTCATCACAAAAGAAAGATTCTTTTATTATTCATCACAAATGTATTATTCATCACAAATGATATTGTTCATCTTCTTCCTTCTTCTTCTTTGCATACAAAGCTTTCTTGCTTTGATATTTGTGATGAAAATATGTGAGAAAAAGATAAATAAAGAGAGCAAAAATCCTACTTCATCATCCTCATCTTCCCTTGCCATTTAGATGAGGGTGTTCACATCATTTCATGAGTGTTAGCTTGTGTTAACGGAACTTCAAGGTAGATCATCTTAGTATCGAAGATCGGAAGCAAAGGTTGCATCTTTCTCTTCGTGGAACCTCTCGAGAGTTCGGAACCCGATGATCGCAGCGAAGGGACCACAACACGGAGCATATGAAGTGAAGGACCAGATCTACAAAGGTTGTAATCCCTCTCACTTAGTGTTAAAGTTGTTAACATGTTAGTTTTCGCCTAATCTCTAGTTTAAAGATCCGTATTCGGGTTGTTCGGCACGGCTAAATTTTTAATCGGGCATGGTTGATACCTCATAGACCCTTGTGGCAGTGCCCAGCAACCCTACAGTGGTATCAGAGCCAAGCTAGAGCTTTAGGCGAAGTCTAGACGAAGTTTAAAGTCCGATCGAAACCCGAAACCCCGATAAAACCCATTCTCTGGAAATTTTCTGAAAATTTGGATTTTTGTGAATTAAAAATTGCCAAAAAATTCAGCAGGGAATTCTATGAGTTACTGTGAAGCACGTGATGCTAACTCGACAAAAGTGCCGCGGAACAGCGGGCCCACCCTGGGTTTCGCGGTGGTTCCGTGGCCATTTTGGTGAGTTACACCACGTGTCTTGCACAGTAATTCTTGTCTTGAAGTGCTGAGTCTTCTGGAAATTTTTATATTTTACTCAACAGTTGAGTTTTTCTGGGGTTGTTTTGGGGATTCGATTATTCGATCGGATTGTCTAAATTTTGTCTATGTGTTGTCCGGATAATTTTAGAAACTGTTAAAAAGTTCGAACGGATATCAATAACTCACTTTTTCCTCTGTCGGAAAATTTTTCAAAAGTTGGATTTTTTCTCGTGTTTAAGAATGTTCTAAGTCGTGCAAGTAACGCGGTGGACCCTCTAGAAGACAACAAACCTTAACTCGATTATGTGACCGTCTTGAACTGCTTTTTGAACCTTAGGGTTTGGGGCAGTACGGCGTGCCACATGTGAGGCGTTGGCTTGACTCTTCTACAGCTGGACCATTGGTACTGTGGCATGTGATGGATGTTTTTAAACTGATTTCAAGTGTTGAGATATATTGGGGAAATCTTGGGTGTTTGATTATTCGATCGGAAAGTTTAACATTGTCTATTTATCTGGAATGTGATACAATAATTAGAATTCACAAGTAGTTATGAGATAACTGAATGAATGTTATAAACATAGCAGTTTAGTCTCACTTGATCGGTTGCCACAGAATTTTGATGTGATCGAAAGTCCGTCGCAATCACGTAGCGTACGCGGATACTCGCCGGGTAAACTTAATAGACAGCTACGCCCCATAGCCCCGACCAAGTGACTGTAGGAGAACCCCGTCGCCGAAAGCATCCGTTCGGGTGCTCGCGGTAGCGGTGTTCCGCCTTGGTGCACTTCGTCGACGGTATCGGGGGTGCGGCCGTCTACTAAAGTTTGCGACGAGCATTCGATCAGTTTTTCGGGAATCTTGTTGAATTGCCCGACTTGATATTGAAAAGTGTTTTCGATAATGAGACTAAAATGCGGGGTTTATAATTGTTAGGCATGCGATGTCTAAGGAATTCATTTGGATAGGCATGCGATGTCTAAGGAGGTTGCGGATTCCAACTGTTGTAGTTTTACACTTTCTTTTCTGTGACCGTAAGCGTAGTATGTGGTGTATCGCCGGCTTCGTTGCTATACATCAACGACAATCGGGATACGCATACTTGCTTACGTTGATGATATGAGATATTATGTGTTGCTGTGATATGTTGTATTGGATCGTCGCGTTTGAATAGCCCGGGGTTTTATGTGAGATGAGAGTTTTTTTTTTTTTTCATTCATGTAAAATTCATTTGTATGTAATATTCTTTTATTGGGGCACTTCCAGGTAGCGGAAGATGTCACCGTTGTTGTATATTATTTACTTTTCCGCATTAGGTAGACCCAAGGCGGGGAGCACAAGTAACCGGGTTCTAAAGTCCAGTGGGAGACCATCTCGAGGAGTCGAGACCGGGTCTCCTAACCCTAGAATTGGCAGTGTTACTTGCCGCTCTCGTAGGGGTCTAGGGATGTGGGTTTGGCTATTCATCGTGACCGTGGAATCCGTGTTTTATACAGGCTCGTATTGAAAACACGGAGTCCTAGTATATCCAATATTTCATATATGTTTCTTCTGCTGCAATGTTCTGTGATGAGATCATATTACTGCCTGAGACGAATGTTTATATTTTATATATATGAGATATATGTTATATTGCAGATTTCGTTTCAAAAGAGATGCTTGTGAAGCATAATAAAATGGGACTTCATTAATGAGATTAATGAAATAAAAGAAACCTAAGATGTTGTAGAAACTTGTTTAAAAACTGGTAGCTCTAGTTCTTGCTTTGCATAGCGGTGTTCCTTGTAGAACATCCAGCACCTTATTCGATAAGGAAAGGACCGAGATCCCTTCACCGGGAGTGACTCCTTTAGCAATAACTGGCAGATGCTACAAACTCGGTTTGTCTTTTGATTGCTTCTATAGTTCTTGCTTTGCATAGTGATATTTGTGAAATATCCTGCACCTTATTCGATGAGGAAAGGGCCGACGATCCCTTCACCGGGAGTGGCCCCTTTAGCAAAACTAGAAAAGCCTAAAAAACACTCCATTTAAAATCACTCGATTCTACGACGATATCAAGTTTATTACGCAAAGGGTTTTCATAAAAACCTGTCGTAGCCCTCCGTCATTTCAGATAAGTCCTACTTAGTATTCGTGCTACGTTTGTTGACCTGCGTCAAGGCGTAGTGTGCGGTAGCTAACTAGTATTTATCTGTTTATGCATATGATACAGATTGGATTAGGGTAGTCGTGCGACTTTGTTGGCCTGCGTCAAGGGTCGTGCGGGTGGGTTTAATTCAATCAAGAAATGACGGGTTGAACTTGACTAGCGGACTGTGGTTTGTTGGCCTGTGTCAAGGTCATGGGACGCTAGGGGTAAAATAAAATTGGGAATTTCAAGTGTTGAAATTTGCAATGAGATTGCATACCTTCTATAAGATAGTTGGATCCCGATACCCGCTGCGAGTAAGAGTTACTCCTGGGAGAGTTTTTCACATTACAATTAGCCGATCAAGTAGGTGTCTAGAAAGGTGTTAACGGGGTTACGCCCCTGCGAAAACGAGGTTTACTTTAATTAGGTTCGTGCGAAAGCACGGGGGACCTCCCTCAAAGTACCGACACTGGCCTGGCTGAAAGATTGGCGAACTTGTAGCGTGTGATTAATCCCGGCTAGTCTTTCCTTTTAGGGTTTGAAGGAAGATTTGATTAAAACAGTGGGAGACATCCTGATTAGATATATTAGATAACCAATCTAATCTTGCAAGAGCATACGCTGAGTGTTTTCTTCTCCCTCTCTCTCCAGGTAGCGACCATGTCACGCCTTAATCAAGATAATAAAAGGGATATATTGACCGAACCCGCTTGTTATACTGAGCTGGGGAACGTTGGTCCCGCTCCAACTTATAATTGTTATAGGACAGAGCAGGAAATTGGGGAATACCAGATTTCCCGTGCCGCCCAAACGAAGAAAGTGCATGTTGATGCATCATCTTCGGGTGTGTTCATTACAAAGAACCGTTTCTCAGTATCCTTTACGTCCTGGGTATGTGATACCAGATCAGGATCCCGCATATGTAATCTGTTACATGGGCTACAGAAAGGTAGAGAACTGAGAACGGGTGATAAGTTTCATGAGACAGAAAACGGTGCAAGTGTTGCAGCCAAGTCTGTTGGTCACTATCACCCTGTATTACCTGAATACATTGATTCTGAACGAATGTTATTAGATACCGAACCTGATATTCAAAATCATATCAGTCTCTTTATTAGTAAAGAAAGGATATAATTTTGTATTGTTGGATAATGTTTTGAACATTTCCTATATCAAGAGTTGATCGGTTCAGGCACGTTATCTAAAACCATTGACGTTCTAAATCGAACTACAGTTCTTAGTATACAGAACGCACACAAGAGGAAGAGTTCAGAAATGAACGGATCCTTCTTGAGGCATTATAGACTAGGTCATATTAATGCGACCCGACTAGCTAAGTTACATTTAGATGCATATTTAAATCTGTTTGAATTTACATCTTGTGAAACCTGCCAGTCATGTCACAAAGATAAGATGACCAAATCTCTGTTTATTGGAAACAGAGAAAGAGTTAGTGAACTCTTGGGATGATACATGTTGATGTATGTAAGTCCCCTGTCTACACATGCCAAGACCGGTTCTTTGTACTTCATTACATTCTCTGATAATCTCTCAAGATTCAGACATGTGTTCCTGTTGAAACACAAGTCCGAACCTTTTGAGATATTCACAGAATGTAAGTTAGAAGTAGAGAACCAACAACGGGTATAAGTATTATGTCCTTTGATGAGATCAGGGAGGAGAATACTTGAGCACGGAATTCCTGGACTATTCTAAACGAGAATGAGATTCTCTTTCAGCATTACTCTTCCGTATACACCATAACACGATGGTATATCGGGGCGGGGCAATAGCACCCTATGTGATATGGTGTGCTCTATGATGAGTACTACCGAGTTTCCTATTTCCTTTTGGGAGTTATGCACTTGAGAAGCTACATACCTATTGAATAGGGTTCAAATCAAATCAGTTGCCTACCACTTCATATGTGATATGGAAAGGGAGGAGCCCATATCTTATGTTTGTTAAGATTTGGGGTTGTCCGGCCTATGTCTAAAAGAAAAATCCGGACAAGCTCGAGGCAAGGTCTGTTATGTAGAACTGGAAATGTTCCAGCTATACAAACTGCAGCTGAAGATTTGGTAGAACCAAAGCATTCAATAGTAACCAACGAACCTCAGCCTCTCCGCCGATCTAGCAGGGTTCCTCAACCACCTGAGAGATACTTCGGTTTCTCTATGACAGTGGGAGCGAGGATTGCATCATGAGATGATGACCCAACTAGTTTCGAGCAGGCCATCAGGAGTGAGACTCTGTAAGAATGGCTGGATGCTTATCGATCTGAGATGGAATCCTTATACACCAACAAAGTATGGACTTTGGTTGCTTTATCTGAAGGGTTAAATCCCCATCAGGAGCGAGGATATCTTGAGAAGATTACTTGGTGTACATAGAAATGTTGAGACTTTCAAAGCTATCTTTAAGTCCATCCAGATCCTACTTGCCACGGCTACATACCATGACTACGATATCTGGCGGTTGGGTGTCATGACTGCTTTTCTAAATGATGTTTTAGAAAAGAGCGTCTATAAGTACACAGCCAGAGGGCTTCGTAGACAGTGGGAGCAGCGGAAACGTGTGCAAAATGTTTTATGTGATAAAACAGGCATCGCGGAGTTGGAACATCTGTTTTGATGTGGTAGTCAAAGTGTTTGACTTTATCAAAATGGTAGATGAACCTTGTATATACAAAAAGGTAGTAGGGAGTATGGTGGTGATCCTCGTAGAGTATGTGGATGACATACTCCTGATAGGGAAGGAGTTTCCTATGCTACGCTCGGTCAATCTCCGCTTATCACAAGGATTCTCCATAAAGGATCAAAATGATACCTTCTAAATCCTGGGTTTTGGATCTATGAGATAGATCTAATTGGATGTTAGGATACTCACTAGTTGTAGTGAGATGGTATCAATCGATCCTAGGGAGTGTTTCCCCCAATCAGAGCAAGGCTCTACTGAATTTTGAAAATTCAAAATTTGAAACAACGCTTCGGTTTCCGTGCGCAGCGCGCAATTTGCCACGTGGCAGAAGGTGATTCGGCGGCGTAACGCCCGAGACAGTGCGTCCCATCAGAGCAAGGCTCTTCAGAAAACAAAATTAAGACTTAAACTGCGCAAATGCATGGCAGCGCGACACGTGTCTGCGCAAGCGCACAGATGCGTGACACGTGTCTGCGCAGTTGCGCAATCGCAACTGCGCAAGCGCACAGATGCGTGACACGTGTCTGCGCAAGCGCACAGATGCGTGACACGTGTCTGCGCAGTTGCGCAATCGCAACTGCGCAAGCGTACCGATGCGTGACACGTGTCTGCGCAGTTGCGCAATCGCAACTGCGCAATCGCACCGATGCGTGACACGTGTCTGCGCAGTTGCGCAATCTCAACTGCGCAAGCGCTCGGATGCGCGACACGTGTCTGCGCAGTTGCGCAACCGCAACTGCGCAAGCGCACAGATGCGTGACACGTGTCACGCGCTGATGAGTTGCGCAGCAACTGAATGAAAATTTAAGTGGATCTTTTCTGTTCTCCTGTAAAACAGGGACCCTTGGATCTCTGATCCAATGGTGGGAAAATTCCCAAAATAATTCAGGAAAGATTTTGTTAACAAATCCAACAACTTTGTGGACACTATAAATAAGACCCCTGACCTCATTAAAAAGGCATCAACTTCTGAGAAAAAAGAGAGCTGGTGAAGATTAAGAACAGAGAAGAAGAAACAAAGAAAAGAGGTAGAATTTCTGAAAAGAGAAAAGAAATAAGAAAAATAAAAAGAACAATAAATAGTGCCTTGCACTTGATATGAACCCCTGGTTCTAAAAAAAATAAAATAATAAAATAATAAGAGAATAAAAAAAAATAGTGCCTTGCACTTGATATGAACCCTTGGTTCTGTATGATCAGGAAAAAACAAGAACTTGTTTTTCTTAGATCCAAATTCAAATCAAAAGTGCCATGCACTTGTGTTCTTAAACCTAAAGGTTTCTAGGGTTTCTGCAACCCCTTGTTTTGGGCCTGGCCCAAATTAAATTGCAGAATAAATAAAAGGGCAAGGCCCTGTTGGGAAAATTCCTGAGTTTCTGCAAACTCATTAAAAGGGCCTGGCCCAAACTAAATTACAGAACATTTCTTAAGTTCCTGCAACTCATCATTTAAAAGGGCCTGGCCCAACTCAAGAAAATTATTGAGTTTCTGAAACTCATTATTTAAAAGGGCCTAGCCCAATTGCAGAATAAATAAAAGGGCAAGGCCCTGTGTGGAGAATTCCTGAGTTTTTTTTGTAACTCATTATTTAAAAGGGCCTGGCCCAAAATCAGACTTGCAAAATAATAAAAGGGGGCAGAGCCTTGTTCAGATTGATTCTTCTAATCGGGCAGAGCCTAAAATAAAAATTGGACTTAACCCAATCCTGGCTGTAAGTCCTTAAATTAAATGCCTCTCATAAGCCAGGTCACGACCGGTTCGAGGGTACATCTCCGAACTCCTTTGACATCTGTCGTTGTAATTTCTCAACGACGTCAAAGAGGCGACGAGTCCCAACGACCACTCATCTAAAATCGGACCGAAACGTCCCTAAACTAATAATGGACCACTACGTCCCTAAACTGGCGACGGACCGAAACGTCCTTAAACTAATATCGGACCGAAACGTCCCTAAACTAAAATCGGACCGAAACGTCCCTAAACTAATATTGGACCGAGACGTCCTTAAACTAATGACGGACCACTACGTCCCTAAACTGGCGACGGACCGAAACGTCCCTAAACTAAAATCGGACCGAAACGTCCCTAAACTAATAATGGACCACCACGTCCCTAAATTGGAATATGGACCGCTACGTCCCTAAGCTAACATAATAGGGCCCAAACGCTCTTTTGTCGGATCTAAACGGTCCCGCCTAAGTTGATCTTAACCCCAAATACGGTTAACGTGTCCTTAGACATCTAAATAAACAATAAAATCCCAAACCAACTTTGGTTCAAGGGTACATCTCGGAACTCCTCAGACGTATGTCGTTGTAATCCCTCAATGACGTCAGAGAGGTGACGAGTCCCGACGGCCGGATAATTAAATCAATCACTACGTCAGGTCGATCTTAGTCCAAAACAGGACTAGCGTATCCTTGATGAACGTTTAAGTTGATCTTAGTCGCAACGCGACCAATGCATCCTTAAACTAAAAACACCAAACTCAAATCTAAGCAAACACGGATTTGGACTAATCCACGTCCTACGGGCGACGACATCACTAAGTCTCCGTATACAATCCACGGGCAACCACAAATAAAATAAACATACACGACACGAAGTGAAATTCTGGAGAAGGAGAAAGTTGTTATCGCAACGCGATAGCGTAATTAACTGCAGGGGCTTGCGCCTGCAGGGAAGAGCGTCCCCACAATCAAAAACCCCTCACCCTGAGGGGGAATCTGACAAAGTCTGCTACATCGGCCGCATCCGTCTAAACCTCCGATACTCGGTGCCATAAATCAACTTGGCATCTTCGGAGAGATAGACGGATAAAACCAAATAGCATCTGCCCCGAACCCCAGGCTACGTGACGTCCTAACGTCGCAGGCCGCCGTTCGGAGGGGAACAGATTCTGGCACGCCCGGTGGGACTTTTTCCTCTTTCCACTCCACACTTCGTGTGTCGTCTTCGCGAACCAATCGCGGTTTGTTAAATGGTTGTCCACGGATTTCAAGTTGCTAAAATTTGGTCTTTTGTCTGGCAGAGAACTCAAGATTCAATGGCCACCAACTGTTCGAAATGCCATTGCAGCGGACGCTCCTCCTCATCGCGAGGTATAGCATATGGGCCCCAGGCGGCTTCCTTCCTGACTCTGCCGGTAGACCAGGTGACTCAGGCCACCACCGGTTTGTTTTTCGGGACCATGGTCCCACCTACAAGCTTCTCCATGCCGATATCCGCACCAGAAGCGAACAAGAAGTCGGTGTTCGACCGGCTCACTGCTACCACGACCCCTGTCAACGGGTCGCCCGCTACTAAGCTGACAGCCTCTGTTTTCACCAGGCTAGGTCAGGATCATAAAGTGGCTGTCCCAAAGAGGGCAACGGCCACAACTTCGGAAGTCGTTGAAGCGGCTTCTCCTATCAGAAAGTCAGTCTTCACAAGATTGACGGTTCCTACTCCTCCTCCAGCTGGTCAAAAAGCATCAGTCTTTGATAGGCTGACATCGGCAGTTACCCCACACTCAAACAGGGGGCAACAAGAAATTGTATCGATTTCCGAGCCAGTCCCAACGGCCCGTCGTGCACGACGTCGCCATTGGCAGCGAATAAGGAAAGCAGGAGGCAACTCCCCTTCAGGGCTAACCCCGCCTGCTCCAGTGGCGGAGGTCAACGCTGCTGTTCCAACTGGGAACAGCTTTGAATTGCTGAGGAAGGTGAGAAAGAACTCCCCGGTTGCTACATTAAAAAGGTCTCCTCCACCCATGGAAAAAGCTCCGGAGACGAAACAGGAACAGCCCCCTCAACGGCTGTCATCAAAAGTTTATAAAGTATGGCGCAGGGTTCAAAACTCTGTGATCGATCCGGACCACTTGCGTCACCAGAAAAAGGCGAAGGTGGAGAATAACAAAAACTGCCCCATTAAACAGCAGGGGGCAACAAATGCTAGAATGCCCGCTTCAACGGCTCCTTCAACCTCAAAGGTCTACAAAAGAAGGAGGCCAGAGAAAGCTCCCGCAACAGCAGCAAGAGTTAACAATGGTGAACCTAAACGCCCCAAGTCAGGGGGCATAACAGTTCATACGATCTATATGGCTTCAGGAAAAGAAGAAAGTCGTACTTCTACGGGTCACCGACCGCTTACCCGGTCAGTGACCAGGTCTCAGGAGCAGCAACAAAAGCTCCAGGAGATGATGACTACAATGGCTGCACTCACGGGGCCAAAAGAGAATCCTGAGACGTCCTTAGATGAACGCCAAGAGGAAGAGACCGACGCTGAGTTCCTCCGCCGAATACTGGAAAAGAGAGACAAAGAGGCTGCGGAACAGGCGGCCAACATAAAGAAAATGGCCCTCCTGTTCCAGGATGTGGTGGGTATGATGATTCAACCAGATCCACCTGCTAGAGATCCCCCGATCATTCTTGAAGATGATAGAGGAGAGACATCGAATCCTCCACCGGCTCTATCTGCAGCTAAAGAGGACACCATATCAAAAGCTGATTTGGATGAATATATTGCTCAACAAATACGGGCGCATCAGGCGGTTGAAGCAGCCGGTCAGATCGTGAAAACGGGGCGGCCGTATCCGGGCTGGTACGACCAAATCAAGTACCCGCCAGGTTACACAATTCCTAAGTTTCATGTCTACAAAGGGACCGGCAATCCCCATCAACATGTTGCCCAATTCAGGGCGCTTTGTGGTAACACTGGAGGCGACGACAAACTCTTGCTGCGCCAATTCGTTGGAAGCTTATCAGACACGGCTTTCGAGTGGTATTCCGAGCTCCCCAACGACTCTATTAAAACCTTTGCGGAGATGGAGCTGCTCTTCACCCAACGTTTTGCAAGTGCCAGTGAGCGTACTCCGATGACGGCGCTGATTAACGCCAGGGTAAAGCCCGGCGAGACGTGGGTTCAATACGCTATACGGTGGCGTAATCTATGGTCTAAGTGTGAACAACGCATAGAAGAAGCGCCAGCGGTGGGAATGTTTGTTGGAACGCTTGATCCACAGGCAACCATCTCGCAGTTCATGATGTTCTTCAAGCCGACTTCCTTCCAGGCTTTGATCGACAAATTGGCGCAGATGGACCAGATAGGCCATAAACCCCCTCTCCCGAAGCCGGATTCCCGAAACGATAAAGGAAAGGGAAAAGCGATCATCGTCGCTAATGCCCAACAACAACCGAACGACTCGAAGCCGGTTGCTCGTCCAAACCATACGCGCCCATACGTACCCCTTGAGGACAGGATGGGACGTGCTTACTCCTTCCCCCGCGATAAAACAAGGAGGCTATTTGAGCTAGCATTGCGCAACAGGCTCATAAATTTGCCAGATCCAAAATGTCCGTCACAACCGAGTGACGTCAACGAGCCCAATTACTGCCCTTATCATCGAGTGCTTGGCCATCCAATTGAGGATTGCTACGTTTTCAAGAATTGGCTTGAGAACCAGTACCGTCAGGGCAAATTTGCGTTATCTGACAAATGGAAGGTAAATCCCCCGCAGCCCCACATCGCTAAAGGGACGAATACACCGGGGGCAACATGCTCCGTTATTGAAGAAACTCCCTGGGAGGTTGTATTATCAGCCAAAACGAAAAGAATGCTAAATGATCTTCAAACCTGCCCAGCGGTCAAGTGGAAGAACCCCTTGGAACCGCAGGTTATTGAGGGAATGTTGAAGCCACGACCGACTCCGAAGACCGATGGTGGTAGTTCAAGCGTTCATAGCCAGCCGTCAAAATCTTCGAAAAAGAAGAAGAAGAAATCTAAGAAGCCCGTGAAGCCTGGCGAC
Source organism: Agapanthus africanus (assembly GCA_030015575.1). Lineage (NCBI taxonomy): Eukaryota > Viridiplantae > Streptophyta > Magnoliopsida > Asparagales > Amaryllidaceae > Agapanthus > Agapanthus africanus. The sequence continues at coordinate 43,060,988 of CM057342.1, forward strand.
AAGCGCACGGACTTACAAAAGCAAATCGATGCGCTGGATGAATATAACCAAAAGGCGCGAACTCCCATCACGCTCCAAGATTTTCTTGATCACGTCTTCCAAAAAGAAGATGAGGAGGAAAGTTCATCGGATGAATCTGACAAATATGTAGCAAGCTGTCATATGATCTCTCATTCAGTCACGAACGATGAAGGGACTTCTGGCACTGAAACGCTGGGGGCAAAAGCCGAATCAGGAACCCCAGGGTTACCGGTTGAAATGATTAGCGCGTTTCTTAATGAAGCTCGGTTGAAAAGCAAGGCTGATCGAGAGCGCGAGACGGCTATATTCGAAAGGGCCAAGCGTCAGCGACTTGAGGAAGGAGCCGAAATGATCCCGTTAGAGCAAAATGCCTCCACCACTGACAAAAGCCAATTCAAGATAAAAAAGAAATTTGCTAAGGCCATATCGATGGGCATGAAGCTACCACCCTCTGAAGAAAAAGTTACTAGCGCGGTAGAAATGCATCCCTCTTATTGCTTATACCATCAGAAGGTCTCACATTCCACCCAAGATTGCAAAGCTTTCAATGGATGGTGGCAAGGATACGTCGCTAATCGACAACGATTTAAACGGGAAAAACGTAAAATTCGCCGAGAGCAAAGAAATACGACTAAAGAACTTGAAAGAGCTGCCGGCAATTGTCACATGGTTAACACTACCGGGTCACAAGTGCCTACATTTGGGAGCGACTCCGATGAAGAGCTAGAGCTTGGCCCCCTCTTCGAAGAATCCACTTCGGGAAAAGAAAAAGAAACGAAGGCCTGCGAGAATATACAGCTGCGCAATCGAACATTACCCGAAAAGAACCTCGGACCCTTGAATAAGAAAAACAAAGGGAAAGAGAAGGTCTCTGAAGACATCGCTTTGGATGACCAAGTTGCGGAAGAGTTAACCGCCAAGAATCCCCCAAAAAGGAATAAAGTAGATTACAATGTCTTGGCGCATCTGAGAAAGCTACCCTCACAACTCAGCATTCTCGATGCCCTATTGCTATCGAAAGAAGCGAGGGATTCTTTGATTAAGGCCCTACAAGATCCGGACCAGTTCCAGGCCTTCCTAGCCGAACAAAAGATGAAGGATGAATTGGAAGAGGTGCACACAGCCGACGTTGCTTTTGGTGATGAAGACCTTCTCCTCGGAACGTGTGAGCACAATCGCCCACTTTATGTTTCAGGATACTGCCATGACATAAAGATAGGAAAAATCTTGGTCGATAACGGATCGTCTGTCAATTTACTCAATGTGCGAGTGTTAAAGGAGATTTGCATGAGTGTCCAACACCTCGCCCGGGACAAAATCACCATCTCCGGTTTCGACTCTCAATCCTCAAAGACTCTTGGATCTGTGATATTGACGCTACGCTTCGGGGTGCTCGTCACAGACATCAAGTTCCATGTTATAGACGCCAAGACGTGCTACAATGCTCTGCTCGGCCGACCATGGCTACACGAATACAATATCATCCCTTCTACACAGCATCAGTGCATGAAGTATTCTAGGGACGGCCTCGAGTACACAGTGGCAGGAGAGTTGAATCCATTTTCCGTGAACGAAGTTCGCAAGTATGAAGATGCCAAATACTTCCTACCGAGTTTCGAAGACACGGAAAGGTGTCACAAACCGGAGAACAAAACTAACGCAACCATCCCTGTCTTCGGCAGTGACACCGAGGAGGAGGAGGATATAATTTATTCAGGTCCGTCCCGGTCCACCAGGCCAGGACCATCTGTTCCTTCATTGATCTTCGGTAGTGACTCAGAGGATGAAGTTCATGCTGTATTCCCTGCTCGGCCTTCGATACGGGCTTCTGCCGATGAAGAGCGAAGTCTACAGATAACCATGGTGCCGCTTGAACATTACAAAGAACTGGATGCACTTGACACCAACAGCGTAGAAGAATTGCAGACATTCTATATCCCTCCCGGACGAAAAGGCGAGAAAGCAATCCTATTCTACCGTTCTGAAGAAAACAAGGTGGAAAAAGAAATTTGGCACGGCGCGGATCCCACGCTCGACAGGCTCCAACCTATCCGTCTTCCCAGATATTACACCCAAGGTTTAAAGAAACTGCTAAAACGCCAAGGGATGTCCTTCACACAGACCGCTAGAAAAGCCAAATTCTATGACAAGGTCTGGAACGTTCCCGGGACTCAGTGCAAACTGCCTAACGGGAGAACAGAGACGAAAGGACTCGGGTATATTCGCTCAAAGAAACGTGAGCTAATAAACAGCTGTTATGTCATGTATGACTTTGATGAAGAAGCAGACGCTCACTGGGAAGACGCTAATCCTGAATCAGTAAAAGTTCCCGATGCAAGACCTCCTAACCCATCGTCTGAAGGCCAAATGAGCAAACCTACAAGGGATGCCAGTCGAGAAGCCCAAGATGATCATGATCGTGAAATGGCAATCTATGAGAAGGCCAAGACACGGCGCCTCCTTCAGCGGGCGATGAAAGACGAAAACGCCGCCCCTTGTCAACCTGCTATGAAGAAGGTTCGACTCGAAGGCAGAAATAAGTTGAAAGGCAAGAGAAGCGCTCGACAACCACAAAGCAAAGCTAAGAAGCCACGCATCCGAGAGTCGAGCGTTGTTGACCAAGCCATCATGAAGAAAATGGGTCGAGCATACTCATTTCCTCAGAACAAAACAAGGAAAATACTTGAGCTTGCTCTGAAACATCGAATGCTTACTCTGCCAGAGTCTAAACACCCTGAGCAAGCAGGCGAAGTCTCCAACCCAAAGTATTGCTTTTACCATCGAGTAATAGGGCATCCGCTCGAAGATTGCTTCACCTTCAAGAATTGGGTCGAAGATCAATATCAGCTTGGCAAGTTCGCGTTGTCTGATAACTGGAGGGTAGCACCACCACAGAAGCACGAGCCCGAAACCGCAAAAGAAAAACCAGTTCCACATCGGAGTGGGCAGAAAAGTCACACCTGTCATGTGATAACAATATTAAAAGAAGGGTCCGATGATATGAACAACCTCCCTTGGTGCTTTGAAAGCGGCAGCGATGAGGTGATCTCAGAATTTCCCCCAGCTCCGAAAGAACTGGAGGACGTAATCCATACCACCGCAGATAACCTCAGGAAAATCGAGTTGGGGACAGTAGACGATCCGCGACCGACATTCGTCAGCGAGCTGCTGTCTGAAGAGAGGGTGGCTGCGTTAAAAGACGTCCTTGTACAGCATAAAGATTGCTTCGCATGGAACTATTCCGAGATGCCGGGACTAGATCCAGAAGTTGCTGTACATAGACTAGCAATATCCCCAGACGTCAAGCCGATCAAACAGGCGCCGAGAAGAATGCGACTCGAGCTTGAGATGAGCATAAACACCGAAGTCAAAAAGTTAATCGACTCTGGCTTCATTCAGGAAGTTCAGTACCCTGAATGGATTGCCAACATCGTCCCAGTAATGAAGAAAAATGGGACAGTGCGCATATGCGTAGACTTTCGGGATCTTAATAAAGCCTGCCCAAAAGATGATTTCCCAGTGCCAGTCACTGAACTTATGATAGACAATACATCCACTCATGAGGTTTTCTCCTTCATGGACGGCTCGTCGGGGTATAACCAGATAAAAATGCATCCCGAAGACCAGAAGCACACAGCCTTCAGGACTCCTCTTGGTATATTTTGTTACAAAGTGATGCCCTTCGGTTTGAAGAACGCCGGTGCTACTTATCAGAGGGCCATGACAAAGATCTTCGACGACCTCATACATGAAATCGTTGAATGCTATATCGACGATCTCGTGGTTAAAAGCAAATCATACGAGGAACATCTCGAGCATTTGAAGATCGTGTTTCAACGCCTTCGGCAATACAACTTGAAGATGAATCCTCTTAAATGTGCGTTCAGGGTTTCCTCGGGCAAATTCCTAGGATTCGTCGTTCGACACCGGGGTATTGAAATAGATCCGTCGAAGATTAAAGCGATCATGGAAATGCCTCTGCCGAGGACTCTCAAACAGTTGCGGTCTCTCCAAGGGAAACTCGCATACATACGGCGATTTATAGCCAACCTTTCAGGAAAGTGCCGCCCTTATAGTCACCTGATGAAGAAGGGAACCCCATTCGTTTGGGATCAAAAATGCCAAGGTGCACTGGATGAGATCAAGCAATACCTGCAGAACCCGCCAGTGTTGGCTGCTCCGGTTAAGGGGAAGCCTCTTATTCTTTATACAACCGCCCTCGAAGGTTCCTTAGGCGCATTATGGGCACAAGAAAACGATCAAGGGAAAGAGAGGGCGCTCTACTACTTAAGTCGAGTGCTGCTGGGGGCAGAAAGCAACTATTCTCCCATTGAAAAACACTGCTTGGCATTGATCTTCGCAATAACAAAGCTTAGGCACTATGCGTTGGCGCACGAGGTCCGTCTGATTTCAAAAGTGGACCCTCTCAAATATTTAATGTCAAAAGCCATATTGACAGGACGACTCGCTAAATGGGCCCTGCTCTTGATGGAATTTTCGATAACATATCAACCTCTCAAGGCGGTAAAAGGCCAGGCCATCGCCGACTTCCTCGCTGAGCATCCCATACCTGCCGACTCTCCTTTAAATTGCGATTTGCCAGACAGACACGCGTTTGACACAATCGACAGTGGTGATAGCCGTTGGGAGCTTTATTTCGATGGAGCATCTTCTATGAAAAAGCACAAACAAAGTACGCCAATGATCAAATCGGGAGTGGGACTCATCTTCGTGACTCCACAAGGAGGGATAATGCGCTTCGCCTTCTCCTTGACGGAGCCGAGAACGAATAATGAGGCTGAATATGAGGCTTTGATAGCAGGCCTCGAGATCGCCATCGATATGAGGATTGAAAGCCTCCTCATATATGGGGACTCCCAACTAGTCGTCAGTCAAGTGAACGGCGATTACCAAACGTGCAAACCGGAATTGGTAAAATACGGTGAAAAAGTGCAGCAACTGCTAACCCAAATTCCCTCCTACACTTTGGAGAGCATACCGCGAGCGGAAAACAGCAAAGCGGACGCACTAGCCAAACTTGCTAAAGAACTGGCTGACGAGAACCTCGACGACGTTAGAATCGTGGTACAAAGCCGACGAGTGCTTGCCCCAGCAGAAGTATCTCCAGAATCGTCTGAAGAAAAAGGAGCGAACGAGGAGACGACCCTACAAATAAAAGACCATGGGAAGACCGAAGACTGGAGAGAAGTTTTCATAGATTACTTCAAGTTCCACCGAATACCTGAAGAAGCGTCCACAAGACATCAGCTCACGAAACGAGCTCTGTCTTTCGCCTTCGTCAATGATACTTTGTACAAGAGGTCATTCGATTCTCTGTGGTTGAGATGCTTAGGACCTGATGAAGCGAGAAGGGTCATCCAAGAAGTTCACGACGGACTCTGCGGTTCCCACCAAGCAGGCCCTAAGATGAAGTTGAAGATAAAGCGGATGGGCTACTACTGGCCCACGATGATGCAGGATTGCCTTGAATATGCGAGGCGATGTCATTCATGTCAAATTCATGGGGACTTTATCCATCAGCATCCCAATCCATTGCATCCAACAGTGGCTAGTTGGCCATTCGAAATGTGGGGAACTGACATAGTCGGCCCCATCGAACCAGCATCGTCAAAGGGACATCGTTTCATCTTGGCGACGACTGATTACTTCTCCAAATGGGCAGAGGCGGTACCGTTGAGGGAAGTAAAAACGGAGAACATCCTCCATTTCTTCAAGACGCATGTCATATATCGGTTTGGAACTCCGCGACGGATCATCTCCGATAACGGGCCAGCCTACCGAAGCCATAAAATTAGCCGCTTCGCACAGCAGCATAATATAGACTGGAGATATTCTTCAGTTTATAATCCGCGAGCTAACGGTCTAGCTGAGGCCTTCAACAAGACCTTGACGAAGATCATAAAGAAAACAGTATCCCGAAATAAGAAAGACTGGCACGAGAGGCTGCAAGAAGCTCTTTGGGCGTATCGAACTACGTTCAAGACAGCCACAAAAACAACGCCATACGCGTTGGTGTTCGGGACGGAAGCAGTACTCCCTCTCGAAATAGAATTACCCTCTTTGCGAGTGGCAATTCACTACGAGCTGACGGATGAAGAAAATGCTCACCTCCGACTTGAGGAGCTTGACGCCCTTGAAGGAACACGGCTCATAGCGCAACAAAATCTAGAGGCTTATAAAGCAAAGATGACGCGCTCATACGAAAGATTGACCCGACCGAGGACGTTCCATCAAGGCGAACTCGTGCTAGTGGTCAAAAGGCCCATGATCCCCAATCGCGCCAAGCGGGGAAAGTTTGAGCCAAACTATGAAGGACCGTACATCATTGATAAGGTCTACCAAGGCGGGGCCTATCTACTCATGGACAAGCACGGTGAAAGGCCTTTCAGGCCAATAAACGGTCGCTTCCTAAAGAAATACTACGCTTAATGAGCCACAGCCTAGGTCAATGGTAGATGACGACGACTATGTCCGCTCGCTATCTTCCTAAGCTCAAGTTTTATAAGCAGTAGCCAGCCCTCTCAACGCTGGACCGAAATGTCCTTAAACTAATATCAGACCGAAACGTCTTTAAACTACTACCGCTGCATCTTTAGACTAACGAGATGATAAAAAAAAAAAAAAAAAAAACAAAAAAAAACGGTATGTCCATAAGCAAGAAGGGCACGGATGAAAACCCGAAAGGGCTCCGTGAGTAAAAACAGCAGGACGACCGGCGAGTGTTCGTGAAAACCCGAAAGGGCGCGACCTCGTAAAAAAAAAAAAAAGAAAAAAGAAAAAAAAAAAAGAAAATAAAAAGAATTAAAAAAAAAAACGGTATGTCCATAAGCAAGATGGGCACGGATGAAAACCCGAAAGGGCTCCGTGAGTAAAAAAAAAAAGCAGGACTACCGGCGAATGTTTGTGAAAACCCGAAAGGGCGCAACTTCGTTAAAGAACCCTTACAGAGTCCTCTCGACCCTGTAAGGAGAAACTACCCGCGTGAGATCCTTACGACTCACAAGGGAACAACACACTTAGGAATCCCCACGATTCCTAAGGAGAAAATACGCTTGCGAGATCCTCACGACTCGTAAGGAGAACTCTCTTATGGGACCCTCACGGCTCATAGGATTTGAAAGTCTTAAGTCACAGAAATCTAAACCTGTGCTTAAGCAAACCCCCACAAACTTCCAATGTTGCCCTACAAGTGGTTCATTATTGACCCTTGTATACAATCCACGGGCGCGAATAAAATTTCCTTAACCAAGGTCCATCCGTGACCGGAGATATGTTCGCATAACCCTTGTAAGTCCTCTTGATTTACAAGAAGAAAACCCCCTGTAGGATCCCTACGACTTACAGAGGAACAAAACGCTTAGGAACCCTTACGATTCCTAAGGAAAAAATACACCTACAAAATCCTCACGACTTGTAGGGAAAAATACCTTTATGAGGCCCTTACGGCTCATGAAGTTAAAAGCCTTAGCCGACAGGACCCTAACCCTGGTCGCTAAGCCTCCTTTGTTCGACAACGACGGAGGCAAATGATGATTCGCTCCTGGCAATATCCCAGTTGCAGCGGTGCTGATGCCAAAATCGGTGTCTAATTTCAGGCTTACGGTAAAAAGCCAGTAGGCCGCTCATGCATACGAAAGAGCCGAAATGATAGGGCAACTTGCAATAAAAAGCAGCAAGTAAAATGTATGCATGCAAAATAGCCGAAATGATTGGGCCACTCGCAATAAAAAGCAGCGAGTAAAAATAAAAAATAGCCGAAATGATTGGGCACCGCGAAAAATAGCCGAAATGATTGGGCAATCGCGACCTTCGCGATATAAAAGCTGAAATGATAGAGCATCGCGGAAATAAAATAAAACAAAAAATAAGAAATGATGAAACTTCGGCCCTACAGTTAAGATCACATCGATCCCTGTATACAATCCAAGGGCGCAAACAAAGAAGAAACCATACTTCCCCAGCGGATTCCGTCGAACAACGAAGCCAAACCTCAACGGTTCATTTCAACCGAAGAAGCCAGCAAATTTCTCGACTCACGGATACAAACACTCCTTGACGAGAGCTTCCTGATCCGCGTCGACTCGCAGAGCCACCAGTGCCTCCGTAGGAACCATCGACTCGTTTCAAACCCCAAGGACACAAATAATCCTTGGCGCTTGGGAGACAAATAATCCCTCGCAAAAAAATCCTCGACTCACGGATACAAACACTCCTTGACGAGAGCTTCCTGATCCGCGTCGACCCGCAGAGCCACCAGTGTCTCCGTAGGAACCCTCGACTCGTTTCAAACCCCAAGGACACAAATAATCCTTGGCGCTTGGGAGACAAATAATCCCTCGCAAAACTTCTCGACTCACGGATACAAACACTCCTTGACGAGAGCCTTCTGATCCGCGTCGACTCGCAGAGCCACCAGTGTCTCCGTAGGAACCCTCGACTCGTTTCAAACCCCAAGGACACAAATAATCCTTGGCGCTTGGGAAACAAATAATCCCAGCAAATTCCTCGACTCACGGATACAAACACTCCTTGACGAGAGCTTCCTGATCCGCGTCGACCCGCAGAGCCACCAGTGTCTCCGTAGGAACCCTCGACTCGTTTCAAACCCCAAGGACACAAATAATCCTTGGCGCTTGGGAGACAAATAATCCCTCGCAAAACTTCTCGACTCACGGATACAAACACTCCTTGACGAGAGCCTTCTGATCCGCGTCGACTCGCAGAGCCACCAGCGCCTCCGTGGGAACCATCGACTCGTTTCAAACCCCAAGGACACAAATAATCCTTGGCGCTTGGGAAACAAATAATCCCTCGCAAAACTTCTCAACTCATGGATACAAACACTCCGTGACGAGAGCTTTTCTGACTCACATCTCGGGCAGTAAGGATTCAAAAACTTGCTTCCTGAACAATGGGATCCTGCAAGTCAATCCTAAATGGTCTCTTGCATACTATTCACGGGTCTCACTCTCCGAAGTCGATTCTCGACAAAGAGGGAAACAACCGCTTACGAGCCCTCTCGACTCGTAAGAGGGAGAAATTCTCTCATAAGATCCTTTCGACTTATGAGAGAAAACCACACTTGGGAATCCTCACGAGTCCTAAGGAGAAAATCCACTTACGAGATCATCTCGATCCGTAGGGAGAAAAGTCTCTATGAGACCCTCACGGCTCATAGAGTTGAAAAGTCTTAGGCAGCAGATCCGAACCTGCGGCCTAAGCCATCGTTATATCTTGAAGAAACCAAAATGCTTACTCTGTTACCTGTCAAACATGTTTATCAAGACAGCATGCTGATAATAAGAGAAGGGAGAAAGCAAAGAAATGATACAAGACATTGAAAAAAAAAATGTGTATCTTTATTTATTAACTCAATCAAGTACATGGCGAATCGTATAAAAGAATAAATAATGTATACATCTTATTCAAAAAAGAAAATTACAAGTATATTGATACAATGGCAGTTATTGGGAAGGAAGCGTCTTGCATAGGTGTAGCAATCGCTCGCAGATGTCCTTCCATGCCTTCTCTTGATCGGCTACCACCGCCAGCTCTGCCTCCACTTGGGCTCGTTGCCGCAAGACCACTGCAAGCTGCTCCCTCACGCCCTGATAAGCAGCCTCCCGACTTGGGATATGGCGCTCAGCCACGTCAAGCTTCCTCTTTAAGTTTAGCCCATAGGAGATGCGCTCCAAGAGACCCTCAAAGACAGTCTTCACTTGGGCAGCATTTGCCTCAACCTCAGCGCGCAGATGGGCCGTTTCGTTTGAGGTCTTTTGGCATTCCCTTAGTCTCCGAGCTGCTTCTTGCTCCAAGTGGCGGGAGTGCGAAGTGCTTTGCTCGAGCCAAGTTGTGCGTTGGGCGCTCAGAGCTAAAACTTCGGGAGCAGGGCGCGTCAACTCCAGCCGATACAAGCAGGCCTCGATCTCCCTGCAGTGGTTAACCCAAGATTCAACGACGCCCTCGTCATGAAAAGTTACGAGCGCCGCTAACATTGGGTTAACATCCGCAGCGAAATCGACAGCAGAAGGGAGAGCGTCCATGCTGAGCTCTTCAATATACCCGCTCAGCATGCCTAGACTCATCACCGCACCCTTTGAAGACGGACGTCTCAGAAAGGGGCCTGCCGGTAAAAGGACGCGAGCCTCGAAGGGGACCGGAACCGGAACAATAGCTGCAAAACAAACAGGGTTAAGCGATGGTTCAAAAGATGTTAAAGGATTACCAAAAAGGAGATCTACTATACCAGCAGCAACGGACGGCAGAGCCGGAAGGGCCGGTAGCGCGACGGGGCTTACATCCCCTCCTTCGATTTGTGGAACTACAATAAAGAAAAGGAAAAGTCAGAAATCATCCCATTGCTAGAAAAAAGGAGTAAATAAAGATATTACCGGCGCCACTAGAAGGAGAAGCGAGTTCGGACGGGAAAGAAAAGTGCGGGAGCAACACTTGATACAAGTGATCAAAAAGCACTCCTGCAAAGGCACAATGGTGTAACGTTAGTACAAAAGCTGCATTTTTGAAAGATTAATGCATGAGTCGTAAATCCATACCTTTCAACATCCGTGACGGCACAAGGGAAGACGGAGAGGTGACTACTGCCAAAGCAGTAGTTGACGGTGCCCCCTCGAGCAGTGGAGCATCGGTACTGGCCACACCTGCAAGAACAAATTCGTTAGAAGAGATCACAAGATATATACAAAAAAAAGGGGGGGAATGCTGGTGATAAAAAAATTTTACCTGACGAGCTGCCAGCAGAAACTGAGGCGGTCCCCTCCTCCACTGACGGAAGACCACCGCCTGTAGCTTCATCACCTGACTCAAGGGGAACCGTTGTTATGCTCTCAAGCTCTGCAGGCGGTGGGGAACCATAGACAGGGAGGGCCAAGATAGGAACATTGCCAGATTCCTGAGAAGGAGCGCCTAGCTCGTCCTCAGGAATCATGGCCGCCTCACCTGCTGCTCCCTCAGGATCAGCGATTACAGCTGCCCCGTCCACCGGCACCACGAGGTCCCCAGCCTCAAGTACCTCGCCCTCTACCGCCTGCGGCTCGGTCGAGACAATCATATCATCTGCCACCGCTTCGGGTACGGCATCAATGACTTTCTCCGCGGTAGGTTCCTTAATCTCGGCTCCAGTCCCCACGGCCTCGATAAAGTTGTCCACTGTCGGTTCGGGTTCGGCGAGTACCGCTTCTTCCGCTCCCTTGGGTTCGACGGTCGTCTCCGCCTCCCCCTCAGTTGGACTTGACCCTGCAAGATGAGATATGTATAAGCCAATAGTTTTACAAGTCATACAACAAGGCTCTGAAAGGAGTACTACCTGAAGCGGATTTATCATTGGCGTTCCGAACCGCGCGCGCAACTTGCCGACGAGCGGTAGACAGGGCTACAGGGGGCTCTTCAGAAGGAGTACTAGCGCGAGGAACAGTGCTGGGGCCCGCTCCTGCGGCCAGAGCAGCTCTGCGCGCCTTAGCCTCGCGTCTGGACCGCTTCCGTTCCTCTTGAGCCGATGAGACAGATGCCATCAGAGCTTCCTTGAGCGAAGCCTCCTCATCCGTGTAGAGGGATGCCTCCAGATTTTTCAGAGCATCCCTCGTTGTTGCATCAAGCCGAGGCTCTTGCGGCAGCTTCGACGGAGCTGGGACTTCGATGACGGGCTTGGGAAGGGTCCTTGCGCTGATTAATACCACCCCTGTAAAGAAACAAGAGAAGGTCAGGTCGACTATCGTAAAAAGACAACAAACTTTCCTTATAAAAGAGAAAGGGATAAAACATACCGACGCTTGCCAGGGCTCGTTTCTTCTCCTCCTCTTGGAAGGTCTTCAAGGATGCAGCGATAGCATCTTCAGTGGAGATACCTGTTAAGAAAGGGAGCAAAAGTTAGTTAAATGTAACAATATAGAGTGCAATGAGATAACAAATAAGGCGTCTGATGATTACCGGACTCGGCGAGTTTACTCAGCATCGCTTCGAGCCTCGCCGATCGCTCTGATTCTGCAATGGCGGCGGCTAGGTTGGTGTCCGCAGGATCCACCACGAAACCCTCATTGCTGCCGTATTCACATATAGTCTCGGCAGGATGAGCCGCGGGGTCTAAGTTAAGAATCGCGTCGAGGGATAAGGTGGACTTCTTCTTCTTTTGTTCACCAGCCTTGGATCCACCCGGAGCAGTTTTGCGCTTGCCAGTTTTGGCAGTCACTTTCGGGCGGCGAGTCCCGATGTCCGCTCCTGCACCCGACTCCGGCGATGCCGCTTTAACCGTCTCTGTCGGAGCACGGGGCGCCGTTGGGGCATCCATCGTAGTAGGCAGTGGCAATCCACGCGGAGGGGCCAACACGCGTGGTCGATCAGCTCCGGCCTCTTTCGTCGGAGGGATAACCTGAACCCTGGGCTGCAATGGAGCCTTGCGATTGCCGCCGGGAGGCGCAGCCCTACGATCGACCAGTAGACGTTTCTCCATCAAGATAATTGGGCCCATCGCGTGCGCGTACCAAGCCACATACGAATTGAGTATCTTGGGGGTACAGCTGGACTCACTGATGAAAAAGTAGGAGCCTGTATTGAGCCGGATGAAGTGATGCATCGCATTCCGTACTCCCTCTGGACCGACTGCAGGTGTTCCCAAGAAGGCTTCCAACGGGACTCCTTGGTTATAACTCGATTGCCGGGCAAATCAATGCGGGTTATACCTCATGAAGAGGGCCGTTTCATTCTGCCTAAATACCAAGTAACCCGGCCGAATGGAATAAAGGTGGAGGATTTCCCGAGCCTTCAACACGGAGACACCGCCCTTGAAGTCATCACGCAGCGGCACCACCGACTTAGTGGTCTCGGAACCCATGGTGATGACCTTATCCACAAAAGAGGTCTTCGCCCCGACTAGATGCGAACGCAGAAGCAGTCCCCTAGACTCCCGCGGAGGTGCAAACACGATGGAAGCCCCGATCAATCGTATGATTCTTGGAAATATGAATCTCTCAAAGAATGGAGGAGTTTTGTGGGCGCCAAACACTCCTCGAACATGCAGCTCCATCCAAGATGTGAAGTAATGCATCGGGAAGTTAGCAGGCTGCACCCCAGGTTCATTAGCGTCCGCCGCTACGCTAAGTCCATTGTAGAGGTGAGCCAACCCGGCGATCCCCACTGATAACTGTAGACCGGCCACCATTTGATGCGCCGGGTAAAAGACAGAAGACCTCATGAGGCGTGGGTGCATGGGAAGCGCGAAGCTGCACAGCCACAGACCTAAGAACCCGGTGAAGAAGGTCTCCTCATCCATGCCAGGAACGGCGATCTCTGAGAAAGGAACGCTAGCAGTACCGGGAAGGTAAAAACTTCGCTGATCAATTTCCGATGAAGGTCGGCGGTCCAGGCCGAAACCAAAAGGATCAGCAAGTTGGGCGAACTTCTCACCTTGCTCTGATAAAAATTCCGGGCGAATAAAACGAGCAATGAAGTCCGCAAAACTAACTCCTCGGTTGCCCAATTCCAAATGAAGCTCCTCGTAAATCTCCAACACCCTCACCAGGCCCGGATGCTGATGCTGGATGGCATTTTCCGGAGTCAAGTCGAGTACCACCTGCTTGGTGGCAAAGACGTACTCATCAGGAGGAAGCAGCTCTTCGTAGTGCTCCCCCCTCGCCGGTAAACCTGAAAGCTCAACGAATTCCTCTAGAGAAATTGAAACTTCCCTATCCGCTGCCAGGAAAGTATGCGTGGGGATATTCCATTGTTCGATGAAGGCCTTTGTCCACCACGTTGGAGGAGTAGGATACTCGAAAAGCGAGACGTAGACGGCGGAGTATAAACCAATCTTCGTCAGGTGAGCTCTTTTCGCCGCTAAAATATACCGGGCCCATGGCAGGTATCCAGCAAGCGGTCGCGGATTCAATCCAATATTGTAGGCCTGTCCCCAAGGGCGTGCTTCACCCTGACAGATTCGCCTTCCTAAGATATCTATGGCCGGCGGCGGCTGTACCGGAATAGCGCCGATTGCAGGCTGGAGAAGGTCGTCCGAATTCCAATTTTTAACCTCCACGGCATACTCCACCGGGGGTTTATCCGCATAGGGGATCGTAACTATAGGTTCGGAGGGCGAGGCGGAACTAAAACTGCGACGACCCTGGATGATTTGGCTATACCACCTTCCCCATAGGTGGAGATGTTTGCACTCAGGATCACGATCTTTAATCAAAGCAAACACTACCCGGTCCACTGGTGCATGTGGGAACCCTCCTTCTGAGCGAACGAAGGGGAAAGACAAGTCGTCAGACATCTTTCCTGCATAAAATATATATATATCATTAGTGGCCTGACGCTTAAACCTTAAAAAAAATAAAATAATAATAAATAATAATAAAATAATAAATAATAATAATAATAATAAAAATAATAATAAATAAAAATCTTGTTCCACACTGTGATGCAGCGGGTAGGGGACCAAAGGGGGACCCACAAAATCAAGATGACGGCGCATCATTTGATGAGATAATCCCACCATTGGATGAGACTATCAGTCAATAAAAAAGACCCCCAAGAGAATATCCTCATTGGGGGGGACCCCTAGAGACAAGGAGAAGATCTCCTCTTTTCAGAGCAAAGCTCTGTCACAGAGTGACATTTGTCAAACTCCTGTTTCAAAAGAATAAAACTTCTTAAAAAAAAAAAAAAAGAGCCTAGCTCTGTAGCAATAATAAAAATTCATAACTCCTAAGAATTAAAATTTTAGGGATCTTAAAGATCCATGGAAACTTTTAAAAGGTTTTCTAGTTGATCTGTGAGCAGAGCTCTGTTCATGGGTTAAAACCTAAGAACAGAGTCTCTGCAAATTTTTGAGAGCAAGGCTCTGTGAATAGAAACCCCAAAGGGGTTTCCTTTAGATCAAAAATCTATAAGAGCAAGGCTCTGTTGAAGAAACCCCAAAGGGGTTTCCTTTAGATCAAAGATCTATAAGAGCAAGGCTCTGTTAATTAAGTTTGATTTGAATTAAATTAATTTAATTTACCTAGAATGGTTCTAAGGAGAGAACTTGGAAGTTCTTAAGGAATCGCAAGAGCAAGGCTCTGGAAGTTCTCAAGTAAGAGCAAGGCTCTGAAATTTAATTTCTTGAGAATGGTAAAAAAATTACCAAGGACCAAGGGTCTTATTTATAGGCGCCTGCGCCTGTTCACTTGACCCGTCAATCCGACGGTCAGGATCTTGCCACCGTTGCACTCACGCGCGCGCCACGTGAGCGCAACGGTGGGGGGGCATCTGTTTCCCCCAATCAGAGCAAGGTTCTACTGAATTTTGAAAATTCAAAATTTGAAACAACGCTTCGGTTTCCGTGCGCAGCGCGCAATTTGCCACGTGGCAGAAGGTGATTCGGCGGCGTAACGCCCGAGACAGTGCGTCCCATCAGAGCAAGGCTCTTCAGAAAACAAAATTAAGACTTAAACTGCGCAAATGCATGGCAGCGCGACACGTGTCTGCGCAAGCGCACAGATGCGTGACACGTGTCTGCGCAGTTGCGCAATCGCAACTGCGCAAGCGCACAGATGCGTGACACGTGTCTGCGCAAGCGCACAGATGCGTGACACGTGTCTGCGCAGTTGCGCAATCGCAACTGCGCAAGCGTACCGATGCGTGACACGTGTCTGCGCAGTTGCGCAATCGCAACTGCGCAATCGCACCGATGCGCGACACGTGTCTGCGCAGTTGCGCAATCTCAACTGCGCAAGCGCTCGGATGCGCGACACGTGTCTGCGCAGTTGCGCAACCGCAACTGCGCAAGCGCACGGATGCGCGACACGTGTCTGCGCAGTTGCGCAACCGCAACTGCGCAAGCGCACAGATGCGTGACACGTGTCACGCGCTGATGAGTTGCGCAGCAACTGAATGAAAATTTAAGTGGATCTTTTCTGTTCTCCTGTAAAACAGGGACCCTTGGATCTCTGATCCAATGGTGGGAAAATTCCCAAAATAATTCAGGAAAGATTTTGTTAACAAATCCAACAACTTTGTGGACACTATAAATAAGACCCCTGACCTCATTAAAAAGGCATCAACTTCTGAGAAAAAAAGAGAGCTGGTGAAGATTAAGAACAGAGAAGAAGAAACAAAGAAAAGAGGTAGAATTTCTGAAAAGAGAAAAGAAATAAGAAAAATAAAAAGAACAATAAATAGTGCCTTGCACTTGATATGAACCCCTGGTTCTAAAAAAAAAAATAATAATAAAATAATAAGAGAATAAAAAAAAATAGTGCCTTGCACTTGATATGAACCCTTGGTTCTGTATGATCAGGAAAAAACAAGAACTTGTTTTTCTTAGATCCAAATTCAAATCAAAAGTGCCATGCACTTGTGTTCTTAAACCTAAAGGTTTCTAGGGTTTCTGCAACCCCTTGTTTTGGGCCTGGCCCAAATTAAATTGCAGAATAAATAAAAGGGCAAGGCCCTGTTGGGAAAATTCCTGAGTTTCTGCAAACTCATTAAAAGGGCCTGGCCCAAACTAAATTACAGAACATCTCTTAAGTTCCTGCAACTCATCATTTAAAAGGGCCTGGCCCAACTCAAGAAAATTATTGAGTTTCTAAAACTCATTATTTAAAAGGGCCTAGCCCAATTGCAGAATAAATAAAAGGGCAAGGCCCTGTGTGGAGAATTCCTGAGTTTTTTTTGTAACTCATTATTTAAAAGGGCCTGGCCCAAAATCAGACTTGCAAAATAATAAAAGGGGGCAGAGCCTTGTTCAGATTGATTCTTCTAATCGGGCAGAGCCTAAAATAAAAATTGGACTTAACCCAATCCTGGCTGTAAGTCCTTAAATTAAATGCCTCTCATAAGCCAGGTCACGACCGGTTCGAGGGTACATCTCCGAACTCCTTTGACATCTGTCGTTGTAATTTCTCAACGACGTCAAAGAGGCGACGAGTCCCAACGACCACTCATCTAAAATCGGACCGAAACGTCCCTAAACTAATAATGGACCACTACGTCCCTAAACTGGCGACGGACCGAAACGTCCTTAAACTAATATCGGACCGAAACGTCCTTAAACTAATATCGGACCGAAACGTCCCTAAACTAAAATCGGACCGAAACGTCCCTAAACTAAAATCGGACCGAAACGTCCCTAAACTAATATTGGACCGAGACGTCCTTAAACTAATGACGGACCACTACGTCCCTAAACTGGCGACGGACCGAAACGTCCCTAAACTAAAATCGGACCGAAACGTCCCTAAACTAATAATGGACCACCACGTCCCTAAATTGGAATATGGACCGCTACGTCTCTAAGCTAACATAATAGGGCCCAAACGCTCTTTTGTCGGATCTAAACGGTCCCGCCTAAGTTGATCTTAACCCCAAATACGGTTAACGTGTCCTTAGACATCTAAATAAACAATAAAATCCCAAACCAACTTTGGTTCAAGGGTACATCTCGGAACTCCTCAGACGTATGTCGTTGTAATCCCTCAATGACGTCAGAGAGGTGACGAGTCCCGACGGCCGGATAATTAAATCAATCACTACGTCAGGTCGATCTTAGTCCAAAACAGGACTAGCGTATCCTTGATGAACGTTTAAGTTGATCTTAGTCGCAACGCGACCAATGCATCCTTAAACTAAAAACACCAAACTCAAATCTAAGCAAACACGGATTTGGACTAATCCACGTCCTACGGGCGACGACATCACTAAGTCTCCGTATACAATCCACGGGCAACCACAAATAAAATAAACATACACGACACGAAGTGAAATTCTGGAGAAGGAGAAAGTTGTTATCGCAACGCGATAGCGTAATTAACTGCAGGGGCTTGCGCCTGCAGGGAAGAGCGTCCCCACAATCAAAAACCCCTCACCCTGAGGGGGAATCTGACAAAGTCTGCTACATCGGCCGCATCCGTCTAAACCTCCGATACTCGGTGCCATAAATCAACTTGGCATCTTCGGAGAGATAGACGGATAAAACCAAATAGCATCTGCCCCGAACCCCACGCAACGTGACGTCCTAACGTCGCAGGCCGCCGTTCGGAGGGGAACAGGGAGAATCACTGAAAGGTTCCAGGGTGATAAGGACGACTGAATGTCAGTCGCAGGCATTGTCTTTACCCTCAGTGGAGGCACGGTATGTTGGAAGAGTTCCAAGCTAGATACCGTGACTTACTAGACGATTAAAGGCAAGATACATCGTTACCAAGGATGCTACCAAAGATGCAGTCTGGATATATATAAGTTCATGAGATGAACTTCGTTCCTACCATTGTGTGACAATGGAGTTGTGGCTTTAGCCAAGGAACTACCGTCCCATCAGAAATCCAGAAATAATTCTTAGGCAGTATCACCTGATCATGGAGATGGTTGATCTCCAGGGAGATCGAGGTTAGGAGAGCAGACACAGAGGACGACAGCGCGGATCCATTCACAAAGGCCTTTTTCCCAGTAGAGACTTTTATGGGATGGTTGAGTATGAGGTACTTCAACCACAGCTAATTGTTGGGTATGTGATACCACAACAGATGGCCCTAGTGCAAGTGGGAGATTGTTAGTTATATGTATGCCTTAGAGGCCATTACTGTACATACGATGTATATTGTAATGGATGCTTGGATATATATAGGGAGGACTTTCTTGCTCGACATGATAGTATGCTATCTGGTTGTACTTTATCTTAACATGTACTCTGATTGTCTCTATATTACATGTTGATAAAGCCCTTAGGATCTGTACTCGACTACTGGGACTATGATGAGATCATACTAGTGGGGCCACGGTAGTCGACGAGTATATCCTATAATTGTTCCTAGTCGTGGGTGTATCGAGACAGGGCATCGATGCACCAGAGTAGACTAGCGTATACGCATCTTGACCCATATGATGGGAGATAGATGATCCCATATCCATCGGTGTTTGACATCAAGGATGGTGTACGGGTGCTCAGTGGAGACTGGGTACACTGGACGGACTCGCCGAGAACTCCCAGATGGTATTATACCTCACGTCAGATGGCAGTTCTCCGGTGACACTGGTACAGAGTAGTCTGTTGACCCGAGATCGTCATAGAGTCTTGTGTGATTCCTACTGTGCTTTGATTTCCATCATACCACGTCCAAGAGGGCGTGCAAAAAGGTGGCTTTTGGGTACAGTCCCGAATCACATGGAGGCAATGAGCGATAGGAGGGGATTCTTCTCTCCCGGTATAGGGAGTTGATGTTGTGCTCTGTTCGATTGGTTATAACCAGAAATCCCTGGCTAGGGTTGCTGAGATTTACTGGTAAGTGTTATCAGTAGTTTCTCGAACTGTTATTGACCTCATATCGACACGACTTATCGAGCTACTGGGGTCTGACGTTTACCACCCCTAGGCGAGATATGCAACATATCAGACGACGAGACCGGACTGTACGAGAGTGTTACTGTTTGGATTCACAGGAGAATGTACAGGCTTGCTTGTTGATCTTCTGAGCGCTCAATACCTGGGTAGCTGTTACGTTTAGCTGACCGCTTGCAGCTTATGGGTGTTTGATATGATCATCACCTACTGCCGGCGTATTGACGATTCTTTAGAGTCCTACACAGAGGTTTCTTGGCTCAGGCAAAACGGAGTAGGAGCACATATGTGATATGTGCGGGACCGAGGATAATACGATATGAGATACCGTATTCTATTCTCGCGATATTTGATATCGGCCGGGTCATCGGATCAAGTGTTGATTCGATGAATCGGTACGGATATATATTAGTCGGTTATATGCGATATAGCCGGATTGTCGGATCAAGTGTTGATTCGATAATTTAATGTATAATAATATATATGATATATTAAATTACATTAACTAATATTTGCTCACTAAAAGATTCTTTTTCTCACTCGGGTAATACATTGATATATATGCGATATATGTTAAATGTATTATTTTATTTTGTTACGATAAATATTATATATATGATATATAATATTGTAACATGATATGATAAATAATGCAACATGTTTAGTGGAGTTTAAACATGATTAGGGTTTGGATTAGGGTTAAGCTTTCTAGATAATTCTAGAATGTTTTGGTTTTGTTTTGTGAAAGATATTTTCAAGTGACTCATACTTTAACCCAACCCAAACCCTAACCCTTGTTAATTCTCTACATGGGTTTAGTCAACCATGGTTGCATTATTCATCATATTATTCTTTCTATTCATCACAAAAGAAAGATTCTTTTATTATTCATCACAAATGATATTATTCATCACAAATGATATTGTTCATCTTCTTCCTTCTTCTTCTTTGCATACAAAGCTTTCTTGCTTTGATATTTGTGATGAAAATATGTGAGAAAAAGATAAATAAAGAGAGCAAAAATCCTACTTCATCATCCTCATCTTCCCTTACCATTTAGATGAGGGTGTTCACATCATTTCATGAGTGTTAGCTTGTGTTAACGGAACTTCAAGGTAGATCATCTTAGTATCGAAGATCGGAAGCAAAGGTTGCATCTTTCTCTTCGTGGAACCTCTCGAGAGTTCGGAACCCGATGATCGCAGCGAAGGGACCACAACACGGAGCATATGAAGTGAAGGACCGGATCTACAAAGGTTGTAATCCCTCTCACTTAGTGTTAAAGTTGTTAACATGTTAGTTTTCGCCTAATCTCTAGTTTAAAGATCCGTATTCGAGTTGTTCGGCACGGCTAAATTTTTAATCGGGAATGGTTGATGCCTCATAGACCCTTGTGGCAGTGCCCAGCAACCCTACAACATGTAAGCGCCAGAGTCCCAGACAAGTGCTTAGTACTTCTGCATAAAGGAAAAGGACTGAGCAAATAGAAACCAAATAAGTGTTTAACATTTTTCAATAGAAAAAAGACCGAGCAGACCAAGCCTAAATTGGCTAAAAGTCTCTCTGAAGTTTCTTGCAGCTGAGCCCAAATGCTCTGTTGTTGGATCTTAACTAAAATTTGATGGTTCTTAAATATTGCTAAGTTGATCTTAGTCTCAAATAGGACTAACGTATCCTTAGTTAAAATAAATTGAGCCTAAATACTCAGATATTTAATTAGATCTTAATCTCAAACCAGATTAACGGTCCTTAAATAAAACAAAATATTTTTGAACTAAAGGAAAATATAACCTAAGTTCAAAATCCCAAATCTAAAAATATACAGATTTGGACTGATCCACGCCCTACGGGAGACGACATAAATTAGTCTCCGTATACAATCCATAGGCAACCTTAACAAATAAAATAACATACGACACGATGTGAACTACTGGAGCAGGAGAAAATTGTTATCGCAACGCGATAACGTAATTGTTGGCTATAGTGCCCTCAAGGCAATTATCATAGTCGCGGACTTATGATTATGATGATTGAGGCATGACCCATACCGATAAAACAGTCTTATTCAAGATGATAGTATGCTATCTGCTTTGTCTTTATCATCATGTACATGTTGATAGAGCCCATAGGATTCTTTCTTGACTGCCAGCATTATGATGGCGATCATATATGTGGGAGCTGGGGTCTATAAGCACATCCTTAAATATCCCTAGTTGTATGAGTATCGAGACCGGGCATCGATACTCCAGTATAGACTAGTGTATACTGATCGAGACCCTGACGAGGGGCGGTGGCCAGGCCTCACAAGCCATTGGTGTTAGTTTGTTCACCTAAGATAGTATACATGTGCTCATTGGGTTATGAGTACACTGGACGGACTCGCCGGGAACCTGCTAGTTGGTATTATACCTATTGTCAGATAGCAGTTACCAGGTGACATGTGTACAGGTTAGTCTGTCGACCTGAGATCGTCATTTGTCTCGTGTGAGTTCCCACTGTGCTTTGATTACTACCCTACCATGGCTCAAAGGAGTCGTGCAAACAGGTTTTAGTTGGGTACAGTCCCGAGCCACATGGAGGCAGTGATCGGATCGTCGGGGATTCGTCTCTCCCGGTATTGGGGGTTGATGTCGCGTTGTGTACGGGTGGCCATCACCACAAATCCATGGCCATGGTAGACGAGAATTACCGATCCAGGATCGATAGTTTCTCAGGAGGTGATGGGTATCATGCCGACATTAAATATCACGTTGTTAGGGGTCTGACTTTATCCACCCCCTAGACTCGATATGCGATACTCTTAGACGAACAGACCGGACTGTACGAATATTGTCACTGTCAGGCTCAGTAGGGGTTCAGGATGAGTTTGCTCGTCGGCCTCCCTTTCGCTCAATACCTGGGTAGCCGTTACGTACAGCTAGTGCCGCTGACGTGCTTGTGGTTAAACCCACTGCCAGCATATTGACGAGTCTTTAGAGTCCCACACAGAGGGTTTTCACGGTTCAGGCGATATGGTGTACATGGCGTATGTTGATACATACAGGTGTCTGATTAAATATGTACATACTGTGCAGACTTTAATCAGACGGTTGATAATACCAGCGGCTTAGGATTAAGCCGGATTATTAAATCGGGTTTTTGATTTAATAATTTATATATGTATTTGTATATACGTATTCTAGTATTATTTTTCACTATTCGTTTTCTCTCATGGCTATTCGTATTTTGGTACGAATACGCGTATATGTATTTCGATACATGTACCAGGAAGTATTCCGTATTTTATACGGAATAGCTTCTAGAAGGTGGCTACCTCATTTGTATGATTTTCCATTTTTGGAAAATTCATTTGACTCACAAATGAGGTGGAGGTGTGAGGTGGCATGTGCATAGTATTGAGCATGGTTCAAAGTATGGTGTGATTTGTTTATTGCAATAATTGGAAAAGGTAAATGATTATTTTTTGATGGGAGAGAGAGAGAGGGGCCAGGCACTATTTTGGGTGGGATTGATTTCATTTTGTGTGGATTTTTTATCACAACACTTGCCTCCTCACTCTCTCACTCTCATTCTCACAAATACTTGGCCATTTCATTAGTTGCTCATGCCAAAGTTTCCTCACCTCCATTCTTCTTCTATGGTTGCTCCATGGAGCACATGAGATGAGAGAAAATTGCAGTGACATTTTCATACACCCCCACTCTCCATCGCTAGCGATTTTGGAGCGTCGGTTACCTCGTTCGACAAGGTTGAAGCTTGCGCCGTTTCTCTCTGGTGGATCATCGGAGACGAAGGAATACCGGCAACCAAACCACATCAAGGAGCCACTAGGAGCTTTGAATGAAAACCGAAGGATATGGATCAACCCGGTATAACGATTCTAACTCTTAGTTAGCATGCTAGTTTAGGGTTTAAGGTCGATCCGTAAATCGGGTAACGGTAGCGCCGGTTTCAGAAATTTTTGTTCCGCATTTTGGCTGCGTTTCGATGGCCGGGGTGCTGCCGGAACCCAATAGTAATTAATTGCAGGGGCTTGCACCTGCAGGGAAGAGCGTCCCCACAATCAAAACCCCTCACAAATGAGGGGGAATCTGATAAAGTCTGCTACAATGGTCACACCTATCCAAACCTCCGATATATGGTGCCATAAATCAACTTGGTATCTTTATAGAGGTGGATGGATAAGTCCAAATAGCGTCTGCCCCCAAATTCAGGCCAGAAGTCCTAACGTCTCGGTCCGGTCTTTCGGCGGCAAACAGATTTTGGCACATTCGGTGGGACCTTTTCCTCTTTCCACTCCACACTTCGTATGTCGTGTTTTGCGAACAAAATCATGGTTCACTATGGTTGCCCTTGGATTCGAAGTACTAAAACTTGGTGTCTTACTCCTGTGCAGCAAATCAATGGCTTTCAACTGCACTTCATGCAATAGCAGCTCCCGCTCCACCCTAACTAGAAGAGTGACCTATGGGCCTAACACGGCCTCTATTTTCTCAATGCCGGTGGGGCAGGTCACACAAGACACTACCAGACTGTTCTTCGGGACCATGCTCCCACTTGTGAGTTTCGGTGCCTTAACGCCGCAAGAAGAAGGTCCTAGAAGGTCGGTCTTTAATCGACTAACAACCACGACGGCCCCCATTAGCAAGCCATCAAACTCTGGCGTCTCAGTCTTCAACAGGCTGAGCAAGAACTCAAACGGGCTTGTAAAGAAGTTCGTGATACCTGAAGGGGCTACCCCAAAACGGTTAGCCCTCTCGACTCCTGCTATGGGTGAAGCTGGCAAAGATGCTTCCCTTATCAGACGGTTGGTCTTTGAAAGATTGGCCAACTCTCCACAAACTCCATCAAGGACGTCGGTCTTCAATAGGCTGACGCCGACTGAAACCCCTCAGCAAAGTCGGAGGCATGATGAAGCCGCTTCCAAAACTGAGGCGGTCCCTTCTGCAAGGCACATTTGATGTCGCCACTGACGCCGAGTGAAAGAAGCTGGGGGCAACTCCCCCTCTGGACTCACCCCACCAGCTCCTATGGTGGAGGTCAACACCGCTGTTCCAATTGAGAACAGTTTTGAACCGCTTAAGAGGGTGCGTAAAAACTCCCCAACGGCGGTGCTAAAGAAATCTTCCCCGTCTGCAAATGTTACAGTGCAGGCAAAGCCGAAGCGGCCTTATCAGTGGCTCTCCTCGCAAATTCATAGGGTCTGGCGAAAAGTCCAAGACTCTGTGATTGAAAAAAACTACTCTTGTCGACTGATTGATATGGAATTTTGCGTGTGCATTTTTAAAATCAAGATCAAGAATTAAGAATATACCGCAATCAATAACGGTGTCACTTGGTAGCTAGCCGGTTGAGTACGGGTCGGTCCACAGGGAAAA
Source organism: Agapanthus africanus (assembly GCA_030015575.1). Taxonomy (NCBI): domain Eukaryota; kingdom Viridiplantae; phylum Streptophyta; class Magnoliopsida; order Asparagales; family Amaryllidaceae; genus Agapanthus; species Agapanthus africanus. Next base: position 43,085,729 of record CM057342.1, read on the forward strand.
CGTGTTCTTTCTTTAAGTTCTTATGAGTCAAGTCCTATTTTTGGTAGGTTTTGATTTTTGGAAAAATTAAGATTGAATTTAATTTGATTGAAAGCCTTGCTAGGGTTAGGATTAGCTTAGTTTGGAAAAATGACTCTACTCACTGCTTCCTTTGCCCTAATTAAGAACATAGGTGTTAGGGTAATAGTCAACAAAGGGGATTAGCACGACTAGGAAGAAACTTCGTTTCTTCTTTTTGGTCCTTGTCCGTCCTTTCTTAGCTCTTAGCCCTAACCTCTATATAAATCAACCACAACCGGTCTAACTAGGGAATCATCGCTATCTCGTAGGATAGGGTGCCGTAGTGAGCGGTGTGTATTTGATTCAAATAGAGTCCTAATTAAAATGTTATGTGGGCAAGAAAGGAATGAGAGATTTCCATCTCTCAAACCTAGCCAATCCTAACCCTAACAAGTGAGGAATTACTTACTCATTAGGGAAATTACGATGAGATTCATTTTTATAATTTTTTTCTTTTAAATAAAACAATTAACTTGCAGATAAATAAAGACAGATAAAAAATTGCAGAAAAATAAATTTCAATTACGAAGAATGCAAGATAAAAAGAACTTACTTTTATTGACACTTCTTCAATGATTACAAGAAATAAAATTTAGATCTAGAAATTAAAAGAGGCATGCCCTAAAATAGGCTATAGGCTTTCCTATTTATAGACAGGAGAAACCCTAGGTTTTACATCTGATCCATACTTGAAATTACAAGACTACCCTAAGAAAGCTGGGTCAAAGCACCGACACCCACCGACACGTGCACTGCACGGCAGCGGATGAAAGGTTCCTAGGCACACCAAGGAGGTCTCACAAGGCATCAACCATGCCAATTTGAAATTTTAACGGTGCCGAGAAACCCTAACAAGATCGTTGGCTAGATTTTTAGGCGACAAAACGAGCTAGTTAACATCTTAACTAAAAGTAAACGAACATACAACCTTTGTAGATCCGTTTCTCCACCTCCATTGCTCCGCAATGAAGTCTCCTCGCTGTCCATATCAAATCCCGGGCTCTAGCGTCGGCTTCATCGGAGAAAGAGCGGGCTAGGTCATCGACGACGAACCGAAGATGATCTACGTCGAGGCATCACTAGATCAAGCTCCACCTTCACCAAGCCATGAAAACTTGTGAAGGAAACACCTTATACTACTTGGCAAGAGGTAGAGGGTGAAGAAATAGGAGGCGGGTTCACTTTAGAATTGGATTTCTCACTTTATTTCATCAATCACCATTGATGAAGTCAAGGTTCTTCATCTTGAAGAATAAGAAGAAGAAGATGATAATCTTATGATAAGTGTTGTAAAATAATTGAAAAAGAATTATCCTTATCATAACTTGAACCATGGTTAGATGTAGAGAGTTAACTCAAGTTAGATGAATGGTTAGGGTTTGAAGAAGAAGACAAAAAGGTTACATGAGTCAAAGTTGCATGAAGCTTCAAGAAGCTTCATGTAAGAAAGCAACCTTTTTATTTTCTTTTCACTTTTTTCTTTTAATCCAAATTAAAAGATAAATGAATGAATAAATGAATAATAACCCTAACCATTTACTTAACCATGGTTTAACTCTTTACACAAACCCTAGCAATCATGTATCATCAAACATAATACAATCAAGTGCACAAAAATATATCACATATACAATGTGCACACCCGAGTGAGAAAATCCATTTAAAGTAAACCGATACTAGTTAATGCAAACTAATATATCAAATATATATAATTATGCATTAAATCATTAAATCAACACTTGATTTAATGATCCGGTCATATCGCATATAACCGACTAATATTAACAGTAACAACTTATCGAATCAACACTTGATCCGATATCCCGGCTATATCGCATATAACCGATCAATGTCACAAATCGCGAGAATCAAATACAGTATCACATACTGGTATCATTCTCGGTCCCGCACATATCTCATACGCGCTCCTATTTCGTTTCGCTTGAGCCAGGAAACCTCTGTGTAGGATTCTAAAGACTCGTCAATACGCCGGCAGCAGATGATGATCATATCAATCACCCACAAGCCGCAAGCGGTCTGCTAAACGTAACGGCCACCCGGGTATTGAGCGATCAGAAGATCGACGAGCAAGCCCGCTCACACTCCAGTGAATCCAACCAGTAACACTACCGTACAGTCCGATCTGATCGTCTGATATGTCGCATATCTCGCCTAGGGGTGGTAAACGTCAGACCCCAATAGCTCGATCAGTCGTGTCGATATGAGGTCTATAACAATTCGAGAAACTACTGGTAACACTTACCAGTAAATCTCAGCAACTTTGGCCAGGGATTTCCTGTTATAGCCAATCGAACACAGCGCAACATCAACTCCCTATACCGGGAGAGACGAATCCCCTCCTATTGCTCATTGCCTCCATGTGACTCGGGACTGTACCCAAAAACCACCGTTTTGCACGCCCTCTTGGACGTGGTAAGATGGAAATCAAAGCACAGTGGGAACCACACAAGACTCTATGACGATCTCGGGTCAACAGACTACTCTGTACCAGTGTCACCAGAGAACTTCCATCTGACGTAAGGTATAATACCATCTGGGAGTTCTCGGCAAGTCCGTCCAGTGTACCCAGTCTCTACTGAGCACCCGTATATCATCTCTGATGTCAATTACCAATGGATATGGGATCATCTATCGCCCATCTGTATGGGTCGAGAAGGTACACGCTAGTCTACTCTGGTATATCGATGCCCCATCTCGATACACCCACGACTAGGGACTTTCAAGGATGTACTTATGGACTACCATGTCCCCACTAGTACGATCCGCATCATAGTCCAGGTAGTCAAGTACACATCCTAAGGGCTTTACCAACATGTAATAGAGAGACAATCTGTGTACACGTTAAGGTAAAGAGCAACCAGATAGCATACTATCATGTCGAGCAAGAAAGTCCTCCCTAGTCCCAGCATCCACTACAATATACATCCAATGTACAGTAATGGCCTCTAGGGCATACATATAACTAACAATCTCCCACTTGCACTAGGGCCATCTGTAGCAGTGGTTGTAGTATCTCATACTCAACCATCCCATAAAAGTCTCTCTCTGGGAATAGGCCTTCGTGAGTGGATCCGCCGTGTTGTCCTCTGAGTCTGTTCTCCTAACCTCGATCATCCTGGAGATCAACCATCTCCATGATCAGGTGATACTGCCTTAGATTATGTCTGGATCACTGATGGGACCGGCGTTCCTTGGCATAAGCCACAACTCCATTGTCTCACAATGGTAGGAACGTAGTTCATCTCATGAACCAATATACACCCAAACATCCTCTTTGGTAGCATCTTAAATAGCGATGTATCCAGTCTTTATCGTCTAGTATGCCACGGTATCTAGCTTGGAACTCTTCCAACATACCATCCCTCGATAGAGGGTAAAGACAATGCCTGTGACTGACATTCAGTCGTCTATATCACCCTGGAACACTTCCAGTGATTTTCCCCAGGATCGATTGATACCATCTCACCACAACTAGTGAGTATCCTAACATCCATTTAGATCTATCTCATAGATCCAAAACCCAGGATTTAGGAGGTATCACTTTGATCCTATATGGAGAATCCTTGTGATAAGCGGAGATTGACCGAGCGTAGCATAGGAAACTCCTTTCTTATCAAGAGTATGTCATCCACGTACTCTACGAGGATCACCACCATACTCCCTACTACCTTTTTGTTTATACAAGGTTCATCTACCATTTTGATGATGTCAAACTCTTTGACTAATCCATCAAAACAGATGTTCCAACTCCGCGATGCCTGCTTTAATCCTATAAAGCATCTTGCACTCGTTTCCGCTGCTCCCACTGTCTACGAAGCCCTCTGGCTGTGTACTTATAGACGCACTCTTCTAAAACATCATTTAGAAAAGCAGTCATGACACCCAACTACCAGATATCGTAGTCATGGTATGTAGCCATGACAAGTAGGATCTGGATGGACTTAGGCATAGCTACTTGAAAAGGTTTCATCATTATCCACACCTGGTCAATGATGCAAACTTTTAACAAGTCTAGCTTTGAAAGTCTCAACTTTTCCATCTACACCAAGTAATCTTCTCAAGATATACTTGCTCCTGATGGGGATTTAACCCTTCAGATATAGCAACTAAAGTCCATACTTTGTTGGTGTATAAGGATTCCATCTCAGATCGATAAGCATCCAGCCATTCTTACAGAGTCACACTCCTGATGGCCAGCTCGAAACTAGTTGGGTCATCATCTCATGATGCAATCCTCGCTCCCACTGTCATAGAGAAACAGAAGTATCTCTCAGGTAGGTGAGGAATCCTACTAGATCGGCGGAGAGGGTGAGGTTCGTTGGAATCTACTGAATCCTTTGGTTCTATCAAATCATCAGCTGCAGTTTGTATAGCTGGAACCTTTCCAGTTCTACATTACAGACCATGCCTCGAGCTTGTCCGGATTTTGCTTTTAGACATAGGCCGGACAACCCCAAATCTTAACTAACTTAAGAGATGGGCTCTTCCCTTATCATATTAAATATGAAGTGGTAGGCAACTGATTTGATTTGAACCCTATTCAATAGGTATGCAGCTTCTCAAGTGCATAACTCCCAAAAGGAAATAAGTAACTCAGTAGTACTCATCATAGAGCACACCATATCAAATAGGGTGTATCTGCTCCGCCCCGATATACCATCGTGCTATGGTGTATACAGAGGAGTAATGCTGAGAGAGAATCTCATTCTCCTTTAGAATAGTCCAGGAATTCTATGCACAAGTATTCTCCTCCTTGATCTCATCATATGACATAATACTTATACCCGTATTGGTTCTCTACTTCTAACTTATATTCTGTGAATATCTCAAAAGGTTCGGACTTGTGTTTCAACAGGAACATATGTCTGAATCTTGAGAGATTATCAGAGAATATAATGAAGTATAAAGAACCAGTCCTGGTATGTGTAGACAGGGGACCTACATACATCAACATGTATCATCCCAAGAGTTCACTAACTCTTTCTTTGTTTCCAGTAAACGGAGCTATGGTCATCTTATCTTTGTGACATGACTGGAAAGTTTCAGAAGATGTAAATTCAAACTGATTTAAATATACATCTAAATGTAACTTCAGCCAGTCGGGTCGCATTGATTTGACCTAGTCTACAATACCTCAAGAAGGATTTGTTCATTTCTGAACTCTTTCTCTTGTGTGTGTTTTGTATATTAAGAACTGTAGTTTGATTTAGAACATTAACGCTTTTAGATAACGTGCCTGAACCGATCAACTTTTGATATAGGAAATGTTCAAAACATTATCCAACAATACAAAATTATATCATTTCTTTACTAATAAAGAGAGTGATATGATTTTGTATATCAGGTTTGCTATCTAATAACATTCGTTCAGAATCAATGTATAGGTAATACAGGGTGACAGTGACCGACAGACTTGGCTGCAACTCTTGCCCCGTTTTCTGCCTCATGAAACTTATCACCCGTTCTCAGTTCTCTACCTATCTGTAGCCCTATGTAACAGATTACATATCTGGGATCCTGATCTGGTATCACATACCCAGGACGTAGAGGATACAGATAAACAGTTCTTTGTAATGAACACACTCGAAGATGATGCATCAACATGCACTCTCTTCGTTTGGGCGGCACGGGAAATCTGGTATTCCCCAATTTCCTGCTCGGTCTTATAACAATTATAAGTTGGAGCGGGACCAACGTTCCCCAGCTCAGTATAACAAGCGGGTTCGGTCAAATATCCGTATTATTATCTTGATTAAGGCGTGATATGGTCGCTACCAGGAGAGAGAGAGAAGAAAACACTTAGCGTGCGCTCTTGCAAGAATAGATTGGTTATTATTTTATCTAATCAGGATGGCTCCCACTGCTTTTTATCAAATCTTCCTTCAAACCCTAAAAGGAAAGACTAGCCGGGATTAATTACACACTACAAGTTCGCCAATCTTTCAGCCAGGCCAGTGTCAGTACTTTGAGGGAGGTCCCCCGTGCTTTCGCACGAACCTAATTAATGTAAACCTCGTTTTCCTAGAGGCGTAATCTCGTTAACACCTTTCTAGACACCTACTTGATCGGCTAATTGTAATGTATAAAACTCTCCCAGGAGTAACTCTTACTCGCAGCGGGTATCGGGATCCAACTATCTCATAGAAGGTATGCAATCTCATTGCAAATTTCAACACTTGAAATTCCCGATAATATTTTTCCCCTAGCACCCTATGACCTTGACGGAGGTCAACAAACCATAGGCTACTAGTCAAGTTCAACCCGTCATTTCTTGATCGAATTAAACCCACCCGCACGATCCTTGATGGAGGTCAACAAGGCCGCACGACTACCCTAATCCAATCTGCATCATATGCATAAGCAGATAAATACTAGTTAGCTACCGCACACTACGTCTTGACGGAGGTCAACAAACGTAGCACGAATACTAAATAGGACTTATCTGAAATGACGGAGGGCTACGACAGGTTTTTCTGAAAACCTATTGCGTAATGAACTTGATATCGTTGTAGAATCAAATGATTTTGAAATGGTGTGTCTTTGAGGCTTTTCTAGTTTTGCTAAAGGAGTCACTCCCGGTGAAGGGATCGTCGGTCCTTTCCTCGTCGAATGAGGTGCGGGATATTTCATATATATCACTGTACAAAGCAAAAACACTTAAAAGCAATCAAAAGACAAACCGAGTGTGTAGCATCTGCCAGTTATTGCTAAAGGAGTCACTCCCGGTGAAGAGATCTCGGTCCTTTCCTTATCGAATAAGGTGCAGGATATAACATATATACCGCTGTGCAAAGCAAGAACTGTAGCTACCTGTTTTATTTTGAAATTCAATTCTACAACATCTTAAATTTCTTTTATATCATTAATCTCATTAATGAAGTCCCATCATTTAAATACCTAAACATCACAGATAAATACGACGTACACTTATGCTATCCGCATTCGCCTCGATGTCCCCTCATGCACCGTTAGGTTAGGTAACTAACGGCAGAGCGGGGCAGGGCTAGCGCGGGTGTAAAACATAAGTAACGCCTATATAATATATCATATATACTATATACTGTATCTATCACAGAACATCACATGATCACATCACAGATATCGCAGCAGAAGAATCATATGAAATATTGGATATACTAGGACGTCCGTGTTTTCAATACGAGCCAGTATAAAACACGGATTCCACGGTCGTGATGAATAGCAAAACCCACACCCCTAGACCCCTACGAGAGCGGCAAGCAACCCTACCAATTCTAGAGTTAGGAGACCCGGACTCGACTCCTCGAGTTGGTCTCCCACTGGACTCCAGAACCCGGTTACTTGTGCTCCCCTCCTTGGGTCTATCCTAGTGCGGAAAAGTAAATAATATACAAAAGGTGACATTTTCCGCAACCTGGAAGTGCCCCAATAAAAGAATATTACATACAAGTTTTTACATGAATGAAAATGAAAAACACTCATCTCACATAAAAACCCCCGGCTATTCAAAACACGACGATCCAATATAACATATCCAGCAGCACATAACATCACATGTCATCAACGTAAGTAAATATGCGCATCCCAATTGTCGTTGACATATAGCAACGAAACCGGCGATATCACATATTACACTTACGGTCACAGAAAAGAAAGTGTAAAACTACAACAGTTGGAATCCGCAATCACCTCAGACATCGCATGCCTGACCAAATGAATTCTTTAGACATCGCATGCCTAACAATTATAAACCCCGCATTTTAGTCTCAAAATTGAAAACTCTTTTCAATATCAAGTCGGGCAATTCAACAAGATTCCCGACATCCTGATCGAATGCTCGTCGCAAACTTCAGTAGGTGGCCGCACCCCCGACGCCGTCGACGAAGTGCACCAAGGCGGAACACCGCTACCGCGAGCACCCGAACGGATGTTTTCGGCGACGGGGTTCTCCTACAGTCACTTGGTCGGGGCTATGGAGCGAGGCTGTCTATTAAGTTTACCCGGCGAGTATCCGCGTACGCTACGTGATTGCGACGGACTTTTGATCACATCAAAATTCCGTGGCAACCAATCAAGTGAGACTAAACTGCTATGTTTATAACATTCATTTAGTTATCTCATAACTTATTGTGAATTCCAATTATTGTATCCCATTCTAGATAATTAGAAAATGTTAAACTTTCCGATCGAACAATCGAACACCCAAGTTTTCCCGATACAGATCAACACATGAAACAAGTCTAAAAACATTCAGTTCGTGCCTCAATACCAACGATCTAGCCGTAGAAGGGTCAAGCCAACGCCTCACATGTGGCACGCCGTACTGCCCCAAACCCGAAGGTTCAAAGGGCAGTTCAAGACGGTCACATAATCGAGTTAAGGTTTTTTGTCTTCTAGAGGGTCCATCGAGTTACTTGCACTACTTAGAACGTCTTTAAACCACGGAAAAATCCAACATTTGGAAATTTCCCGACAGGGGAAAAATTGGGTATTTATATCCGGCCGAACTTTTTAACATATTCTAAAATTTATCCGGAAATCCACATAGACAAAATCTGATACTCCAATCGAAACACCGAATCCCCAAAACAACCCCAGAAAATTCAACTCTTGAATTCAAATTAGAAATACCCAGAAAATACAGAACAAGAATTTAAGAATTACTGTGCATAAGTCAACTGGAGAAAAGTCAAAGTAGCCGCGGAACCGCCGCATTAGCATGATAATGCAGCGGTTCCGCCGCACTATAATGGAATCATGTTGTCGAACTTCACAGTTATTCTTAGATATTCCTGCTTTGTTTTCTGCATATTTTTAATTTCGAAAAATCCATAATTTTCAAAAAAGGACAGAGAGCATGTTTGGAATTTGGGTTTCGGTTTGATTGGGTTTCAAACGTCGTCTAGACTTCGCCTAAGGCTCTAGCTAGTCTCTGATACCAGTGAAAGGTTCCTAGGCACACCAAGGAGGTCTCACAAGTCATCAACCAAGCCAATTTGAAATTTTAACGGTGCCGAGAAACCCTAACAAGATCGTTGGCTAGATTTTTAGGCGACAAAACGAGCTAGTTAACATCTTAACTAAAAGTAAACGAACACACAACCTCTGTAGATCCGTTTCTCCACCTCCATAGCTCCGCAATGAAGTCTCCTCGCTGTCCATATCAAATCCCGGGCTCTAGCGTCGGCTTCATCGGAGAAAGAGCGGGCTAGGTCATCGACGACGTGCCGAAGATGATCTACGTCGAGGCATCACTAGATCAAGCTCCACCTTCACCAAGCCATGAAAACTTGTGAAGGAAACACCCTATACTACTTGGCAAGAGGTAGAGGGTAAAGAAATAGGAGGTGGGTTCACTTTAGAATTGGATTTCTCACTTTATTTCATCAATCACCATTGATGAAGTCAAGGTTCTTTATCTTGAAGAAGAAGAAGAAGATGATAATCTTATGATAAGTGTTGTAGAATAATTGAAAAAGAATTATCCTTATCATAACTTGAACCATGGTTAGATGTAGAGCGTTAACTCAAGTTAGATGAATGGTTAGGGTTTGAAGAAGAAGACAAAAGGGTTACATGAGTCCAAGTTGCATGAAGCTTCAAGAAGCTTCATGTAAGAAAGCAACCTTTTTATTTTCTTTTCACTTTTTTCTTTTAATCCAAATTAAAAGATAAATGAATGAATAAATGAATAATAACCCTAACCATTTACTTAACCATGGTTTAACTCTTTACACAAACCCTAGCAATCATGTATCATCAAACATAATACAATCAAGTGCACAAAAATATATCACATATACAATGTGCACACCCGAGTGAGAAAATCCATTTAAAGTAAACCGATACTAGTTAATGCAAACTAGTATATCAAATATATATAATTATGCATTAAATCATTAAATCAACACTTGATTTAATGATCCGGTCATATCGCATATAACCGACTAATATTAACGGTAACAACTTATCGAATCAACACTTGATCCGATATCCTGGCTATATCGCATATAACCGATCAATGTCACAAATCGCGAGAATCAAATACAGTATCACATACTGGTATCATTCTCGGTCCCGCACTATCTCATACGCGCTCCTATTTCGTTTCGCTTTAGCCAGGAAACCTCTGTATAGGACTCTAAAGACTCGTCAATACGCCGGCAGCAGATGATGATCATATCAATCACCCACAAGCCGCAAGCGGTCTGCTAAACATAACAGCCACCCGGGTATTGAGCGATCAGAAGATCGATGAGCAAGCCCGCTCACACTCGAGTGAATCCAACCAGTAACACTACCGTACAGTCCGGTCTGATCGTCTGATATGTCGCATATCTCGCCTAGGGGTGGTAAACGTCAGACCCCAATAGCTCGATAAGTCGTGTCGATATGAGGTCTATAACAATTCGAGAAACTACTGGTAACACTTACCAGTAAATCTCAGCAACCCTGGCCAGGGATTTCCTGTTATAGCCAATCGAACACAGCGCAACATCAACTCCCTATACCGGGAGAGACGAATCCCCTCCTATCGCTCATTGCCTCCATGTGACTCGGGACTGTACCCAAAAACCACCGTTTTGCACGCTCTCTTGGACGTGGTAAGATGGAAATCAAAGCACAGTGGGAACCACACAAGACTCTATGACGATCTCGGGTCAACAGACTACTCTGTACCAGTGTCACCAGAGAACTGCCATCTGACGTAAGGTATAATACCATCTGGGAGTTCTCGGCGAGTCCGTCCAGTGTACCCAGTCTCTACTGAGCACCCGTATATCATCTCTGATGTCAAACACCAATGGATATGGGATCATCTATCGCCTATCTGTATGGGTCGAGAAGGTACACGCTAGTCTACTCTGGTATATCGATGCCCCATCTCGATACACCCACGACTAGGGACTTTCAAGGATGTACTTATGGACTACCATGTCCCCACTAGTACGATCCGCATCATAGTCCAGGTAGTCAAGTACACATCCTAAGGGCTTTACCAACATTTAATAGAGAGACAATCTGTGTACACGTTAAGGTAAAGAGCAACCAGATAGCATACTATCATGTCGAGCAAGAAAGTCCTCCCTATATATGTCCCAGTATCCACTACAATATACATCCAATGTACAGTAATGGCCTCTAGGGCATACATATAACTAACAGCGGATCCGCGGCAGAATGCCCTATTTGGCACCTCAAGAAGTATTAACAGTCGCATGAAGGATGTGTGAGCAATTTAATCTAAAATTCACCAACTAAAAATACTTTGGACGATGGGCAAGAGTATGATAGCTTGAATTGAATTTCCAACTGTAGGGGTGAAAATTACACACACGTAGGGGTATATGATTGGGGTTTGGATGAGAGATATGAATGAAAGATAGGGCTTATACTTTCAGTAGAAATGATAAAAATTCCTAAGTTGAGATGGAACCTTAGAAGGAAAATTCAAAAGATGCTGAAAGCTTAATAAATCTGCAGAACATATACGATCTTAAGTTAAATGATAAGTGAGTGTGAAAAATATGGGTTGATGATTTCTAAGTCAAAGATAATAGAATTGCTTGCTAGAATACCGAATTGAAGAATGAAAGTCAACAGGCCAAATTGATCGGATTTTGTGGCTAGTATCCGCTGAAAACTCTCAGGAGACAACGCTCCTTCGACTAGGGACACCTAGAGGTTTAACGGCTTGTTGCACGAGCTCAGTGCAATCGCGTTCCCTGCGAAAATGAGGTTAGGATTTTTCGAGAATACATTGGCTTTGCTCGGGACAAGTAAAAGATAAATTTGGGGGTATTTGTTCATATCAGAATTTTGCATTATTATATCGCCCATTCTTAATCATATTACAAATAAATAGGTGTTTTTGATCCATGTCTGCTAAATAGTTGCAGGTTACAAGTTCTCAGAACAATACAGTGAAATTAATGAAAAGACGTTACAAAAGTGAGACTACGACCAACAAAAGATGAATCCTTATGATGCCGCCTAACAGTTCAAGGAACAAATGAAGATCAGTAAACAGTTCAATGCACAAGGGCAGCACAAGATTCAAGACTTCAACGTGAAGTTTACGGTAAAAGTCCACATAATTCTGCACTGTTGGAAATCTGGAGGAAAGTAGAAAAGATTCTGAGGAACCAAGTGAAGAAAATAGAAGGAAAAAGTAACATGAAGTAACCCTAGAAGTTTGA